>JAVHZZ010000004.1:260978182-262178182 GCA_036250195.1 Mixophyes australis
TAGCACCCCTTTGCCTTAATTCACTAATTTACCTTTCGGGTGGTGCTTAGTCACATTGTTTTTATTAGTGAGTCAGTTGTTCTTCTTTTACAGAGGGTCAGAAAACCTGTAGAGATTCGGTCTCAAAATGCAGTGCTGTTGCATATTTGTAGCACTCATGCAATTCCCGTATCCTAATGCAGGATTGGGGTCGACCTGTGTATGGTCGGAGGGGTGCTCCTTGTGCCATCCTATGGGCCAAGCTAGACCAACTTATTAATATTATTGTTATTGAGGGCCGAATGCCTCAGCAATCAATCCTTTAACAGGTAGAGTGGGTCACCTCAGGGTAATACCTTTGTTCTCTCCTGGTTAGGTCATAGGGCTCTCTAAGAGGGAGCCCAGTTTCTTTTCAAATGTTAACCTGTTTTCTCTATCGGCTCTCAATCTAATGACCCTCAGGTGGATTTGTCCATAGCCAAGTCGGGTCTCCCTATAACTTAGGAGGTGATTCACAGCTCCTATTTACTCGTGGGAGTTCAAGAGTTTCTAGGAGGGGGCGCATCCCAGCTAGTCTGGTGGTCCGCCGTATGTCTCGCAAAGCAGTGTTCTACTGTTTTAGGGGACTTGTGTTGTCGTCCCTCTTTTCCCGTTTTCAGAGCGGCCTCATCTCGTAGTTCGGCTCTTTTTGCTTTCATCATCTGGTTTCACGCTGTGGCGTCGGATGGCTAACCTTTTCGGCTAGAGAATCCTTACAAGGATATGGTTGCTACCTTCAATTCAGCGGTAGAGATTCTTTCTCAGCTGTTTTCTTTGGGCTAGAAATTATATTCGATGGTGTAAATTTCTAGAATTTCACACGTCCCACTCAGGAATCTTTTAAAGAGTTTTCTTTACCAGCTGGCTTCTATGGGGTCTACGCCCTTGTTCTTTCAGCGTGCAGCTTCCGTGGCTCTCTGTCTAGCTCAGCGGAAGGTTGTTTTGCTTAAGTGGTTTCTTTATGCTCAGCCCACCCTTGGTTGGTTGTGGATTTCCAGGGAGTCTAGTTCTCGTAATCAGGAGGCTTGCTTTGGCCTCCGGTGACTCTCTGAATTAGTTAAACTGTTAGCTCATGGTATGAGTGCTTCCTGGTATATATGTCGGGCTTACGTTGTTAGCTCTCTATATGAGTGCTCCCTCAGATATCGCTGAGTTAGTTAAGCTGTTTGCTCATGAAATGAGTGCTCCCTTGTTTATCTCTGAATGGTTTAAGCACTGTATCAGTGCTCCCTTAGATATCACTGAGTGGCTTAAGCTGTTGCATCAGTGTATATGGTGATCCTTTGTATATCATTGAGTGGATTGAGTTGTTAGCTCAATGCAGGCTGTTCTCTTGGATGTCACATCTCGTAGGGGATCTGAGGCGAGAGTGTGTATGGCTCTTCCTCATTTTCTTTATCAGAAACTTAGTGGCGTTTCGAGACATAATTGGTTATGACCATTAGTGCCTGCATTCCACTGACACAGAGGTTGTAGTTCATCATTCTTGTGCCTCTTCTATTTGTTTAACATTTCTCCGACGGGAGATAGTTTGTGCTCTTGTTCGCACAGTTCCTGTTTAGGAATTTAATGCCCATTTAGCCTCTCTAACGCTAAAGAGTGTAGGGGGGACAGGGTCTAGGTGGTCTCTTGCCACTGCATCACGACCAACATTCTGTCTGTACCCCTCTGCAGGTTCCAGTGACTTTTACAGTGCACTTTCCAGGAGGGTTGCAGCTTTTTGTACGCCACAGAAGCGTCATTCAATGGCGCAGTTGTACAGAGTGGCAGCGTCTGTTTCTGCTGCATATTGTTTCTTTGTTGCATGCCTTTGCATTCACAAATGCAGGGTTTTGAACACAAAACATTGCGCACAGCCGTTCCAGAGCATTCCCGCCATTGGACACAGCTTTGGTAGCTCCCCAAGGTAACGCAGTGTCCCCCAGTGGTAGGACAGAGAAAAGAGGATTTTTACTCGCCGTAAAATCAGTTTCTCTTACTACACTGGGGGACACTGCGCGCCCTCCCTTGCTCTGAAAGTAGTGCTATCTTTTGTGTTGCTTTCTAAATTGCTTCTCTCTTCCTGGCTTGGTTATACAAAACTGAAGTCAGCTACAGAGGAGGGGCATAGTGGGGGAGGAGTCAGGGGAACAAACAAGTTTATAAGTGCCTAACTCCAGTCCCACCTACTATACCCCAAGGTAACGCAGTGTCCCCCAGTGTAGTAAGAGAAACTGATTTTACGGTGAGTAAAAATCCTCTTTTTTTCCTCCTCTGTTCCTCTTTCCCACTTTTTTTTCCTCCTCTGTTCCTCTCTCCCACTTTTTTTCCCCCTCTGTTCCTCTTTCCCACTTGTTTTCCCCCTCTGTTCCTCTTTCCCACTTGTTTTCCCCCTCTGTTCCTCTTTCCCACTTGTTTTCCCCCTCTGTTCCTCTTTCCCACTTGTGTTTTCCCCCTCTGTTCCTCTTTCCCACTTGTTTTCCCCCCCTCTGTTCCTCTTTCCCACTTGTTTTCCCCCCCTCTGTTCCTCTTTCCCACTTGTTTTCCCCCCCTCTGTTCCTCTTTCCCACTTTTTTTCCCCCCTCTGTTCCTCTTTCCCACTTTTTTTCCCCCCTCTGTTCCTCTTTCCCACTTTTTTTTCCCCCCTCTGTTCCTCTTTCCCACTTTTTTTTCCCCCCTCTGTTCCTCTTTCCCACTTTTTTTTCCCCCTCTGTTCCTCTTTCCCACTTTTTTTTCCTCCTCTGTTCCTCTTTCCCACTTTTTTTTTCCTCCTCTGTTCCTCTTTCCCACTTTTTTTTTCCTCCTCTGTTCCTCTTTCCCACTTTTTTTTTCCTCCTCTGTTCCTCTTTCCCACTTTTTTTTTCCTCCTCTGTTCCTCTTTCCCACTTTTTTTTTTCCTCCTCTGTTCCTCTCACGTGATCACGGCGCTGACGTCCCTCCTCCCTCTCTGCTCTGTTTGCACTTCATGTCGGGCGTGACGTCATCAAGTCATGCCTGACATTCAGTGAGGAGCAGCGCAGGGAGGACCAAGAAAGAAGCAAGAAGAGAGGACAGAAGAAAAGAAAGAAAGAAGCTAATACAAAGTAAATAGTAATAGATAGTAAATAAATAAAAAATGGAGGAAAGCAGCATGAGACTAAATGGGGAGAGGCACAGCTTGAGAACAAAAGGGGGGGAGAGGCACAGCTTGAGAACAAAAGGGGGGGAGAGGCACAGCTTGAGAACAAAAGGGGGGGAGAGGCACAGCTTGAAAACAAAAGGGGGGGAGAGGCACAGCTTGAGAATGAAAGGGGGGGGGAGAGGCACAGCTTTAGAACAAAAGGGGGGGAGAGGCACAGCTTGAGAACAAAAGGGGGGGAGAGGCACAGCTTGAGAACAAAAGGGGGGGAGAGGCACAGCTTGAGAACAAAAGGGGGGGAGAGGCACAGCTTGAGAACAAAAGGGGGGGAGAGGCACAGCTTGAGAACAAAAGGGGGGGAGAGGCACAGCTTTAGAATAAAAGGGGGGGGGGAGAGGCACAGCTTTAGAATAAAGGGGGGGAAAGGCACATCTTGAGAACAAAAGGGGGGGAGGCACAGTATGAGGAAAGGGGGAGAGGCACAATAGTGGGGACTATTTAAGATGGGGTGGTTTGGGGGCTACTGAATGTGGGGGTGAGTTTGGAGAGAATGAGTTCTCTATTAAATGTGCCTATGAATTATTTAATGGCAGTGATGGTTGCGGGGAATAGGTATATTTCTGAAATGTAAATACTATTTATTGCTGGGACTGTTTGTAGGGAGAGAAATGGGTTTATTTATTAAATGTGAATACTATTATTTTTATGTTTGGGCTGGAGGAAGGCCTAATTATTAATCGTGGTTGCTCTTGATTTAACGCTGGGGCTGGCTGTAATTTTCTAAATGTAGCCATTTTTTTTTCCAAATAGGGCCCCCAACATTCCTGGATCCAGACAAGCCACACCTAAAGAAACCTGCAGCCACAGGTGGTGAAAGTGACAAGAACAGGTAGGAGAGCAGCAGCAGTGTCTGTGAAATGTTGTGATTCTAGTGGGACAATCTCAATTTTTGGTGAGTGTTCTGCCCAATGTAAGGGGCAGGCCAAGACACTGAACTGTTTATGTACACACTGCATTCTTTCTATACTACACTATGGTGCTAGATGTCCTGAAAGTCAGGAGTGCTGGGACATATGTCAGGCTCCGGCAAGCGGGCACTCTTGTGTCAATGGTGTACACAACAATGCAGGTTATTTTTGTGTAGGTGGGTTGCCTAGCACTTTTCACCTGCTAGCCAATGATACATAGCCACGTCCCAATAGTATGACCACACCCATGGCGGCACAATTTTTAGCATGCCCAACTATAAAGGGGCCCTGAATTCCTCTTGGAAGCCCTGTGTATAGCCACATAACCATACCTGCCCCTAATTCTCTTAAGAATAAATGATTTTGCCATCCCTTTGTCTGCACAGAAAAGGACCAATCAGGCAGGTTTTGCACCTCCTCAGAAGGCCGTTTCTCCCTTTTTAAAAGACAGCTCCCTAAAACAGCAAATTGGCATTCACTACCCACCCAGTGAATGTCAGGCTGGAATTGAGATTTCGGTCTATGCCAGGTGATGGGAAAGGGACAATCAGTCCCTGGAGTAGTGCCTTTGACCTGATTTCTCTCCAAGTCTTGGAGCGGTCTGCCAAAAGTGGAGTGATGGTCACCCAGGACCACTGCTTTGCTGATAGCCTCAAAGGAGAGAACATCTGCATCCCTAGAGAAGCTTGAATGGACAGCACCCCCTGAGTGACTAGGATACTGGTGAGGTGTGTTCATTATGCCCTGTATGTTGTGTGGGCCAGACTGTAGTGTTAGCTGCTAGATATTATTTAAATGTTTATTCTGTTTGGTGCTACCATTTTTGTTAAATAAACCTATTTTATTTTGGATATTTGGCTGGCTGATACCAGTTAAGCCAGCTGTGCGGCCCAGTATTGTCACAACATACACTTCTCTTCAAGACTGCACATCTGCATCTAGCAAAATGAAAACAAGACCATAAGAGTTGATAATAGTCTTATTGTTTTGTATATATTGGCGTTTATATTGCCATGCAGCTGGTACCATATACAATATGGGATATACAGGCCGCGGGCTTTGATTTATTTTTATTATTTATTTTTTTCTCCCTCCTGGCTTGGTCTCAAAATATTGCCTTATGTTGTCTCAGCAGCTGTTCATCAAGCCTATTTAAGGCTCATTTTGGGTGTGGTCCACATGCCAGCCCTGGCTAGATGTAAACGCCTATACCTGGGAGGTGAGTGCATCTGATTTTACTGCATTTTAATAGTGGTTAAAGCATATAGGTCAGTTTAGGACCTGTCTATAACTAGGTGCCATTGATACTGGAATGCAGGCTTTAATGTTTTGATCAAAATATGAATTAATGCCTCATGTGTTAATTTTGCTAGATGCACACAGATATGCAGTGTTAAGGATAAGCGCTGGCGCAGCAACTGTCTTTTTGACTTATGGTCTTTGCATTTGTGCAGCTGTTATGTGGCCTCTGGGTACCTCGCTGGTTCTTCGACCCGTAACTGAATGGTTTAAACTACTCCCCTGTCTGGATACCAGGCAGAACACCCAATCCCCGCCACCCCAGCACTCGGGGTGTGCCATCTGGCTGGACATGGAGTCTCTACTACCTCCCACCTTTCCCTCAGTAGCGACATTCTGTCTAGATGCTGGGTAGAGTTTCAAGAGTTGGTCTCATTCACATGTCATCTTATGTGAAAAGGGAGGAATTGCAATTAGTTATAAGGCTTAACACCTAGCATAACTGATGAGTAAAACATATAAAGGGACTGCATTGTAAATGCTGTATATCAAAGGAACCCGTTTAGTAAGCTAGAGGCAAATGCAAATGACTTTAAAGCAAAGCCTGCTCTCAGAGTTAATGACCTACCTTGATGTGTAAAATGTCAGGCCAGAAGTACTGTCCTGTGTTTATTTTTTGGCTCTGCAGAAGCAAGAGTTATAAGATAACATTGACACTTTTTTAGGGATAAATGAACAGCTTCTGAGACCTCATGTGGTGAGCTATGTCCTTGTACTGGAGTGGTTTTTGACACCTGAACAGACTTTACAGAATCAACCTAGCAGCGGGTCTTACACAGACATGGGCTTTGTGACCATGATGGCTTGCTATATTTTATATAGGCAAATAGAATTATATTTCCAAAATGCCACTTACAATCAATATAATTAGTGATCACCACATATTCATAAATAGTATGATGAAGGGAAGCCCATACGTCAAAGCGGTCTGTCATGCAGGGAAAGAAATAAGTATCGGCTCATCTAATACACTTGTCTGTTTGGTATCTGGAAACTTGTAAATTTGTATTGAATTCATTAATGATTCAATTGGGTCTGTGTGACACTTCCCAGAAAAGAGGCTATGTTTTAACAATTGGTATTAAACATGGTAGTTGTAAATTTGGTTGTAAAACTGTGTCGCATGCCTCCCCTGGAGACCAACCCTTGTAGGAGGGGAAAGGAGTGTATAAACAAGAAAAAATAAAAATAAACCACTTATAAGATACTGTCAGACTTCTGGAAAATCAATCAACATTGATAAGCTGTCCATCTTCCAAGCCAGTTTCCCTTGATGCAGATTATACAACTCATATGTAAATTTATTTATCTTTTTTTTTTTTTAGTTTGTTCTGCCATATATTGTCTTTTTTATATCATTATTATAACCTGTAAGCATTGTCCTGTTTTGGGTATTAAATCTTAAAATTCAAAGTGCTCTTCTTATTGCTCTAAATGAATACACTGCCTGTTTAGAAGAGGTTGACTGCTTGACTGTGTTAGCACTTCCCACAATTAACTATCTTCATGATCAGATCGCAGACTGTGTGCAATTGGTAATTAAGTCATGGGCGTTCTACCGGCCTTTTATGTAGATGCTGGCAGTTGGGGAGTGGAAGTGTGTGCCTGTGTTGGGGAAGGAACTAGTTAAATCTGTAATCTAAGGGATAGGTGAGTGCAAGACTTAGGGTGGAATCCTGGGTGTCCGTTACACTAAACTTCAGAGTCAGGAGTGCGGTTTGTAGTTTGTAGTTGGGAGCAGTTTACTGAAGTAATAGAGGTGATATACTGTTTGATTATCTGATAGGTTATAGTTTCAGTAAGTTGGCTAACCCTGATACTATGACTCTCCAAAATAACTTCCCTTAATGGATTTTGTTCATCCCACCTTAGACTAACTAACAGACACTACCTTGACACTTATATTGCAACCTCAGATTGGAAAACTAAGTGCACAGCCCCTACACTGTACACTTGCCAATGCTGGATGACCAGGGTAGATATGTAATTCTGATGGGGACAGTACACCAAACACACATTAACCAGTGGTCCAGTATGTTATGAGCTCAATAAGAACCCTGCACATTATACAAATATAGTCTAAAAAAAAAAGTAAATGGAACACTGACGCATTTGTAAAAATAAGGTTTGTTTAAATAAAACACTCCCAAATTACCCTTGTTTACCAATTTATTATAGGAAAAAACATTTCTGCTACTGCAGCCCAATGGATTTCTTGCAATTTTTAATCCAAAGGGAAATCTAAGCCAAATCTTCTTTAATCCAATGGGAACAGGTCATAATCAAAAGAGAAATCCAAGTGAGATTATTTAATAATCCATTGGATGAAAAAATAAAGTCCATTAAAATGACTAACTGCCCTGCTAAGAGCCCGCCACAGATTGAGAAGAATCTGTTGACCAGGCGTCCTTTTAGCCATTCACATTGCAGCTAGTGTGGGAAAACAGCTTGTGATTGGCTTCTTTGCTAACAGTGAAGTTTAAATTTGAATCTATTTCAGAGAAGCAGGGGAAATTAATAGTGCTGTGCTGCTTCATTCATGTCTGACCCATTCATTTTAATACATGTAATGCACAACTACATTGAAATTTAATGAGCAACTGGTATGAATGAGATCAAGCAATTTTTATTTCTTAGAGAACAAGTAAATATGCACTTAGAGGTTGAAGGCCATATAATTCACATGTGCGTACTAAGTTGCTCCTCACCATCAGTATCTGATTCGGACCAGCCAACTCTATATACGTATTTTAAGAATATCTCTTCAACAGGTCATAATACTATGCATAAAGGAGGTCCCAAATATATAGTGGTTACAATAATTAATTAGGTGAATAAGGTGCATGTATAATAAAATACAATTTACTTTTCCTACTCCATGGCTGCCCTGAGTGTAGACAAGAAGAAATTCAACCAATCTGGAGGGTATATAAGGTGACTCCACCTCCATATTGGTCTTTTTGTTTTGTCTTTTTTTTTTTTCTGTCTCCGCTAAGTAAGGCATCTTGACATGGCTGATTCTACCCCTCATCTGCTTCTATCGTCTTGGTGGAGGGCTTCCAAAGTTGAAGGTGCAAATAGGAAAACTGGAGCTGTTGCTGGGTGACCGCTCCTATGCAGTTGCATACATATTGCGCGCCACTTGGGCAAGTGCGCTCCCGATGAAAAAAAGAAGGTAAACCTGTTTATACAGCGGAGCCCTAGACTGGTATTCTTCCGAGGGTATATTGTAAGTGGTGTCGTGACAACAGGTGGCTCTCTGCAGCTGGGGACACAGATGATGTCACTTCAGGCAGACGTAAGGAACAGCTGACACCTACAGGATGTGGCTCATTTTTCTGCTCCATGCCACAAGACTCCAGCATACACATAATCTTGGGATACCTGCACAGATGGACCAGGAACCCAACCCAAAAAAAGCGGACACCCCAAGGGTAAGCCCTTAGTAAGGGTGTTTTACAAGAAACAAGAATGCACTGCAGAGTAAACAACAAATCCCTATTATTATGCAAATATACAAGCCTTAAGATAAATTATGATGGGAGGTGCACCCACACATTATTATTGCATTAACCGAAAAGGAAGGGGAAAAATTGTGTATATTTTTGGCACTCAATTGTTTGATGAACTAAAATGAAAATCTTTTTATTTGATATCTATTAAAAATTGAGTTATAGTGAAATATTTAAAATATGTTGATGAAAATTGACTGGGTGTAGGTTACAGTTAAAAAGTTAGTGATACTACCTAGCTGCGTTGCTGTTTATTAAATGTTATAAATATTTCCTATCGAACAACAATGAGCACAGTGTCCGCAGATGCATGTTTCGCTATTGACTGTAATGAGGCAAAAATCAAATAGCGAAATACGTGTCTGATGTTGCGGCTGACTGTTATACTCTTACAATATAACCTTATCCAGCCCATTATTACTGTTTAGATATTTTGTTCTTTTCTTCTTAACAAGTTGTTCAGAGTTTTTCAGTTAGTTAACTTTTTTGTGCAAGGAAAGAGGTCCAGCAAGGCTAATAATCGTTTCTGTGGAGCATGTGACAGCCTGTTACCCAAAGACTATGTAGGAGTTCTGTGTTTTATGTGCCCCCAAAAAGTGGAAGATCCTCAACCTCCAGATCAGTTTAAGCAGTTTTTCTCCTGGATAAGGAAAACAATGCAAGAATCTTTAACCCAGGAGCAGGATATGGAGGATGGGAGACCCGGTCCATCTACTGAATTAATTAACTCTTTCTGGAAGTTAGGTTCTGTGTCTGATAGTGATATGGAGATTAAGCAAGATCCTAGGATGTTTAATCTGGACACTGTTAATGTTATCCTTAAGAATATCAATAAGTCTTTGGGTATAGACCCACCTGCCTCTGTTATACCGCAAGATGCGCTCTTTTCAGACCACCAGGTGAAAGCCATTGTTCTTCCTACACATAAGGTGCTGGAAGAGCTAGTTTATAAAAAGCGTTGAAGCTTTGATAAAAACCAGCCCAACATAAAAAGGATAAATCGTATGTATCCCTTTCTGGGTGAAGATGTGTCCAAGTGGAGGCTATAGCAGGCTGTCATCAAGAACTAATATCCCTCTAGGTAATGGTGGCCCACTGAGAGCCTATGGACAGAAGGATGGAGAGTTGCTTCAAAAAGTTGTATATTTCCTCTGGTATTACACTTAAATCAGGTTTAGCTTCAGTTTCCAGAGCTATTCAATGTCTGCACGCAAAATACTAGCTCATAATTTAAGAGCGGATCATTAGACTATATATGCTAACGTGTAGAAATTATGCAAAAGAGCATCAATTTTATATGTAAAGCCTCGCTGAATATGAATATTTTCTTCCTTCCAGAAGCATGTTATGTCTGTATTGTCACTGCCAAAAAATATTGTCTGATGTGATGTGGTTCCAAAGCACAAAAGAGATTTAATAGCAAAATATAACAGAACGCAATAATACAAAGGACAACTGATACATAAGCTGCGCAGCTTTCACTCAAACTCCAAAAAGCAATGAAATTTCGACTATTAGGCAGAAGACTTAATGGACGTGTTCTTTGAGCAATACAGACATGGTATGGCATCACATCCTGTGGTTAGCTGCAGATTCAGCACTATCATGTAGTGAGATTGCTGTCACTCACAAAATGGTGGATCTGCTAATTCACAGATTTGTGTGTTCACTGGAATACACACATACAGTACTATTACATTTTCTTAGTTTAGCTTTATCGTAGTTTAGGGCCTGGGTGTCTTAGAAAGAGACAGTCAAGCAACTTCATAAAAAATTAGAACTACAAAATCCCTACAGAGCATTTCTCCTTCCAAGACTGTGCCTGCTTATTAAAGATACCTGCAGAACATAGCTCATCACCAAACCGTATCTGCTCCCGAAAGAATCCTGTAGAGCATTCCTCCACCCACACTTTCTGCAGCTGACAGACCCCTGCAGAACATCCTTACACTCAACATACTACCCCCTCCTGACAGATCCCTGCAGAGCATTCCTCCCACCAACACTTTACCTGCTCTCAGCAGAAGCCTACAGAATATCCCTCCTCCTCCTGAAACACAATACTTGCTCCTGACATACCCCTGCAGAGCATTTCTCCCTCCATGACTGTGCCTGCTCCTAAAAGATACCTGCAGAACATAGCTCATCACCAAACAGTATCTGCTCCCGAAAGATCCCTGCAGAGCATTTCTTCACTTATCCATATACAACACAAGGAGTCATCCTCTGACCCTGCACAACACAGAGAGCCATCCTCTGACCCTGCACAACACAGAGAGCCATCCTCTGACCCTGCACAACACAGAGAGCCATCCTCTGACCCTGCACAACACAGAGAGCCATCCTCTGACCCTGCACAACACAGAGAGCCATCCTCTGACCCTGCACAACACAGAGAGCCATCCTCTGACCCTGCACAACACAGAGAGCCATCCTCTGACCCTGCACAACACAGAGAGCCATCCTCTGACCCTGCACAACACAGAGAGCCATCCTCTGACCCTGCACAACACAGAGAGCCATCCTCTGACCCTGCACAACACAGAGAGCCATCCTCTGACCCTGCACAACACAGAGAGCCATCCTCTGACCCTGCACTAAACCCCTGAGCAATACACAGAGCCACCCTCTGACCCCTGCACAATACATAGAGCCATCCTCTGACCCTGCACAATACATAGAGCCATCCTCTGACCCTGCACAATTTATAGAGCCATCCTCTGACCCTGCACAATACATAGAGCCATCCTCTGACCCTGCACAATATATAGAGCCATTCTCTGACCCCTGCACAATACATAGAGCCATCCTCTGACCCCTCCACATTACATAGAGCCTTCATCTGACCCCTGCACAACACAGAGAGCCATCCTCTGACCCCTGCAAAATACCTAAAGCCTTCTTCTGAAACCTGCACAGCACAGACAGCCATCCTCTGACCCCTGCACAACATAGAGAGCCATCCTCTGACCACTGTGCAATACATAGAGCCATCCTCTAAACCCTTGCGCAATACAGAGCCATCCTCTGACTCCTGCACAATACATAGAGCCATCCTCTGACCCTTGCACAATACAGAGAGCCATCCTCTGACCCTTGCACAATACATAGAGCCATCCTCTGACCCCTGCACAATACATAGAGCTATCCTCTGACCCCTGCACAATATATAAAGCCATCATCTGACCCTTGCACAATACATAGAGCCATCCTCTGACCCCTGCACAATACATAGAGCCATACTCTGACCCTCCACATTACATAGAGCCTTCCTTTGACCCCTACACAACACAGAGACATCCTTTGACCCCTGCACAATACATAAAGCCTTACTCTGAACCCTACACAACACAGGGAACCATCCTCTGGTCCCTGCACAATACAGAGTGATGTATTTTGATACTATAATTTTCACTAAAACATTCCTGGGCTTAAATGTATCAAGCTACGTGTGAGTTTCTGGCAGGTTTGAAAAGTGGAGATGTTGCCAATAGCAACTTATCAGATTCTAGCTGTCCTTTATTTAGAACATTCTACAAAATCATAGCTAGAATCTGATTGGTTGCTCTAGGCAACATCTCTACTTTTCAAACACGCCGGAAACTCACAGCTTGATACATATACCCCCTGGGGGGTATAAAAATATTCTTGTTTTATAATGGTGTTACATATACAAAAGTGGAAGCTGCTCAAATCAATTTATAGTCCATAAGAGGTGCTTGAAAAGGTGGGGTTATCCTGCAAGGAACATACACACAACATTTTTTCCCCCAGCACACTGCTATAGCCAGCAACAGATCTGCCATTTCTACTGTAGATAAAAATGCAAAAGTCTTTGTTGCACACATTTGCAAATGTATGTTTAAGCCATCCTGCCACGCCAAGGCGCTTTTGCTAATAGGATGGTCCTACTCTAAACAATGAGAGTCCCATATATTTGGGCCATACATATGTGTTTTTAAATTGAGAGCCAACTTACCAAAGAGGTACCCCAGAAGCCTCCAAACAGCAATTCAGTGCCAGTACCCCCTCTCAGCTACTGACACCAACATGCCTCTCAGACAAATACAAAAGTGGAAGCTGCTCAAATCAATTTATAGGCCATAACAGGTGCTTGAAAAGGTGGGGTTATCCTGCAAGGAACATACACACAACATTTTTTCCCCCAGCACACTGCTATAGCCAGCAACAGATCTGCCATTTCTACTGTAGATAAAAATGCAAAAGTCTATGTTGCACACATTTGCAAATGTATGTTTATAATGGTGTTACTAAGTCTTCTTGCAATGCTTACCATTCCAGTTATATTTTATTTCTTTTGTCTGTAATTTCTCTATCTCCTCCACTTGCCCTCCACTCCATCTACCTGAAGTCTA
This sequence comes from Mixophyes australis, assembly GCA_036250195.1. Taxonomy (NCBI): domain Eukaryota; kingdom Metazoa; phylum Chordata; class Amphibia; order Anura; family Limnodynastidae; genus Mixophyes; species Mixophyes australis. The sequence goes on from JAVHZZ010000004.1 coordinate 260,991,453, forward strand.
AACTCTCACAATACAACTCTTTGTAGGGGTAAATGTATCAAGGTCCGATTTTGCCAGCGTGTTAAAATCGCGGCAAATCGCGGGTGTTAACCCATGATTTTACTCCCAAACTAATCCCTTTAAGAAAATAAAGTAAAAAAAATAGATAAAAGTTTTTCTAAAAAAAGTGTGTGGTCCCCCCTCTATTTAGTATTACCCCATGTGCTGTCAGCCTACTGCTGGTTCCGTGAAAATCGGGAAAAATTTGCCTGGGGTTCCCCCCGATTTTCACGGAACCAGCACTAGGCAAATCAGCCGGGGTTGGAGGCACTATAGCAGTGGGCCATGCTGCTGCTTGTATAACTACAAGCACCAGCATACCCACAGCAGACAGGGCATGTTGATACTTTGAGAACCACAAGTGCCAACATGCCCTGACACCCAGGGCTGGATGGGACCTGTAGTTCCACAAAACAAAATGATAAATTAACCACCACTCCCTTGTTAACACCACTAACATTTATTAAAAATAATAAACTCACAATAAACACAGTAAACACCCTCATTTACACCATAGTTTTTATTAAAATAATTTCCATAATACTCACCAATGAAGTTTTCTCCTTTTGTCCGCAGCTTTCAATACAAAAATGTCTATAAACCAAGTACAAAATAAATTTGTATCCAAAGTCCTGTCTTGCCCTATTCCCAAAGTTATTTATACTTCCAAATGTCCTGGCTTGTAGTTTGTTCAATTCTTCGCCCAGGGGGAGCCCATTGTTGATTGAAGTCGTCAGTTCTTCACCCAGGGGGGCCCATATTTGTACATCCCACGAATCTTCAGTCTTGATTGCAGAAAAGTAAAAAAATGGAGGAGCCGCCGCAAACACCTCCTACCTGGTAGGAGTATAGTATTAGCGTGGTAGGAGGTCTGATACGCAATGAGCTTAACTCATTGCAATAGTTCTATTTCTAGTATTAGGTGATTTTCCCACGCTAATACTATAAATAGAACTATCACAATGAACTTGGCTCATTGGGGAATTGAACCCACAACTCTTTGTTACCAGATCAGTGCATATATCAGTTGAGCCACAACTCCTGATGTTAGTCTATGGGCAAATACTAGAAATAGACCTAAGATCTCATGTAGAGTCGGACGCAGATTGCGTCCTGGACGCAAACGGTGACCCGGGAAGGAGTGATCAAAAAAGAAAAAAGGAGTATCCAAAAGAAGGGAATCATGTGTTATAGAAATGCACTTAAACTGGACAAAGCCCCCTCTCTCCCACTCACTGCAGTCTTTCCTTTCACTGAGTCTCTCCAGCAGACAATGTGAAATGTTCAGTTTAGTCACCCACATCTGTGATCTGTCACTTTTCTGGGTAATGCCGATAGTGTAATAAAATACGGCAAATCCATACAAAACGGTGCGCTTATAACATAGATTTGTTGCAACAGGCTGCAGACCAGAACATACAACACATCTTTAAGCGCTGCGACAAAGGAGAAGGATGCAACAGAAGACAAGCTAGACACAGGCTGCACTCTGTAACACTCCTCCTGGGGAGAGTTACAGAGCCTGCATCGCACAGCTGCTTGCAGGTACCTGTGCAGGACATTGGTGAGCAGTCACTGCAATTGTTCTCTGTTCTTATTAATCAATACCGGCATCAACTTTTTCTGATTCCTGAGCGGTCATTTATACAGGCTCTGTTGCGAGACAATACACATGTAAAAATCCTTTCTTTCTCCCTGAGCCACAATCGCTCTTACAAGAGATCAGTCATGCCGTGTTTTGAACTAAGCAATCTAAGCAAAAATCACTATCTGATTTTTTGTTTAATTCTTTCATTTGTCAGCTTTATATAGTCCCTTTTGCAGGGAGACTATCTTTTCTCTTTGTCTCTCGTCAAGCCGCAATTGATAACACGGAGCTCTACGGCTTCCTGCCTTAATAATACTGACATTGTTCTTCCTCATTATCTCATTGTCACTCACCGGACTGTGAGTGCTTCTTCCCGGACATTTAGGAACCGTGGCCGTCCTCCATCCTGAGGGTCTGCGCATGCGCAGCCCTTTCCTATACTTCAGTGTATGTCCCTTTAACTCAATTGGCAGATCAGGCAACACTCCCTATATTAAGCACCTGTGGTCAACACCACGTTGCCTGATCTTGGAGTCTCATTCCCCATGAGTCTCTGAAGGTGTTCCTGTGTTCCTCGTGTATTCAGCGCTGCTGATTCCTGTGGTTTCCAAACCACTTCTATCTCTGTGGTTTCCAAACCACTTCTACTACTGTGGTTTCCATACCACTTCTACCATCAACTGTATCATCGTGACTGTTTGCTGATTCCTATCCGCTGCCTCCGTGCACTACAGTCTTCTAAACCACTTCAACGCTATTATATATCATTGTGACTGTTTGCTGATTCCTATCCGCTGCCTCCGTGCACTACAGTCTTCTAAACCACTTCAACGCTATTATATATCATTGTGACTGTTTGCTGATTCCTATCCGCTGCCTCCGTGCACTACAGTCTTCTAAACCACATCAACGCTATTATATATCATTGTGACTGTTTGCTGATTCCTATCCGCTGCCTCCGTGCACTACAGTCTCCAGCTTGCAACTCGCCTGTGTTCATCATCGTGACTGTTAGCTGATTCCTATCCGCTGCCTCCGTGCACTACAGTCTCCAGCTTGCAACTCGCCTGTGTTCATCATCGTGACTGTTAGCTGATTCCTATCCGCTGCCTACGTGCACTACAGTCTCCAGCTTGCAACTCGCCTGGGTTCATCACCGTGACTGTTAGCTGATTCCTATCCGCTGCCCCTGTGCACTGCAGTCTCATCTCAGCTCTCCTGTGTTTCCTCGAGACTGCTGCTATCATTGCCATCCGCTACTCTCCGTGATCAACAGCTCCTTGTCTACTCTGCTCTCCCGTGTTCCATCGCTATTGGCACCTGTTTGTTGCTACTGGTTACCTCCGTGTGCCCGCAGAGTCCTGCTGCTGCTGTCAGCGCTATCGTCCATCTACTCCTGATCCGCTCTCCACGCCTTCCCGTGTCCCGCTGGTCTCTACCCTCCTGTCAGCATTGGATTCGTATCTCAACAGCTACTCCTCTGCTAGTTCATCTCCATTCTCCTGGGTCCTCCATGAGTCCAGTTCCACGTGTTACTGATTCCTGTGGATTCGTGTCCCTGTTGGTCTACTTACCTGTGCGCTGCACCTGCTAGACCCCTGCCTCATCTATCCAGGGACTTCTCATCCAGCCGGCCTCCTGCCGCTCAGGTATCGCTGCACTCCTATCTGACTGCCTGCTTCTGAACCACGGTATGCATACTTCTCATTGACTGTGCTGGTGTATTGCATATCTTGCTGGACTGTGTTGGTTCTCCTCTGGAGTCTGCTATCCGCTGAGTCTATTGCCATCATTGACTGTGTTATCTTGTGCTGGATTACTTCAAGAGACTTTCTATATTTGCAGACCTGTTCAGTCATTTATATATATTGTGCATATTACTGTGGATCGTGTTTAAGGTGCCCGTGTATATCCTGTGTTGCAGTCTCTCCCCGTGCACCTCCTCACATATATATTCAGTGGTACAACTTGCTGATGACAGACCACTGATCCCTGTTTCCTGTATCACCTGTTCCAGTATCCTCTCACATAGCAGTGGTACAACTTGCTACCGCAGACCACTGACTACCCGGATATCTCCACTTGGATTCCATTCCTTCACTCAGACAGCGGTACAACTTGCTATCCGCAGACCGCTGACTCTCATCACCTCCTTGTTTCTGTTGGACATTCCTCCTCACTATAGCAGTGGTACAACTTGCTATCGCAGACCACTGACTACCTTCACGTGCCCTTGTCCATACAGTTCCTCGTGTATTATTACCTCCATATTACCAGTGCTGCTAGTCATAGACTTTCCTGAGCATCTCATCATCTACCATTTCCTGTTCCGTGATCACCCTGCTACCAGAGTACCCTATTACCATCTACATTGCTCTGGTAAGCCTACCACCTGGTGATCCCTGGGTAAAGACTCCTAGTGCCCGTGACAGTAAGATCAGGCCATGACAGACCCAGATACGGAACCTACCGCCAAAGAGATGCTGCAGCATCTGGTCAGCCGTGTGGAGCAACAGGATGCCCGCCAACAGCTGTTACTTCAGTGTTATCAGTCATTAACCTCCCAAGGAACATCTGGACAGACTGTGACAGCTACTACTGAGGCTCCTGTGCTTTCCTCCGTTTCCCCAGTGCCATCCCAGGTGTCTACAGCTTCCACGCTTCACCTGCCTACTCCGTCAAAGTACGATGGAGACCCCAAAACTTGTAGGGGTTTCCTTAACCAATGTTCAGTCCATTTTGAGCTCCAACCTCAAAATTTTTCTACCCATCGTTCCAGAGTGGCCTATCTTATCTCTTTGTTTTCAGGACAAGCCCTGGCTTGGGCCTCCCCTCTGTGGGAAAGAAACGATCCAATATTACAAGATAGTGCCAAATTTATTTCTACATTCCGAAGTGTGTTTGATGAACCAGGTCGTGTGACCTCCGCTGCTTCCAGCATCCTCCGTCTGCGACAAGGACCTCATACAGTAGGCCAGTACGTCATTCAATTTAGGATCTTAGCCTCTGAGCTTCAGTGGAACACTGAAGCCCTAGTTGCCGCCTTCTGGCAGGGGCTCTCCGATAGAATTAAAGATGCACTGACTACCCAGGAGCTTCCTTCGTCGCTTGAAGATTTGATCTCTCTATGCCATCGCGTTGATATGAGATTTCGTGAAAGAGAGGCTGAGAAAACAACTTCTGCTAAAGCACCTCTTCGTTCTAACCCTCAATTTCGTCCAGTTTCACCCTCTGTGATTCCCATGGAGATAGGACGTTCCAAATTATCTTCAGAGGAGAGGAAACGAAGAGTAAAGAATAGACTCTGTATCTATTGTGCTGATTCCACTCATATTCTCAGCTCTTGCCCTAAGAGATCGGGAAATGCCAGGCCCTAACTAGTTCTGGAGAGGTGAAGTTAGGGTCCCTGGAGTCCTCTCCATCTTCTATGAAATCTAAAGTCTGCGCTTTTGATGTTACGATTTCGTTTGCTACCAAAATCTTTGAGTCACAGGCATTGATTGATTCCGGAGCAGCAGGAAATTTTATCTCCAAATCATTAGTACATCAATGGTCTCTACCAGTGATTACCTTAAAAACGCCCATTACTGTGACGGCTATAGATGGATCACGTCTCATCAACGGTCTCATCACCCAGAGTACGTCTCCAGTAACCCTTCAGATTGGTGCCCTGCATCATGAAGAAATATCGTTTTTAATCCTTCCGGTTACGACAAGTCCGATTGTCTTAGGCCTTCCATGGCTTCAGTGTCACTCTCCCCAGATTGACTGGCGCACCCCTCAAGTTACGTCTTGGGGGTCTGAATGTCACCATCATTGCCTTTCCCAAGTTATTCCTCTCAAAGTACAGCAATCTTCCATCTCATCTACCTCACCGGGACTCCCTCCTCAATATGCTTCATTTACTGATGTGTTTGATAAAGCTCAGTCTGAACGTCTTCCTCCTCATCGTTCTTGGGATTGTCCGATCGACCTTCTACCTGGCAAGACTCCCCCCAGGGGCCGGGTCTATCCACTCTCGTTACCTGAAACTCAAGCTACATCTGAGTACATACAGGAGAACCTCCAGCGTGGGTTTATTCGACCTTCCACCTCTCCCGCTGGAGCTGGGTTCTTCTTCGTCAAAAAGAAGGATGGATCATTACGCCCTTGCATAGATTTTCGTGGACTCAATGCCATTACTATCAAGAATCGGTATCCCATTCCGCTGATCACTGAGCTATTCGATCGCATCAAGGGAGCCCGTATCTTTACTAAGTTGGATCTTCGTGGTGCCTACAATTTAATCGGAATCCGTTCCGGTGACGAATGGAAGACAGCGTTTAACACCAGAGACGGGCATTACGAATATCTGGTAATGCCTTTCGGGCTGTGTAATGCCCCCGCTGTTTTTCAAGGCTTCATCAATCAGATCTTTCGGGACTTATTATATGTATGTGTCGTCGTCTACCTGAACGACATATTGATCTTTTCACAGGACCTGCCTTCTCACCACCAACATGTGGCAGAAGTCCTCTCCAGGCTACGGAAAAATTCATTGTTCTGTAAATTAGAAAAATGTTCATTTGAATTGCCCCAGATTCCATTCTTGGGGTATATAGTTTCCGGAGTTGGCCTGAAGATGGATCCAGACAAGGTGAATGCTGTACTACATTGGCCCCAGCCAACTACTCTTCGTGCTATCCAGCGTTTTTTAGGTTTTGCCAATTACTATAGACGCTTCATTCAAGACTTTTCCTCCATTGCATTTCCTATTGTGGCCCTGACTCGGAAAGGGGCTAATCCTAAGCAATGGTCACCTGAGGCTCTTCAAGCCTTTCAAACACTCAAAGAGTCCTTCTCTTCGGCTCCAATCCTTCGACAGCCTGATGTGACACTCCCCTTCTTTCTAGAAGTAGATGCCTCTAATGTGGGCTTGGGAGCCATTCTCTCCCAACGCTCGGAACAGCAAAAATTCCATCCTTGTGCCTTCTATTCTCGGGGTCTCCTGCCCGCAGAGAAGAATTATACTATCGGGGACAAGGAGTTACTGGCTATCAAAGCTGCATTAGAGGAATGGAGATACTTATTGGAAGGAGCTCGCCATCCGGTGACGATCTTCACGGATCATAAGAACCTGTCATATCTCCAGTCTGCCCAATGCTTGAACCCTCGTCAAGCAAGATGGTCTCTTTTCTTTTCCCGTTTTGAATTAATAATAACCTTCAAACCAGCTGCCAAGAACAAAAAAGCTGACGCTTTATCTAGAGCTTTTGTGACGTCCTCTGATATAGAAGAGGTTTCCAACCATACCATTCTAGGCCCCAAATGTATCTCACTGGCTGCTTCATCCACCAAAACGCTACCATTTGGGAAGACCCTCGTGCCTCCTACTCTAAGGAGGAAAATCCTTTCGTGGTTCCATGCCTCTCGTTTTTCTGGACACGCCGGTGAACACAAGACCTTTGAGATTCTCTCTCGAAGTTACTGGTGGCCTTCAATGAGGAGAGACGTCAAAGAGTTCATAGCTTCCTGTGAGCTATGTTCCCAGTTCAAATCCTCCCGCAGAACCCCAGCAGGGTTGCTGCGACCACTACCCATTCCGTCCAAACCGTGGACCCATATTAGTATGGACTTCGTTACTGATTTACCACCTAGTAAGAATCATAACACTATTTGGGTGGTGGTGGACAGATTTTCGAAGATGGCTCATTTCGTCCCTCTGTCTGGTTTGCCTTCCTCGTCTATCCTGGCTGAACTTTTCATTAAAGAGATCTTCCGTATCCATGGATGTCCGTCTGAGATTGTGTCAGATAGAGTACAATTCGTGTCCAGATTCTGGCGAGCCCTTTGTAAAACCTTGGGCATACGATTAGCACTCATCTTCTTACCATCCGCAATCTAACGGACAAACTGAACGTGTCAATCAAGATCTTGAGACTTTTATAAGGATGTTCTCATCAGCCAATCAAGACAACTGGGTAGAGTTGCTTCCTTGGGCTGAATTCGCCCATAACAACATGTACCATGAGTCATCATCCAAAACTCCATTTTTTGTGGTCTACGGTCACCATCCGTCTTTTCCGGAATTTCCTGCCCTCCCGCCCACCCAAGTTCCTGCGGTGGAAACTGCTTGTCAGACCTTTAAAAATATCTGGTCTCAGGTCAAAACCTGTTTAAAGAAGACATCTATCAAATATAAATCTTTCGCAGATAAGAAGAGGCGGGCTATTCCACCACTAAAAATTGGAGATCGTGTCTGGTTATCTACCAAAAATATTCGTTTGAAGGTTCCATCTATGAAATTCGCTCCTCGTTTTATTGGTCCATATAGGATCATTCAAGTAATCAATCCAGTATGTGTGAAACTTCTTCTTCCTAAGAATCTTCGGATTTCTAATGCCTTCCATGTATCCTTGCTCAAACCTCTTATTATCAACCGTTTCTCAACTCCTCCCTCAGCTCCGCAGCCAGTTCAAGTTCATCAGGAGGAGGATTTCGAGATTACTGAGGTACTAGACGCAAAAATTTCGCGAGGAGTCCTCCATTTCTTCGTTCATTGGAAGGGCTTTGGTCCTGAGGAGCGCTCTTGGATCAAAGCTGAAGATCTTAATGCTCCTGCCCTTTTGAAGAAGTTTTATTTCAAAAATCCGGACAAGCCCGGTTCCAGGCGTTCTGTGCCCACCTTTAAAAGGGGGGGTACTGTCACTCACCGGACTGTGAGTGCTTCTTCCCGGACATTTAGGAACCGTGGCCGTCCTCCATCCTGAGGGTCTGCGCATGCGCAGCCCTTTCCTATACTTCAGTGTATGTCCCTTTAACTCAATTGGCAGATCAGGCAACACTCCCTATATTAAGCACCTGTGGTCAACACCACGTTGCCTGATCTTGGAGTCTCATTCCCCATGAGTCTCTGAAGGTGTTCCTGTGTTCCTCGTGTATTCAGCGCTGCTGATTCCTGTGGTTTCCAAACCACTTCTACTACTGTGGTTTCCATACCACTTCTACCATCAACTGTATCATCGTGACTGTTTGCTGATTCCTATCCGCTGCCTCCGTGCACTACAGTCTTCTAAACCACTTCAACGCTATTATATATCATTGTGACTGTTTGCTGATTCCTATCCGCTGCCTCCGTGCACTACAGTCTTCTAAACCACTTCAACGCTATTATATATCATTGTGACTGTTTGCTGATTCCTATCCGCTGCCTCCGTGCACTACAGTCTTCTAAACCACTTCAACGCTATTATATATCATTGTGACTGTTTGCTGATTCCTATCCGCTGCCTCCGTGCACTACAGTCTCCAGCTTGCAACTCGCCTGTGTTCATCATCGTGACTGTTAGCTGATTCCTATCCGCTGCCTCCGTGCACTACAGTCTCCAGCTTGCAACTCGCCTGTGTTCATCATCGTGACTGTTAGCTGATTCCTATCCGCTGCCTCCGTGCACTACAGTCTCCAGCTTGCAACTCGCCTGGGTTCATCACCGTGACTGTTAGCTGATTCCTATCCGCTGCCCCTGTGCACTGCAGTCTCATCTCAGCTCTCCTGTGTTTCCTCGAGACTGCTGCTATCATTGCCATCCGCTACTCTCCGTGATCAACAGCTCCTGGTCTACTCTGCTCTCCCATGTTCCATCGCTATTGGCACCTGTTGGTTGCTACTGGTTACCTCCGTGTGCCCGCAGAGTCCTGCTGCTGCTGTCAGCGCTATCGTCCATCTACTCCTGATCCGCTCTCCACGCCTTCCCGTGTCCCGCTGGTCTCTACCCTCCTGTCAGCATTGGATTCGTATCTCAACAGCTACTCCTCTGCTAGATCATCTCCATTCTCCTGGGTCCTCCATGAGTCCAGTTCCACGTGTTACTGATTCCTGTGGATTCATGTCCCTGTTGGTCTACTTACCTGTGCGCTGCACCTGCTAGACCCCTGCCTCATCTATCCAGGGACTTCTCATCCAGCCGGCCTCCTGCCGCTCAGGTATCGCTGCACTCCTATCTGACTGCCTGCTTCTGAACCACGGTATGCATACTTCTCATTGACTGTGCTGGTGTATTGCATATCTTGCTGGACTGTGTTGGTTCTCCTCTGGAGTCTGCTATCCGCTGAGTCTATTGCCATCATTGACTGTGTTATCTTGTGCTGGATTACTTCAAGAGACTTTCTATATTTGCAGACCTGTTCAGTCATTTATATATATTGTGCATATTACTGTGGATCGTGTTTAAGGTGCCCGTGTATATCCTGTGTTGCAGTCTCTCCCCGTGCACCTCCTCACATATATATTCAGTGGTACAACTTGCTGATGACAGACCACTGATCCCTGTTTCCTGTATCACCTGTTCCAGTATCCTCTCACATAGCAGCGGTACAACTTGCTATCCGCAGACCGCTGACTCTCATCACCTCCTTGTTTCTGTTGGACATTCCTCCTCACTATAGCAGTGGTACAACTTGCTATCGCAGACCACTGACTACATTCACGTGCCCTTGTCCATACAGTTCCTCGTGTATTATTACCTCCATATTACCAGTGCTGCTAGTCATAGACTTTCCTGAGCATCTCATCATCTACCATTTCCTGTTCCGTGATCACCCTGCTACCAGAGTACCCTATTACCATCTACATTGCTCTGGTAAGCCTACCACCTGGTGATCCCTGGGTAAAGACTCCTAGTGCCCGTGACACTCATTTATTCAATAGCTAGTTACAAGGCTTAATTGTGGGGACTGTGATATAACAATCCTTTCTCTCTCGGAATCACAATCAGACCTTTAATGAATGAATACTGACATTGCCTCATCTCAATACATTTACATATACTCGGAGGGAGAATTACACACTACAGACTTATTCTTTTGAATGGAAACCACAAATGTGATTGGAAGTATTTAATCACACACTGGGCATGAGTTCCAATAATGAGCTTCAGATTCTTTTTTCCATTTAATAGTATCTGATAGACCAACATATGGTTACACCCATACTGATACAGAACGCAGTGCACACGGAATAATATTCCTTATCTTAATATGGGGATGGCATATGGAACTATCTCTATGCTACTCAGCGCTTACCAATGGGAGCTTTCTGAGAGCTCTTTCAGAGAGATTACTGACCCCGTACTTGCCCGTATATACTGGCCCGTACTTTCTTATACTTCTGTACCCAGTACCGTATCTGCTTCATAAGGCAACATCCCCATTCCTATCCCAGGCACTGATCACTGTTCTGTAGGATCAGCACAAAGCACTTTTAAATCTCCCGCCCCGACTCAGCTCAGTGCAGTGAAAAAATTAACTGACGTCACTGAGGGGCGGGAGGTTTAAAACGGGCTCTTACACAGCCGCTCCGGCACCACTCCAGGGATTAAACTATGAAATAAAAGCGGTGCCAGGGCTAAAAATGCTAGTGAGTTCCCCCCCCCCCCCCCCTCAGTCCCAAAACCCCAGCCATCCTCCCTCTACCCCCCAAATGTGGCTAATTTTACTCCTGCTTACAGAAATTTTTTTCTTAGCGAAAGGTCAGTCAGCCATGTTTGTGCTCAAGTGAAGCCATTTTCAGTACACCCAGCACAAGACTCTATCTGACATGCGCAACGTTATTGTCACTGTCTGCCACCGTCTGATTTGCAACATCACCCTTTTGAATGCTGCTTGCATCCCACAGCCCCTGTTTATTTTGAACTGTGCAGTATTTGTGTTCATTTCATATGTTGCAGCAGTACCTCTGATCACCAGAAGTGCTGCTATTGTGCCTTACTTGGTTGTATCAGGGGTTAACCTGCCCTGTAATTATCTCATGCACCTGGGTGTGTTCCATATATACCTGTCTCTCCCAGCATTCGGGGCTGGTTATTGTTGTCCCATCCTGTTGTCACATCCTGAGGTTATTCTCACTTCCTCCTGTTTGTGCTCCTGCATTTATGCTGCTGGAGATCTATTTCAACATACAATCTGCTGACCTGTTCCTTATGTGAACCTGGGACTTATCTGTGCATTTCCCTGTGCATGCTGCCTGGAATATTTCCTCACCTCCCATTTACCTGCAACTGCTGTATATCTGGTAAATCCTGCAAGCTATTATGTCATCAACTGTTCATACTCTCCAGCAATAAACATTGTTTGTTTATTCACCTATCCATGGCTCCTTAGCTGTATTTCTACATTGATCCGTGACAGTATATCCAGCCCACAAAACAGCTTAGGAGTCAGGTGAAAGTTTTGTTTTATTTCTGGGACCTTTTTTCTGCAATCAATTTTTCATTTGTTTTCTGCAACATGTCTGTTTCACCAATCTTGGAATTGCCACTGCTACAAACTTTACAGATGGACATTATCTTGCTACGTTCTCGGCTTGCTAGATTTTCCTCTTTACTTGTGGACCCTCTCAGGAGACTGTCTGATTATGTCTCTTCTAATACAGAAGCTGCTGGTCTGTCTCAATCCACCTTTACTGCTGCTGAACCTGTGCAAACAGCACCTCTTAATTGTGCTTCTACAAATTTGCTGTTTAGTAAGAACTATGGGGTGGCTAATTCCCGGTTCACAGGTGGTCCACGCCCTCATCTGACCGAAGAGGAGCGACAACGCAGAATAACAAACAAGTTGTGTCTCTACTGTGCCAGCAATGCACATTTCTTGCAGGATTGTCCTATCCGTAGACCACGTCAGCTTACTGAACCATCCCCTGTTGTTTCCACTGGGCATTCCAAATTTGTTTATTCTCCACCATTTCTGTTCTCTGGGAAGAGACCCAATCTGCCAGCTCCATCCACCTGTCCTGAGGCGCCAGCTCCAGCCGCCTGTCCTGAGGCGCCAGCTCCAGCCGCCTGTCCTGAGGAACCAACAGCCTCTGTCTCCTGTTGTGAGGTGCCAGTCTCTGTCTCCTGTTGCGAGGTGCCAGCCTCTGTCTCCTGTTGCGAGGTGCCAGCCTCTGTCTCCTGTTGCGAGGTGCCAGCCTCTGTCTCCTGTGCCGAGGTGCCATCATCTGCCTCTTGCTCTGAGTCTCCTGCCACTGTGTCCGGTCCTGAGTCGCCTGCCACTGTGTCCGGTCCTGAGTCGCCTGCCGCTGTGTCCGGTCCTGAGTCTCCTGCCGCTGTGTCCGGTCCTGAGTCTCCTGCCGCTGTGTCCGGTCCTGAGTCTCCTGCCGCTGTGTCCGGTCCTGTGTCCCCTGCCGCTGTGTCCGGTCCTGTGTCCCCTGCCGCTGTGTCCGGTCCTGTGTCCCCTGCCGCTGTGTCCGGTCCTGAGTCCCCTGCCGCTGTGTCCGGTCCTGAGTCCCCTGCCGCTGTGTCCGGTCCTGAGTCCCCTGCCGCTGTGTCCGGTCCTGAGTCCCCTGCCGCTGTGTCCGGTCCTGAGTCCCCTGCCGCTGTGTCCGGTCCTGAGTCCCCTGCCGCTGTGTCCGGTCCTGAGTCCCCTGCCGCTGTGTCCGGTCCTGAGTCCCCTGCCGCTGTGTCCGGTCCTGAGTCCCCTGCCGCTGTGTCCGGTCCTGAGTCCCCTGCCGCTGTGTCCGGTCCTGAGTCCCCTGCCGCTGTGTCCGGTCCTGAGTCCCCTGCCGCTGTCTCCGGTCCCGAGTCTCCTGCCGCTGTCTCCGGTCCCGAGTCTCCTGCCGCTGTCTCCGGTTCCGAGTCTCCTGCCGCTGTCTCCGGTTCCGAGTCTCCTGCCGCTGTCTCCGGTTCCGAGTCTCCTGCCGCTGTCTCCGGTTCCGAGTCTCCTGCCGCTGTCTCCGGTTCCGAGTCTCCTGCCGCTGTCTCCGGTTCCGAGTCTCCTGCCGCTGTCTCCGGTTCCGAGTCTCCTGCCGCTGTCTCCGGTTCCGAGTCTCCAGCCGCTGTCTCCAGTTCCGAGTCTTCAGCCGCTGTCTCCCTTCCTGAGCTACAGTCCGCTCCAAAGGGGATGCTGCTCTTACAATCCGCTCCAGAGAGGGCCCTGTCCCTCCAGCCCACTCCACAGTTGCGGATTCAGCCCGAGTTGCCTGTCCATGCGGTTCAGCCCGAGTTGCCTGTCCATGCGGTTCAGCCCGAGTTGCCTGTCCATGCGGTTCAGCCCGAGTTGCCTGTCCATGCGGTTCAGCCCGAGTTGCCTGTCCATGCGGTTCAGCCCGAGTTGCCTGTCCATGCGGTTCAGCCCGAGTTGCCTGTCCATGCGGTTCAGCCCGAGTTGCCTGTCCATGCGGTTCAGCCCGAGTTGCCTGTCCATGCGGTTCAGCCCGAGTTGCCTGTCCATGCGGTTCAGCCCGAGTTACCACTTGGTGCTGCCTGCTCTGAGGCTTCTCACAGCACTGTCTGCTCTGGGGCTTCTCATGGCGCTGTCTACTCTGAGGCTTCGCACAGCGCTGTCTGCTCTGAGGCTTCGCAAAACGCTGTCTGCTCTGAGGCTTCTCACAGCTCTGTCCCTGCCAAGTCTGCCGTCCATTCCGGGCCTGCTGCCAAGCCTGCTGCCCAGTCCGGGCCTGCTGCCAAGCCTGCTGCCCAGTCCGGGCCTGCTGCCAAGCCTGCCGCCCAGTCCGGGCCTGCTGCCAAGTCTGAACCATCCATTGCAGAGGGTGCCATATCTGAGATACCACCTACCTTCAATGGGGATATACAGCAATTTAATGCTCTGATTAAATTTTTTATATCCTATTTACCATCAGTACCTGAACTCCTAGATAACCAACGGAAGCAAGTATATTACCTGTTATCCAACTTTACAGGAAAAGCTTTGGAATGGGCCAAACCATTTATTGAGATCAGAGATCCGATCCTTTCTGATTTACAGCTTTTTTGTGAAGCAGTGTTCAAAGAATTTGCTCCAACACTTGTCAGCCGTACTCCCTGCATGTCTTCTGTGCCATCTTCTTTGTCTCCAGTTTCCCAAGCCTTGAAGTTGCCTTCATGTTCTATTCGATTTGAACAACCCTGTAACCTTGAAAAGACTCATAAAAAGAAAGCAAAGAAGAAGAAGAAAAAATTGTCTGGGTCAGAATTTTTGTTGCGTACTATACATCTTATTATAGTCAAGGAAATAGCAGCTTTAATACAGTGAGAATGTTCAATAATAGTATACAATTGTATATTGCATGTGACCAGATAATCTAGCAAAGCAATAGCCCAAGCAAATCTATTAGCAAAGAGTTTGGCAAATAATTTGAGGTCAACATTTAAGAGGGAAATGGTCTATAACTGGCATAGAAATGGGGGTCCTTATCCTCTATAGAGATTACTACACTGTTTGCTCTGGTGGTGACCCTGGCAAATTTCTTGCCAAGAAGAATGGAGTTAATCTGGTCCAGGAGTAGGGGCGTGAAGGCTGGGTGCATATAATTTTTTTTTATTTAATATGTAATAGATGGCTGCAAAGTTGTCAGGCCCCAGAGCAGAAAACTTTTGACGGATTTAATGGTTAGCCAAAGTTCATTTGCTGAGATTGGCGAGTTAAGGGAGGACAGATGAAATTCGGAGACAGCTGGGAGACTGCACTCAGTAGGAAAATGTTTAATTATATTTGAGAGGTTGTTAAAGGGTGGCAGGGAATAGATTGGAGGTCATATAGTTTGAAGTAAAGTCACAAAAATGATCCACTATCTGTTGAGGGTCATAGACTGTATTATTGCAAGAGTCTTGAATGAAAATAATTCTATTACAGGTGCGATTGGCTTTTAAAAGATGGGCCAAGAGTGTGCATCCTGTCGCGCTTCTCATAGAACCTCTGACACAGCCGCAATAGAGTGTTATCAGCTTTATGTTGCAATTGGGGCTTGATCGCGAGCATTTTTAGATAGATCTTGCCTTTGGGGAAGCGTTGATGTTTTACGGAAAAAGAGGACTCCAGGTCTAG
Organism: Mixophyes australis; assembly: GCA_036250195.1. Lineage (NCBI taxonomy): Eukaryota > Metazoa > Chordata > Amphibia > Anura > Limnodynastidae > Mixophyes > Mixophyes australis. Next base: position 261,006,877 of record JAVHZZ010000004.1, read on the forward strand.
ACTTTGTTGGAGCTTTTTTACTTTGGAACCTATATTGAGAAAGAGATGACAAATGGTAGCTTTGTGGGTTTCCCAAATCATTGTGTGGTAGATCTCTGGATTTAAGTTAATTTCCCTAAACTCCATGACTGCATCTCTGTCTTTTTTTAAAAAGAATCTTTTTATTTAGATGGCAGTGAAAATGTGGTGAGGCCATGGGACAGAGGTTGGTGTGTAAGAACTTCTGAATGGTCCGATCAGGCCCCAGGTGTGATATTAGAGGAATGCAGTAGGCCTGTCCCAGATACAGCAATATGAACAGCTGGCCATGACTGGTGTCACCTTAGTCACTTAGCAATGAATACACTTTTTCTGCCACCACAAAGAATTTATTATGGCGTCATTACTTACTAGTTAAGGCCTGATGTGTGAGGGAACACAATTGAGGAAAATGAGACATTTCAGTCTTGATAGACTCCCTCATGAAAATGCACAATCTGATGTCGTCTAAAGCAGAAGTTTTTAAACTATTTTTCACATAGCCCTCACCCCCACCTTTGGAGTTTAGCTGTCACAGGACAGATTGATCTCCCAAATGTCACAGGGCTTTTTGAAGGGAGCTAGGGATATCCTGTGATCGGAATGTTCACAAGACCTGATTTCCCACCTTTGCTCATTCTGCTTGACTAGATGGTTTACAACTTTGGGGCTTCAAACTCCTCCAAATCCAATCTCTCCCAGGTCTGGCTGTTTTAACAAATTAATGATACTTGCATAAGTTCAAACTCATGTCATCTAGTAAAGCACACGTTGAGATTACATTACAAGGTTACCTAAAATACTCACATGGTCGTACATGAATTCAACAGAGAATAACAATCGGTCATTAGATATACTACATAATTACATAATCATCATACCTCCCCCTAAACCTAGGGCATGGAGAACTGTGTTTTGTCACTGTCTCTCCTGCCCATTCAGCACTTCTGCCCCTTGGCGCAAGAGGCCATCTGCTTTTCCATGTTCTGCGCCATTCCGGTGCTGAATGGTGAAGTTAAATTGCTGCAAAATTAACTCCATCTCAAAAGCTTAATATTATCCCCACAAACTCTGTTTAGACAGCTTAGAGGACTATGGTCTTTAATAATGGTAAAATCCGTCCATACAGGTAGGGCTGTAGCTTACGCAGTGCCCATACGATGGCTAGACATTCTCGTTCAATGGTAGCATACGCCATCTGCCGGGGAAGTAGTTTTCTACTTAGAAAATGATAGGGTGCTCCTCTCCCTGCGCTGTCACCTGGCTAAGGACAGCTCCTAGTCCATAGTTAGACGCGTCAGTCTGTACTGTAAATCTCTGTTTGAAATCTGGGACCTGTAGCACATGGGACTGGGCCAGAGCAGATTTCAGAGCTGTAAATGCATTCTCACAATCCTCTGTCCAATTAACCACCTGTGGTAACTTCTTTTATGTTAAGTCAGTCAGAGGTTTGGCTAGAGTGCTATAATGGGGAATGAATTTTCGATAATACCCAGCTGTACCTAAGAAAGACATGACCTGTTTTTTCATGGCAGGGGTCGGCCACGCCGTGATAGCTTCTACCTTTCCTGGCTCTGGGTGGAGGGTACCTCTCTCTACACGGTGCCCCAAGTACTGTTTCATGCATGCCAAGATGGCATTTCTCTGGCTTGATAGGCCGAACTACTGAGGCAGGTCTGACAAACACACTATTCAGATGGATCAGGTGCTCCTCCAAGGTTTGGCTGAACACTGGAAAGTAGGTAGGCAACTGCATGTCCCTCCTGCTCTCTAGCAGGTCATTGACCAGGTGCTGGAAGGATGCAGGGGCATTTTTCATTCCAAAGGGCATGACCAAAAATTCAAACAGCCCAAATGGGTAATACATTCGGAGCGCTCACGTGCCTCGGGTGGCAATGGAATCTGTCACTACCCTCTACTGAGATCCATGATAGTGATGTAGTGTGCCTGGGCAAGCTGATCTAGTAGTTCATCTATCCTATTCATAGGATAAACATCAATCACTGTGGCATCATTCAGCCTCCTGTAGTCTACACAGATCTGGGTGCCCCCACAAATCTTTGGGACCAGTACCACTGGGGCAGCCCAAGAACTGTGAGACTTTTTAATTACCCCTAGCTGCAACATCTCGTCTACTTCCATTTTCATTACTTTTACCACTTCTAGGAAAGTACGATATACTGGCTGTCTGAGGGGGGTCTGGTTGCCTGTGTTTACATGATGTGTGACCAAGTGTGGTGTTCCAGGTTCCCCTGTAAAATGGGGCTGATAGAGCCATAGCATGTCAGCTAGCTGAGAATCAGACAGCTCTTCACTGCAGTGGGCGTCTGCTAGGGAACCCTCCTCTCTAGCAACAGCTGCTAAATCTACCAAGGGGTCAGACTCCTGATTGCTCTCAGGCAAGCTACACACAGCTAATACACAAGCTTCCCTGTCATGATAAGCTTTGAGCATGTTAATGTGATATACCTTCTACCTCTTTTGGCCCTCATCCTTTGCCACTACATAATTGACATCATTAATGCGCTGTACTGTGGTGTAGGGCCCCCATCCCAGGAAGCCTGCAACTTGTTCTGCCGCTTAAGGATCAGAACCAGAACCTTTTGCCCCACCTCAAATATGCATTCTGTCGCATTGCAGTCATACCACAGCTTCGGTTTTGCCTGCGCAGATTTTAGGTTGCTCTGTGCCATCCCCATTAGGGACTGCAATATTTCCCTGAACTGCACTACATATTGTACCACTGACGTTTCTGGGTTGATCAATTTCCCTTCCCACACTTCCCTAATCAAATCTAACGGGCCACGCACCCGGTGCCCGTACAGGAGTTCAAAGGGTGAGAAGCCAGTGGATTTATGCGGTACCTTGCAGTAAGTAAAGAGGAGGTGAATCAGGAACCTCTCCCAGTCTCTTCCCTACTACTCCACAAAAGACCTAAGCATTTGTTTTAGGGTGCCATTAAGGCGGTCGAACAGCCCGTTGGACTGCGGGTGATACAGGGAAGTAATTAAATAATTCACCTGCATCTTTTTAGAAAGACTCTGCATGAGGTTAGACATGAACTGGGTACCTTGATCAGTTAACATTTCTTTAGGAAAGCCTACCCTGAAGAAAATAGTTATAAGGGCGTCTGCTACTTTGAGTGAATGGAGAAAAGCGCTATTGCTTCTGGGTACCTAGTAGCATAATCCACTACAGTCAGAATGTACTTTCCATGAGCTACTGGGAATGGCTAGGAGACCCACAATATCCACAGCAACCCGCTCAAAGGGTTTTGATATGAAGGGCAGGGGAATGAGACGGGCCCCTCCCCACATCACCAGATTTCCCAACAACCTGGCACACATGGTATGAGCGGCAGTACTTGACTGTGTCATTCAGCATGCAGCGCCAGTAAAAATTATGTACCAAGCGAGCTTTGGTTCTGGCAACACCCAAATGTCCTGCTAGAGGTATCTCGTTGGCTACTTTCAGCAACCCTTCCCTACAGATTTGCGGTACAACCAGTTGCCTGTCAGCAATTACATCTGGATGCATACTGGTGATATTTTTCTCTCTGTGCAAAAGGCCATTTTCTCAAAAAATTATGTCTCTCTTAATTTCCAGACACGAGTGACTGACCCTCCGCCTCTCTGCTCATAGACAGTGTTTTGTTCTGCTTTGAAAGTGTCCCTTACGGGCTTGTCGGAGTTGCACACAGCATGAGGCCGTTCATTCAAATCACTAGCTGAATCTGCAGCTTCTACAGTGAGGAAGGGTTGATGGCAGGGCCGGACTGGCCATCTGGCACTTCTGGCAAATACCAGAAGGGCCGATGGCTGTATGGTCCGGTCCGGCTCCCTGTGATACCCCGATTAAATAAAAAAAGAAATTTTTTTTTGTGTGTGCAGCCGTCATGACCTGTGTCGTCATGACGGCTCTGTGCCCCGGCCCAGCTCCCACGTAGGACGAGCTGCAGTGGAGGCAGCTGTCAGTGTTGAGGTAATTGTAGAGAATATGTGTGCAGGGAGGGGGGGGAGACAAACGGAATATGTGTGGAGGGGGGGAGACAAACGGAATATGTGAGGAGGGGGGGTAGACAAACGGAATATGTATGCAGGAAGGGGGGGAGACAAACGGAATATGTGTGCAGGGAGGTGGGGGGGAGACAAACGGAATATGTGTGCAGGGAGGTGGGGGGGAGACAAACGGAATATGTGTGGAGGGAAGGGGGGGAGACAAATAGAATATGTGAGGAGGGGGGAGACAAACGGAATATGTGTGCAGGGAGGGGGGTGAGACAAACTGAATATGTGTGCAGGGAGGGGGGGGAGACAAACGGAACATGTGTGAAGGGGGGGAGACAAACTAAATATGTGAGGAGGTGGGGAGACAAACGGAATATGTGTGCAGGGAGGGGGGGGAGACAAACGGAATATGTGTGGAGGGGGGGAGACAAACGGAATATGTGCGCAGGGAGGGGGGGAGACAAACGGAATATGTGTGCAGGGAGGGGGGGGAGACAAACGGAATATGTGTGGAGGGGGGGAGACAAACAAAATATGTATGCAGGGAGGGGGGGGAGACAAACGGAATATGTGTGCAGGGAGGTGGGGGGGAGACAAACGGAATATGTGTGCAGGAGGGGGGGGGGAGACAAACGGAATATGTGTGCAGGGAGGTGGGGTGGAGACAAACGGAATATGTGTGCAGGGAGGTGGGGGGGAGACAAACGGAATATGTGTGGAGGGAGGGGGGGAGACAAACGGAATATGTGTGGAGGGGGGGAGACATACGTAATATGTGTGCAGGGAGGGGGGGAGACAAACGGAATATGTGTGCAGGAGGGGGGGGGGGAGACAAACGGAATATGTGTGGAGGGGGGAGACATACGTAATATGTGTGCAGGGAGGGGGGGAGACAAACGGAATATGTGTGCAGGAGGGGGGGGGGAGACAAACGGAATATGTGTGCAGGGAGGTGGGGGGGAGACAAACGGAATATGTGTGCAGGGAGGTGGGGGGGAGACAAACGGAATATATGTGGAGGGAGGGGGGGAGACAAATAGAATATGTGAGGAGGGGGGAGACAAACGGAATATGTGTGCAGGGAGGGGGGGGGGAGACAAACGGAATATGTGTGGAGGGGGGGAGACAAACGGAATATGTGTGCAGGGAGGGGGGGGAGACAAACGGAATATGTGCGCAGGGAGGGGGGGAGACAAACGGAATATGTGCGCAGGGAGGGGGGGAGACAAACGGAATATGTGCGCAGGGAGGGGGGGAGACAAACGGAATATGTGTGCAGGGAGGGGGGGGAGACAAACGGAATATGTGTGGAGGGGGGGAGACAAACAAAATATGTATGCAGGGAGGGGGGGGAGACAAACGGAATATGTGTGCAGGGAGGTGGGGGGGAGACATACGTAATATGTGTGCAGGGAGGGGGGAGACAAACGGAATATGTGTGCAGGAGGGGGGGGGGGAGACAAACGGAATATGTGTGCAGGGAGGTGGGGGGGAGACAAACAGAATATGTGTGCAGGGAGGTGGGGGGGAGACAAACGGAATATGTGTGGAGGGAGGGGGGGAGACAAATAGAATATGTGAGGAGGGGGGAGACAAACGGAATATGTGTGCAGGGAGGGGGGGGAGACAAACGGAATATGTGTGGAGGGGGGGAGACAAACGGAATATGTGTGCAGGGAGGGGGGGAGACAAACGGAATATGTGTGCAGGGAGGGGGGGAGACAAACGGAATATGTGTGCAGGGAGGGGGGGAGACAAATGGAATATGTATGGAGGGGGGGAGACAAACGGAATATGTGTGCAGGGAGGGGGGAGACAAACGGAATATGTGAGGAATGGGGGGAGACAAATGGAATATGTGTGCAGGGAGGGGGGGAGATAAACGGAATATGTGTGGAGGGAGGGGGGGAGACAAACTGAATATGTGAGGAGGGGGGGAGACAAACGGAATATGTGTGCAGAGAGGGGGGGAGACAAACGGAATATGTGTGCAGGGATTGGGGGGGAGACAAACGGAATATGTGTGCGGGGGGGAGAGGGGCAATAAATGTCTGCAGGGGGGGAGAGGGGCAATAAATGTCTGCAGGGGGGGCAATAAATGTCTGCGTGGGGGGAGAGGGGCAATAAATGTCTGCAGGGGGAAGGGGGGGATGAGTGAAAATGTCTGCGGGGGGGTGTGAGCGAAAATGTCTGCAGGGGGAAGGGGGGGTGATTGAAAATGTCTGCAGGGGGAAGAGGGGGTGATTGAAAATGTCTGCAGGGGGAAGAGGGGGTGATTGAAAATGTCTGCAGGGGGAAGAGGGGGTGATTGAAAATGTCTGCAAGGGGGGGGGGGCAATGGCTGTAGGAGGGGGAAAATAAAAATGGCCAATGTGTGTGGGGGACAGTATATGACTATAATGTGTGTGGGGGACAGTTTATGACTATAATGTGTGCTATTAAGTGAATGTGGGGCTGTTTGGGGAAAATGAGGTCTAATTATTAAATGTGATTATGAATTATTTAATGCCTGGGATGTTTGTGGGAAATGGTTATTTTTATTAAACATAAATGCTATTTAATTTCTTGCTGAGGTTGTTTGGAGGGAGGGAAATAGATTTATTTATTAAATGGGAATATTAATATTTTAATGTTGGGGCTGGAGTGAGGCCTAATTTTATAACATGGGTGCTATATTGAGTTAACATCGGTGCTGTTTGGAGTTTTCTAACTTTCATGTACCCATTTTTTTTTCCAAATAGGGCCCCCAACATTCCAGGATCCAGACAAGCAGCAACTGATCTAAAGACACCAGCAGCCACAAGTGGTGACAATGACAAGACAGGTAAGAGAGACCAGGACAGTCTGCCAACTGTACTGAATTTGGTGGGTGACTGTCCCGCTTAGTCAGGATTTGGTCTGACTGCAAGGACAGTTGGGAGGTATGACCTACTTCACATTGTACTGCTTGAGAAGGCAGAACTGTGTGCACCTAATAGTAGTGCTCACAGTATTGCCTATGTATTTGTTGAAAATGTGTCTAATAACCATATTACATCATAGGAGCCCCCTGTCTTAAGTGCCTAGGGCCCCCTGAGACTAAGTCCAGCTCTGGTTAGCAGGAGGGAGCGGATAGCTACTCCCAGTCCCTGGATAGGACACAGCCTGCAGAGCAAGTCGAGGAGCTCTAAGTCTCATGAGATTTATTAATCTTGTGAGACTAAGAGTTTCCCTGCTCACTCTACAGGAAGTTCCCATCCTGATGGATGTCAGCAGCATCAGAAGCATAGATAAGTACAGTGAACTGGGGGTGTTGTAATGTGCTTCTGGGGTGGAGGGGTGACATGATAGGGAGGGCCTGATAAATGTAGTGTTTTATTATAATGTATGTAATGTATGTATCAATGCCCCATCTTGTCCACACCCCCAACATAATGTGGCCACGCCCTTAGCGGCACCCAGTTTTTTTCATGCTCATCAACAGAGATGGGCCTGTGCTTGAAATGCCAGGGCTGATTTTTAGTCCCAGTCCGGCCTTGGTGGATGGGGATTAACTTCTAGTGAACTTCCCTTCACACTTTCAGGGGTTACAGCACAGCTCTCCTGTGCTGCTCTCCGGGTCACTACTGCTAAAACATTGGATACATTTTCACACTTTGGGTCACCTTTAGAACTGGGCCCATGTAAATCGATCTGACTTCCTAAAACATGGGCAGACTTGGTATCACATTTAGGCACAATTTCACACATTTTGCCCTGATCAAATTCACAACCTATGGGATTTAAAGTGTTTCTTTAGTGAGTCTCTCCAACAAGAGCATTATCATCAAACACATTGGCACATAATACCTCCCTCTGCATCACACGTACCTGCAAATCTGCATGCGTATTCTCAGCAGCACGTGAAATTTCATTACATATTTTTCCACTCATGTTACACTGGTCAGCATTGTTCACTTGGGAAAGATGAAGTTTAGTTTGCAACAGTGCATCAGAAGTGACATCACTTTTATTTATATAAGCAGCATGCATTCTTCCCAAATCAGTCCCCAACAGTACCGTGGCAGGCAGATTATCTAGTACCCCAATGTCTTGTATTCCTCTGCCAGTTCCCCAGACTAGGTGCACTCTGGCTAGGGGTACTGCAGAATGGAGGCCCCCACTCCTCACACAGCAATAGTCTATAATGTTCTCTGGCTCACTAGAGCTGGATATACAAGAGTCAGGTCTACACCAGAGTCTAACAACCCAAGTGCGACTTGGTGTCCTACCTTAACCGCTTGCAGATTGCCTCTGGGGCATTCTTGGGGTCCTCCTGCACATTGGATGGCTGGCACTGGCTTTTCTGCTGGGCCCCCCACAGGAGAAGGAGTTGTCTTCTTCTTTCTGGGGCAATTGAAACTGATGTGCCCCATTTCATCACATGTAAAACACCTGGGGCCAGTTTTCCCCCTGCCCTCCCAAAAGGTGCAGCAACAGATTGTTTGGTTGATGGGGAACTCGGGGGTGATCCTGCAGGTTGCCTCTCTTTCCACATAGTTTGCCCTGGTGCTCCCAAGCTCTTCTTCGTTCAGGAACCTTGGTAACTGTGTACTTGTCGGCCAGGCTAGCAGCGACTTGCGCTGTCTTAGGGTCACGATCCACAACCCATTCCCTCACCTCAGCTGGGCACAGTGTGAGAAACTTCTCCTGGAGAATAAGATCCTTAAATTTATCATAGTCCAGTACCTGCAATGTCTCAATCCATTGATGCATCATGGGTACTAATTGTGCGAACAGCCTGGCATATGTATCCGAGGTACTGCAACTTGAGTCTCAGAACTTCCACCTGTAAGCCTCAGGCGTTATGTTTAAACGAAGTAACAAGGCTTTCTTAATTGCGACGTAATCGCCATCCAGTTCCTGGGGAAGGTCTGAAAAACGCTTCCAAAGCTTTACCTCTCAGTCCAGGGGTTAAATAGCTGGTCCACTGACTGGGACCCAGTTCAAACTATGGGCAAGTCCTTTCAAATACCCTCAGGGACGCATCAAGGTCGCCGTCTATTTCCAACACAGGGAATTGGTCGTGCCTGGATTTTTTCCTACCCAGACCTCAATCTACCGATGAACTGCTGAGCCTAGGGAGCTTCAGCTGGTGTTCGCATTCAGCTTGTCACTCTGCCGCCTCCCGGTCTGCAGTGGCTTTTCTCTCTGCAGCTTCCTGGTCTGCGTGGCTTTCGGCAGCCTCCTTGTCTGCTCTGCGTTCTTCAACCTCTTGGAGTTGCTGGATCAGCCATAGTGATGTTGCAGGATCCGCATCCTTCAGCTGTTTGAGAGCAGTGTGAAGGTAACTGTCCAGGGTAGAATCCTCACTTGGTTCAACAGAGGTATTTGTGGTAATTACAGAAGTGGAAGTTGCTCAATCAATTTATCATCATTCATCATTGATCATTCTTCATCCATCATCATTCATCATTAATCATCATCAAGCATCATGCATCATTCTTCATCATTCATCATCCATCATTCATTCATCATTGATCATTCATTCATCATCATTGATCATTCATTCATCATCATTCATCATTCATTCATCTTTCATAATCATGTATCATGCATCATTCTTCATCATTCATCATCATGCATCATTCTTCATCATCATTCATCATCATGCATCATGCAACATTCTTCATCATACATCATCCATCATTCATTCATCATTATCATGCATCATCAATTATTAATCATCATTCTTCATCATTCATCATGCATCATCATTCATCATTATTCATCATCATGCATCATGCAACATTCTTCATCATACATCATCCATCATTCATTCATCATTATCATGCATCAATATTCATCATCATTCATCATCATTCATCATCATTCTTCATGCATCATCATTCATCATTCATTCATCATCATTCTTCATCATTCATCATTCATTCATCATCATTCTTCATCATTGATCATTCATTCATCATCATTCATCATTCATTATCAATCATCATTCATCAACATTCATCATTCATCATCATTGATCATTCATCATTCATTCATCATCATTCATCATCATTGATCATTCATCATTCATTCATCATCATTCTTTCTCATTCATTCGTCATCATTCATTCATCATTCTTCATCATTCATTCATCATCATTTATCATTTATTCATGATCATTCATCATTTATTCATCATCATTCATCATTCTTCATCATTCTTTCATCATTCATTCATCATCATTCTTCATCATTCATCATTCATTCAACATCATTTATCAACCTTCATCATTCATTCATCATTTATCATCATTCCTCATTCGTCAGCATTAATCATTCATCAACATTCTTTATCATTCATTCATTCATTATCATCATTCTTCATCATTTATTCATTCATCATTCTTCATCATTCATTCATCATCATTCATCATTCATCATCATTCATTCATTCATCATCATCATGCATCATCATTCATCATCATCAGTCATCATGCATCATTCATCATCATTCATCATTCGTCATCATTCATCATTCATTCATCATTCATCATCATTTGTCATCATTCATCATCATTTATCAATCATCATTCATCATCAATCATCATTCTTCATCATTCATTCATCATCTTTCATCATCATCCATCGTTATTCATCATCATTCATCGTTATTCATCATTCATTATCATCATTCATTATCATCATTCATACATCAGCATTCATCAATAATGATTCATTCATCATCATTCATCAATCATCATTCATCATGCATCATGCATCATTAATCATTCATAATCATCATCAATCCTCATTCATCACTCGTCATCATTCATTCATCATTCTTCATCATTCATTCATCATGCATCATTCTTCATCATTTATCATTCATCATTCATCATCATTCATCATAATTCATCATCATCATCATTCATAATGCATTATTTATCATCATTCATCATTTATTCATCATCATCATTCCTCATTCATCAGCATTAATCATTCATCAACATTCTTTATCATTCATTCATTCATTATCATCATTCTTCATCATTTATTCATTCATCATTCTTCATCATTCATCATTTATCATCATTCATCCTTCATACATTCATTATTCATTCATCATTATTTATAATCATTCATTCATCATCATTATTCATCATTCATCATCATCATTCATTCCTCATCATTCATCATTCTTCATCATTCATCATTATTCATCATTCATTATCATCATTCATACATCATCATGCATCATTCCTCATTCATCATCATCGTCAATCCTCATTCATCACTCGTCATCATTAATCATTCATTCATCATTATTCTTTATCATTTTATCGTGCATCATTCATCATCATTCATCATTGTTTATTCATCATCATTCATCATCATTGATCATCATAATTCATAATAATTCATCATTCATTCATCATCATCTATCATCATCATTCATTCATCATTCATCATTTATTCATTCATCATTCATTCATTCATCATCATTCATCATTTATTCATCATTCTTCATCATTCATTCATCATTCTTCATCATTCTTCATCATTCTTCATCATTCTTCATCATTCATTCATCATTCATTCATTCATCATCATTCTTCATCATTCATTATTTATTCATGATCATTTATCATCATTCATCATTCATTCAACATCATTCATTCATCATCATCATGCATCATCATTCATCATCATCATCATGCATCATCATTCATCATCATCATCATCAGTCATTATGCATTATTCATCATCATTCCTCATTCATTCATCATTCTTCATCATTCATTCATCATTCATTCATCATTTATCATCATATATCATCATTCATCATTCATTCATCATCATTCATTCATTCATCATCATCATGCATCATTCATCATCATCATGCATCATTCATCATCATCAGTCATCATGCATCATTCATCATCATTCATTATGCAGTATTCATCATCATTCCTCATTCATCATTCATCATTCATCATTCATTCATCATTCATCATCATTTGTCATCATTCATCATCATTTATCAATCATCATTCATTCATCATCAATCATCATTCTTCATCATTCATTCATCATCATTCTTCATCATTCATCATCTTTCATCATCATTCATCGTTATTCATCATCATTCATCGTTATTCATCATTCATTATCATCATTCATTATCATCATTCATACATCAGCATTCATCATTAATCATTCATTCATCATCAATCCTCATTCATCACTCGTCATCATTCTTCATCATTCATTCATCATGCATCATTCTTCATCATTTATCATTCATCATTCATCATCATTCATCATAATTCATCATCATCATTCATCATCATTCCTCATTCATCAACATTAATCATTCATCAACATTCTTTATCATTCATTCATTCATTATCATCATTCTTCATCATTTATTCATTCATCATTCTTCATCATTCATTCATCATCATTCTTCATCATTCTTCATCATTCATGATCATCATCATTCATCATTCATCATCATTCATCCTTCATACATTCATTATTCATTCATCATTATAATTATTCATTCATCATCATTATTCATCATTCATCATCATCATTCATTCCTCATCATTCTTCATCATTCATCATCATTTATCATCATTCTTCGTCATTCATTCTTCATCATTCATCATTCTTCGTCATTCATTCTTCATCATTCATCATTCTTCATCATTCATTATCATCATTCATACATCATCATGCATCATTCCTCATTCATCATCATCATCAATCCTCATTCATCACTCGTCATCATTAATCATTCATTCATCATCATTCATTTATCATGCATCATTCATCATTGTTTATTCATCATCATTCATCATCATTGATCATCATTCATCATCATTCATCATAATTCATAATAATTCATCATTCATAATGCATCAATCATCATCATTCATCATTCATTCATCATCATCTATCATTCATCATTCATTCATCATCATTCATCATTGTTCATCATTCATCAACATTGATCATTCATCATCATTCTTTATAATTTATTCAATTATCATCATTCTTCATCATTCATCATTTATTCATTCATCATTCATTCATGATCAATCATCATCATGCATCATCATCGTCATCATTCATCATTCATTCATCATTCATCATCATTTGTCATCATTCATCATCATTCATCGTTATTCATCATCCTTCATCATTATTCATCTTTCATTATCATCATTCATTATCATCATTCATCATTAATCATTCATAATCATCATCAATCCTCATTCATCACTCGTCATCATTCATCATCATTCATTTATCATCATTCATCATTCATTCATCATTCTTCATCATTCATTCATCATGCATCATTCTTCATCATTCATCATCATTCATCATAATCATTCATCATCATCATTCATAATGCATTATTTATCATCATTCATCATTTATTCATCATCATCATTCCTCATTCATCAGCATTAATCATTCATCAACATTCTTTATCATTCATTCATTCATTATCATCATTCTTCATCATTTATTCATTCATCATTCTTCATCATTCATCATTTATCATCATTCATCCTTCATACATTCATTATTCATTCATCATTATTTATAATCATTCATTCATCATCATTATTCATCATTCATCATCATCATTCATTCCTCATCATTCATCATTCTTCATCATTCATCATTATTCATCATTCATTATCATCATTCATACATCATCATGCATCATTCCTCATTCATCATCATCGTCAATCCTCATTCATCACTCGTCATCATTAATCATTCATTCATCATTATTCTTTATCATTTTATCGTGCATCATTCATCATCATTCATCATTGTTTATTCATCATCATTCATCATCATTGATCATCATAATTCATAATAATTCATCATTCATTCATCATCATTCATTCATCATTCATCATTTATTCATTCATCATTCATTCATTCATCATCATTCATCATTTATTCATCATTCTTCATCATTCATTCATCATTCTTCATCATTCTTCATCATTCTTCATCATTCTTCATCATTCATTCATCATTCATTCATTCATCATCATTCTTCATCATTCATTATTTATTCATGATCATTTATCATCATTCATCATTCATTCAACATCATTCATTCATCATCATCATGCATCATCATTCATCATCATCATCATGCATCATCATTCATCATCATCATCATCAGTCATTATGCATTATTCATCATCATTCCTCATTCATTCATCATTCTTCATCATTCATTCATCATTCATTCATCATTTATCATCATATATCATCATTCATCATTCATTCATCATCATTCATTCATTCATCATCATCATGCATCATTCATCATCATCATGCATCATTCATCATCATCAGTCATCATGCATCATTCATCATCATTCATTATGCATTATTCATCATCATTCCTCATTCATCATTCATCATTCATCATTCATTCATCATTCATCATCATTTGTCATCATTCATCATCATTTATCAATCATCATTCATTCATCATCAATCATCATTCTTCATCATTCATTCATCATCATTCTTCATCATTCATCATCTTTCATCATCATTCATCGTTATTCATCATCATTCATCGTTATTCATCATTCATTATCATCATTCATTATCATCATTCATACATCAGCATTCATCATTAATCATTCATTCATCATCAATCCTCATTCATCACTCGTCATCATTCTTCATCATTCATTCATCATGCATCATTCTTCATCATTTATCATTCATCATTCATCATCATTCATCATAATTCATCATCATCATTCATCATCATTCCTCATTCATCAACATTAATCATTCATCAACATTCTTTATCATTCATTCATTCATTATCATCATTCTTCATCATTTATTCATTCATCATTCTTCATCATTCATTCATCATCATTCTTCATCATTCTTCATCATTCATGATCATCATCATTCATCATTCATCATCATTCATCCTTCATACATTCATTATTCATTCATCATTATAATTATTCATTCATCATCATTATTCATCATTCATCATCATCATTCATTCCTCATCATTCTTCATCATTCATCATCATTTATCATCATTCTTCGTCATTCATTCTTCATCATTCATCATTCTTCGTCATTCATTCTTCATCATTCATCATTCTTCATCATTCATTATCATCATTCATACATCATCATGCATCATTCCTCATTCATCATCATCATCAATCCTCATTCATCACTCGTCATCATTAATCATTCATTCATCATCATTCATTTATCATGCATCATTCATCATTGTTTATTCATCATCATTCATCATCATTGATCATCATTCATCATCATTCATCATAATTCATAATAATTCATCATTCATAATGCATCAATCATCATCATTCATCATTCATTCATCATCATCTATCATTCATCATTCATTCATCATCATTCATCATTGTTCATCATTCATCAACATTGATCATTCATCATCATTCTTTATAATTTATTCAATTATCATCATTCTTCATCATTCATCATTTATTCATTCATCATTCATTCATGATCAATCATCATCATGCATCATCATCGTCATCATTCATCATTCATTCATCATTCATCATCATTTGTCATCATTCATCATCATTCATCGTTATTCATCATCCTTCATCATTATTCATCTTTCATTATCATCATTCATTATCATCATTCATCATTAATCATTCATAATCATCATCAATCCTCATTCATCACTCGTCATCATTCATCATCATTCATTTATCATCATTCATCATTCATTCATCATTCTTCATCATTCATTCATCATGCATCATTCTTCATCATTCATCATCATTCATCATAATCATTCATCATCATCATTCATAATGCATTATTTATCATCATTCATCATTTATTCATCATCATTCATCATTCATCAACATTAATAATTCATCAACATTCTTTATCATTCATTCATTCATTATCATCATTCTTCATCATTTATTCATTCATCATTCTTCATCATTCATTCATGATCATTCATCATCATCATTCATTATCATTCATCATCATGCATCATTTATCATCATTCATCCTTCATACATTCATTATTCATTCATCATTATTTATAATCATTCATTCATCATCATTATTCATCATTTATCATCATCATTCATTCCTTATCATTCTTCATCATTCATCATCATTTATCATCATTCTTCGTCATTCATTCTTCATCATTCATCGTTATTCATCATTCATTATCATTATTCATACATCATCATGCATCATTCCTCATTCATCATCATCATCAATCCTCATTCATCACTCGTCATCATTAATCATTCATTCATCATCATTCTTTATCATTCATTTATCATGCATCATTCATCATCATTCATCATTGTTTATTCATCATCATTCATCATCATTGCTCATCATTGATTAAAATTCATAATAATTCATCATTCATAATGCATCAATCATCATCATTCATCATCATGCATCATCATTCATCATTCATTCATCATCATCTATCATCATTATTCATCATCATTCATCATTCATTCATCATCATTCATCATTGTTCATCATTCATCAAGAATGATCATTCATCATCATTCTTTATAATTTATTCAATTATCATCATTCTTCATCATTCATCATTCTTCATCATTCATTCATCATCATTCTTCATCAATTCATCATTCATTCATGATCATTCATCATCATTCATCATTTATTCATTATCATTCATCATTAATTCATCGTCATTTATCATCATGCATCATTCATGCATCATCATTCTTCATAATTCATTCATCATCATTCATTCATCATGCATCATTCATCATGCATCATTCATCATTCATTCATCATTCATTCATCATTCTTCATCATTCATTCATCATCATTCTTCATTTATTCATGATCATTTATTCATCATCATTCATCATTTATTCATCGTCATTTATCATCATGCATCATTCATGCATCATCATTCTTCATAATTCATTCATCATCATTCATTCATCATCATTCATCATCATTCATCATGCATCATTCATCATTCATTCATCATTCATTCATCATTCATGCATCATTCATTCATCATTCATCATCATCATTATTCATCATCATTCATCATTCATTCGTCATCATTCATTATCGTTCATCATTCTTCATCATTTATCATTAAAATCATTATCATTCTTAATCATTGATCATTCATCATCATTCATCAAGCATCATGCATCATTCATTATTCATCATCATCAATCCTCATTCATCACTCGTCATCATTCATCAAACATCATTATTCATTCATAATCATTCATCATTCATTCATCATTATTCTTCATCAGTCATTTATCACCATTCTTCATTATTCATCTTTCTTCATCATTTATTATCATTCATCATCATTCATCAACATTCATCATTCATCATCATTGATCATTCATCATCATTCATCATTCATCATTATTTCATCATCATTCATCATTCATCATCATTGATCATTTATCAATTATTCATCATCATTCATCATTCATCATCATTGATCATTCATCATCATTCTTCCTCATTTATTCATTCGTCATCATTCTTCATTATTCATCATTAATCATGCATCATCATTCATCATTCATTCATCATCATTCATCAACATTCATTCATCATCATTCATTCATCATCATTCATCATCATCATTCATCAACATTCATCATCATTGATCATTCATCAACATTCATCATCATTGATCATTCATCATTCATCATACTTGATCATTCATCATCATTCTTCCTCATTTATTCATTCGTCATCATTCTTTATTATTCATCATTAATCATGCATCATCATTCATTCATCTTCATTCATCATCATTCATCATCATTTATCATCATCATTATTCATCATCATTATTCATCATCATTATTCATCATCATTCATCATTCATTCATCATCGTTCATCATTTATTCATCATTCATAATTCATTCATCATCCATCATTCATCATTTATTCATCATTTATTCATCATTATTCTTCATCACTCATCATTCAATCATCATCATTTATCATTCATTCATCATCAATCATCATTCATTCATTATCATTCATCATTAATTCATCGTCATTCATCATCATGCATCATTCATGCATCATTATTCTTCATCATTCATAATTCATTCATCATTTTTCTTCATTCATCATTCATCATCATTCATCATTCATCATTATTTCATCATCATTCATCATCATTGATCATTCATCATCATTCTTCCTCATTTATTCATTCGTCATCATTCATCATTCTTCATCATTAATCATGCATCATTCATCAACATTGATTATTTATCAATTATTCATCATCATTCATCATCATTCATCATTCATCATCATTGATCATTCATCATCATTCTTCCTCATTTATTCATTCGACATCATTCTTCATTATTCATCATTAATCATGCATCATCATTCATCATCATTCATCATCATTCATCAACATTCATCATTTATTCATCATCATTCATCATTTATTCATCATCATTCATCAGTCATCATCATTGATCATTCATCATCATTCTTCCTCATTTATTCATTCGTCATCATTCTTCATTATTCATCATTATTCATCATCAATATTCATCATTCATCATCATCATTCATCATTTATTCATCATCATTCATCAGTCATCATCATTGATCATTCATCATCATTCTTCCTCATTTATTCATTCGTCATCATTCTTCATTATTCATCATTATTCATCATCAATATTCATCATCAATTCATCGTCATTCATCATCATGCATCGTTCATGCATCATCATTCTTCATCATTCATAATTCATTCATCATTTTTCATCATTCATCATTATTCATCATCATTCATTATCGTTCATTCGTCAATATTCATCATTCATCATCATTCATCATCATTCATCATCATTCATCATCATTCATCATCATTCATCATCATTCATCATCATTCATCATCATTCATCATCATTTTTCATCATTCATCATCATGCTGTCACGGGCACTAGGAGTCTTTGCCCAGGATATCACCAGATGTAGTCTTACCAGAGTAGTGTATGCACACAGTGGTCTTCTGGTAGCAGGGTGACTAGTGGAACAGGAGAATCAGCAGATGGTGAGAGGATGCTAGAGGAAAGTCTATGACTAGCAGCAACAGGTTATGGGTTAAACAATATGAACACGAGGATCTTGATGGACGTGAAGACGTGAGGGAAGTCAGTGGTCTGCGTACAGCAAGTTGTACCACTGCTTGTAATGATGGGACTGGTTCCAGGTACAAGTAGGTAACAGGGAAGTCAGTGGTCTGCGTATAGCAAGTTGTACCACTGTTTATAGTGAGGAAACTTGTAACTGGTGCCAATAGGAAACAGGGAGTCAGTGGTCTGCGTTCAGAAAGTTGTACCACTGCATATATAGGTGAGGATAGGCACTAGGGTAGATGAGTGGAGCATCAAAGGTAACACGGAGAGCACAAGGAACTTGATTCCAATGGTATATATAATACAATAGCAAATGACTAGCGCTGCTTGGAGATACAAAGTCACTACTGAGATCCAGGACATATGAGACAAAGTCAATAGCATCTATAACTTCTAAGGATAGAGGACTCCGTAGATGAGCAGAACACAGTCCAAGCGGATATGCAATAAACTGGTAAAGTCAATAAAAGATAAGCATACCGCGATTCAGTTGAGCAGGCTGTCACAAGAGAAACACAGGGATAGCTGAGCGGCTGAACGCCGACACGAGTAGAGACTTCAGGAGAGTGGTAGCGGTAATCCGTGTCTGTGACGCACACAGACAGAGAACATAACACGAGTGGAGCAATGATGATTCTTGTGGAGGTCAGCAGGAATAGTAGACACGATGAAACACAGGAGAGTTGAAGCAGTCTGGAAATCGGTAATGCAGTAACGAGGAATCAGCTGGGACTGAAGACACGATGAAACACAGGAGAGTTGAAGCGGTCTGGAAACCGGTAATGCAGTAACGAGGAATCAGCTGGGACTGAAGACACGATGAAACACAGGAGAGTTGAAGAGGTCTGGAAACCGGCAATGCAGTAGCGAGGAATCAGCTGGAGCTGAAGACACGATGAAACACAGGAACACCTTCAGAGGCTCACAGGGAATGAGACTCCAAGATCAGGCCACGAGGTAATGACCACAGGTGCTTTAAATAGGGAGTGTTGCCTGATCAGCCAATTAACTAAAAGCAACAGGTCTGAAGAGTTCATAGAGGCTGCGCATGCGCAGACCATCAGGATGGTGGGCGGCCACGGTTCCTAACAACGGGAGAAGAGGCACTCACAGTCCGGTGAGTGACAGTGCCCCCCCTTTTAAAGGTGGGCACAGAACACATGGAACCGGGTTTGCCCGGAAATTTGGAATAGAACTTTTTTAGAAGAGCTGGGGCGTTGAGATCCTCAGCCCTAATCCATGAACGCTCCTCAGGGCCAAAGCCCTTCCAATGAACGAGGAAACGAAGAACACCTCGTGAAACTTTTGCATCCAATATATGTGTGATTTCAAAGTCCTCCTCTTGAAGAGCTTGAACTGGCCGAGGTGCTCAAGGAGGAGCAGAGAAACGGTTGATGATAAGAGGTTTGAGCAATGACACATGGAAGGCATTGGAAATACGAAGGTTCTTAGGAAGTAAAAGTTTGAAACAAACTGGGTTTATCACTTGAATGATCCTATGTGGACCAATAAAACGAGGAGCGAACTTCATAGATGGGACCCTCAAACGAATATTTTTGGTTGATAACCATACACGATCTCCAATTTTAAGTGGTGGAATAGCCCGTCTCTTTTTATCTGCAAAGGACTTATATCTGGCAGATGTCTTCTTTAAACAGGTTTTGACTTGAGACCAAATATTTTTGAAGGTCTGACAAACAGTCTCTACAGCAGGAACTTGGGTGGGCGGGAGGGCAGGAAATTCCGGAAAAGACGGATGGTGACTGTAAACCACAAAAAACAGAGTTTTAGAAGATGACTCATGATACATGTTGTTATGGGCGAATTCAGCCCATGGAAGCAAATCGACCCAGTTATCTTGGTTGGCTGAAGAGAACATCCTTATGAAAGTCTTAAGATCTTGATTGACCCTTTCGGTTTGTCCGTTTGATTGAGGATGGTAGGAGGATGAGAGTGATAATCGAATACCCGAGGTCTTACAAAGGGCTCCCCAGAATCTGGAAACGAACTGCACCCCTCTATCTGAAACGATCTCTGAAGGACATCCATGAATACGGAAAATCTCTTTAATGAAATGATCAGCCAGGGTAGATGAAGAAGGTAAACCGGTCAAAGGAACAAAATGTGCCATCTTCGAAAATCTATCTACCACTACCCAAATTGTATTACACTTTTTACTAGGAGGAAGATCAGTAACAAAGTCCATACTAATATGGGTCCAAGGCTTGGAAGGAATGGGTAGTGGTTGAAGTAGACCCGCCGGTGTTCTGCGGGAGGTCTTGAACTGGGAACACAATTCACAGGCAGCCACAAAATCTTTGACATCTTTCCTCATGGAAGGCCACCAGTAACTACGAGAAAGAATTTCAAAAGTCTTGCGTTCACCAGCATGTCCTGAAAAACGTGAAGAATGAAACCACGACAGGATTTTCTTCCTAAGGGATGGAGGCACGAGAGTTCTCCCAAACGGTAGCACCTTAGTGGATGAAGCAGCCAGAGAAACACATTTGGGATCTAATATTGAGTGGTTAGGACCATCTTCAACGTCTGAGGACGCCACGAATGCCCGAGATAGGGCGTCTGCTTTTTTATTTTTAGCAGCTGGTTTGAAGGTTATAATAAGTTCAAAACAAGAAAAGAAAAGAGACCATCTTGCTTGACGAGGATTCAAACATTGAGCAGACTGTAAATATGACAAATTTTTATGATCTGTAAAAATTGTCACAGGATGGCGAGCTCCCTCCAGCAAATATCTCCACTCCTCTAATGCTGCTTTTATAGCCAGCAACTCCTTGTCCCCAATGGTATAATTTTCCTCTGCAGGTAGAAGTCCCCGAGAATAAAAGGCACAAGGATGGAATTTTTGTTGCTCCGATCTTTGGGATAGAATGGCTCCTAAGCCAACATTAGAGGCGTCTACCTCTAGGAAGAAGGGAAGCGTCACATCAGGCTGTCGAAGAACAGGAGCGGAGGAGAAGGACTCTTTGAGAAACTGGAAAGCTTGAGGGCCTCGGAGGACCATTGTTTCGTATTAGCCCCTTTACGGGTTAGGGCCACAATAGGAGATGCAATCGAGGAAAAATCTTGGATGAAGCGTCTTTAATAATTAGCAAAACCTAAAAAACGCTGAATTGCACGAAGAGTAGTTGGCTGAGGCCAATGTAATACAGCATTCACCTTGTCTGGATCCATCTGAACACAAACTCCGGAGACAATATATCCCAGAAATGGAATCTGGGACGACTCAAATGAACATTTTTCTAACTTGCAGAATAACGAATTTTTTCGGAGTCTGGAAAGGACTTCTGCCACGTGTTGATGATGAGAAGGCAGGTCCTGGGAAAAGATTAATATGTCGTCCAGAAAGACGATGACACAAACATATAACAAGTCCCGGAAGATCTCATTAACGAAACCCTGGAAAACAGCGGGGGCGTTACAGAACCCGAAGGGCATAACTAAATACTCATAGTGCCCATCTCTGGTGTTGAAAGCTGTCTTCCATTCGTCACCGGACCTGATTCGAATTAAATTATAAGCACCACGGAGATCCAACTTGGTAAAGATCCGGGCTCCCTTGATGCGATCAAAAAGCTCAGTAATTAATGGAATGGGATACCGATTTTTGATGGTAATGGCATTAAGTCCACGATAATCTATACAAGGACGTAATGACCCATCCTTCTTTTTCACGAAGAAGAATCCTGCTCCAGCGGGAGAGGAAGAAGGTCGAATAAATCCTTGCTGGAGATTCTCTTTGATATACTCAGATGTAGCTTGAGTCTCCGGTAAAGAGAGTGGATACACACGACCCCTAGGAGGAGTCTTGCCAGGTTGAAGATCAATCGGACAGTCCCAAGAACGGTGAGGAGGAAGACGTTCAGATTGAAGCTTATCAAATACATCGGCAAAGGAAGCATACTGAGGAGGAAGACCCGGTGGACACGGTGAAATAGAGGATTGCTGTATCTTGAGTGGAACAACTTGAATAAGGCAACGATGATGACATTCAGGGCCCCAAGACGTAACTTGAGGAGTGTTCCAGTCAATCTGAGGAGAATGCAGTTGAAGCCATGGAAGGCCTAGAACAATAGGACTGGTAGTAACAGGAAGAATTAGAAATTAAATTTTTTCCTGGTGTAAGGCTCCAATTTGAAGAGTTACTGGAGACGTACTCTGAGTAATGAGACCATTAATAATACATGATCCATCGATTGCAGTAACGGTAATAGGTACCTTTAAAGAAACCACTGGTAGGGACCATTGATTCACGAGGGATTTAGAAATAAAGTTTCCTGCAGCTCCAGAATCAATAAGTGCTTGGGACACAAAGGATTTGGTAGCTAAGGAAATGGTAACATCAAAAGCACAAACTTTTAATTTCGTGGAACTTGGAGAGGACTCCAGAGACCCTAACTTCACCTCTCCAGAACTAGTTAGGGTCTGGCATTTCCCGACTTTTTAGGACATGAGTTGAGCATGTGAGTAGAATCAGCACAATAGATACAGAGTCTATTTTTTACTCTTCGGTCTCTTTCCTCTGAAGTTAATTTGGAGCGACCTATCTCCATAGGTATTACTGGAGATGGAGCTTGACGAACTTGAGGTCCTGAGCGAAGAGGTGCCTTATGGGAAGTTGTTTTTTCTGAATCTCTCTCACGAAATCTCATGTCCACACGATGGCAAAGAGAAATCAAATCCTCCAAGGAAGAGGGTAATTCTTGTGAGGTCAGTGCATCTTTAATTTTATCAGAAAGCCCCTGCCAGAAGGTGGCAATCAAAGCCTCAGTGTTTTACTGAAGTTCAGAGGCTAGTATCCGAAATTGGATGACGTACTGGGCTACAGTGCTAGATCCTTGGCATAGACGGAGGATGCTGGATGCAGCAGATATAACAAGACCAGGTTCATCAAATACACTTCGAAATGTGGAAATAAATTTGGCACTATCTTGTAGCAATGGATCATTTCTTTCCCATAGAGGGGAAGCCCATGCAAGAGCCTGTCCGGAAAACAAGGAGATGAGATAGGCCACTCTGGAACGATGAGTAAGGAAATTGTGAAGGAGTAGGCAGGTGTATCGTGGAAGCAGTAGACACCTGGGGTGGCACTGGGGAAACAGGTGATGACACCGGCGTATAAACAGTGGCTGCGGTATTTTGCACAGAAGTTCCTTGGGAGGCTAAAGTCTGATAACATTGCAGCAACTGTTGTTGGCGAACATCCTGTTGTTCAATACAGGTAACCAGATACTGCAGCATCTGTTTAGCTGAGGGTTCCGATCCTGGGTCTGTCATGGCCTGTTCTTACTGTCACGGGCACTAGGAGTCTTTGCCCAGGATATCACCAGATGTAGTCTTGCCAGAGTAGTGTATGCACACAGTGGTCTTCTGGTAGCAGGGTGATTAGCGGAACAGGAGAATCAGTAGATGGTGAGAGGATGCTAGAGGAAAGTCTATGACTAGCAGCAACAGGTTATGGGTTAAACAATATGAACACAAGGATCTTGATGGACGTTAAGACGTGAGGAAAGTCAGTGGTCTGCGTACAGCAAGTTGTACCACTGCTATAGTGAGAGGAATGTCCAGGGATAGATAGGAGGTAGTGAAGTCAGTGGTCTGCGTACAGCAGGGGTGGGCAAACCTGTCCTCAAGGGCCATATCCAGTTCATGTTTTTAGGATTTCTTTAATCATGTACAGCTGAGTTAATCTATTTGGCTGGGTCAGTAATTATCCCACCTGTTTCTACAGACAGAAATCCTAAAAACATGAACTGGATATGGCTCTTGAGGACAGGTTTGCCCACCCCTGGCGTACAGCAAGTTGTACCACTGCTTGTAATGATGGGACTGGTTCCAGGTGAAAGTAGGTCATGGGGAAGTCAATGGTCTGCGTATAGCAAGTTGTACCACTGTTTATAGTGAGGAAACTTGTAACTGGTGCCAATAGGAAACAGGGAGTCAGTGGTCTGCGTTCAGCAAATTGTACCACTGCATATATAGGTGAGGATCGGCACTAGGGTAGATGAGTGGAGCATCAAAGGTAACACGGAGAGCACAAGGAACTTGATTCCAGTGGTATATATAATACAATAGCAAATGACTAGCGCTGCTTGGAGATACAAAGTCACTACTGAGATCCAGGACATATGAGACAAAGTCAATAGCATCTATAACTTCTAAGGATAGAGGACTCCGTAGATGAGCAGAACACAGTCCAAGCGGATATGCAATAAACTGGTAAAGTCAATAAAAGTCAATTCATCATCATTTATCATCATTCATCATCATTTATCATCATTCATCATTCATTTATAATCATTCATCATTCATTCATCATCATTTATCATCATTCATCATTCATTCATTATTATTCTTCATCATTCATCATTCATTCATCATTCATTCATCATTCATCATCATTCATCATTATCCATCATCATTCATCATTCATTCGTCATCATTCATTATCGTTCATCATTCATCATTCTTCATCATTCATTCATCATCATTCATCATTTATTCATTCTTCATCATTCATTCATCATCATTCATCATTTATTCATGATCATTTATCATCATTCATCATTTATTCAACATCATTTATCAACCTTCATCATTCATTCATCATTTATCATCAATTATCATTCATTCATCATCATTCATTCATCATCATTCTTTATCATTCATTCATCATCATTCATCATTTATTCATTCTTCATCATTCATCATCATTCACTATCATGCATCATTCATTCATCATCATTCTTCATCATGCATCATTCATTCATCATCATTCATTTATCATTCATTCATCAAGCATCATGCATCATTCATCATTCATCATCATAATCACTCGTCATTCATCACTCGTCATTCTTCATCATTCATCATCATTTATTATCATTCATCATTCATCAACATTAATCATTCATCATCATTGATCATTTATCATTCATCATCATCATTGATCATTCATCATTCATCATCATTCATTATTCATCATCAGTGATCATTCATCATCATTCTTCCTCATTTATTCATTCGTCATCATTCTTCATTATTCATCATTAATCATGCATCATTCATGATCATTCATCATCATTCATCATTCATTCATCATTGATCATTCATTCATCTTCATTGATCATTCATTCATCATTCTTCATCATTAATCATGCATCATCATACATCATTCATTTATCATCATTCTTCATCATTGATAATTCATTCATAATCATTGATCATTCATCATCATTGATCATTCATTCATCATCATTCCTCATCATACATCATCCATCATTCATTCATTCATCATCATTCATTCATCATACATCATCCATCATTCATTCATTCATCATCATTCATTCATCATCATCATGCATCATCATTCATTCATCATCATTCTCCATCATTCATCATTATTCATCCTCATTCATCATATATTCATCATGCATCATTCATCATCATCATCATTCATTCATTCATTCATCATCAGTTATCATTCATCATCATCATTCATCAGTATTCATCATTCTTTATCATTCATTCATTATCATTTATCATTTATTCATCATCATTCTTCATCATTCATCATTCATTCGTCATAATTCATCATCATTCATTCATCATCATTCGTCATTCATTCATCATCATCCTTCATCATTTATCATTCAAATAATCATCATTCTTCATTATTGATCATTCATTCATCATGTATCATTCATCATCATCATCAATCCTCATTCATCACTCGTCATCATTCATTATCATTCATCATCATTGATTATTCATCATTCATTCATCATCATTCATCATCATTGATCATTCATCATTCATTCATCATCATTCTTCCTCATTCATTCATTTGTCATCATTCAGTCATTCATTCATCATTCAGTCATTCATTCATCATTCAGTCATTCATTTATCAATGATCATTTATCATCATTCATCATTTATTCATCATCATTTATCATTATTCTTCATTATTCATCATTTATTCATCATTTATCATCATGCATCATTCATTCATCATTCATTCATCATCATTTATCATCATTCATCATTCATCATCATCATTCATTTATCATTCATTCATCATTCATTCATTCATCATCATTCTTCATCATTCATCATTCATTCATCATTATTAATCATTCATTATTCATTCATCATCATTTATCATCATTCATCATTATTCATCATCATTCATTCATCATCATTCATCATCGTTCATCATTCATTTATCATCATTCATCATTCATTCGTCATCATTCATCATCGTTCATCATTCATTTATCATCATTCATCATTCATTCATCACCATTCATCATCGTTCATCATTTATTCATCATCATTTATAATTCATCATTCATTCATCATCATTCTTCATCATTCATTCATCACCATTCTTTATCATTCATTATCATTTATTATCATTCATCAACATTCATCATTCATCATCATTCATTCATCATCGTTCATCAATCATCATCAATGATCATTCATCATTCATTCATCATCATTCTTCCTCATTCATTTATTCATTCATCATTCTTCATTCATCATCATTCTTCATCATTCATCATTTATTCATGATCATTTATCATCATTCATCATTCATCACCATTCATTTCTCATCGATTATCATCATTCATCATTTATCATCATGCATCATTCATCATCATTTATCATCATTCATCATTTATTCATCATTATTCATCATTCACCATCATTCATCATTCATTCATCATCATTTATCATCATTCATCATTCATCATCATTCATTTATCATCATTCATCATTCATTCATCATCATTCTTCATCATTCATCATCATTCTTCATCAATCATCATTCATTCATCACTATTTATCATTTATTCATCATCATTTATCATCATTCATCATCATCATTATTCATCATCATTCATCATTCATTCGTCATTATTCATCATCGTTCATCATTCATTCATCATCATTCATCATCATTCATCATTTATTCATCATCATTTATCATTTATCATTCATTAATCATCATTCTTCATCATTCATCATTCATTCATTATTTTTCATCATTCATCATTCATTCATCATCATTCATTATCATTTATTATCATTCATCATTCATCAACATTCATCATTCATCATCATTGATCGATCATCATTCATTCATCATCGTTCATCAATCATCGTTGATCATTCATCATTAATTCATCATCATTCTTCCTCATTCATTAGCCATCATTTATCATTCATTTATTCATTCATCATTCTTCATCATTTATTCATCATCATTCTTTATCATTTATTCATGATCATCATTCATCATTCATCATCATTCATTCATTCATCATCTATTATCATCATTCATTATCATTCATTCATAATGCATCATGCATCATCATGCATCATCATTCATCATCATTCATCATCATCATTCATTATCATTCATCATCGTCATTCATCATTCATTCATTAATCATCATTCATTCATTATTATCATCATGCATCATCATGCATCATCATGCATCATCATTCATTCATCATCATTCATTCATCATCATTCATCATTCATTCATCATCATTCATCATTCATTCATCATCATCCATCATCATTCATTCATCATCATCCTTCATAATTTATCATTGAAATCATCATCATTCTTCATCATTGATCATTCATCATCATTCATCATTCATTCATCAAGCATCATGCATCATTCATCATTCATCATCATCAATCCTCATTCATCACTCGTCATCATTCATCATACATCATCATTCATCCTCATTCATCATTATCTCATCATCATTCTTCATCATCATTCATCATTCTTCATCATTAATCATGCATCATCATACATCATTCATTCATCATCATTGATAATTCATTCATCATCATTAATCATTCATTCATCATTGATCATCATTGATCATTCATTCATCATCATGCAACATTCTTCATCATACATCATCCATCATTCATTCATTCATCATCATAATGCATCATCATTCTTCATCATTCATTCATCATAATTCTTCATCATTCATCATTCATTCATCATGCATCATTCATTCATCATGCATCATTCATTCATCATGCATCATGCATCATCATTCTTCATCATTCATTCATTCATTCATTATCATTTATCATTTATTCATCATCATTCATCATAATTCATCATCATTCATTCATCGTCATTCATCATCATGCAACATTCATTCTTTATCATTCTTCATCATTTATCATTAAAATCATCATCATTCTTCATCATTGATCATTCATCATCATTCATCATTCATTCATCAAGCATCATGCATTATTCATTCATCAGTATTCATCATTCTTTCATCATCATTCATTCTTTATCATTTATTCATCATCATTCTTCATCATTCATCATTCATTCGTCATATATCATCATCATTCATCATCATTCATCATCATTCATTCATCATTCATTCATCATCATCCTTCATCATTTATCATTGAAATCATCATCATTCTTCATCATTCATCATTCATTCATCAAGCATCATGCATCATTCATCATTCATCATCATCATCAATCCTCATTTATCACTCATCATCATTCATCATATATCATCATTCATTCATTATCATTCATCATTCATTCATTAATCATCATTCATTCATCATTGTCATCATGTATCATCATTCATCATCATACATCATCATTCATCATCATTCATTCTTTATCATTTATTCATCATCATTCATCATTCATTCGTCATATATCATCATCATTCATCATCATTCATCATCATTCATTCATCATTCATTCATCATTCATTCATCATCATCCTTCATCATTTATCATTGAAATCATCATCATTCTTCATCATTGATCATTCATCATTTATTCATTCTTCATCATTCATCATCATTCATTCATCGTCATTCATCATCATGCATTATTCATTCATCATCATTCTTCATCATGCATCATTCATTCATCATCATTCATCATCATTCATTCATCATCATTGATCATTCATTCATCATTATCCTTCATCATTCATTCATCATCATCCTTCATCATTTATCATTGAAATCATAATCATTCTTCATCATTGATCATTCATCATCATTCATCATTCATTCATCAAGCATCATGCATCATCATCATTCATCAGTATTCATCATTCTTTCATCATCATTCATTCTTTATCATTTATTCATCATCATTCTTCATCATTCATCATTCATTCGTCATATATCATCATCATTCATCATCATTCATTCATCATTCATTCATCATCATCCTTCATCATTTATCATTGAAATCATCATCATTCTTCATCATTGATCATTCATCATCATTCATCATTCATTCATCAAGCATCATGCATCATTCATCATTCATCATCATCATCAATCCTCATTTATCACTCATCATCATTCATCATATATCATCATTCATTCATCATCATTCATCATTCATTCATCATCATCCTTCATCATTTATCATTGAAATCATCATCATTCTTCATCATTGATCATTCATCATTATTCATTATCATTCATCATTCATTCATTAATCATCATTGTCATCATGTATCATCATTCATCATCATACATCATCATTCATCATCATTCATTATCATCATTCATACATCATCATTCATCATTAATCATTCATTCATCATCATTTTTCATCATCATTCATTCATCATCATTTATCATTCATTCATCATCATTCATTCATCATTGATCATTCATTCATCATCACTCATCATCCATTCATCATTATTCATCATCATGCAACATTCTACATCATACATCATCCATCATTCATTCATCATCATTCATTCATTCATCATCATGCATCATCATTCATCATCAGTCATCATGCATCATTTATCATCATTCATTATGCATTATTCATCATCATTCATTCATCATTCGTCATCATTCATCATTCATTATCATTCATCATCGTCATTCATCATTCATTCATTAATCATCATTCATTCATCATTATCATCATGCATCATCATTCATTATCATTCATTATCATCATTCATCATTCATTCATTATTATTCTTCATCATTCATCATTCATTCATCATTCATTCATCATCATGCATTATTCATCATTCATTCATTCATCATGCATCATTCATTCATCATTATTCTTCATCATGCATCATTCATTCATCATCATTCATCATTCATTATTCATTCATCATCATCCTTCATCATTCATTCATCATCATTTTTCATCATTAATCATTCATTCATCATCATTTATTCATCATTGATCATTCATTCATCATCATTTATTCATCATTGATCATTCATTCATCATCATTTATTCATCATTGATCATTCATTCATCATCACTCATCATCCATTCATCATCATTCATCATTATTCATCATCATGCATCATGCAACATTCTACATCATTCATTCATTCATCATCATCATCATGCATCATCAGTCATCATGCATCATTCATCATGCATCATTCATTTATCATCATTCATCATTCATCATTCATTCATCATCATTCATCATTCATTCATCATCATTTATCATTATTCATCATTCATTCATCATCATTGGTTTACAAAATAAGGGAACTGGGTCTAGAAATCAAAATTTGTACTTGGATCGAAAACTGGTTAGAGAATAGGGAACAGAGAGTTGTGATAAATGGAACATTTTCTAATTGGTCAAAGGTCTTAAGTGGAGTACCTCAAGGTTCCGTGCTGGGACCACTCCTTTTTAATATATTTATTAATGACCTTGGTGATGGTTTAGAGAGTAAAGTTTCTATTTTTGCAGATGACACTGAACTCTGTAAGGTACTAAAATCAGAGCAAGATGTAGCTTCTCTACAGAGAGACTTAAATAAACTGGAGGATTGGGTGGCTAAATGGAATATGAGGTTTAACACAGATAAATGTATGGTTATGCATTCAGGGATCAAAAACAAGAACGCAATCTATAAATTAAATGGAATTAATTTGGGAGAATCTATAATGGAAAAGGATTTGGGAGTGCTCGTAGACAGTAGACTTAGCAATAGTGCTCAATGTCAAGCAGCAGCTGCAAGGGCAAACAAAGTATTGGCATGCATAAAAAGGGGCATAGATGCAAGGGAAGACAGTGTAATTTTGCCACTGTATAAATCGTTGGTAAGACCTCATCTTGAATATGCAGTACAGTTCTGGGCACCACTCTATAAAAAAGATAATTTGGAACTAGAAAGGGTTCAGAGAAGGGCGACAAAATTGATAAAGGGTATGGAGTCATTAAGTTATGAGGAAAGGTTAGCCAGTTTAGGCATGTTTACTTTAGAAAGGAGGCGTCTAAGGGGAGATATGATTACTATGTACAAATACATTAGGGGTCAATACAGAGAGCTTTCATGGGAACTTTTTACCCCAAGGACCATACACAGGACACGTGGTCATCCCCTAAGGTTAGAGGAGAGGAAATTTCACAACCAGCAAAGGAAGGGGTTCTTTACAGTAAGGGCAGTCAAGATATGGAATTCATTGCCAGGGAAGGTTGTGATGGCAGATTCAATAGATATGTTTAAGAAAGGGTTAGACAATTTTTTAGCGGAAAGGTGTATCCAGGGATACGACCGTTAATTTAAAATAAAGGATAGTAGTGGATATAGGGTAAAAATTGGATTGCAATATTGAGTCTGGGGGGATTTTCAAAATTGAAACAGATGGGCGGTTGCCTACTCTGGATTAATTTCAAATATAAGTGCAGGATCGCAGGAGATCCAATATAGGTTGAACTTGATGGACTGGTGTCTTTTTTCAACCTCATCAACTATGTAACTATGTATGTAAATCATTCTTCATCATTCATCATTCATTCATCATCATGCATCATTCATCATTTATTCATCATTCATCATTCATCATTCATTTATAATCATTCATCATTCATTCATCATCATTCATCATTCATTCATCATCATGCATCATTCATCATTCATTCATCATCATCATTCATCATTATCCATCATCATTCATTCGTCATTATTCATCATCATTCATCATTTATTCATTCTTCATCATTCATCATCATTCATTCATCGTCATTCATCATCATGCATCATTCATTCATCATCATTCTTCATCATGCATCATTCATTCATCATTCATTCATCATCATCCTTCATCATTTATCATTGAAATCATAATCATTCTTCATCATTGATCATTCATCATTCATTCATCAAGCATCGTGCATCATTCATCATTCATCATCATCATCAATCCTCATTCATCACTTGTCATTATTCATCATACATCATCATTCATTCATCATCATTCATCAACATTCATCATTCATCATCATTGATCATTTATCATTCATCATCATCATTGATCATTCATCATTCATCATCATTGATCATTTATCATTCATCATCATCATTGATCATTCATCATTCTTCATCATTCATTATTCATCATCAGTGATCATTCATCATCATTCTTCCTCATTTATTCATTCGTCATCATTCTTCATTATTCATCATTGATCATGCATCATTCATGATCATTCATCATCATTCATCATTCATTCATCATTGATCATTCATTCATCTTCATTGATCATTCATTCATCATCATTCATCATTCATCATTAATCATGCATCATCATACATCATTCATTTATTATCATTCTTCATCATTGATAATTCATTCATCATCATTCATCATTCATTAATCATTGATCATTCATCATCATTGATCATTCATTCATCATCATGCATCATGCAACATTCTACATCATACATCATCCATCATTCATTCATTCATCATCATTCATTCATCATCATCAGTCATCATGCATCATTTATCATCATTCATTATGCATTATTCATCATCATTCATCATTCGTCATCATTCATTATTCATCATTCATTCATCATCTTTTATCATCATTCATCATTCATTTATCATCATTCATCACTCATTTATCATCATTCATCATTCATTCATCATCATTCATTCATCATTCATTCATCATCATTTATCATCATTCATCATTATTCATTCATCATCATTCTTCATCATTCATTCATCATTGATCATTCATTCATCTTCATTGATCATTCATTCTTCATCATTCTTCATCATTAATCATGCATCATCATACATCATTCATTTATTATCATTCTTCATCATTGATTCATCATTGATCATTCATCATCATTGATCATTCAGTCATCATCATTCATCATCATGCATCATGCAACATTCTACATCATACATCATCCATCATTCATTCATTCATCATCATTCATTCATCATCATGCATCATCATTCATCATCATCAGTCATCATGCATCATTTATCATCATTCATTATGCATCATTCATCATTCGTCATCATTCATCATTCATTCATCATCTTTTATCATCGTTCATCACTTATTTATCATCATTCATCATTCATTCATCATCATTCATCATCATTCATCATTCATTCATCATCATTTATCATCATTCATTCATCATCATTCTTCATCATTCATCATTCATTCATCATCATGCATCATTCATCATTTATTCATCATCATTCATCATTCATCATCATTCATCATTCATTCGTCATCATTCATGATGGTTCATCATTCATCATTCTTCATCATAATTTATTCATCATCATGCATCATTCATTCATCATTCTTCATCATGCATCATTCATTCATCATCATTTATCATCATTCATCATAATCATTCATCATCATTCATCATTCATTCAAGCATCATGCATCATTCATCATTCATAATTATCATCAATCCTCATTCATCATTCGTCATCATACATCATCATTCATTCATCATCATTCTTTATCATTCATTTATCATGCATCATTCATCATCATTCATCATCATTCATTCATCCTCATTCATCATTCATTCATCATCATTCTTCAGCATTGATAATTTATTCATCATCATTGATCATTGATCATCATTGATCATTCATTCTTCATCATCCATCATCCATCATTCATTCATTCATTCATCATCATTCATCATCATAATGCATCATCATTCTTCTTCATTCATCGTTATTCATCATTATTCATCATTCATTCATCATGCATCATTCATTCATCATCATTCATCATCAGTCATCATCATCATTCATCAGTATTCATCATTCTTCATCATTCATTCATTCATCATCATTCATTCATTATCATTTATCATTTATTCATCATCATTCATCATCATTCATCAGTATTCATCATTCTTTCATCATTCATTCATTATCATTTATCATTTATTCATCATCATTCTTCATCATTCATCATTCATTCGTCATAATTCATCATCATCCTTCATCATTTATCATTGAAATCATCATCATTCTTCATCATTGATCATTCATTATCATTCATTATCATTCATCATCATTCATTATCATTCATCATTCATTCATTAATCATCATTCATTCATCATTATCATCATGCATCATCATTCATCATCATTCATCATCATTCATTATCATTCATTATCATCATTCATACATCATCATTCATCATTAATCATTCATTCATCATCATTTATCATCATTAATCATTCATTCATCATCATTTATCATTCATTCATCATCATTCTTCATCATTGATCATTCAATCATCATCATTTATCATTCATTCATCATCATTCATTCATCATTAATCATTCATCATCACTCATCATCCATTCATCATCATTCATCATTATTCATCATCATGCATCATGCAACATTCTACATCATCCATCATTCATTCATTCATCATCATTCATTCATTCATCATTAGCATGCATCATCATTCATCATCATCATGCATCATCATTCATCATCATCATCAGTCATCATGCATCATTTATCATCATTCATTATGCATTATTCGTCATCATTCATCATTCATTATCATTCATCATCGTCATTCATCATTCATTCATTAATCATCATTCATTCATCATTATCATCATGCATCATCATACATCATTATTCATTATCATTCATTATCATCATTCATCATTCATACATCATCATTCATCATTAATCATTCATTCATTATCATTTTTCATCATTAATCATTCATTCATTATCATTTTTCATCATTAATCATTCATTCATCATCATTGATCATTCAATCATCATCATTTATCATTCATTCATCATCGATCATTCATTCATCATCATCATGCATCATCATTCATCATCATCAGTCATCATGCATCATTTATCATCATTCATTATGCATTATTCATCATCATTCATCATTCGTCATCATTCATCATTCATTCATCATTCATCATCATTCATCATTCATTTATCATCATTCATCATTTATTCATTCTTCATCATTCATCATCATTCATTCATCGTCATTCATCATCATGCATTATTCATTCATCATCATTCTTCATCATGCATCATTCATTCATCATCATTCATTCATCATCATTGATCATTCATTCATCATTATCCTTCATCATTCATTCATCATCATCCTTCATCATGCATCATTCATTCATCATCATTCTTCATCATGCATCATTCATTCATCATTATCCTTCATCATTCATTCATCATCATCCTTCATCATTTATCATTGAAATCATAATCATTCTTCATCATTGATCATTCATCATCATTCATCATTCATTCATCAAGCATCATGCATCATCATCATTCATCAGTATTCATCATTTATTCATCATCATTCTTCATCATTCATCATTCATTCGTCATATATCATCATCATTCATCATCATTCATCATCATTCATTCATCATTCATTCATCATCATCCTTCATCATTTATCATTGAAATCATCTTTATTCTTCATCATTGATCATTCATCATCATTCATCATTCATTCATCAAGCATCATGCATCATTCATCATTCATCATCATCATCAATCCTCATTTATCACTCATCATCATTCATCATATATCATCATTCATTCATCATCATTCATCATTCATTCATCTTCATTCTTCATCATTGATCATTCATCATTATTCATTATCATTCATCATTCATTCATTAATCATCATTCATTCATCATTGTCATCATGTATCATCATTCATCATCATACATCATCATTCATCATCATTCATTATCATTCATTATCATCATTCATACATCATCATTCATCATTAATCATTCATTCATCATCATTTTTCATCATCATTCATTCATCATCATTTATCATTCATTCATCATCATTCATTCATCATTGATCATTCATTCATCATCACTCATCATCCATTCATCATCATTCATCATTATTCATCATCATGCAACATTCTACATCATACATCATACATCATTCATTCATTCATCATCATCATTCATCATCAGTCATCATGCATCATTTATCATCATTCATTATGCATTATTCATTCGTCATCATTCATCATTCATCATTCATCATTATCATCATGCATCATCATTCATTATCATTCATTATCATCATTCATCATTCATTCATTATTATTCTTCATCATTCATCATTCATTCATCATCATGCATCATGCATTATTCATCATTCATTCATTCATCATGCATCATTCATTCATCATCATTCTTCATCATGCATCATTCATTCACCATCATTCATTCATCATCATTCATCATTCATTCATTCATGATCATCCTTCATCATTCATTCATCATCATTTTTCATCATTGATCATTCAATCATTATCATTGATCATTCATTCATCATCATTTATTCATCATTGATCATTCATTCATCATCATTTATTCATCATTGATCATTCATTCATCATCACTCATCATCCATTCATCATCATTCATCATTATTCATCATCATGCATCATGCAACATTCTACATCATTCATTCATTCATTCATCATCATCATCATGCATCATCATCATGCATCATCAGTCATTATGCATCATTCATCATGCATCATTCATTCATCATTCATCATCATTCATCATTCATTCATCATTCATCATTCATTCATCATCATTCATCATTCATTCATCATCTTTTATCATCATTCATCATTCATTTATCATCATTCATCATTCATTCATCATCATTCATCATTCATTCATCATCATTTATCATCATTCATCATTCATTCATCATCATTGGTTTACAAAATAAGGGAACTGGGTCTAGAAATCAAAATTTGTACTTGGATCGAAAACTGGTTAGAGAATAGGGAACAGAGAGTTGTGATAAATGGAACATTTTCTAATTGGTCAAAGGTCTTAAGTGGAGTACCTCAAGGTTCCGTGCTGGGACCACTCCTTTTTAATATATTTATTAATGACCTTGGTGATGGTTTAGAGAGTAAAGTTTCTATTTTTGCAGATGACACTAAACTCTGTAAGGTAATAAAATCAGAGCAAGATGTAGCTTCTCTACAGAGAGACTTAAATAAACTGGAGGATTGGGTGGCTAAATGGAATATGAGGTTTAACACAGATAAATGTAAGGTTATGCATTCAGGGATCAAAAACAAGAACGCAATCTATAAATTAAATGGAATTAATTTGGGAGAATCTATAATGGAAAAGGATTTGGGAGTGCTCGTAGACAGTAGACTTAGCAATAGTGCTCAATGTCAAGCAGCAGCTGCAAGGGCAAACAAAGTATTGGCATGCATAAAAAGGGGCATAGATGCAAGGGAAGACAGTGTAATTTTGCCACTGTATAAATCGTTGGTAAGACCTCATCTTGAATATGCAGTACAGTTCTGGGCACCACTCTATAAAAAAGATAATTTGGAACTAGAAAGGGTTCAGAGAAGGGCGACAAAATTGATAAAGGGTATGGAGTCATTAAGTTATGAGGAAAGGTTAGCCAGTTTAGGCATGTTTACTTTAGAAAGGAGGCGTCTAAGGGGAGATATGATTACTATGTACAAATACATTAGGGGTCAATACAGAGAGCTTTCATGGGAACTTTTTACCCCAAGGACCATACACAGGACACGTGGTCATCCCCTAAGGTTAGAGGAGAGGAAATTTCACAACCAGCAAAGGAAGGGGTTCTTTACAGTAAGGGCAGTCAAGATATGGAATTCATTGCCAGGGAAGGTTGTGATGGCAGATTCAATAGATATGTTTAAGAAAGGGTTAGACAATTTTTTAGCGGAAAGGTGTATCCAGGGATACGACCGTTAATTTAAAATAAAGGATAGTAGTGGATATAGGGTAAAAATTGGATTGCAATATTGAGTCTGGGGGGATTTTCAAAATTGAAACAAAATGGGCGGTTGCCTACTCTGGATTAATTTCAAATATAAGTGCAGGATCGCAGGAGATCCAATATAGGTTGAACTTGATGGACTGGTGTCTTTTTTCAACCTCATCAACTATGTAACTATGTAACTATGTATGTAAATCATTCTTCATCATTCATCATTCATTCATCATCATGCATCATTCATCATTTATTCATCATTCATCATTCATTTATAATCATTCATCATTCATTCATCATCATTCATCATTCATTCATCATCATGCATCATGCATCATTCATCATTCATTCATCATTATCCATCATCATTCATCATTCATTCTTCATCATTCATCATCATTCATTCATCGTCATTCATCATCATGCATCATTCATTCATCATCATTCTTCATCATGCATCATTCATTCATCATCATTCATCATTCATTCATCATCATCCTTCATCATTCATTCATCATCATCCTTCATCATTTATCATTGAAATCATAATCATTCTTCATCATTGATCATTCATCATTCATTCATCAAGCATCATGCATCATTCATCATCATCATCAATCCTCATTCATCACTTGTCATTATTCATCATACATCATCATTCATTCATCCTCATTCATCATTCATTCATCATTCTTCATCATTCATCAACATTCATCATCATCATTGATCATTCATCATTCATCATCATTGATCATTTATCATTCATCATCATCATTGATCATTCATCATCATTCATTATTCATCATCAGTGATCATTCATCATCATTCTTCCTCATTTATTCATTCGTCATCATTCTTCATTATTCATCATTAATCATGCATCATTCATGATCATTCATCATCATTCATCATTCATTCATCATTGATCATTCATTCATCTTCATTGATCATTCATTCATCATCATTCATCATTCATCATTAATCATGCATCATCATACATCATTCATTTATTATCATTCTTCATCATTGATAATTCATTCATCATCATTCATCATTCATTAATCATTGATCATTCATCATCATTGATCATTCATTCATCATCATGCATCATGCAACATTCTACATCATACATCATCCATCATTCATTCATTCATCATCATTCATTCATCATCATCATCAGTCATCATGCATCATTTATCATCATTCATTATGCATTATTCATCATCATTCATCATTCGTCATCATTCATTATTCATCATTCATTCATCATCTTTTATCATCATTCATCATTCATTTATCATCATTCATCACTCATTTATCATCATTCATCATTCATTCATCATCATTCATTCATCATCATTCATCATCATTCATTCATCATCATTTATCATCATTCATCATTATTCATTCATCATCATTCTTCATCATTCATCATTCATTCATCATCATGCATCATTCATCATTTATTCATCATTCATTCATCATTGATCATTCATTCATCTTCATTGATCATTCATTCTTCATCATTCTTCATCATTAATCATGCATCATCATACATCATTCATTTATTATCATTCTTCATAATTGATAATTCATTCATCATCATTCATCATTGATCATTCATCATCATTGATCATTCAGTCATCATCATTCATCATCATGCAACATTCTACATCATACATCATCCATCATTCATTCATTCATCATCATTCATTCATCATCATGCATCATCATTCATCATCATCAGTCATCATGCATCATTTATCATCATTCATTATGCATCATTCATCATTCGTCATCATTCATCATTCATCATTCATTCATCATCATTTATCATCATTCATCATTCATTCATCATCATTCTTCATCATTCATCATTCATTCATCATCATGCATCATTCATCATTTATTCATCATTCATTCATCATTCATCATCATTCATCATTCATCATCATTCATCATCATCCATCATCATTCATCATTCATTCGTCATCATTCATGATGGTTCATCATTCATCATTCTGCATCATAATTTATTCATCATCATTCATCATCATGCATCATTCATTCATCATTCTTCATCATGCATCATTCATTCATCATCATTTATCATCATTCATCATAATCATTCATCATCATTCATCATTCATTCAAGCATCATGCATCATTCATCATTCATCATCATCATCAATCCTCATTCATCATTCGTCATCATACATCATCATTCATTCATCCTCATTCATCATTCATTCATCATCATTCTTCAGCATTGATAATTTATTCATCATCATTAATCATTCATTCATCATTGATCATTGATCATCATTGATCATTCATTCTTTATCATCCATCATCCATCATTCATTCATTCATTCATCATCATAATGCATCATCATTCTTCATCATTCATTCATCATAATTCATCATCTTTCATCATCATTCATCGTTATTCATCATTATTCATCATTCATGCATCATTCATTCATCATCAGTCATCATCAGTCATCATCATTCATCAGTATTCATCATTCTTCATCATTCATTCATTCATCATCATTCATTCATTATCATTTATTCATCATCATTCATCATCATTTATCATTGAAATCATCATCATTCTTCATCATTGATCATTCATCATCATTCATCAAGCATCATGCATTATTCATTCATCATCATCCATCAGTATTCATCATTCTTTCATCATTCATTCATTATCATTTATCATTTATTCATCATCATTCTTCATCATTCATCATTCATTCGTCATAATTCATCATCATCCTTCATCATTTATCATTGAAATCATCATCATTCTTCATCATTGATCATTCATCATCATTCATCATTCATTCATCAAGCATCATGCATCATTTATCATTGAAATCATCATCATTCTTCATCATTGATCATTCATCATCATTCATTATCATTCATCATCATTCATTAATCATCATTCATTCATCATTATCATCATTCATCATCATTCATCATCATTCATTATCATCATTCATACATCATCATTCATCATTAATCATTCATTCATCATCATTTATCATCATTAATCATTCATTCATCATCATTCTTCATCATTGATCATTCAATCATCATCATTTATCATTCATTCATCATCATTCATTCATCATTAATCATTCATCATCACTCATCATCCATTCATCATCATTCATCATT
Organism: Mixophyes australis; assembly: GCA_036250195.1. Lineage (NCBI taxonomy): Eukaryota > Metazoa > Chordata > Amphibia > Anura > Limnodynastidae > Mixophyes > Mixophyes australis. Next base: position 261,049,513 of record JAVHZZ010000004.1, read on the forward strand.
ATTCATCATCATGCATCATGCAACATTCTACATCATACATCATCCATCATTCATTCATTCATCATCATTCATTCATTCATCAATAGCATGCATCATCATTCATCATCATCAGTCATCATGCATCATTTATCATCATTCATTATGCATTATTCGTCATCATTCATCATTCATTATCATTCATCATCGTCATTCATCATTCATTCATTAATCATCATTCATTCATCATTATCATCATGCATCATCATTCATCATCATACATCATTATTCATTATCATTCATTATCATCATTCATACATCATCATTCATCATTAATCATTCATTCATTATCATTTTTCATCATTAATCATTCATTCATTATCATTTTTCATCATTAATCATTCATTCATCATCATTTATCATTCATTCATCATCATTCTTCATCATTGATCATTCAATCATCATCATTTATCATTCATTCATCATCGATCATTCATTCATCATCACTCATCATCCATTCATCATCATTCATCATTATTCATCATCATGCAACATTCTACATCATACATCATCCATCATTCATTCATTCATCATCATTCATTCATACATCATCATCATGCATCATCATTCATCATCATCAGTCATCATGCATCATTTATCATCATTCATTATGCATTATTCATCATCATTCATCATTCATTCATCATTCATCATTCATTCATCATTCATCATCATTCATCAATCATTTATCATTTATTCATTCTTCATCATTTATCATCATTCATTCATCGTCATTCATCATCATGCATTATTCATTCATCATCATTCTTCATCATGCATCATTCATTCATCATCATTCATCATCATTCATTCATCATCATTGATCATTCATTCATCATTATCCTTCATCATTCATTCATCATCATCCTTCATCATTTATCATTGAAATCATAATCATTCTTCATCATTGATCATTCATCATCATTCATCATTCATTCATCAAGCATCATGCATCATTCATCATCATCATCAATCCTTATTCATCACTCGACATTATTCATCATACATCATCATTCATTCATCAGTCATTCATCATCATTCTTCATCATCATTCATTCATCACCATTCTTCATCATCATTGATCATTTATCATTCATCATCATCAGTGATCATTCATCATCATTCTTCCTCATTTATTCATTCATCATCATTCTTCATTATTTATCATTAATCATGCATCATTCATGATCATTCATCATCATTCATCATTCATTCATCATTGATCATTCATTCATCTTCATTGATCATTCATTCATCATCATTCATCATTCTTCATCATTAATCATGCATCATCATACATCATTCATTTATCATTATTCTTCATCATTGATAATTCATTCATCATCATTCATCATTCATTCATCATTGATCATTCATCATCATCGATCATTCATTCATCATTATTCATCATCATGCATCATGCAACATTCTACATAATACATCATCCATCATTCATCATCATGCATCATCATTCATCATCATCAGTCATCATGCATCATTTATCATTATTCATTATGCATTAATTATCATCATTCATCATTCGTCATCTTTCATCATTCATCATTCATTCATCATCTTTTATCATCATTCATCATTCATTTATCATCATTCATCACTCATTTATCATCATTCATCATTATTCATCATCATTCATTCGTCATCATTCATCATCGTTCATCATTCATTTATCATCATTCATCATTCATTTATCATCATTCATCATTCATTCGTCATCATTCATCATCGTTCATCATTCATTTATCATCATTCATCATTCATTCATCACCATTCATCATCGTTCATCATTCATTTATCATCATTCATCATTCATTTATCATCATTCATCATTCATTCGTCATCATTCATCATCGTTCATCATTCATTCATCATCATTCTTCATCATTCATTCATCACCATTCTTCATCATTCATTATCATTTATTATCATTCATCATTCATCATCATTCATTCATCATCGTTCATCAATCATCATCAATGATCATTCATCATTCATTCATCATCATTCTTCCTCATTCATTTATTCATTCATCATTCTTCATTCATTCATCATCATTCTTCATCATTCATCATTTATTCATGATCATTTATCATCATTCATCATTCATCACCATTCATTTCTCATCGATTATCATCATTCATCATTCATCATTTATCATCATGCATCATTCATCATCATTTATCATCATTCATCATTTATTCATCATTATTCATCATTCACCATCATTCATCATTCATTCATCATCATTTATCATCATTCATCATTCATCATCATTCATTTATCATCATTTATCATTCATCATTCATCATTTATCATCATGCATCATTCATCATCATTTATCATCATTCATCATTCACCATCATTCTTCATCATTCATCATCATTCTTCATCAATCATCATTCATTCATCACTATCATTTATTCATCATCATTCATCATCATTCATCATCATCATTCATCATCATCATTCATCATTCATTCGTCATTATTCATCATTGTTCATCATTCATTCATCATCATTCATCATTTATTCATCATCATTTATCATTTATCATTCATTAATCATCATTCTTCATCATTCATCATTCATTCATTATTTTTCATCATTCATCATTCATTCATCATCATTCATTATCATTTATTATCATTCATCATTCATCAACATTCATCATTCATCATCATTGATCATTCATCATTCATTCATCATCGTTCATCAATCATCGTTGATCATTCATCATTAATTCATCATCATTCTTCCTCATTCATTAGCCATCATTTATCATTCATTTATTCATTCATCATTCTTCATCATTTATTCATCATCATTCTTTATCATTTATTCATGATCATCATTCATCATTCATCATCATTCATTCATTCATCATCTATTATCATCATTCATTATCATTCATTCATAATGCATCATGAATCATCATGCATCATCATTCATCATCATTCATCCTTCATCATTCATCATCTTCATTCATTATCATTCATCATCGTCATTCATCATTCATTCATTAATCATCATTCATTCATTATTATCATCATGCATCATCATGCATCATCATTCATCATCATTCATTCATCATCATCCATCATCATTCATTCATCATCATTCATCATTCATTCATCATCATTCATCATTCATTCATCATCATCCATCATCATTCATTCATCATCATCCTTCATAATTTATCATTGAAATCATCATCATTCTTCATCATTGATCATTCATCATTCATTCATCAAGCATCATGCATCATTCATCATTCATCATCATCATTCATCATCATCATCAATCCTCATTCATCACTCGTCATCATTTATCATACATCATCATTCATCCTCATTCATCATTCATTCATCATCATTCTTCATCATCATTCATCATTCTTCATCATTTATCATACATCATCATGCATCATCATACATCATTCATTCATCATCATTCTTCATCATTGATAATTCATTCATCATCATTAATCATTCATTCATCATTGATCATCATTGATCATTCATCATCATTCATCATCATGCAACATTCTTCATCATACATCATCCATCATTCATTCATTCATCATCATTCATCATCATAATGCATCATCATTCTTCATCATTCATTCATCATAATTCTTCATCATTCATCATTCATTCATCATGCATCATTCATTCATCATGCATCATTCATTCATCATGCATCATTCATTCATCATGCATCATTCATCATCATTCTTCATCATTCATTCATTATCATTTATCATTTATTCATCATCATTCTTCATCATTCATTCATCATAATTCATCATCATTCATTCATCGTCATTCATCATCATGCAACATTCATTCTTTATCATTCTTCATCATTTATCATTAAAATCATCATCATTCTTCATCATTGATCATTCATCATTCATTCATCAAGCATCATGCATTATTCATTCATCATCATTCATCATCATCATTCATCAGTATTCATCATTCTTTCATCATCATTCATTCTTTATCATTTATTCATCATCATTCTTCATCATTCATCATTCATTCATCATATATCATTATCATTCATCATCATTCATTCATCATTCATTCATCATCATCCTTCATCATTTATCATTGAAATCATCATCATTCTTCATCATTGATCATTCATCATCATTCATCATTCATTCATCAAGCATCATGCATCATTCATCATCATCATCATCATCAATCCTCATTTATCACTCATCATCATTCATCATATATCATCATTCATTCATCATCATTCATCATTCATTCATCATCATCCTTCATCATTGATCATTCATCATTATTCATTATCATTCATCATTCATTCATTAATCATCATTCATTCATCATTGTCATCATGTATCATCATTCATCATCATACATCATCATTCATCATCATTCATTATCATTCATTATCATCATTCATACATCATCATTCATCATTAATCATTCATTCATCATCATTTTTCATCATCATTCATTCATCATCATTTATCATTCATTCATCATTGATCATTCATTCATCATCACTCATCATCCATTCATCATCATTCATCATTATTCATCATCATGCAACATTCTACATCATACATCATCCATCATTCATTCATTCATCATCATCATGCATCATCATTCATCATCAGTCATGATGCATCATTTATCATCATTCATTATGCATTATTCATCATCATTCATTCATCATTCGTCATCATTCATCATTCATCATTCATTATCATTCATCATCGTCATTCATCATTCATTCATTAATCATCATTCATTCATCATTATCATCATGCATCATCATTCATTATCATCATTCATCATTCATTCATTATTATTCTTCATCATTCATCATTCATTCATCATCATGCATCATGCATTATTCATCATTCATTCATTATTATTCTTCATCATTCATCATTCATTCATCATCATGCATCATGCATTATTCATCATTCATTCATTCATCATGCATCATTCATTCATCATCATTCTTCATCATGCATCATTCATTCATCATCATTCATTCATCATCATTCATCATTCATTCATCATCATCCTTCATCATTCATTCATCATCATTTTTCATCATTAATCATTCATTCATCATCATTTATCATTCATTCATCATCATTCTTCATCATTCATTCATCATCATTCTTCATCATTGATCATTCAATCATCATCATTGATCATTCATTCATCATCATTTATTCATCATTGATCATTCATTCATCATCACTCATCATCCATTCATCATCATTCATCATTATTCATCATCATGCAACATTCTACATCATTCATTCATTCATCATCATCATCATGCATCATCAGTCATCATGCATCATTTATCATGCATCATTCATTCATCATTCATCATCATTCATCATTCATTCATCATCTTTTATCATCATTCATCATTCATTTATCATCATTCATTATGCATTATTCATCATCATTCATCATTCGTCATCATTCGTCATCATTCATCATTCGTCATCATTCATCATTCATTCATCATTCATTCATCATCATTTATCATTATTCATCATTCATTCATCATCATTGGTTTACAAAATAAGGGAACTGGGTCTAGAAATCAAAATTTGTACTTGGATCGAAAACTGGTTAGAGAATAGGGAACAGAGAGTTGTGATAAATGGAACATTTTCTAATTGGTCAAAGGTCTTAAGTGGAGTACCTCAAGGTTCCGTGCTGGGACCACTCCTTTTTAATATATTTATTAATGACCTTGGTGATGGTTTAGAGAGTAAAGTTTCTATTTTTGCAGATGACACTAAACTCTGTAAGGTAATAAAATCAGAGCAAGATGTAGCTTCTCTACAGAGAGACTTAAATAAACTGGAGGATTGGGTGGCTAAATGGAATATGAGGTTTAACACAGATAAATGTAAGGTTATGCATTCAGGGATCAAAAACAAGAACGCAATCTATAAATTAAATGGAATTAATTTGGGAGAATCTATAATGGAAAAGGATTTGGGAGTGCTCGTAGACAGTAGACTTAGCAATAGTGCTCAATGTCAAGCAGCAGCTGCAAGGGCAAACAAAGTATTGGCATGCATAAAAAGGGGCATAGATGCAAGGGAAGACAGTGTAATTTTGCCACTGTATAAATCGTTGGTAAGACCTCATCTTGAATATGCAGTACAGTTCTGGGCACCACTCTATAAAAAAGATAATTTGGAACTAGAAAGGGTTCAGAGAAGGGCGACAAAATTGATAAAGGGTATGGAGTCATTAAGTTATGAGGAAAGGTTAGCCAGTTTAGGCATGTTTACTTTAGAAAGGAGGCGTCTAAGGGGAGATATGATTACTATGTACAAATACATTAGGGGTCAATACAGAGAGCTTTCATGGGAACTTTTTACCCCAAGGACCATACACAGGACACGTGGTCATCCCCTAAGGTTAGAGGAGAGGAAATTTCACAACCAGCAAAGGAAGGGGTTCTTTACAGTAAGGGCAGTCAAGATATGGAATTCATTGCCAGGGAAGGTTGTGATGGCAGATTCAATAGATATGTTTAAGAAAGGGTTAGACAATTTTTTAGCGGAAAGGTGTATCCAGGGATACGACCGTTAATTTAAAATAAAGGATAGTAGTGGATATAGGGTAAAAATTGGATTGCAATATTGAGTCTGGGGGGATTTTCAAAATTGAAACAGATGGGCGGTTGCCTACTCTGGATTAATTTCAAATATAAGTGCAGGATCGCAGGAGATCCAATATAGGTTGAACTTGATGGACTGGTGTCTTTTTTCAACCTCATCAACTATGTAACTATGTAACTATGTATGTAAATCATTCTTCATCATTCATCATTCATTCATCATCATGCATCATTCATCATTTATTCATCATTCATTTATAATCATTCATCATTCATTCATCATCATTCATCATTCATTCATCATCATGCATCATTCATCATTCATTCATCATTCATCATCATCATTCATCATTATCCATCATCATTCATCATTCATTCGTCATTATTCATTATCGTTCATCATTCATCATTCTTCATCATTCATTCATTCATCATCATTCTTTATCATTCATCATCATTCATCATTTATTCATTCTTCATCATTCATCATCATTCATTCATCGTCATTCATCATCATGCATCATTCATTCATCATCATTCTTCATCATGCATCATTCATTCATCATCATTCATCATTCATTCATCATCATCCTTCATCATTCATTCATCATCATCCTTCATCATTTATCATTGAAATCATAATCATTCTTCATCATTGATCATTCATCATTCATTCATCAAGCATCATGCATCATTCATCATTCATCATCATCATCAATCCTCATTCATCACTTGTCATTATTCATCATACATCATCATTCATTCATCCTCATTCATCATTCATTCATCATTCTTCATTATTCATCAACATTCATCATTCATCATCATTGATCATTTATCATTCATCATCATCATTGATCATTCATCATTCATCATCATTCATTATTCATCATCAGTGATCATTCATCATCATTCTTCCTCATTTATTCATTCGTCATCATTCTTCATTATTCATCATTAATCATGCATCATTCATGATCATTCATCATCATTCATCATTCATTCATCATTGATCATTCATTCATCTTCATTGATCATTCATTCATCATCATTCATCATTAATCATGCATCATCATACATCATTCATTTATTATCATTCTTCATCATTGATAATTCATTCATCATCATTCATCATTCATTAATCATTGATCATTCATCATCATTGATCATTCATTCATTCATCATCATGCAACATTCTACATCATACATCATACATCATCCATCATTCATTCATTCATCATCATTCATTCATCATCATCAGTCATCATGCATCATTTATCATCATTCATTATGCATTATTCATCATCATTCATCATTCGTCATCATTCATTATTCATCATTCATTCATCATCTTTTATCATCATTCATCATTCATTTATCATCATTCATCACTCATTTATCATCATTCATCATTCATTCATCATCATTCATCATCATTCATTCATCATCATTCATCATTCATTCATCATCATTTATCATCATTCATCATTATTCATTCATCATCATTCTTCATCATTCATCATTCATTCATCATCATGCATCATTCATCATTTATTCATCATTCATTCATCATTGATCATTCATTCATCTTCATTGATCATTCATTCTTCATCATTCTTCATCATTAATCATGCATCATCATACATCATTCATTTATTATCATTCTTCATCATTGATAATTCATTCATCATCATTCATCATTGATCATTCATCATTCAGTCATCATCATTCATCATCATGTATCATGCAACATTCTACATCATACATCATCCATCATTCATTCATTCATCATCATTCATTCATCATCATGCTTCATCATTCATCATCATCAGTCATCATGCATCATTTATCATCATTCATTATGCATCATTCATCATTCATCATTCATTCATCATCTTTTATCATCGTTCATCACTTATTTATCATCATTCATCATCATTCATCATTCATTTATCATCATTCATTCATCATCATGCATTATTCATTCATCATCATTCTTCATCATGCATCATTCATTCATCATCATTCATCATCATTCATTCATCATCATTGATCATTCATTCATCATTATCCTTCATCATTCATTCATCATCATCCTTCATCATTTATCATTGAAATCATAATCATTCTTCATCATTGATCATTCATCATCATTCATCATTCATTCATCAAGCATCATGCATCATTCATCATTCATCATCATCATCAATCCTTATTCATCACTCGACATTATTCATCATACATCATCATTCATCCTCATTCATCAGTCATTCATCATCATTCTTCATCATCATTCATTCATCACCATTCTTCATCATCATTGATCATTTATCATTCATCATCATCATTGATCATTCATCATTCATCATCATTCATTATTCATCATCAGTGATCATTCATCATCATTCTTCCTCATTTATTCATTCATCATCATTCTTCATTATTTATCATTAATCATGCATCATTCATGATCATTCATCATCATTCATCATTCATTCATCATTGATCATTCATTCATCTTCATTGATCATTCATTCATCATCATTCATCATTCTTCATCATTAATCATGCATCATCATACATCATTCATTTATCATTATTCATCATCATGCATCATGCAACATTCTACATCATACATCATCCATCATTCATCATCATTCATTCATCATCATGCATCATCATCAGTCATCATGCATCATTTATCATTATTCATTATGCATTATTCATCATCATTCATCATTCATCATTCATTCATCATCTTTTATCATCATTCATCATTCATTTATCATCATTCATCACTCATTTATCATCATTCATCATTCATTCATCATCATTCATCATCATTCATTCATCATCATTCATCATTCATTCATCATCATTTATCATCCTTCATCATTCATTCATCATCATTCTTCATCATTCATCATTCATTCATCATCATGCATCATTCATCATTTATTCATCATTCATTTATAATCATTCATCATTCATTCATCATCATTTATCATCATTCATCATTCATTCATTATTATTCTTCATCATTCATCATTCATTCATCATCATGCATCATGCATCATTCATCATTCATTCATCATTCATCATCATCATTCATCATCATTCATCATTATTCATTATCGTTCATCATTTATCATTTTTCATCATTCATTCATTCATCATCATTCTTTATCATTCATTCATCATCATTCATCATTTATTCATTCTTCATCATTCATCATCATTCATTCATCGTCATTCATCATCATGCATCATTCATTCATCATCATTCTTCATCATGCATCATTCATTCATCATCATTCATCATCATTCATTCATCATCATTCATCATTCATTCATCATCATCCTTCATCATTCATTCATCATCATCATTTATCATTGAAATCATAATCATTCTTCATCATTGATCATTCATCATCATTCATCAAGCATCATGCATCATTCATCATTTATCATCATCATCAATCTTCATTCATCACTCGACTTTATTCATCATACATCATCATTTATTCATCCTCATTCATCATTCATTCATCATCATCCTTCATCATTTATCATTGAAATCATAATCATTCTTCATCATTGATCATTCATCATCATTCATCATTCATCAAGCATCATGCATCATTCATCATTCATCATCATCATCAATCCTTATTCATCACTCGACATTATTCATCATACATCATCATTCATACTCATTCATCAGTCATTCATCATCATTCTTCATCATCATTCATTCATCACCATTCTTCATCATCATTGATCATTTATCATTCATCATCATCATTGATCATTCATCATTCATCATCATTCATTATTCATCATCAGTGATCATTCATCATCATTCTTCCTCATTTATTCATTCATCATCATTCTTCATTATTTATCATTAATCATGCATCATTCATGATCATTCATCATCATTCATTCATCATTGATCATTCATTCATCTTCATTGATCATTCATTCATCATCATTCATCATTCTTCATCATTAATCATGCATCATCATACATCATTTATTTATCATTATTCATCATCATGCATCATGCAACATTCTACATCATACATCATCCATCATTCATCATCATTCATTCATCATCATGCATCATCATTCATCATCATCAGTCATCATGCATCATTTATCATTATTCATTATGCATTATTCATCATCATTCATCATTCGTCATCATTCATCATTCATTCATCATCTTTTATCATCATTCATCATTCATTTATCATCATTCATCACTCATTTATCATCATTCATCATTCATTCATCATCATTCATCATCATTCATTCATCATCATTCATCATTCATTCATCATCATTCATCATTCATTCATCATCATTTATCATCCTTCATCATTCATTCATCATCATTCTTCATCATTCATCATTCATTCATCATCATGCATCATTCATCATTTATTCATCATTCATTTATAATCATTCATCATTCATTCATCATCATTTATCATCATTCATCATTCATTCATTATTATTCTTCATCATTCATCATTCATTCATCATCATGCATCATGCATCATTCATCATTCATTCATTCATCATTCATCATCATCATCATTCATCATCATTCATCATTATTCATTATCGTTCATCATTTATCATTTTTCATCATTCATTCATTCATCATCATTCTTTATCATTCATTCATCATCATTCATCATTTATTCATTCTTCATCATTCATCATCATTCATTCATCGTCATTCATCATCATGCATCATTCATTCATCATCATTCTTCATCATGCATCATTCATTCATCATCATTCATCATCATTCATTCATCATCATTCATCATTCATTCATCATCATCCTTCATCATTCATTCATCATCATCCTTCATCATTTATCATTGAAATCATAATCATTCTTCATCATTGATCATTCATCATCATTCATCAAGCATCATGCATCATTCATCATTCATCATCATCATCAATCTTCATTCATCACTCGACTTTATTCATCATACATCATCATTTATTCATCCTCATTCATCAGTCATTCATCATAATTCTTCATCATCATTCATTCATCATCATTCTTCATCATTTATTATCATTCATCATTCATCATCATTCATTATTCATCATCAGTGATCATTCATCATCATTCTTCCTCATTTATTCATTCGTCATCATTCTTCATTATTCATCATTAATCATGCATCATTCATGATCATTCATCATCATTCATCATTCATTCATCATTGATCATTCATTCATCTTCATTGATCATTCATTCATCATCATTCATCATTCTTCATCATTAATCATGCATTATCATACATCATTCATTTATCATCATTCTTCATCATTGATAATTCATTCATCATTCATGCATCATGCATCATTCTTTCATCATCATTCATCATCAGTCATCATCATCATTCATCAGTATTCATCATTCTTTCATCATCATTCATTCATTATCATTTATCATTTATTCATCATCATTCATCATTCATTCGTCATAATTCATCATCATCCTTCATCATTTATCATTGAAATCATCATCATTCTTCATCATTGATCATTCATCATCATTCATCATTCATTCATTAATCATCATTCATTCATCATTATCATCATGCATCATCATTCATCATCATTCATTATCATCATTCATCATTCATACGTCATCATTCATCATTAATCATTCATTCATCATCATTTATCAGTCATTCATCATCATTCTTCATCATTGATCATTCAATCATCATCATTTATCATTCATTCATCATCATTCATTCATCATTGATCATTCATCATCACTCATCATCCATTCATCATCATTCATCATTATTCATCATCATGCATCATGCAACATTTTACATCATTCATCATCATTCATTCATTCATCATTATCATGCATCATCATTCATCATCATCATGCATCATCATTCATCATCATCAGTCATCATGCATCATTTATCATCATTCATTATGCATTATTCGTCATCATTCATCATTCATTATCATTCATCATCGTCATTCATCATTCATTCATTAATCATCATTCATTCATCATTATCATCATGCATCATCATTCATCATCATACATCATTATTCATTATCATATATTATCATCATTCATCATTCATACATCATCATTCATCATTAATCATTCATTCATTATCATTTTTCATCATTAATCATTCATTCATTATCATTTTTCATCATTAATCATTCATTCATCATCATTTATCATTCATTCATCATCATTCTTCATCATTGATCATTCAATCATCATCATTTATCATTCATTCATCATCGATCATTCATTCATCATCACTCATCATCCATTCATCATCATTTATCATTATTCATCATCATGCATCATGCAACATTCTACATCATACATCATCCATCATTCATTCATTCATCATCATTCATTCATGCATCATCATTCATCATCATCAGTCATCATGCATCATTTATCATCATTTATTATGCATTATTCATCATCATTCGTCATCATTCATCATTCATCATCATTCATCATTCATCATCTTTTATCATCATTCATCATTCATTTATCATCATTCATCATTTATTCATTCTTCATCATTCATCATCATTCGTTCATCGTCATTCATCATCATGCATTATTCATTCATCATCATTCTTCATCATGCATCATTCATTCATCATCATTCATCATCATTCATTCATCATCATTGATCATTCATTCATCATTATCCTTCATCATTCATTCATCATCATCATTTATCATTGAAATCATAATCATTCTTCATCATTGATCATTCATCATCATTCATCATTCATTCATCAAGCATCATGCATCATTCATCATTCATCATCATCATCATCATCAATCCTTATTCATCACTCGACATTATTCATCATACATCATTCATTCATCCTCATTCATCAGTTATTCATCATCATTCTTCATCATCATTCATTCATCACCATTCTTCATCATTCATCGTCATTGATCATTTATCCATCATCATCATTGATCATTCATCATTCATCATCATTCATAATTCATCATCAGTGATCATTCATCATCATTCTTCCTCATTTATTCATTCGTCATCATTCTTCATTATTCATCATTAATCATGCATCATTCATGATCATTCATCATCATTCATCATTCATTCATCATTGATCATTCATTCATCTTCATTGATCATTCATTCATCATCATTCATCATTCTTCATCATTAATCATGCATCATCATACATCATTCATTTATCATCATTCTTCATCATTGATAATTCATTCATCATCATTCATCATCATGCATCATGCAACATTCTACATCATACATCATTCATTCATCCATCATTCATTCATTCATCATCATTCATTCATCATCATGCATCATCATTCATCATCATCAGTCATCATGCATCATTTATCATTATTCATTATGCATCATTTATCATTATTCATTATTTATCATCATTCATCATTCATCATCTTTTATCATCATTCATCATTCATTTATCATCATCCATCACTCATTTATCATCATTTATCATCATTCATTCATCATCATTCATCATTCATTCATCATCATTTATCATCCTTCATCATTCATTCATCATCATTCTTCATCATTCATCATTCATCATTCATCATTTATTCATCATTCATTTATAATCATTCATCATTCATCATTCATTCATCATCATTTATCATCATTCATCATTCATTCATCATCATTTATCATCATTCATCATTCATTCATTATTATTCTTCATCATTCATCAGTCATTCATCATCATTCTTCATCATCATTCATTCATCACCATTCTTCATCATTCATCATTGATCATTCATCATTCATCATTCATCATTCATCATCATTCATTATTCATCATCAGTTATCATTCATCATCATTCTTCCTCATTTATTCATTCGTCATCATTCTTCATTATTCATCATTAATCATGCATCATTCATGATCATTCATCATCATTCATCATTCATTCATCATTGATCATTCATTCATCTTCATTGATCATTCATTCATCATCATTCATCATTCTTCATCATTAATCATGCATCATCATACATCATTCATTTATTATCATTCTTCATCATTGATAATTCATTCATCATCATTCATCATTCATTCATCATTGATCATTCATCATCATTCATCATCATGCATCATGCAACATTCTACATCATACATCATTCATTCATCCATCATTCATTCATTCATCATCATTCATTCATCATCATGCATCATCATTCATTATTATCAGTCATCATGCATCATTTATCATTATTCATTATGCATTATTCATCATCATTCATCATTCGTCATCATTCATCATTCATCATTCATTCATCATCTTTTATCATCATTCATCATTCATTTATCATCATTCATCACTCATTTATCATCATTCATCATTCATTCATCATCATTCATCATCATTCATCATCATTCATCCATCATCATTTATCATCCTTCATCATCATTCATCATCATGCATCATTCATCATTCATCATTCATCATTTATTCATCATTCATTTATAAGCATTCATCATTCATCATTCATTCATCATCATTTATTATCATTCATCATTCATTCATCATCATTTATCATCATTCATCATTCATTCATTATTCATCATCATCATTCATCATTATCCATCATCATTCATCATTCATTCATCATTATTCATTATCGTTCATCATTCATCATTTTTCATCATTCATTCATTCATCATCATTCTTTATCATTCATTCATCATCATTCATCATTTATTCATTCTTCATCATTCATCATCATTCATTCATCATCATGCATCATTCATTCATCATCATTCTTCATCATGCATCATTCATTCATCATCATTCATCATCATTCATTCATCATCATTGATCATTCATTCATCATCATTGATCATTCATTCATCATCATCCTTCATCATTCATTCATCATCATCCTTCATCATTTATCATTGAAATCATCATCATTCTTCATCATTGATCATTCATCATCATTCATCATTCATTCATCAAGCATCATGCATCATTTATCATTGAAATCATCATCATTCTTCATCATTGATCATTCATCATCATTCATTATCATTCATCATTCATTCATTAATCATCATTCATTCATCATCATCATCATGCATCATCATTCATCATCATTCATACGTCATCATTCATCATTAATCATTCATTCATCATCAATTTATCATCATTAATCATTCATTCATCATCATTTATCATTCATTCATCATCATTCTTCATCATTGATCATTCAATCATCATCATTTATCATTCATTCATCATCATTCTTCATCATTGATCATTCAATCATCATCATTTATCATTCATTCATCATCATTTATCATTCATTCATCATCATTCATCATTATTCATCATCATGCATCATGCAACATTCTACATCATCCATCATTCATTCATTCATCATCATTCATTCATCATCATCATCATGCATCATCATTCATCATCATTCATCATCATTCATTATCATCATTCATCATTCATACGTCATCATTCATCATTAATCATTCATTCATCATCAATTTATCATCATTAATCATTCATTCATCATCATTTATCATTCATTCATCATCATTCTTCATCATTGATCATTCAATCATCATCATTTATCATTCATTCATCATCATTCTTCATCATTGATCATTCAATCATCATCATTTATCATTCATTCATCATCATTCATCATTATTCATCATCATGCATCATGCAACATTCTACATCATCCATCATTCATTCATTCATCATCATTCATTCATTCATCATTATCATGCATCATCATTCATCATCATCATGCATCATCATTCATCATCATCAGTCATCATGCATCATTTATCATCATTCATTATGCATTATTCGTCATCATTCATCATTCATTATCATTCATCATCGTCATTTATCATTCATTCATTAATCATCATTCATTCATCATTATCATCATGCATCATCATTCATCATCATACATCATTATTCATTATCATATATTATCATCATTCATCATTCATACATCATTTTTCATCATTAATCATTCATTCATTATCATTTTTCATCATTAATCATTCATTCATCATCATTTATCATTCATTCATCATCATTCTTCATCATTGATCATTCAATCATCATCATTTATCATTCATTCATCATCATTCATCATTTATTTATCATCACTCATCATCCATTCATCATCATTCATCATTATTCATCATCATGCATCATGCAACATTCTACATCATACATCATCCATCATTCATTCATTCATCATCATTCATTCATTCATCATCATCATGCATCATCATTCATCATCATCAGTCATCATGCATCATTTATCATCATTCATTATGCATTATTTATCATCATTCATCATTCATTCATCATTCGTCATCATTCATCATTCATCATCATTCATCATTCATTCATCATCTTTTATCATCATTCATCATTCATTTATCATCATTCATCATCAGTCATCATCATCATTCAACAGTATTCATCATTATTCATCATCATGCATCATCATGCAACATTCTTCATCATACATCATCCATCATTCATTCATTCATCATCATTCATCATCATAATGCATCATCATTCTTCATCATTCATTCATCATAATTATTCATCATTCATCATGTATCATTCATTCATCATGCATCATGCATCATTCATTCATCATCAGTCATCATCATCATTCAACAGTATTCATCATTCTTCATCATTCATTCATCATCATTCATTCATTATCATTTATCATTTATTCATCATCATTCTTCATCATTCATCATTCATTCGTCATAATTCATCATCATTCATTCATCGTCATTCATCATCATGCAACATTCATTCATCATCATTCTTCATCATTTATCATTAAAATCATCATTCTTCATCATTGATCATTGATCATTCATTCATCAAGCATCATGCATTATTCATTCATCATCATTCATCATCATCATTCATCAGTATTCATCATTCTTTCACCATCATTCATTCATTATCATTTATCATTTATTCATCATTCATTCGTCATCATTCATCATCATTCATCATCATTCATTCATCATCATCCTTCATCATTTATCATTGAAATCATCATCATTCTTCATCATTGATCATTCATCATCATTCATCATTCATTCATCAAGCGTCATTCATCATCATCATCAATCCTCATTTATCATGCATCATCATTCATCATACATCACTCATCATCATTCATCACTCGTCATCATACATCATCATTCATTCATCCTCATTCATCATTCATTCATCATCATTCATCATTCATTGAAGCATCATGCATCATTCATCATTCATCATCATCATCAATCCTCATTCATCACTCGTCATCATACATCATCATTCATTCATCCTCATTCATCATTCATTCATCATCATTCTTCATCATTCTTCATCATTAATCATGCATCATCATCATACATCATTCATTCATCATCATTCTTCATCATTGATAATTCATTCATCATCATTCATCATCATGCAACATTCTTCATCATACATCATCCATCATTCATTCATCATCATAATGCATCATCATTCTTCATCATTCATTCATCATAATTCTTCATCATTCATCATCTTTCATCATCATTCATCGTTATTCATCATTATTCATCATTCATTCATCATGCATCATTCATTCATCATCATTCATCATCAGTCATCATCATCATTCATCAGTATTCATCATTCTTCATCATTCATTCATTCATCATCATTCATTCATTATCATTTATCATTTATTCATCATCATTCTTCATCATTCATCATCATTTATCATTGAAATCATCATCATTCTTCATCATTGATCATTCATCATCATTCATCAAGCATCATGCATTATTCATTCATCATCATTCATCAGTATTCATCATTCTTTCATCATCATTCATTCATCATCATTCTTCATCATTCATTCGTCATCATTCATCATCATTCTTCATCATTGACCATTCATCATCATTCATTATCATTCATCATTCATTCATTAATCATCATTCATTCATCATTATCATCATGCATCATCATTCATCATCATTCATTATCATTCATTATCATCATTCATCATTCATACATCATCATTCATCATTAATCATTCATTCATCATCATTTATCATCATTAATCATTCATTCATCATCATTTATCATTCATTCATCATCATTCTTCATCATTGATCATTCAATCATCAACATTTATCATTCATTCATCATCATTAATTCATCATCATTCATCATTATTCATCATCATGCATCATGCAACATTCTACATCATTCATTCATTCATCATCATTCATTCATTCATCATTATCATGCATCATCATTCATCATCATCATGCATCATCATTCATCATCATCAGTCATCATGCATCATTTATCATCATTCATTATGCATTATTCGTCATCATTCATCATTCATCATCGTCATTCATCATTCATTCATTAATCATCATTCATTCATCATTATCATCATGCATCATCATTCATCATCATGCATCATTATTCATTATCATTCATTATCATCATTTATCATTCATACATCATCATTCATCATTAATCATTCATTCATTATAATTTTTCATCATTAATCATTCATTCATTATCATTATTCATCATTAATCATTCATTCATCATCATTTATCATTCATTCATCATCATTCTTCATCATTGATCATTCAATCATCATCATTTATCATTCATTCATCATCGATCATTCATTCATCATCACTCATCATCCATTCATCATCATTCATCATTATTCATCATCATGCATCATGCAACATTCTACATCATACATCATCCATCATTCATTCATTCATCATCATTCATTCATTCATCATCATTCATCGTCATCAGTCATCATGCATCATTTATCATCATTCATTATGCATTATTCATCATTCATTCATCATTCGTCATTCATTCATCATTCATCATCATTCATCATTCATTCATCATCTTTTATCATCATTCATTTATCATCATTCATCATTTATTCATTCCTCATCATTCATCATCATTCATTCATCGTCATTCATCATCATGCATTATTCATTCATCATCATTCTTCATCATGCATCATTCATTCATCATCATTCATCATCATTCATTCATCATCATTGATCATTGATTCATCATTATCCTTCATCATTCATTCATCATCATCCTTCATCATTTATCATTGAAATCATAATCATTCTTCATCATTGATCATTCATCATTATTCATCAAGCATCATGCATCATTCATCATTCATCATCATCAATCCTTATTCATCACTCGACATTATTCATCATACATCATCATTCATTCATCCTCATTCATCAGTCATTCATCATCATTCTTCATCATCATTCATTCATCACCATTCTTCATCATTCATCATCATTGATCATTTATCATTCATCATCATCATTGATCATTCATCATTCATCATCATTCATCATCTTTTATCATCATTCATCATTCATTTATCATCATTCATCACTCATTTATCATCATTCATCATTCATTCATCATCATTCATTCATCATCATTCATCATTATTTATCATCCTTCATCATTCATTCATCATCATTCTTCATCATTCATCATTCATTCATCATCATGCATCATTCATCATTCATCATTTATTCATCATTCATTTATAATCATTCATCATTCATAATTCATTCATCATCATTTATCATCATTCATCATTCATTCATCATCATTTATCATCATTCATCATTCATTCATTATTATTCTTCATCATTCATCATTCATTCATCATCATGCATCATTCATCATTCATTCATCATTCATCATCATCATTCATCATCATTCATCATTATCCATCATCATTCATTCGTCATTATTCATTATCGTTCATCATTCATCATTTTTCATCATTCATTCATTCATCATCATTCTTTATCATTCATTCATCATCATTCATCATTTATTCATTCTTCATCATTCATCATCATTCATTCATCATCATTCATCATTTATTCATTCTTCATCATTCATCATCATTCATTCATCGTCATTCATCATCATTCTTCATCATGCATCATTCATTCATCATCATTCATCATCATTCATTCATCATCATTGATCATTCATTCATCATCATCCTTCATCATTCATTCATCATCATCCTTCATCATTTATCATTGAAATCATAATCATTCTTCATCATTGATCATTCATCATCATTCATCATTCATTCATCAAGCATCATCATTTATTATCATTCATCATTCATCATCATTCATCATTCATCATCATTGATCATTTATCATTCATCATCATCATTGATCATTCATCATTATTCATCATCAGTGATCATTCATCATCATTCTTCCTCATTTATTCATTCGTCATCATTCTTCATTATTCATCATTAATCATGCATCATTCATGATCATTCATGATCATTCATCATTCATTCATCATTGATCATTCATTCATCTTCATTGATCATTCATTCATCATCATTCATCATTCTTCATCATTAATCATGCATTATCATACATCATTCATTTATCATCATTCTTCATCATTGATAATTCATTCATCATCATTCATCATTCATTCATCATGCATCATGCATCATTCATTCATTATCATTCATTCATTATCATTTATTCATCATCATTCTTCATCATTCATCATTCATTCGTCATAATTCATCATCATCCTTCATCATTTATCATTGAAATCATCATCATTCTTCATCATTGATCATTCATCATCATTCATCATTCATTCATCAAGCATCATGCATCATTTATCATTGAAATCATCATCATTCTTCATCATTGATCATTCATCATCATTCATTATCATTCATCATTCATTCATTAATCATCATTCATTCATCATTATCATCATGCATCATCATTCATCATCATTCATCATCATTCATTATCATCATTCATCATTCATACGTCATCATTCATCATTAATCATTCATTCATCATCATTTATCATTCATTCATCATCATTCTTCATCATTGATCATTCAATCATCATCATTTATCATTCATTCATCATCATTCATTCATCATTGATCATTCATCATCACTCATCACCCATTCATCATCATTCATCATTATTCATCATCATGCATCATGCAACATTCTACATCATACATCATCCATCATTCATTCATTCATCATCATTCATTCATTCATCATTATCATGCATCATCATCATGCATCATCATTCATCATCATCAGTCATCATGCATCATTTATCATCATTCATTATGCATTATTCTTCATCATTCATTATCTTTCATCATCGTCATTCATCATTCATTAATCATCATTCATTCATCATTATCATCATGCATCATCATTCATCATCATACATCATTATTCATTATCATATATTATCATCATTCATCATTCATACATCATCATTCATCATTAATCATTCATTCATTATCATTTTTCATCATTAATCATTCATTCATTATCATTTTTCATCATTAATCATTCATTCATCATCATTCTTCATCATTGATCATTCAATCATCATCATTTATCATTCATTCATCATCATTTATTCATCATTGATCATTCATTCATCATCACTCATCATCCATTCATCATCATTCATCATTATTCATCATCATGCATCATGCAACATTCTACATCATACATCATCCATCATTCATTCATTCATCATTATTCATTCATTCATCATCATCATGCATCATCATCATCAGTCATCATGCATCATTTATCATCATTCATTATGCATTATTTATCATCATTCATTCATCATTCGTCATCATTCATTCATCATTCATCATTCATCATCATTCATCATTCATTCATCATCTTTTATCATAATTCATTATTCATTTATCATCATTCATCATCAGTCATCATCATCATTCAACAGTATTCATCATTATTCATCATCATGCATCATGCAACATTCTTCATCATACATCATCCATCATTCATTCATTCATTCATCATCATTCATCATCATAATGCATCATCATTCTTCATCATTCATTCATCATAATTATTCATCATTCATCATTCATTCATCATGCATCATTCATTCATCATGCATCATGCATGATTCATTCATCATCAGTCATCATCATCATTCAACAGTATTCATCATTCTTCATCATTCATTCATCATCATTCATTCATTATCATTTATTATTTATTCATCATCATTCTTCATCATTCATCATTCATTCGTCATAATTCATCATCATTCATTCATCGTCATTCATCATCATGCAACATTCATTCATCATCATTCTTCATCATTTATCATTAAAATCATTATTCTTCATCATTGATCATTGATCATTCATTCATCAAGCATCATGCATTATTCATTCATCATCATTCATCAGTATTCATCATTCTTTCATCATCATTCATTCATTCATTTATCATTTATTCATCATTCATTCGTCATAATTCATCATCATTCATCATCATTCATTCATCATCATCCTTCATCATTTTATCATTGAAATCATCATTGATCATTCATCATCATTCATCATTCATTCATCAAGCGTCATTCATCATCATCATCATTCATCATACATCACTCATCATCATTCATCATACATCATCATTCATTCATCATCATTCATCATTCATTCATCATTGAAATCATCATCATTCTTCATCATTGATCATTCGTCAACATTCATTATCATTCATCATTCATTTATCATTCATTCATCATTATCATCATACATCATCATTTATCATTAATCATTCATTCATCATCATTTTTCATCATTAATCATTCATTATTTATCATTTATCATTCATTCATCATTAATCATTCATTCATCATCATTTTTCATCATTAATCATTCATTCATCATCATTTATCATTCATTCATCATCATCATTTATCATTCATCATCATCCATTCATCATCATTCATCATTATTCATCATCATGCATCATGCTACATTCTACATCATACATCATCCATCATTCATTCATCATCATTCATTCATTCATCATCATCATGCATCATCATTCATCATCATCAGTCATCATGCATCATTTATCATCATTCATTATGCATTATTCATCATCATTCATTCATCATTCGTCATCATTCATCATTCATTATCATTCATCATCGTCATTCATCATTCATTCATTAATCATCATTCATTCATCATTATCATCATGCATCATCATTCATCATCATACATCATCATTCATTATCATTCATTATCATCATTCATCATTCATTCAATATTATTCTTCATCATTCATTCATCATCATGCATAATGCATTATTCATCATTCATTCATCATTCATCATCATCATTCATCATCATTCATCATTATCCATCATCATTCATTCGTCATTATTCATTATCGTTCATCATTCATCATTCTTCATCATTCATTCATTCATCATCATTCTTTATCATTCATTCATCATCATTCATCATTTATTCATTCTTCATCATTCATCATCATTCATTCATCGTCATTTATCATCATGCATCATTCATTCATCATCATTCATCATCATCATACATCATTCATTCATCATCATTTTTCATCATTAATCATTCATCATCATTCATCATTCATTCATCAAGCGTCATTCATCTTCATCATCAATCCTCATTCATCACGCATCATCATTCATCATACATCACTCATCATCATTCATCATACATCATCATTCATTCATCATCATTCATCATTCTTTCATCATTGAAATCATCATCATTCTTCATCATTGATCATTCATCAACATTCATTATCATTCATCATTCATTCATCATTATCATCATGTATCATCATTTATCATTGAAATCATCATCATTCTTCATCATTGATCATTCATCATCATTCATCATTCATTCATCAAGCGTCATTCATCATCATCATCAATCCTCATTCATCACGCATCATCATTCATCATACATCACTCATCATCATTCATCATACATCATCATTCATTCATCATCATTCATCATTCATTCATCATTGAAATCATCATCATTCTTCATCATTGATCATTCATCAACATTCATTATCATTCATCATTCATTCATCATTATCATCATGTATCATCATTCATCATCATGCATCATCATTCATTATCATTCATTATCATCATTCATCATTCATTCAATATTATTCTTCATCATTCATTCATCATCATGCATCATGCATTATTCATCATTCATTCATCATTCATCATCATCATTCATTATCATTCATCATCATACATCATCATTCATTATCATTCATTATCATCATTCATCATTCATTCAATATTATTCTTCATCATTCATTCATCATCATGCATCATGCATTATTCATCATTCATCATCATCATTCATCATCATTCATCATTATTCATCATCATGCATCATGCTACATTCTACATCATACATCATCCATCATTCATTCATCATCATTCATTTATTCATCATCATCATGCATCATCATTCATCATCATCAGTCATCATGCATCATTTATCATCATTCATTATGCATTATTCATCATCATTCATTCATCATTCGTCATCATTCATCATTCATCATTCATTATCATTCATCATCGTCATTCATCATTCATTCATTAATCATCATTCATTCATCATTATCATCATGCATCATCATTCATCATCATGCATCATCATTCATTATCATTCATTATCATCATTCATCATTCATTCAATATTATTCTTCATCATTCATTCATCATCATGCATCATGCATTATTCATCATTCATTCATCATTCATCATCATCATTCATTATCATTCATCATCATACATCATCATTCATTATCATTCATTATCATCATTCATCATTCATTCAATATTATTCTTCATCATTCATTCATCATCATGCATCATGCATTATTCATCATTCATCATCATCATTCATCATCATTCATCATTATTCATCATCATGCATCATGCTACATTCTACATCATACATCATCCATCATTCATTCATCATCATTCATTTATTCATCATCATCATGCATCATCATTCATCATCATCAGTCATCATGCATCATTTATCATCATTCATTATGCATTATTCATCATCATTCATTCATCATTCGTCATCATTCATCATTCATCATTCATTATCATTCATCATCGTCATTCATCATTCATTCATTAATCATCATTCATTCATCATTATCATCATGCATCATCATTCATCATCATGCATCATCATTCATTATCATTCATTATCATCATTCATCATTCATTCAATATTATTCTTCATCATTCATTCATCATCATGCATCATGCATTATTCATCATTCATTCATCATTCATCATCATCATTCATTATCATTCATCATCATACATCATCATTCATTATCATTCATTATCATCATTCATCATTCATTCAATATTATTCTTCATCATTCATTCATCATCATGCATCATGCATTATTCATCATTCATCATCATTCATCATCATTCATCATTATCCATCATCATTCATTCGTCATTATTCATTATCGTTCATCATTCATCATTCTTCATCATTCATTCATTCATCATCATTCTTTATCATTCATTCATCATCATTTTTCATCATTAATCATTCATTCATCATCATTTATCATTCATTCATCATCATTCTTCATCATTGATCATTCATTCATCATCACTCATCATCCATTCATCATCCATTCATCATCATTCATCATTATTCATCATCATGCATCATGCAACATTCTACATCATTCATTCATTCATCATCATTCATTCATTCATCATCATCATGCATCATCATTCATCATCATCATGCATCATCATTCATCATCATCAGTCATCATGCATCATTTATCATCATTCATTATGCATTATTCATCATCATTCATCATTCATTCATCATTCGTCATCATTCATCATTCATTCATCATTCATCATCATTCATTCATCATCATTCATTCATCATCTTTTATCATCATTCATCATTCATTTATCATCATTCATCATTCATTCATCATCATTTATCATCATTCATCATCATTCTTTATCATTCATCATTCATTCATTCATAATCATTTATCATCATTCATCATCATTCATCATTTATTCATCATCATTTATCATTATTTATCATCATTCATTACTCATTTATCATCATTCATCATTCATTCATCATCATTCATCATCATCATTCTTCATCATTCATCATTCATTCATCATCATGCATCATTCATCATTCATCATTTATTCATCATTCATCATTCATTTATAATCATTCATCATTCATCATTCATTCATCATCATTCATCATTCATTCATTATTATTCTTCATCATTCATTCATCACCATTCTTCATCATTCATCATCATTGATCATTTATCATTCATCATCATCATTGATCATTCATCATTCATCATCATTCATTATTCATCATCAGTGATCATTCATCATCATTCTTCCTCATTTATTCATTCGTCAGTATTCTTCATTATTCATCATTAATCATGCATCATTCATGATCATTCATCATTCATTCATCATTGATCATTCATTCATCTTCATTGATCATTCATTCATCATCATTCATCATTCTTCATCATTAATCATGCATCATCATACATCATTCATTTATCATCATTCTTCATCATTGATAATTCATTCATCATCATTCATCATTGATCATTCATCATCATTGATCATTCATTCATCATCATTCATCATCATGCAACATTCTACATCATACATCATCCATCATTCATTCATCATCATTCATTCATCATCATGCATCATCATTCATCATCATCAGTCATCATGCATCATTAATCATTATTCATTATGCATTATTCATTATCATTCATCAGTCGTCATCATTCATCATTCATCATCTTTTATCATCATTCATCATTCATTTATCATCATTCATCACTCATTTATCATCATTCATCATTCATTCATCATCATTCATCATTCATTCATCATCATTTATCATCCTTCATCATTCATTCATCATCATTCTTCATCATTCATTCATCATCATGCATCATTCATCATTCATTCATCATCATCTATCATCATTCATCATTCATTCATTATTATTCTTTATCATTCATCATTCATTCAGCATCATGCATCATGCATAATTCATCATTCATTCATCATTCATCATCATCATTCATCATCATTCATCATTATCCATCATCATTCATCATTCATTCATCATTATTCATTATCGTTCATCATTCATCATTTTTCATCATTCATTCATTCATCTTCATTCTTTATCATTCATTCATCATCATTCATCATTTATTCATTCATCATCATTCATCATTTATTCATTCTTCATCATTCATCATCATTCATTCATCGTCATTCATCATCATGCATCATTCATTCATCATTCTTCATCATTCATTCATCATCATTGATCATTCATTCATCATCATCCTTCATCATTCATTCATCATCATCCTTCATCATTTATCATTGAAATCATAATCATTCTTCATCATTAATCATTCATCATCATTCATCATTCATTCATCAAGCATCATGCATCATTCATCATTCATCATCATCATCAATCTTCATTCATCACTCGACTTTATTCATCATACATCATCATTCATTCATCCTCATTCTTCAGTCATTCATCATCATTTTTCATCATCATTCATTCATCACCATTCTTCATCATTCATCATTCTTCATCATTGATCATTTATCATTCATCATCATCATTGATCATTCATCATTCATCATCATTCATTATTCATCATCAGTGATCATTCATCATCATTCTTCCTCATTTATTCATTCGTCATCATTCTTCATTATTCATCATTAATCATGCATCATTCATGATCATTCATCATCATTCATCATTCATTCATCATTGATCATTCATTCATCTTCATTGATCATTCATTCATCATCATTCATCATTCTTCATCATTAATCATGCATCATCATACATCATTCATTTATCATCATTCTTCATCATTGATAATTCATTCATCATCATTCATCATTCATTCATCATTGATCATTCATCATCATTGATCATTCATTCATCATCATTCATCATCATGCATCATGCAACATTCTACATCATACATCATCCATCATTCATTCATTCATCATCATTCATTCATCATCATGCATCATCATTCATCATCATCAGTCATCATGCATCATTTATCATCATTCATTATGCATTATTCATCATCATTCATCATTCATCATTCGTCATCATTCATCATTCATCATTCATTCATCATCTTTTATCATCATACATCATTCATTTATCATCATTCTTCATCATTGATAATTCATTCATCATCATTCATCATTCATTCATCATTGATCATTCATTCATCATCATTCATCATCATGCATCATGCAACATTCAACATCATACATCATCCATCATTCATTCATCATCATGCATCATCATTCATCATCATCAGTCATCATGCATCATTTATCATTATTCATTATGCATTATTCATCATCATATATCATTCGTCATCATTCATCATTCATTCATCATCTTTTATCATCATTCATCATTCATTCATCATCATTCATCATCATTCATCATCATTCATTCATCATCATTCATTCGTCATCATTTATCATCATTCATCATTCATTCATCATCAATCTTCATCATTCATCATCATGCATCATTCATCCTTTAATCGTCATTCATGATTGTTCATCATTCTTCATCATTCATTCATTCATCATCATTCTTCATCACTCATTCATCATCATTCATCATTTATTCATTCTTCATCATTCATCATAATTCATTCATCATCATTCATCATCATGCATCATTCATTCATCATTCTTCATCATGCATCATTCATTCATCATTCTTCATCATGCATCATTCATTCATCATTCTTCATCATGCATCATTCATTCATCATCATTCATTCATCATCATTCATCATTGAAATCATCATCATTCTTCATCATTGATCATTCATCATCATTCATCATTCATTCAAGCATCATGCATCATTCATCATTCATCATCATCATCAATCCTCATTCATCACTTGTCATCATTCATCATACATCATCATTCATTCATCCTCATTCATCATTCTTCATCATTAATCATGCATCATCATACATCATTCATTCATCATCATTCTTCATCATTGATAATTCATTCATCATCATTAATCATTCATTCATTCATCATTCATCATCATTGATCATTCATTCATCATCATTCATCATCATGCAACATTCTTCATCATACATCATCCATCATTCAGCATCATTCATCATCATAATGCATTATCATTCTTCATCATTCATTCATCATGCATCATTCATTCATCATGCATCATTCATTCATCATCATTCATCATCAGTCATCATCATCATTCATCAGTATTCATCATTCTTCATCATTGATCATTCATCATCATTCATCAAGCATCATGCATTTTTCATTCATCATCATTCATCATCATCATTCATCTGTATTCATCATTCTTTCATCATCATTCATTCATTATCATTTATCATTTATTCATCATCATTCTTCATCATTCATCATTCATTCATCATAATTCATCATCATCCTTCATCATTTATCATTGAAATCATCATCATTCTTCATCATTGATCATTCATCATCATTCATCATTCATTCATCAAGCATCATGCATCATTCATCATTCATCATCATCATCAATCCTCATTCATCACTCATCATCATTCATCATACATCATCATTCATTCATCATCATTCATTCATCATCATCCTTCATCATTTATCATTGAAATCATCATCATTCTTCATCATTGATCATTCATCTTCATTCATTATCATTCATCATTCATTCATGCATCATCATTCATCATCATTCATCATCATTCATTATCATCATTCATCATCCATACATCATCATTCATCATTAATCATTCATTCATCATCATTTTTCATCATTAATCATTCATTCATCATCATTTAACATTCATTCATCATCATTCTTCATCATTGATCATTCATTCATCATCATTCTTCATCTTTGATCATTCAATCATCATCATTTATCATTCATTCATCATCATTCATTCATCATTGATCATTCATCATCACTTATCATCCATTCATCATCATTCATCGATATTCATCATCATGCATCATGCAACATTCTACATCATACATCATCCATCATTCATTCATTCATCATCATTCATTCATTCATCATTATCATGCATCATCATTCATCATCATCATGCATCATCATTCATCATCATCAGTCATCATGCATCATTTATCATCATTCATTATGCATTATTCATCAATCATTCGTCATCATTCATCATTCATCATTCATTATCATTCATCATTGTCATTCATCATTCATTCATTAATCATCATTCATTCATCATTATCATCATGCATCATCATTCATCATCATACATCATCATTCATTATCATTTATTATCATCATTCATCATTCATACATCATCATTCATCATTAATCATTCATTCATCATCATTTTTCATCATTAATCATTCATGCATCATCATTTATCATTCATTCATCATCATTCTTCATCATTGATCATTCAATCATCATCATTTATCATTCATTCATCATCATTCATTCATCATTGATCATTCATTCATCATCACTCATCATCCATTCATCATCATGCATCAATATTCATCATCATGCAACATTCTACATCATACATCATCCATCATTCATTCATTCATCATCATTCATTCATTCATCATCATCATGCATCATCATTCATCATCATCAGTCATCATGCATCATTTATCATCATTCATTATGCATTATTCATCATCATTATTCATCATTCATTCATCATTATTCATCATTCATCATCATTCATCATTCATTCATCATCATTCATCATTCATTTATCATCATTCATCATTCATTTATCATCATTCATCATCAGTCATCATCATCATTCAACAGTATTCATCATTATTCATCATCATGCATCATCATGCAACATTCTTCATCATACATCATCCATCATTCATTCATTCATCATCATAATGCATCATCATTCTTCATCATTCATTCATCATAATTCTTCATCATTCATCATTCATTCATCATGCATCATTCATTCATCATGCATCATTCATTCATCATGCATCATTCATTCATCATCATTCTTCATCATTTATCATTAAAATCATCATCATTCTTCATCATTGATCATTCATCATCATTCATTATTCATTCATCAAGCATCATGCATTATTCATTCATCATCATCATTCATCAGTATTCATCATTCTTTCATCATCATTCATTCATTATCATTTATCATTTATTCATCATCATTCTTCATCATTCATCATTCATTCGTCATAATTCATCATCATTCATCATCATTCATTCATCATTCATTCATCATCATCCTTCATTATTTATCATTGAAATCATCATCATTCTTCATCATTGATCATTCATCATCATTCATTATCATTTATCATTCATTCATCAAGCATCATGCATCATTCATCATTCATCATCATCATCAATCCTCATTCATCACTCATCATCATTCATCATACATCATCATTCATTCATCATTCATTCATCATTCATTCATCATCATCCTTCATCATTTATCATTGAAATCATCATCATTCTTAATCATTGATCATTCATTATCATTTATCATTCATTCATTAATCATCATTCATTCATCATTATCATCATGTATCATCATTCATCATCATACATCATCATTCATTATCATCATTCATCATTCATACATCATCATTCATCATTAATCATTCATTAATCATCATTTTTCATCATTTATCATTCATTCATCATCATTCATTCATCATTGATCATTCATTCATCATCACTCATCATCCATTCATCATCATTCATCATTATTCATCATCATGCATCATGCAACATTCTACATCATACATCATCCATCATTCATTCATTCATCATCATCATGCATCATCATTCATCATCATCATGCATCATCATTCATTATCATCAGTCATCATGCATCATTTATCATCATTCATTATGCATTATTCATCATCATTCATTCATCATTCGTCATCATTCATCATTCATTATCATTCATCATCGTCATTCATCATTCATTCATTAATCATCATTCATTCATCATTATCATCATGCATCAGCATTCATGATCATACATCATCATTCATTATCATTCATTATCATCATTCATCATTCATTCATCATCATGCATTATTCATCATTCATTCATCATTCATCATCATTCATCATCATTCATCATTATCCATCATCATTCATCATTCATTCGTCATTATTCATTATCGTTCATCATTCATCATTCTTCATCATTCATTCATTCATCATCATTCTTTATCATTCATTCATCATCATTCATCATTTATTCATTCTTCATCATTCATCATCATTCATTCATTCATCATTCATCATCATTCATCATTCATTCATCATCTTTTATCATCATTCATCATTCGTCATCATTCATCATCATTCATCATTCATTCATCATTCATTCATCATCTTTCATCATCATTCATCATTCATTTATCATCATTCATCATTCATTCATCATCATTTATCATCATTCATTCATCATCATTCTTTAACATTCATCATTCATTCATCATTCATTCATGATCATTTATCATCATTCATCATTCATCATCATTCATTCAACATCATTTATCAACCTTAATCATTCATTCATCATTCATCATCCATTCATCATCCATTCATCATCATTTATCATCATTTATCATCATTCATTACTCATTTATCATCATTCATCATTCATTCATCATCATTCATCATTCATTCATCATCATTTATCATCATTCATCATTCATTCATCATCATTCTTCATCATTCATTCATCATCATGCATCATTCATCATTTATTCATCATTCATCATTCATTTATAATCATTCATCATTCATCATTCATTCATTATTATTCTTCATCATTCATCATTCATTCATCATCATCATGCATCATTCATCATTCATTCATCATTCATCATCATCATTCATCATCATCCATCATCATTCATCATTCATTCGTCATTATTCATTATCGTTCATCATTCATCATTCTTCATCATTCATTCATCATCATTCTTTATCATTCATTCATCATCATTCATCATTTATTCATTCTTCATCATTCATCATCATTTATTCATCGTCATTCATCATCATGCATCATTCATTCATCATCATTCTTCATCATGCATCATTCATTCATCATCATTCATTCATCATCATTCATCATTCATTCATCATCATCCTTCATCATTCATTCATCATCATCCTTCATCATTTATCATTGAAATCATAATCATTCTTCATCATTGATCATTCATCATCATTCATCATTCATTCATCAAGCATCATGCATCATTCATCATCATCAATCCTCATTCATCACTCGTCATCATTCATCATACATCATCATTCATTCATCCTCATTCATCATTCATTCATCATCATTCT
This sequence comes from Mixophyes australis, assembly GCA_036250195.1. NCBI lineage: Eukaryota > Metazoa > Chordata > Amphibia > Anura > Limnodynastidae > Mixophyes > Mixophyes australis. The sequence goes on from JAVHZZ010000004.1 coordinate 261,083,839, forward strand.
TTATCATCATTCATTCATGACCATTCTTCATCATTCATCATTCTTCATCATTTATTATCATTCATCAACATTCATCATTCATCATCATTGATCATTTATCATTCATCATCATCATTGATCATTCATCATTCATCATCATTCATTATTCATCATCAGTGATCATTCATCATCATTCTTCCTCATTTATTCATTCGTCATTATTCTTCATCATTAATCATGCATCATTCATGATCATTCATCATCATTCATCATTCATTCATCATTGATCATTCATTCATCTTCATTGATCATTCATTCATCATCATTCATCATTCTTCATCATTAATCATGCATCATCATACATCATTCATTTATCATCATTCTTCATCATTGATAATTCATTCATCATCATTCATCATTGATCATTCATCATCATTGATCATTCATTCATCATTCATCATCATGCAACATTCTACATCATACATCATCCATCATTCATTCATTCATCATCATCATGCATCATCATTCATCATCATCAGTCATCATGCATCATTTATCATCATTCATTATGCATTATTCATCATCATTCATCATTCGTCATCATTCGTCATTCATTCATCATCTTTTATCATCATTCATCATTCATTTATCATCATTTATCATCATTCATCATTCATTCATCATTATCCATCATCATTCATTCATCATCATGCATCATGCATTATTCATCATTCATTCATCATTCATCATTCATCATTCATCACTCATCATTCATCATCATCCATCATCATTCATCATTCATTCGTCATCATTCATGATCGTTCATCATTCATCATTCTTTATCATTCATTAATTCATCATCATTCTTCATCACTCATTCATCATCATTCATCATTTATTCATTCTTCATCATTCATCATAATTCATTCATCATCATCATTCATCATCATGCATCATTCATTCATCATTCTTCATCATGCATCATTCATTCATCATCATCCATCATCATTCATTCATCATCATCCTTCATAATTTATCATTGAAATCATCATCATTCTTCATCATTGATCATTCATCATCATTCATCATTCATTCAAGCATCATGCATCATTCATCATTCATCATCATCATCAATCCTCATTCATCACTCGTCATCATTCATCATACATCATTCATTCATCATCATCATTCATCATTCTTCATCATTAATCATGCATCATCATACATCATTCATTCATCATCATTCTTCATCATTGATAATTCATTCATCATCATTAATCATTCATTCATCATTGATCATTGATCATCATTGATCATTCATTCATCATCATTCATCATCATGCAACATTCTTCATCATACATCATCCATCATTCATTCATTCATTATCATAATGCATCATCATTCTTCATCATTCATTCATCATAATTCTTCATCATTCATCATCTTTCATCATCATTCATCGTTATTCATCATTATTCATCATTCATTCATCATGCATCATTCATTCATCATGCATCATGCATCATTCATTCATCATCATTCATCATCATTCATCAGTATTCATCATTCTTCATCATTCATTCATTCATCATCATTCATTCATTATCATTTATTCATCATCATTCTTCATCATTCATCATCATTTATCATTGAAATCATCATCATTCTTCATCATTGATCATTCATCATCATTCATCAAGCATCATGCATTATTCATTCATCATCATTCATCATCATCATTCATCAGTATTCATCATTCTTTCATCATCATTCATTCATTATCATTTATCATTTATTCATCATCATTCTTCATCATTCATCATTCATTCGTCATAATTCATCATCATCATCCTTCATCATTTATCATTGAAATCATCATCATTCTTCATCATTGATCATTCATCATCATTCATTATCATTCATCATTCATTAATCATCATTCATTCATCATTATCATCATGCATCATCATTCATCATCATTCATCATTAATCATTCATTCATCATCATTTTTCATCATTAATCATTCATTCATCATCATTTATCATTCATTCATCATCATTCTTCATCATTGATCATTCATTCGTCATAATTCATCATCATCCTTCATCATTTATCATTGAAATCATCATCATTCTTCATCATTGATCATTCATCATCATTCATTATCATTCATCATTCATTAATCATCATTCATTCATCATTATCATCATTCATCATTCATACATCATCATTCATCATTAATCATTCATTCATCATCATTTTTCATCATTAATCATTCATTCATCATCATTTATCATCCATTCATCATCATTCATCATTATTCATCATCATGCATCATGCAACATTCTACATCATCCATCATTCATTCATTCATCATCATTCATTCATTCATCATCATCATGCATCATCATTCATCATCATCCATTCATCATCATTCATCATTGTTCATCATCATGCATCATTTATCATCATTCATTATGCATTATTCATCATCATTCATCATTCATTCATCATTTATCATCATTCATTATGCATTATTCATCATCATTCATCATTCATTCATCATTTGTCATCATTCATCATTCATTCATCATTCATTCATCATCATTCTTTATCATTCATCATTCATTCATGATCATTCATCATCATTCATCATTCATTCATCATTCATTCAACATCATTTATAAACCATCATCATTCATCATTCATTCATCATCATGCATCATTCGTCATTTATTCATCATTCATCATTCATTTATAATCATTCATCTTTCATTCATCATCATTCATCGTTCATTCATCATCATTCATTCATCATCATGCATCATTCATCATTCATCATTCATTTATAATCATTCATCATTCATTCATCATCATTCATCATTCATTCATCATCATTTATCATCAGTCATCATCATCATTCATCAGTATTCATCATTCTTCATCATTCATTCATTCATCATCATTCATTCATTATCATTTATTCATCATCATTCTTCATCATTCATCATCATTTATCATTGAAATCATCATCATTCTTCATCATTGATCATTCATCATCATTCATCAAGCATCATGCATTATTCATTCATCATCATTCATCATCATCATTCTTTCATCATCATTCATTCATTATCATTTATCATTTATTCATCATCATTCTTCATCATTCATCATTCATTCGTCATAATTCATCATCATCCTTCATCATTTATCATTGAAATCATCATCATTCTTCATCATTGATCATTCATCATCATTCATTATCATTCATCATTCATTCATTAATCATCATTCATTCATCATTATCATCATGCATCATCATTCATCATCATTCATTATCATTCATTATCATCATTCATCATTCATACATCATCATTCATCATTCATTCTTCATCATTGATCATTCAATCATCATCATTTATCATCATTCATTATGCATTATTCATCATCATTCATCATTCATCATCATTCATTATGCATTATTCATCATCATTCATCATTCATTCATCATTTGTTATCATTCATCATTCATTCATGATCATTTATCATCATTCATCATCATTCATCATTCATTCATCATTCATTCAACATCATTTATAAACCTTCATCATTCATCATCATCATTCATCATTCATTCATCATCATTTATCATCATGTATCATTCATTTATAATCATTCATCATTCATCGTTCATTCATCATCATTTTTCATCATTAATCATTCATTCATCATCATTTATCATTCATTCATCATCATTCTTCATCATTGATCATTCAATCATCATCATTTATCATTCATTCATCATCATTCATTCATCATTGATCATTCATCATCACTCATCATCCATTCATCATCATTCATCATTATTCATCATCATGCATCATGCAACATTCTATATCATACATCATCCATCATTCATTCATTCATCATCATTCATTCATTCATCATTATCATGCATCATCATCATGCATCATCATTCATCATCATCAGTCATCATGCATCATTTATCATCATTCATTATGCATTATTCATCATCATTCATCATTCATCATTCATCAATCATTCGTCATCATTCATCAATCATTCGTCATCATTCATCATTCATTATCATTCATCATCGTCATTCATCATTCATTCATCATTATCATCATGCATCATCATTCATCATCATACATCATCATTCATTATCATCATTCATCATTCATACATCATCATTCATCATTAATCATTCATTCATCATCATTTTTCATCATTAATCATTCATTCATCATCATTTATCATCCATTCATCATTATTCATCATTATTCATCATCATGCATCATGCAACATTCTACATCATACGTCATCCATCATTCATTCATTCATCATCATTCATTCATCATCATCATGCATCATCATTCATCATCATTCATCATTGTTCATCATCATGCATCATTTATCATCATTCATTATGCATTATTCATCATCATTCATCATTCATTCATCATTTGTTATCATTCATCATTCATTCATGATCATTTATCATCATTCATCATCATTCATCATTCATTCATCATTCATTCAACATCATTTATAAACCTTCATCATTCATCATCATCATTCATCATTCATTCATCATCATTTATCATCATGTATCATTCATTTATAATCATTCATCATTCATCGTTCATTCATCATCATTTATCATCATTCATCATTTATTCATCATCATTCATCATCATCATTCATCATCATCATCATTCATCATCATTCATCATTCATTTGTCATTATTCATTATCGTTCATCATTCTTCATCATTCATTCATTCATCATCATTCTTTATCATTCATTCATCATCATTCATTATTTATTCATTCTTCATCATTCATCATCATTCATCATCATTCATTCATCATCATTCATCAGTCATTCATCATCATCCTTCATCACTCATTCATCATCATCCTTCATCATTTATCATTGAAATCATAATCATTCTTCATCATTGATCATTCATCATCATTCATCATTCATTCATCAAGCATCATTCATCATTCATCATCATCATCATCATCAATCCTCATTCATCACTCGTCATTATTCATCATACATCATCATTCATTCATCATCATTCTTCATCATTCATCATTCTTCATCATTCATTATCATTTATTATCATTCATCATCATTGATTATTCATCATTCATTCATCATCATTCTTCCTCATTCATTCATTTGTCATCATTCATCATTCAGTCATTCATTCATCATTGTTCATCATACATTCATCATTCATTCATCATCATTCTTCATCAGTCATCTTTTATTCATGATCATTTATCATCATTCATCATCATCATTCATCATTTATTCATCATCATTTATCATCATTCTTCATCATTCATCATTTATTCATCATTTATCATCATGCATCATTCATTCATCATTCACCATCATTCATCATTCATCATCATTCATTTATCATCATTCATCATTCATTCATCATTATTTATAATTCAATATTCATTCAACATCATTTATCATCATTCATCATTATTCATCATCATTCATCATTCATTCATCATTCATTCATCATCATTTATCATCATTCATTCATCATCATTCTTTATCATTCATCATTCATTCATCATCATTCATCATTCATCATTCATTCATCATTCATCATCATCATTCATCATCATCATTCATCATCATTCATCATTGATTTGTCATTATTCATTATCATTCATCATTCTTCATCATTCATTCATTCATCATCATTCTTTATCATTCATTCATCATCATTCATTATTTATTCATTCTTCATCATTCATAATCATTCATTCATCGTCATTCATCATCATGCATCATTCATTCATCATCATTCTTCATCATGCATCATTCATTCATCATCATTCATTCATCATCATTCATCAGTCATTCATCATCATCCTTCATCACTCATTCATCATCATCCTTCATCATTTATCATTGAAATCATAATCATTCTTCATCATTGATCATTCATCATCATTCATCATTCATTCATCAAGCATCATTCATCATCATCATCAATCCTCATTCATCACTCGTCATTATTCATCATACATCATCATTCATTCATCCTTTTTCATCATTCATTCATCATCATTCTTCATCATCATTCATTCATCCATCACCATTCTTCATTATTCATCATTCTTCATCATTTATTATCATTCATCAACATTCATCATCATTGATCTTTTATCATTCATCATCATCATTGATCATTCATCATCATTCATTATTCATCATCAGTGATCATTCATCATCATTCTTCCTCATTTATTCATTTGTCATCATTCTTCATTATTCATCATTAATCATGCATCATTCATGATCATTCATCATCATTCATCATTCATTCATCATTGATCATTCATTCATCTTCATTGATCATTCATTCATCATCATTCATCATTCTTCATCATTAATCATGCATCATCATACATCATTCATTTATCATCATTCTTCATCATTGATAATTCATTCATCATCATTGATCATTCATTCATCATTGATCATTCATCATCATTGATCATTCATTCATCATCATTCATCATTATTCATCATCATGCATCATTCTTCATCATACATCATCCATCATTCATTCATTCATCATTCATTCATCATCATCATGCATCATCATTCTTTATCATTCATTCATCATCATTCTCCATCATTCATCATCTTTCATCATCATTCATCGTCATTCATCATTATTCATCCTAATTCATCATTCATCATTCATTCATCATGCATCATTCATCATCATTCAGTCATTCATCATCAGTCATCATTCATCATCATCATTCATCAGTATTCATCATTCTTCATCATTCATTCATCATCATTCATTCATTATCATTTATCATTTATTCATCATCATTCTTCATCATTCATTCGTCATAATTTATCATCATTCATTCATCATCATTCATTATTTATTCATTCTTCATCATTCATCATCATTCATTCATCGTCATTCATCATCATGCATCATTCATTCATCATCATTCTTCATCATGCATCATTCATTCATCATCATTCATTCATCATCATTCATCAGTCATTCATCATCATCCTTCATCACTCATTCATCATCATCCTTCATCATTTATCATTGAAATCATAATCATTCTTCATCATTGATTATTCATCATCATTCATCATTCATTCATCAAGCATCATTCATCATTCATCATCATCAATCCTCATTCATCACTCGTCATTATTCATCATACATCATCATTCATTCATCCTTTTTCATCATTCATTCATCATCATTCTTTATCATCATTCATTCATCCATCACCATTCTTCATTATTCATCATTCTTCATCATTTATTATCATTCATCAACATTCATCATCATTGATCTTTTATCATTCATCATTATCATTGATCATTCATCATCATTCATTATTCATCATCAGTGATCATTCATCATCATTCTTCCTCATTTATTCATTCGTCATCATTCTTCATTATTCATCATTAATCATGCATCATTCATGATCATTCATCATCATTCATCATTCATTCATCATTGATCATTCATTCATTTTCATTGATCATTCATTCATCATCATTCATCATTCTTCATCATTAATCATGCATCATCATACATCATTCATTTATCATCATTCTTCATCATTGATAATTCATTCATCATCATTGATCATTCATTCATCATTGATCATTCATCATCATTGATCATTCATTCATCATTATTCATCATCATGCATCATTCTTCATCATACATCATCCATCATTCATTCATTCATCATTCATCATCATCATCATGCATCATCATTCTTTATCATTCATTCATCATCATTCTCCATCATTCATCATCTTTCATCATCATTCATCGTTATTCATCATTATTCATCCTCATTCATCATTCATCATTCATTCATCATGCATCATTCATCATCATTCAGTCATTCATCATCAGTCATCATTCATCATCATCATTCATCAGTATTCATCATTCTTCATCATTCATTCATCATCATTCATTCATTATCATTTATCATTTATTCATCATCATTCTTCATCATTCATTCATCATCATTCATTCATCATCATTCGTCATTCATTCATCATCATCCTTCATCATTTATCATTCAAATCATCATCATTCTTCATTATTGATCATTCATTCATCATGCATCATTCATCATCATCATCAATCCTCATTCATCACTCGTCATCATTCATCATTCATCATCATTCATTCATCATCATTCTTCATCATTCATCATTCTTCATCATTCATTATCATTTATTATCATTCATCGTCATTGATTATTCATCATTCATTCATCATCATTCTTCCTCATTCATTCATTTGTCATCATTCATCATTGTTCATCATACATTCATCATTCATTCATCATCATTCTTCATCAGTCATCATTTATTCATGATCATTTATCATCATTCATCATCATCATCATTCATCATTCTTCATCATTCATCATTTATTCATCATTTATCATCATGCATCATTCATTCATCATTCACCATCATTCATCATTCATCATCATTTATCATCATTCATCATTCATCATTCATCATCATTCATTTATCATCATTCATCATTCATTCATCATTATTTATCATTCATTCATAAAAATTTATCATCATTCATTCATCATCATTCTTTATCATTCATCATTCATTCATGATCATTTATCATCATTCATCATTCATTTATCATCATTCATCATTCATTTATCATCATTTATCATCATTCATCATCATGCATCATGCATCATTCATCATTCATTCATCATTCATCATCATCATTCATCATCATTCTTTATCATTCATTCATCATCATTCATCATTTATTCATTCTTCATCATTCATCATCATTCATTCATCGTCATTCATCATCATGCATCATTCATTCATCATCATTCTTCATCATGCATCATTCATTCATCATCATTCATTCATCATCATTCATCATTCATTCATCATCATCCTTCATCATTCATTCATCATCATCCTTCATCATCATCCTTCATCATTCATTCATCATCATCCTTCATCATTTATCATTGAAATCATAATCATTCTTCATCATTGATCATTCATCAAGCATCATTCATCATCATCAATCCTCATTCATCACTCGTCATTATTCATCATACATCATCATTCATTCATCCTCATTCATCATTCATTCATCATCATTCTTCATCATCATTCATTTATCCATCACCATTCTTCATCATTCATCATTCTTCATCATTTATTATCATTCATCAACATTCATCATTCATCATCATTGATCATTTATCATTCATCATCATCATTGATCATTGATCATTCATCATCATTCATTATTCATCATCAGTGATCATTCATCATCATTCTTCCTCATTTATTCATTCGTCATCATTCTTCATTATTCATCATTAATCATGCATCATTTATGATCATTCATCATCATTCATCATTCATTCATCATTGATCATTCATTTATCTTCATTGATCATTCATTCATCATCATTCATCATTCTTCATCATTAATCATGCATCATCATACATCATTCATTTATCATCATTCTCCATCATTGATAATTCATTCATCATCATTCATCATTCATTCATCATTGATCATTCATCATCATTGATCATTCATTCATCATCATTCATCATTATTCATCATCATGCATCATTCTTCATCATACATCATCCATCATTCATTCATTCATCATTCATTCATCATCATTCTCCATCATTCATCATCTTTCATCATCATTCATCGTTATTCATCATTATTCATCCTCATTCATCATTCATCATTTATTCATCATGCATCATTCATCATCATACAGTCATTCATCATCAGTCATCATTCATCATCATCATTCATCAGTATTCATCATTCTTCATCCTTCATTCATCATCATTCATTCATTATCATTTATCATTTATTCATCATCCTTCATCATTCATTCATCATAATTCATCATCATTCATTCATCATCATTCGTCATTCATTCATCATCATCCTTCATCATTTATCATTCAAATCATCATCATTCTTCATTATTGATCATTCATTCATCATGCATCTTTCATCATCATCATCAATCCTCATTCATCACTCGTCATCATTCATCATTCATCATCATTCATTCATCATCATTCTTCATCATTCATCATTCATTATCATTTATTATCATTCATCATCATTGATTATTCATCATTCATTCTTCCTCATTCATCATCATTGATCATTCTTCATTCATTAATCATCATTCGTCCTCATTCATTCATTTGTCATCATTCAGTCATTCATTCATCATACATTCATCATTCATTCATCATCATTCTTCATCAGTCATCATTTATTCATGATCATTTATCATCATTCATCATCATCATTCATCATTTATTCATCATCATTTATCATCATTCTGCATCATTCATCATTTATTCATCATTTATCATCATGCATCATTCATTCATCATTCACCATCATTCATCATCATTTATCATCATTCATCATCATCATTCATTTATCATCATTCATTTATCATCATTCATCATTCATTATTCATTCATCATTATTTATCATTCATTATTCATTCATCATCATTCATCATTATTCATCATCATTCATCATTCATTCGTCATCATTCATCATCGTTCATCATTCATTTATCATCATTCATCATTCATTTATCATCATTCGTCATCATTCATCATCATTCATCATTCATTTATCATCATTCATCATCGTTCATCACCATTCTTCATCATTAATCATCATCATTCATCATTCATTTATTCAATCATCATTCTTTATCATTCATCATTTATTCATGATCATTTATCATCATTCATCATCATTCATTCATTTCTCATCGATTATCATCATTCATCATTCATTCATCATTTATCATCATGCATCATTCATTCATCATGCATCATTCATTCATCATTCATCATTAATTCATCATTCATCCTCATTTATCATCATTCTTCATCATTCATCATCATTGATCATTCTTCGTTCATTCATCACCATTCTTCCTCATTCATTCATTTGTCATCATTCATCATTCAGTCATTCATTCATCATTGTTCATCATACATTCATCATTCATTCATCATCATTCTTCATCAGTCATCATTTATTCATGATCATTTATCATCATTCATCATCATCATTCATCATTTATTCATCATCATTTATCATCATTCTTCATCATTCATCATTTATTCATCATTTATCATCATGCATCATTCATTCATCATTCACCATCATTCATTTATCATCATTCATTTATCATCATTCATCATTCATTTATCATCATTCATTTATCATCATTCTTCATCATTCATCATTCATTCATCATTATTTATCATTCATTATTCATTCATCATCATTTATCATCATTCATCATCATCATTCATCATCATTCATCATTGTTCATCATTCATTTATCATCATTCATCATCATTCATCATTCATTTATCATCATTCATCATTCATTCATCATCATTCATCATCGTTCATCACCATTCTTCATCATTCATCATCATCATTCATCATTCATTTATTCAATCATCATTATTTATCATTCATCATTTATTCATGATCATTTATCATCATTTATCATTCATCATCATTCATTCATTTCTCATCGATTATCATCATTCATCATTAATTCATCATTATTCATCATTTATTCATCATTATTCATCATTCACCATAATTTATCATTCATTCATCATCATTCATCATCATTCATCATTCATTTATCATCATTCATCATTCATTCATCAACATTCTTCATCATTCATCATTCATTCATTATTATTTATCATTCATTCATCATCGTTCATCATCGTTCATCATTCATTTATCATTCATTATTCATTCATCATTATTCATCATCGTTCATCATTCATTTATCATCATTCATCATTCATTCATCATCATTCATCATCATTCATCATCGTTCATCATTTATTCATCATCATTTATCATTCATCATTCATTAATCATCATTCTTCATCATTCATCATTTTTCGTCATTCATTTATCATCATTCTTTATCATTCATCATTCATTCATGATCATTTATCATCATTCATCATTCATCATCATTCATCATTCATTTAACATCATTTATCAACCTTCATCATTCATTCATCATTCATCATCATTCATCATCATTCATCATTCATTCATCATCATTTATCATCATTTATTATCATTCATCACTCATTTATCATCATTCATCATTCATTCATCATCATTCATCAATCATTCATCATTCATTCATCATCATGCATCATGCATCATTCATCATTTATTCATCATTCATCATCCATCATCATTCATCATTCATTCGTCATCATTCATGATCGTTCATCATTTATCGTTCTTCATCATTCATTCATTCATCATCATTCATCATCATTCATTCATCATCATTCATCATTTATTCATTCTTCATCATTCATCATAATTCATTCATCGTCATTCATCATCATGCATCATTCATTCATCATTCTTCATCATGCATCACTCATTCATCATCATTCATCATCATTCATTCATCATCATTCATCATCATTCATCATCATTCATTCATCATCATTCATCATTTATTCATTCTTCATCATTCATCATAATTCATTCATCGTCATTCATCATCATGCATCATTCATTCATCATTCTTCATCATGCATCACTCATTCATCATCATTCATCATCATTCATTCATCATCATTCATCATTCATTCATCATCATCCTTCATTATTCATTCATCATCATCCTTCATAATTTATCATTGAAATCATCATCATCATTCATCATTCATTCATCAAGCATCATGCATCATTCATCATTCATCATCATCATCATCAATCCTCATTCATCACTCGTCATCATTCATCATACATCATCATTCATTCATCCTCATTCATCATTCATTCATCATCATTCATCATTCTTCATCATTAATCATGCATCATCATACATCATTCATTCATCATCATTATTCATCATTGATAATTCATTCATCATCATTCATGATCGTTCATCATTTATCGTTCTTCATCATTCATTCATTCATCATCATTCATCATCATTCATTCATCATCATTCATCATTTATTCATTCTTCATCATTCATCATAATTCATTCATCGTCATTCATCATCATGCATCATTCATTCATCATTCTTCATCATGCATCACTCATTCATCATCATTCATCATCATTCATTCATCATCATTCATCATCATTCATCATCATTCATTCATCATCATTCATCATTTATTCATTCTTCATCATTCATCATAATTCATTCATCGTCATTCATCATCATGCATCATTCATTCATCATTCTTCATCATGCATCACTCATTCATCATCATTCATCATCATTCATTCATCATCATTCATCATTCATTCATCATCATCCTTCATTATTCATTCATCATCATCCTTCATAATTTATCATTGAAATCATCATCATCATTCATCATTCATTCATCAAGCATCATGCATCATTCATCATTCATCATCATCATCATCAATCCTCATTCATCACTCGTCATCATTCATCATACATCATCATTCATTCATCCTCATTCATCATTCATTCATCATCATTCATCATTCTTCATCATTAATCATGCATCATCATACATCATTCATTCATCATCATTATTCATCATTGATAATTCATTCATCATCATTAATCATTCATTCATCATTGATCATTCATCATCATTGATCATTCATTCATCATCATGCAACATTCTTCATCATACATCATCCATCATTCATTCATTCATTCATCATCATTCATTCATCATCATAATGCATCATCATTCTTCATCATTCATTCATCATAATTCTTCATCATTCATCATCTTTCATCATCATTCATTGTTATTCATCATTATTCATCATTCGTTCATCATGCATCATTCATTCATCATGCATCATTCATTCATCATCATTCATCATCAGTCATCATCATCATTCATCAGTATTCATCATTCTTCATCATTCATTCGTCATAATTCATCATCATTCATCATCATGCATCATTCATTCATCATCATTCTTCATCATTTATCATTGAAATCATCATCATACTTCATCATTGATCATTCATCATCATTCATCATTCATTCATCAATCATCATGCATTATTCATTCATCATTATTCATCATCATCATTCATCAGTATTCATCATTCTTTCATCATCATTCATTCATTATCATTTATCATTTATTCATCATCATTCTTCATCATTCATCATTCATTCGTCGTAATTCATCATCATTCATCATCATTCATTCATCATTCATTCATCATCATCCTTCATCATTTATCATTGAAATCATCATCATTCTTCATCATTGATCATTCATCATCATTCATCATTCATCATCATAATCAATCCTCATTCATCACTCATCATCATTCATCATACATCATCATTCATTCATCATCATTCATCATTCATTCCTCATCATCCTTCATCATTTATCATTGAAATCATCATCATTCTTCATCATTGATCATTCATCATCATTCATTCATCAAGCATCATTCATTCATCATTATCATCATGCATCATCATTCATCATCATACATCATCTTTCATCATCATTAATCATGCATTCATCATCATTTTTCATCATTAATCATTCATTCATCATCATTTATCATTCATTCATCATCATTCTTCATCATTGATCATTCAATCATCATCATTTATCATTCATTCATCATCATTCATTCATCATTGATCATTCATTCATCATCACTCATCATCCATTCATCATTATTCATCATCATGCATCATGCAACATTCTACATCATACATCATCCATCATTCATTCATTCATCATCATCATGCATCATCATTCATCATCATCATGCATCATCATTCATCATCATCAGTCATCATGCATCATTTATCATCATTCATTATGCATTATTCATCATCATTCATTCATCATTCGTCATTCATTCATCATTCATCATTCATTCATCATCTTTTATCATCATTCATTTATCATCATTCATTTATCATCATTCATCATCATTCATCATTCATTCATCATCATTTATCATCATTTATCATCATTCATCACTCATTTATCATCATTCATCATCATTCTTCATTGATTCATCATCATTAATCATTCATTCATCATTCATTCATCATCATTCATCATTCAATTATCATCATTTATAATTATTCATCATTCATTCATCATCATTAATTCATCATCATTCATCATTCATTCATCATCATTCATCATTCATTCATCATCATTTATCATCATTCATCATTCATTCATCATCATGCATCATGCATCATTCATTCATCATTCATTTATAATCATTCATCATTCATTCATTATTCTTCATCATTCTTCATCATTAATCATTATTCATCATCATGCATCATTCTTCATCATACATCATACATCATTCATTTATCATCATTCTTCATCATTGATAATTCATTCATCATCATTCATCATTCATTCATCATTGATCATTCATCATCATTGATCATTCATTCATCATCATTCATCATTATTCATCATCATGCATCATTCTTCATCATACATCATACATCATTCATTCATCATCATTCATCATCATCATGCATCATCATTCTTCATCATTATTCATCATCATTTATCATCATTCTTTATCATTCATCATTCTTCATCATTTATCATTGAAATCATCATCATTCTTCATCATTGATCATTCATCATCATTCATCATTCATTCATCAATCATCATGCATTATTCATTCATCATCATTCATCATCATCATTCATCAGTATTTATCATTCTTTCATCATCATTCATTCATTATCATTTATCATTTATTCATCATCATTCTTCATCATTCATCATTCATTCGTCGTAATTCATCATCATTCATCATCATTCATTCATCATTCATTCATCATCATCCTTCATCATTTATCATTGAAATCATCATCATTCTTCATCATTGATCATTCATAATCATTCATCATTCATTCATCAAGCATCATGCATCATTCATCATCATAATCAATCCTCATTCATCACTCATCATCATTCATCATACACCATCATTCGATCATCATCATTCATCATTCATTCCTCATCATCCTTCATCATTTATCATTGAAATCATCATCATTCTTCATCATTGATCATTCATCATCATTCATTCATCAAGCATCATTCATTCATCATTATCATCATGCATCATCATTCATCATCATACATCATCTTTCATCATCATTAATCATGCATTCATCATCATTTTTCATCATTAATCATTCATTCATCATCATTTATCATTCATTCATCATCATTCTTCATCATTGATCATTCAATCATCATCATTTATCATTCATTCATCATCATTCATTCATCATTGATCATTCATTCATCATCACTCATCATCCATTCATCATTATTCATCATCATGCATCATGCAACATTCTACATCATACATCATCCATCATTCATTCATTCATCATCATCATGCATCATCATTCATCATCATCATGCATCATCATCAGTCATCATGCATCATTTATCATCATTCATTATGCATTATTCATCATCATTCATTCATCATTCATCATCATTCATCATTCATTCATCATCTTTTATCATCATTCATTTATCATCATTCATCATTCATTCATCGTCATTCATCATTCATTCATCATCATTTATCATCATTCATCATTCATTCATCATCATGCATCATGCATCATTCATTCATCATTCATCATTCTCTTATAATCATTCATCATTCATTCATCATTCTTCATCATTCTTCATCATTCTTCATCATTAATCATTATTCATCATCATGCATCATTCTTCATCATACATCATACATCATTCATTTATCATCATTCTTCATCATTGATAATTCATTCATCATCATTCATCATTCATTCATCATTGATCATTCATCATCATTGATCATTCATTCATCATCATTCATCATTATTCATCATCATGCATCATTCTTCATCATACATCATACATCATTCATTCATTCATCATCATTCATCATCATCATGCATCATCATTCTTCATCATACATTTATCATCATTCTCCATCATTCATCATCTTTCATCATCATTCATCATGCATCATGCATCATTCATCATCATTCATTCAACATTCATCATCAGTCATCATTCATCATCATTCATCAGTATTCATCATTCTTCATCATTCATTCATTCATCATTCATTCATTCATTATCATTTATCATTTATTCATCATCATTCTTCATCATTCATCATTCATTCATCATAATTCATCATCATTCATTCATCATTATTCGTCATTCATTTATCATCATCCTTCATCATTTATCATTCAAATCATCATCATTCTTCATTATTGATCATTCATTCATCATGCATTATTCATCATCATCATCAATCCTCATTCATCACTCGTCATCATTCATCATTCATCATCATTCATTCATCATCATTCTTCATCATTCATCATTCTTCATCATTCATTATCATTTATTATCATTCATCATCATTGATTATTCATCATTCATTCATCATCGTTCATCATTCATCATCATTGATCATTCATCATTCATTCATCATAATTCTTCCTCATTCATTCATTTGTCATCATTCATCATTCAGTCATTCATTCATTCATCATTCAGTCATTCATTCATCATCATTCTTCATCAGTCATCATTTATTCATGATCATTTATCATCATTCATCATCATTATTCATCATCATTCATCATTTATCATCATTCTTCATCATTCATCATTTATTCATCATTTATCATCATTCATCATTCATTCATCATCATTCTTCATCATTCATCATTCATTCATCATTATTTATCATTCATTATTCATTCATCATCATTTATCATCATTCATCATCATCATTTTTCATCATTCATCATCATTCAAGACTTGTAGAAGAGTCCCGGCAGGCCTTCTTCGTCCACTCCCTATCCCCGATGCTCCTTGGGAAAGTGTGGCCATGGATTTTATCACAGACCTACTCCACAGTGCAGGGTTTACCACTATCTGGGTGGTTATTGATCGATTTTTGAAGATGGCACATTTTATTCCTCTAACTGGACTGCCCACGGCCAGTCGTCTGGCAGATATCTTTATCAAGGAGATATTCAGATTACATGGTTGCCCGAAGGAGATCATTTCAGACCGTGGAGTCCAATTCACATCCCGTTTTTGGAGAACCTTTTGTAGGAAATTGAACATAGAATTGAAATTCTCTTCGGGATATCATCCTCAAACCAATGGACAGACGGAGCGAATCAATCAGGACCTCGAGACATTTCTCCGCTGTTTTACCTCTGACAATCAGAATAAATGGTCTCAATTCCTTCATGAGTCTACCGGATTCTCCCCATTCTTTATTGTATATGGAAGTCATCCTGTGTTTCCGGATCCTTTTCCAGTGTCCTCTTCACCGGTTCCAGCCGTAGATACTCTTTATCGGGAGTTTTCTCTCATTTGGGCTAAGACTAAGATGGCTTTACTCAAGGCTACTCAGCATCACAAAATCTTTGCAGATCGTCATCGGAGGGCCACTCCTCTCTTAAAGGTGGGAGACCAAGTATGGCTATCCACCCGGGACCTAAGACTAAAAGTTCCTTCTATGAAGATGGCTCCTCGATTTATTGGCCCGTACACCATCATGCAAGTAATTAATCCTGTATGCTTTAAATTAAAACTTCCTCCTTCTCTGTGATGTCATAATACTTTTCATGTCTCATTACTACGACCAGTGGTACTCAATAAATTCTATCGACCTCCCTGTCGTCCCCCACCAATACAAACCTCTTCTGGAACAGAATTTGAAGTCAATCTGATCTTGGCCTCTCGCATTCTTCGTGGCAAACAGCAATTTCTTGTCTATTGGAAAGGATTTGGCCCAGAGGAGAGATCATGGGTGGACAAGCAGGACCTTCACGCTCCTAGAATTCTTAAAAGGTTCCTTCAAACAGGAGGAAGAAGAGGAGGGTATACTGTCAGGCGCCGTTCCGCACGGCCGCCTGTCTGCTGACAGCGCGTCTGGTTGCATAGCACTTCCGGATCCCCCTGCCGTCCGACCTCTGGGTGTGATGACGCGCCCCGTTGCTAGGCAACGGGACGCTATGAAGGATTCCCGGTGGCAGGTATGACAGCGCTGCAGCGCTGATTCTGATTGGGTCACCACAGTATTTAAACCTCTTCCTGCCCTCTCACCAGTGCCAGAGTATCAGGTCTTCCTGCCTCCAGCGTTTGTGTATACCAGTTGCTGTATTCGTTCCTGACTATCCTTGTGCTGCTTGTGACCTTTTGACCCGGACCGTTTGACCACCCCTATTTGGATTCTGCCTTTGTACTGTTCTCCCTGAAAGTTACCGACCCGGCTTGCCTCACCATTCTTCTGGATTTCCCTTTGTACCTCTTCTATCTGAACGTTGCTGACCCGGCCTGTCTGACACCTCCTTGTATCTCGCTGTGGACTCTAGGAAGGACCGCGACCTGCGTGTCCCTGCAGCGGAGTCCATACTTCCTTGCGGGGGTTCCTGGTGAATACCAGGGGCACGTTAGACTCCGCGCCTTCCTCTGAGTTGCGCCAACAACAGCAGGTACCCACTATCAGTCGTGACAATTCATGATTCAATTCATGATTCATGATTCATGATTCAAATAATGATTTATGATTCATGATTCAATTTATGATTCATGATTCATGATTCAATTCATGATTTATGATTCATGATTCAATTCATGATTCAATTCATGATACATGATTTATGATTCAATTCATGATTCATAATTCATGATTCATGATTCAATTCATAATTTATAATTCATGATTCATGATTTATGATTCAATTCATGATTCATGATTCGATTCATGATTCATGATTCATGATTCATGATTCAATTCATGATTCTTGATTCGATTCATGATTCAATTCATGATTCATGATTCAATTTATGATTCATGATTCGATTCATGATTCATGATTCATGATTCAATTCATTATTCATGATTCATGATTCATGATTCAAGTCATGATTCATAATTCAATTCATGATTATATTTATGATTCATGATTCAATTTATGATTCATGATTCAATTCATGATTCAACTCATGATTCATGATTCAATTCATAATTCATGATTGGATTCATGATTCATGATTCATGATTCAATTCATGATTCGATTCCTGATTCAATTCATGATTCATGATTCGATTTATGATTCATGATTCATGATTCGATTCATGATTCATGATTCAATTCATGATTCATGATTCATGATTCATGATGCAATTCATGATTCATGATTCAATTCATGATTCATGATTCGATTCATGATTCATGATTCAATTCATGATTCATGATTCAATTCATGATTCATGATTCATGATTCAATTCATGATTCATGATTCATGATTCGATTCTTGATTTATGATTTAATTCATGATTCAATTCATGATTCATGATTCGATTCATGATTCATGATTCAATTCATGATCCATAATTCATGATTCATGATTCGATTCATGATTTATGATTTAATTCATGATTCAATTCATTAATCATGATTCATGATTCGATTCATGATTTAATTCATGATTCAATTCATGATTCATGATTCAATTTATGATTCGATTTCTGATTCCATTCATGATTCATGATTTGATTTTTGATTCATGATTCGATTCATGATTCATGATTCATAATTCATGATTCATAATTCATGATTCATGATTCAATTCATGATTCATGATTCATGATTCAATTCATGATTTATGATTTAATTCATGATTCAATTCATGATTCATGATTCGATTCATGATTCATGATTCAATTCATGGTTCATAATTCATGATTCATTATTCGATTCATGATTTATGATTTAATTCATGATTCAATTCATGATTCATGATTCGATTCATGATTTATGATTTAATTCATGATTCAATTCATGATTCATGATTCATGATTCAATTCATGATTCGATTCCTGATTCCATTCATGATTCATGATTCGATTCATGATTCAATTCATGATTCATGATTCATGATTCAATTCCTGATTCATGATTCATTATTCATGATTCAATTCATGATTCATGATTCATGATTCAATTCATAATTTATAATTCATGATTCATGATTTATGATTCAATTCATGATTCATGATTCAATTCATGATTCAATTCATGATTCGATTCATGATTCATGATTTAATTCATGATTCATGATTCATGATGCAATTCATGATTCATGATTCAATTCATGATTCAATTCATGATTCATGATTCATGATTCAATTCATGATTCATGATTCGATTCTTGATTTATGATTTAATTCATGATTCAATTCATGATTCATGATTCAATTCATGATTCATGATTCGATTCATGATTCATGATTCAATTCATGATCCATAATTCATGATTCATGATTCGATTCATGATTTATGATTTAATTCATGATTCGATTCATGATTCATGATTTAATTCATGATTCAATTCATGATTCATGATTCATGATTCAATTCATGATTCGATTCCTGATTCCATTCATGATTCATGATTTGATTTTTGATTCATGATTCAATTCATGATTCATGATTCGATTCATGATTCAATTCATGATTCATGATTCGATTCATGATTCATGATTCAATTCATGATCCATAATTCATGATTCATGATTCGATTCATGATTTATGATTTAATTCATGATTCGATTCATGATTCATGATTTAATTCATGATTCAATTCATGATTCATGATTCATGATTCAATTCATGATTCGATTCCTGATTCCATTCATGATTCATGATTTGATTTTTGATTCATGATTCAATTCATGATTCATGATTCGATTCATGATTCATGATT
This sequence comes from Mixophyes australis, assembly GCA_036250195.1. NCBI lineage: Eukaryota > Metazoa > Chordata > Amphibia > Anura > Limnodynastidae > Mixophyes > Mixophyes australis. The sequence goes on from JAVHZZ010000004.1 coordinate 261,105,821, forward strand.
CAATTCATGATTCATAATTCATGATTCATGATTCAATTCATGATTCATGATTCATGATTCGATTCATGATTTATGATTTAATTCATGATTCAATTCATGATTCGATTCATGATTCATGATTCAATTCATGATTCATGATTCGATTCATGATTCAATTCATGATTCATGATTCAATTCATGATTCATGATTCATGATTCGATTCATGATTTATGATTTAATTCATGATTTAATTCATGATTCAATTCATGATTCATGATTCGATTCATGATTCATGATTCAATTCATGATCCATAATTCATGATTCATGATTCGATTCATGATTTATGATTTAATTCATGATTCGATTCATGATTCATGATTTAATTCATGATTCGATTCATGATTCAATTCATGATTCGATTCCTGATTCCATTCATGATTCATGATTTGATTTTTGATTCATGATTCAATTCATGATTCATGATTCATAATTCATGATTCATGATTCAATTCATGATTCATGATTCATGATTCATGATTCGATTCATGATTTATGATTTAATTCATGATTCAATTCATGATTCATGATTCGATTCATGATTCATGATTCAATTCATGATTCATAATTCATGATTCATGATTCAATTCATGATTCATAATTCATGATTCATTATTCGATTCATGATTTATGATTTAATTCATGATTCAATTCATGATTCATGATTCATGATTCGATTCATGATTTATGATTTAATTCATGATTCAATTCATGATTCATGATTCATGATTCGATTCATGATTTATGATTTAATTCATGATTCGATTCATGATTCATGATTTATGATTCAATTCATGATTCGATTCCTGATTCCATTCATGATTCATGATTCGATTCATGATTCGATTCATGATTCGATTCATGATTCGATTCATGATTCATGATTCAATTCCTGATTCAATTCATGATTCAATTCATGATTCATGATTCATTATTCATGATTCAATTCATGATTCATGATTCAATTCATAATTTATAATTCATGATTCATGATTTATTATTCAATTCATGATTTATGATTCATGATTCGATTCATGATTCAAATCATGATTCATGATTCATGATTCACGATTCATGATTCATGATTCAATTCATGATTCTTGATTCGATTCATGATTCAATTCATCATTCATGATTCAATTTATGATTCATGATTCGATTCATGATTCATGATTCAATTCATTATTCATGATTCATGATTCAATTCATGATTATATTTATGATTCATGATTCAATTTATGATTCATGATTCAATTCATGATTCAACTCATGATTCATGATTCAATTCATGATTCATGATTCGATTCATGATTCATGATTCATAATTCATGATTGGATTCATGATTCATGATTCATGATTCATGAATCAATTCATGATTCGATTCCTGATTCAATTCATGATTCATGATTCGATTTATGATTCATGAATCAATTCATGATTCATGATTCATGATTCAATTCATAATTCATGATTCAATTCATGATTCAATTCATGATTCAATTCATGATTCATGATTATTGATTCATGATTCAATTCATGATTCATAATTCATGATTCATGATTCAATTCATGATTCATGATTCAATTCATGATTCATAATTCATGATTCATGATTCAATTCATGATTCATGATTCAAGATTCATGATTCGATTCTTGATTTATGATTTAATTCATGATTCAATTCATGATTCATGATTTGATTCATGATTCATGATTCAATTCATGATCCATAATTCATGATTCATGATTCGATTCATGATTTATGATTTAATTCATGATTCAATTCATGATTCATGATTCATGATTCATGATTCAATTCATGATTCATGATTCAATTCATGATTCGATTCCTGATTCCATTCATGATTCATGATTTGATTTTTGATTCATGATTCAATTCATGATTCATGATTCGATTCATGATTCAATTCATGATTCATAATTCATGATTCATGATTCAATTCATGATTCATGATTCGATTCATGATTTATGATTTAATTCATGATTCAATTCATGATTCATGATTCGATTCATGATTCATGATTCATGATTCAATTCATGATTCATAATTCATGATTCATTATTCGATTCATGATTTATGATTTAATTCATAATTCAATTCATGATTCATGATTCATGATTCAATTCATGATTCATGATTCGATTCATGATTCATGATTCAATTCATGATTCATAATTCATGATTCATGATTCAATTCATGATTCATGATTCGATTCTTGATTTATGATTTAATTCATGATTCAATTCATGATTCATGATTCATGATTCAATTCATGATCCATAATTCATGATTCATGATTCGATTCATGATTTATGATTTAATTCATGATTCGATTCATGATTTAATGCATGATTCAATTCATGATTCATGATTCATGATTCAATTCATGATTCGATTCCTGATTCCATTCATGATTCATGATTTGATTTTTGATTCATGATTCAATTCATGATTCATGATTCGATTCATGATTCATGATTCAATTCATGATTCATGATTCATGATTCATGATTCGATTCATGATTTATGATTTAATTCATGATTCAATTCATGATTCATGATTCGATTCATGATTCATGATTCATGATTCAATTCATGATTCATAATTCATGATTCATTATTCGATTCATGATTTATGATTTAATTCATGATTCAATTCATGATTCATGATTCATGATTCGATTCATGATTTATGATTTAATTCATGATTCAATTCATGATTCATGATTCATGATTCGATTCATGATTTATGATTTAATTCATGATTCAATTCATGATTCATGATTCAATTCATGATTCGATTCCTGATTCCATTCATGATTCATGATTCGATTCATGATTCGATTCATGATTCGATTCATGATTCATGATTCAATTCCTGATTCAATTCATGATTCAATTCATGATTCATGATTCATTATTCATGATTCAATTCATGATTCATGATTCAATTCATAATTTATAATTCATGATTCATGATTTATTATTCAATTCATGATTCATGATTCGATTCATGATTCATGATTCAAATCATGATTCATGATTCATGATTTATGATTCACGATTCATGATTCATGATTCAATTCATGATTCATGATTCGATTCATGATTCATGATTCATGATTCAATTCATTATTCATGATTCATGATTCATGATTCAAGTCATGATTCATGATTCAATTCATGATTATATTTATGATTCATGATTCAATTTATGATTCATGATTCAATTCATGATTCAACTCATGATTCATGATTCAATTCATGATTCATGATTCGATTCATGATTCATGATTCATAATTCATGATTGGATTCATGATTCATGATTCATGATTCATGAATCAATTCATGATTCGATTCCTGATTCAATTCATGATTCATGATTCGATTTATGATTCATGATTCAATTCATGATTCATGATTCATGATTCAATTCATGATTCATGATTCAATTCATGATTCAATTCATGATTCAATTCATGATTCAATTCATGATTCATGATTATTGATTCATGATTCGATTCATGATTCATGATTCAATTCATGATTCATAATTCATGATTCATGATTCAATTCATGATTCATGATTCATGATTCAATTCATGATTCATAATTCATGATTCATGATTCAATTCATGATTCATGATTCAAGATTCATGATTCGATTCTTGATTTATGATTTAATTCATGATTCAATTCATGATTCATGATTCGATTCATGATTCATGATTCAATTCATGATCCATAATTCATGATTCATGATTCGATTCATGATTTATGATTTAATTCATGATTCGATTCATGATTCATGATTTAATTCATGATTCGATTCATGATTCATGATTCAATTCATGATTCGATTCCTGATTCCATTCATGATTCATGATTTGATTTTTGATTCATGATTCAATTCATGATTCATGATTCGATTCATGATTCATGATTCAATTCATGATTCATAATTCATGATTCATGATTCAATTCATGATTCATGATTCATGATTCATGATTCGATTCATGATTTATGATTTAATTCATGATTCAATACATGATTCATGATTCGATTCATGATTCATGATTCATGATTCAATTCATGATTCATAATTCATGATTCATTATTCGATTCATGATTTATGATTTAATTCATGATTCAATTCATGATTCATGATTCGATTCATGATTTATGATTTAATTCATGATTCAATTCATGATTCATGATTCATGATTCGATTCAAGATTTATGATTTAATTCATGATTCAATTCATGATTCATGATTCATGATTCAATTCATGATTCGATTCCTGATTCCATTCATGATTCATGATTCGATTCATGATTCGATTCATGATTCGATTCATGATTCATGATTCATGATTCAATTCCTGATTTAATTCATGATTCAATTCATGATTCATGATTCAATTCATAATTTATAATTCATGATTCATGATTTATTATTCAATTCATGATTCATGATTCATGATTCAAATCATGATTCATGATTCATGATTTATGATTCACGATTCATGATTCATGATTCAATTCATGATTCTTGATTCGATTCATGATTCAATTCATGATTCATGATTCAATTTATGATTCATGATTCGATTCATGATTCATGATTCATGATTCAATTCATGATTCATGATTCAATTCATGATTATATTTATGATTCATGATTCAATTTATGATTCATGATTCAATTCATGATTCAACTCATGATTCATGATTCAATTCATGATTCATGATTCGATTCATGATTCATGATTCATAATTCATGATTGGATTCTTGATTCATGATTCATGATTCATGAATCAATTCATGATTCGATTCCTGATTCAATTCATGATTCATGATTCGATTTATGATTCATGATTCAATTCATGATTCATGATTCAATTCATGATTCATGATTCAATTCATGATTCAATTCATGATTCAATTCATGATTCATGATTATTGATTCATGATTCGATTCATGATTCAATTCATGATTCATAATTCATGATTCATGATTCAATTCATGATTCATGATTCATGATTCAATTCATGATTCATAATTCATGATTCATTATTCAATTCATGATTCATGATTCAAGATTCATGATTCGATTCTTGATTTATGATTTAATTCATGATTCAATTCATGATTCATGATTCGATTCATGATTCATGATTCAATTCATGATCCATAATTCATGATTCATGATTCGATTCATGATTTATGATTTAATTCATGATTCAATTCATGATTCATGATTCGATTCATGATTCAATTCATGATTCATGATTCAATTCATGATTCGATTCCTGATTCCATTCATGATTCATGATTTGATTTTTGATTCATGATTCATGATTCAATTCATGATTCATGATTCGATTCATGATTCAATTCATGATTCATGATTCATGATTCATGATTCAATTCATGATTCATGATTCATGATTCGATTCATGATTTATGATTTAATTCATGATTCAATTCATGATTCATGATTCGATTCATGATTCATGATTCAATTCATGATTCATAATTCATGATTCATTATTCGATTCATGATTTATGATTTAATTCATGATTCAATTCATGATTCATGATTCATGATTCGATTCATGATTTATGATTTAATTCATGATTCAATTCATGATTCATGATTCATGATTCAATTCATGATTCGATTCCTGATTCCATTCATGATTCATGATTTAATTCATGATTCATGATTCAATTCCTGATTCAATTCATGATTCAATTCATGATTCATGATTCATTATTCATGATTCAATTCATGATTAAATTCATGATTCAATTCATGATTCGTGATTCAATTCATGAATTATGATTCGATTCATGATTTATTATTTAATTCATGATTCATTTCATGATTCATGATTCGATTCATGATTCATGATTCACTTCATGATTCATGATTCATGATATGATTCATGATTCAATTCATGATTCATGATTCAATTCAAGATTCATGATTCAATTTATGATTCATGATTCAATTCATGATTCAATTCATGATTCATGATTCATGATTCGATTCATGATTCAATTCATGATTCATGATTCAATTCATGATTCATGATTCATGATTCAATTCCTGATTCAATTCATGATTCAATTCATGATTCATGATTCATGATTCAATTTATGATTCATAATTCATGATTCATGATTCAATTCATGATTCATGATTCATGATTCATGATTCAATTCATTATTCATGATTCATGATTCATGATTCATGATTCAATTCATGATTCAATTCATGATTCGATTCCTGATTTAATTCATGATTCATGATTTGATTCATGATTAAATTCATGATTCATGCTTCATGATTCATGATTCAATTCATGATTCATAATTCATGATTCAATTCATGATTCAATTCATGATTCATAATTCATGATTCATGATTCAATTCATGATTCATGATTCAGGATTCATGATTCAATTCATAATTCATGATTCATGATTCAATTCATGATTCAATTCATGATTCAATTCATGATTCATGATTCGATTCATGATTCAATTCATGATTCATGATTCATGATTCAATTCATGATTCATGATTCATGATTCAATTCATGATTCATGATTCATGATTCAATTCATGATTCATAATTCATGATTCATGATTCATGATTCAATTCATGATTCAATTCATGATTCGATTCCTGATTTAATTCATGATTCATGATTTGATTCATGATTAAATTCATGATTCATGCTTCATGATTCATGATTTGATTCATGATTAAATTCATGATTCATGCTTCATGATTCATGATTCAATTCATGATTCATGATTCAATTCATGATTCATAATTCATGATTCAATTCATGATTCAATTCATGATTCATAATTCATGATTCAATTCATGATTCATGATTCAGGATTCATGATTCAATTCATAATTCATGATTTCATTCTTGATTCAATTTATGATTCATGATTCAATTTATGATTCATGATTCATGATTTATGATTCAATTCATGATTCATGATTCAATTCATGATTCGATTCCTGATTCAATTCCTGATTCAATTCATGATTCATGATTCGATTTATGATTCATGATTCATAATTCAATTCATGATTCATGATTTTTAATTCAATTCATGATTCAACTCATGATTCATGATTCAATTCATGATTCATGATTCGATTCATGATTCATGATTCATATTTCAATTCATGATTCATGATTTATAATTCATGATTCGATTCATGATTCATAATTCATGATTCATGAATCAATTCATGATTCGATTCCTGATTCAATTCATGATTCATGATTCGATTTATGATTCAATTCATGATTCAATTCATGATTCATGATTCATGATTCATTTCATGATTCATGATTCAATTCATGATTCAATTCATGATTTAAGATTCAATTCATGATTCATGATTCATGATTCAATTCATGATTCATGATTCAATTCATGATTCAATTCATGATTCAATTCATGATTCATGATTCATGATTCATTTCATGATTCATGATTCAATTAATGATTCAATTCATGATGTATGATTCAATTCATGATTCAATTCATGATTTATGATTCATGATTCAATTTATGATTCATGATTCATGATTCAATTCATGATTCATGATTCAATTCATGATTCATGATTTGATTTTTGATTCATGATTCATTTAATGATTCATGATTCATGATTCAATTCATGATTCATGATTCATGATTCAATTCATGATTCAATTCATGATTTATGATTCATGATTCAATTTATGATTCATGATTCATGATTCAATTCATGATTCATGATTCATGATTCGATTCATGATTCATGATTTGTGATTCAATTCATGGTTCATAATTCATGATTCATGATTCAATTCATGATTTATGATTCGATTCATGATTAAATTAATGATTCATGATTCATGATTCAATTCATGATTCATGATTCATGATTCAATTCATGATTCATGATTCAATTCATGATTCAATTCATGATTTATGATTCATGATTCAATTTATGATTCATGATTCATGATTCAATTCATGATTTATGATTCATGATTCAATTCATGATTCAATTCATGATACATGATTCATGATTCAATTCATGATTTATGATTCAATTCATGATTCATGATTCAATTCATGATTCATGATTCAATTCATGATTCATGATTCATGATTCGATTCATGATTCATGATTCAAATCATGATTCATGATTTATGATTCATGATTCATGATTCATGATTCAATTCATGATTCTTGATTCGATTCATGATTCATGATTCAATTTATGATTCATGATTCGATTCATGATTCATGATTCAATTCATGATTCATGATTCATGATTCATGATTCAAGTCATGATTCATGATTCAATTCATGATTCAATTTATGATTCATGATTCAATTTATGATTCATGATTCAATTCATGATTCATGATTCGATTCATGATTCATGATTCGAATTATGATTCATGATTCGATTCATGATTCATGATTCATGATTCGATTCATGATTCTTGATTCAATTCATGATTCATGATTCATAATTCATGATTGGATTCATGATTCATGATTCATGAATCAATTCATGATTCGATTCCTGATTCAATTCATGATTCATGATTCGATTTATGATTCATGATTCAATTCATGATTCATGATTCATGATTCATGATTCGATTCATGATTCATGATTCATGAATCGATTCATGATTCATGATTCATGAATCGATTCATGATTCATGATTCATGATTCAATTCATGATTCATGATTCATGATTCATGATTCGATTCATGATTCATGATTCATGAATCGATCCATGATTTATGATTTAAGTCATGATTCATTTCAAGATTCATGATTCGATTCATGATTCATGATTCATGATTCAATTCATGATTCATGATTCAATTCATGATTCAATTCATGATTCAATTCATGATTCATGATTCATTTCATGATTCATGATTAAAATCATGATTCAGTTCATGATTTATAATTCAATTCATGATTCAATTCATGATTTATGATTCATGATTCAATTTATGATTCATGATTCAATTCATGATTCATGATTCAATTCATGATTCATGATTTGATTTTTGATTCATGATTCATTTAATGATTCATGATTCATGATTCATGATTCAATTCATGATTAATGATTCATGATTCAATTCATGATTTAATTCATGATTTATGATTCATGATTCAATTTATGATTCATGATTCATGATTCATGATTCAATTCATGATTCATGATTCAATTCATGATTTAATTCATGATTTATGATTCATGATTCAATTTATGATTCATGATTCATGATTTATGATTCATGATTCAATTTATGATTCATGATTCACAATTCATGATTAATGATTCAATTCATAATTTATAATTCATGATTCATGAATCATGATTCAATTCATGATTCATGATTCAATTCATGATTCATGATTCATGATTCGATTCATGATTCATGATTCAAATCATGATTCATGATTCATGATTCATGATTCGATTCATGATTCATGATTCGATTTATGATTCATGATTCGTGATTCAATTCATGATTCATAATTCATGATTCAATTCATGATTTATGATTCGATTCATGATTCATGATTCAATTAATAATTCATGATTCATGATTCAATTCATGATTCATGATTCATGATTCAATTCATGATTTATGATTCAATTCATGATTCAATTCATGATTCGATTCATGATTCATGATTCATGATTCCATTCATGATTCAATTCATGATTTATGATTTATGATTCAATTTATGATTCATGATTCATGATTCAATTCATGATTCAATTTATGATTCATGATTCATGATTCAATTCATGATTCAATTCAAGATTTATGATTCATGATTCAATTTATGATTCATGATTCATGATTCAATTCATGATTTATGATTCATGATTCAATTCATGATTCAATTCATGATACATGATTCATGATTCAATTCATGATTCATAATTCATGATTCATGATTCAATTCATAATTTATAATTCATGATTCATGATTCAATTCATGATTCATGATTCAATTAATGATTCATGAATCGATTCATGATTCATGATTCAAATCATGAATTATGATTCATGATTCATGATTTATGATTCATGATTCAATTCATGATTCTTGATTCGATTCATGATTCAATTCATGATTCATGATTCAATTTATGATTCATGATTCGATTCATGATTCAATTCATGATTCATGATTCAATTTATGATTCATGATTCGATTCATGATTCATGATTCATGATTCAATTCATGATTCAATTCATGATTCATGATTCAATTTATGATTCATGATTCAATTCATGATTCATGATTCAAGTCATGATTCATGATTCAATTCATGATTCAATTTATGATTCATGATTCAATTTATGATTCATGATTCAATTCATGATTCAACTCATGATTCATGATTCAATTCATGATTCATGATTCGATTCATGATTCATGATTCATGATTCAATTCATGATTCATAATTCATGATTGGATTCATGATTCATGATTCATGATTCATGAATCAATTGATGATTCGATTCCTGATTCAATTCATGATTCATGATTCGATTTATGATTCAGGACTCATGATTCAATTCATGATTCATGATTCATGATTCATGATTCATGATTCATGAATCGATTCATGATTTATGATTTAAGTCATGATTCATTTCATGATTCATGATTCGATTCATGATTCATGATTTACTTCATGATTCATGATTCATGATTCATGATTCGATTCATGATTCATGATTCAATTCATGATTTATGATTCATGATTCAATACATGATTCATGATTCAATTCATGATTCATGATTCAATTTATGATTCATGATTCAATTCATGATTCAATTCATGATTCAATTCATGATTCATGATTCATGATTCGATTCATGATTCAATTCATGATTCATGATTCAATTCCTAATTCAATTCATGATTCAATTCATGATTCATGATTCATGATTTAATTCATTATTCATGATTCAATTCATGATTCATAATTCATGATTCATGATTCAATTCATGATTCATGATTCATGATTCATGATATAATTCATGATTCAATTCATGATTCGATTCTTGATTTAATTCATGATTCATGATTTGATTTATGATTTATGATTCATGATTAACTTCATGATTCATGCTTCATGATTCATGATTCATGATTCAATTCATGATTCATGATTCATGATTCAATTCATGATTCATAATTCATGATTCAATTCATGATTCAATTCATGATTCATAATTGATGATTCATGATTCAATTGATGATTCATGATTCAGGATTCATGATTCAATTCATGAAATCATAATTTATGATTCATGATTCAATTCATGATTCATGATTCATGATTCAATTCATGATTCATGATTCATGATTCAATTCATGATTCATGATTCAATTCATGATTCATGATTAAAATCATTATTCATGATTCAATTCATGATTCATAATTCATGATTCATGATTCAATTCATGATTCATGATTCAATTAATGATTCAATTCATGATGCGATTCCTGATTTAATTCATGATTCATGATTTGATTTATGATTTATGATTCATGATTAAAATCATGATTCATGCTTCATGATTCATGATTCATGATTCAATTCATGATTCATGATTCATGATTCAATTCATGATTCATGATTCATGATTCATAATTCATGATTCATAATTCATGATTCAATTCATGATTCAATTCATGATTCATAATTCATGATTCATGATTCAATTCATGATTCATGATTCAGGATTCATGATTCAATTCATGAAATCATAATTTATGATTCATGATTCATGATTCAATTCATGATTCATGATTCATGATTCAATTCATGATTCATGATTCAATTCATGATTCAATTCATGATTCAATTCATAATTCATGATTTCATTCTTGATTCAATTTATGATTCATGATTCAATTTATGATTCATTATTCATGATTTATGATTCGATTTATGATTCATGATTCATAATTCAATTCATGATTCATGATTTATAATTCAATTCATGATTCAACTCATATTTCAATTCATGATTCATGATTTATAATTCATGATTCGATTCATGATTCATAATTCATGATTCATGAATCAATTCATGATTCGATTCCTGATTCAATTCATGATTCATGATTCGATTTATGATTCAATTCATGATTCAATTCATGATTCATGATTCATGATTCATTTCATGATTCATGATTCAATTCATGATTCAATTCATGATTTAAGATTCAATTCATGATTCATGATTCATGATTCAATTCATGATTCATGATTCAATTCATGATTCAATTCATGATTCAATTCATGATTCAATTCATGATTCATGATTCATTTCATGATTCATGATTCAATTCATGATTCAATTCATGATTTATGATTCAATTCATGATTTATGATTCATGATTCAATTTATGATTCATGATTCATGATTCATGATTCAATTCATGATTCATGATTCATGATTCAATTCATGATTCATGATTTGATTTTTGATTCATGATTCATTTAATGATTCATGATTCATTATTCAATTCATGATTCATGATTCAATTCATGATTCAATTCATGATTTATGATTCATGATTCAATTCATGATTCATGAATCATGATTCATGATTTATGATTCAATTCATGATTTATGATTCATGATTCAATTCTTGATTCAATTCATGATTCAATTCATGATTCACAATTCATGATTAATGATTCAATTCATAATTTATAATTCAATTCTTGATTCATGATTCGATTCATGATTCATGATTCGTGATTCAATTCATGATTCATAATTCAATTAATGATTCAATTCATGATTCGATTCCTGATTTAATTCATGATTCATGATTCAATTCATGATTCATGATTCATGATTCAATTCATGATTCATGATTCAATTCATGATTCAATTCATGATTCGATTCATGATTCATGATTCATGATTCAATTCATGATTCAATTCATGATTTATGATTCGATTCATGATTCAATTAATGATTCATGATTCAATTCATGATTCATGATTCATGATTCAATTCATGATTCATGATTCAATTCATGATTCAATTCATGATTCGATTCATGATTCATGATTCAATTCATGATTTATGATTCATGATTCAATTCATGATTCAATTCATGATACATGATTCATGATTCAATTCATGATTCATAATTCATGATTCATGATTCAATTCATAATTTATAATTCATGATTCATGATTTATGATTCAATTCATGATTCAATTCATGATTCATGATTCATGATTCGATTCATGATTCATGATTCAAATCATGATTCATGATTCATGATTCAATTCATGATTCTTGATTCAATTCATGATTCTTGATTCGATTCATGATTCATGATTCAATTTATGATTCATGATTCGATTCATGATTCATGATTCATCATTCAATTCATTATTCATGATTCATGATTCATGATTCAATTCATGATTCATGATTCAATTCATGATTCAATTTATTATTCATGATTCAATTTATGATTCATGATTCAATTCATGATTCAACTCATGATTCATGATTCAATTCATGATTCATGATTCGATTCATTATTCATGATTCATGATTCAATTCATGATTCATGATTCATAATTCATGATTGGATTCATGATTCATGATTCATGATTCATGAATCAATTCATGATTCGATTCCTGATTCAATTCATGATTCATGATTTGATTTGATTCATGATTCATGATTCAATTCATGATTCAATTCATGATTCGATTCATGATTCATGATTCAATTCATGATTCATGATTCATGATTCATGATGCAATTCATGATTCATGAGTCAATTCATGATTCATGATTTGATTCATGATTCATGATTCAATTCATGATTCATAATTCATGATTCATGATTCAATTCATGATTCATGATTCATGATTCATGATTCGATTCTTGATTTAATTCATGATTCAATTCATGATTCATGATTCATGATTCGATTCATGATTCATGATTTAATTCATGATTCAATTCATGATTCATGATTCATGATTCAATTCATGATCCGATTCCTGATTCCATTCATGATTCATGATTTGATTTTTGATTCATGATTCAATTCATGATTCATGATTCGATTCATGATTCATGATTCAATTCATGATTCATAATTCATGATTCATGATTCAATTCATGATTCATGATTCATGATTCATGATTCGATTCATGATTCATGATTCGATTCATGATTTATGACTTAATTCATGATTCAATTCATGATTCGATTCATGATTCATGATTCAATTCATGATTCATAATTCATGATTCATTATTCGATTCATGATTTATGATTTAATTCATGATTCAATTCATGATTCATGATTCATGATTCGATTCATGATTTATGATTTAATTCATGATTCAATTCATGATTCATGATTCATGATTCAATTCATGATTCGATTCCTGATTCCATTCATGATACATGATTTAATTCATGATTCAATTCATGATTCATGATTCAATTCATGATTCGATTCCTGATTCCATTCATGATACATGATTTGATTTTTGATTCATGATTCATGATTCAATTCATGATTCATGATTCATTATTCATGATTCAATTTATGATTCATGATTCATGATTCAATTCATGATTAAATTCATGATTCAATTCATGATTCATGATTCAATTCATGAATTATGATTCGATTCATGATTTATTATTTAATTCATGATTCAATTCATGATTCATGATTCGATTCATGATTCATGAATCGATTCATGATTCATGAATCGATTCATGATTTATGATTTAAGTCATGATTCATTTCATGATTCATGATTCGATTCATGATTCATGATTCATGATTCACTTCATGATTCATGATTGATGATTCATGATTGATGATTCGATTCATGATTCTTGATACATGATTCATGATTGATGATTTAATTCATGGTTTATGATTCATGATTCAATTCATGATTCATGATTCAATTCATGATTCATGATTCAATTTATGATTCATGATTCAATTCATGATTCAATTCATGATTCAATTCATGAATTATGATTCAATTCATGATTCATGATTCATGATTCAATTCATGATTCATAATTCATGATTTATGATTCAATTCATGATTCATGATTCATGATTTAATTCATTATTCATGATTCATAATTCATGATTCATAATTCATGATTCATGATTCAATTCATGATTCATGATTTATGATTCATGATTCATAATTCAATTCATGATTCAATTCATGATTCGATTCCTGATTTAATTCATGATTCATGATTTGATTTATGATTTATGATTCATGATTAAATTCATGATTCATGCTTCATGATTCATGATTCATGATTCAATTCATGATTCATGATTCATGATTCAAATCATAAATCATGAATAATGATTCATAATTCATGATTCATAATTCAATTCATGATTCAATTCATGATTCATAATTCATGATTTATGATTCAATTCATGATTCATGATTCAGGATTCATGATTCAATTCATGAAATCATAATTTATGATTCATGATTCAATTCATGATTCATGATTCATGATTCAATTCATGATTCATGATTCAATTCATGATTCATGATTCAAATCATGATTCATGATTCAAATCATGATTCAATTCATGATTAAATTCATGATTCAATTCATAATGCATGATTTCATTCTTGATTCAATTTATGATTCATGATTCAATTTATGATTCATGATTTATGATTCAATTCATGATTCATGATTCAATTCATGATTTGATTCCTGATTCAATTCATGATTCATGATTCGATTCATGATTCATAATTCAATTCATGATTCATGATTTTTGATTCAATTCATGATTCAACTCATGATTCATGATTCAATTCATGATTCATGATTCGATTCATGATTCATAATTCATATTTCAATTCATGATATATGATTTATAATTCATGATTCGATTCATGATTCATAATTCATGATTCATGAATCAATTCATGATTCGATTCCTGATTCAATTCATGATTCATGATTCGATTTATGATTCAATTCATGATTCAATTCATGATTCATGATTCATTTCATGATTCATGATTCAATTCATGATTCAATTCATGATTTAAGATTCAATTCATGATTCAATTCATGATTTATGATTCAATTCATGATTCAAGTCATGATTCAATTCATGATTCATGATTCATTTCATGATTCATGATTCAATTCATGATTCAATTCATGATTTATGATTCAATTCATGATTCAATTCATGATTTATGATTCATGATTCAATTCATGATTCATGATTCATGATTCGATTCATGATTCATGATTTAATTCATGATTCAATTCATGATTCATGATTCATGATTCAATTCATGATCCGATTCCTGATTCCATTCATGATTCATGATTTGATTTTTGATTCATGATTCAATTCATGATTCATGATTCGATTCATGATTCATGATTCAATTCATGATTCATAATTCATGATTCAATTCATGATTCATGATTCATGATTCATGATTCGATTCATGATTCGATTCATGATTCATGATTCAATTCATGATTCATAATTCATGATTCATTATTCGATTCATGATTTATGATTTAATTCATGATTCAATTCATGATTCATGATTCATGATTCGATTCATGATTTATGATTTAATTCATGATTCAATTCATGATTCATGATTCATGATTCAATTCATGATTCGATTCCTGATTCCATTCATGATACATGATTTAATTCATGATTCAATTCATGATTCATGATTCATGATTCAATTCATGATTCGATTCCTGATTCCATTCATGATACATGATTTGATTTTTGATTCATGATTCATGATTCAATTCATGATTCATGATTCATTATTCATGATTCAATTTATGATTCATGATTCATGATTCAATTCATGATTAAATTCATGATTCAATTCATGATTCATGATTCAATTCATGAATTATGATTCGATTCATGATTTATTATTTAATTCATGATTCAATTCATGATTCATGATTCGATTCATGATTCATGAATCGATTCATGATTCATGAATCGATTCATGATTTATGATTTAAGTCATGATTCATTTCATGATTCATGATTCGATTCATGATTCATGATTCACTTCATGATTCATGATTGATGATTCATGATTGATGATTCGATTCATGATTCATGATACATGATTCATGATTGATGATTCAATTCATGGTTTATGATTCATTATTCAATTCATGATTCATGATTCAATTCATGATTCATGATTCAATTTATGATTCAATTCATGATTCATGATTTGATTCATGATTCAATTCATGATTCATGATTCATGATTCAATTCATGATTCATAATTCATGATTTATGATTCAATTCATGATTCATGATTTAATTCATTATTCATGATTTATGATTCATGATTCATAATTCATGATTCATGATTCATGATTCATGATTCAATTCATGATTCATGATTCATGATTCAATTCATGATTCATAATTCATGATTTATGATTCAATTCATGATTCATGATTTAATTCATTATTCATGATTTATGATTCATGATTCATAATTCATGATTCATAATTCATGATTCATAATTCAATTCATGATTCAATTCATGATTCGATTCCTGATTTAATTCATGATTCATGATTTGATTTATGATTTATGATTCATGATTAAATTCATGATTCATGCTTCATGATTCATGATTCATGATTCAATTCATGATTCATGATTCATGATTCAAATCATAAATCATGAATAATGATTCATAATTCATGAATCATAATTCAATTCATGATTCAATTCATGATTCATAATTCATGATTTATGATTCAATTCATGATTCATGATTCAGGATTCATGATTCAATTCATGATTCAATTCATGATTCATGATTCAATTCATGATTCATGATTCAAATCATGATTCATGATTCAAATCATGATTCAATTCATGATTAAATTCATGATTCAATTCATAATGCATGATTTCATTCTTGATTCAATTTATGATTCATGATTCAATTTATGATTCATGATTTATGATTCAATTCATGATTCATGATTCAATTCATGATTTGATTCCTGATTCAATTCATGATTCATGATTCGATTCATGATTCATAATTCAATTCATGATTCATGATTTTTGATTCAATTCATGATTCAACTCATGATTCATGATTCAATTTATGATTCATGATTCAATTTATGATTCATGATTCAATTCATGATTCATGATTCGATTCATGATTCATGATTCAATTCATGATTCATGATTCGATTCATGATTCATGATTCATGATTCGATTCATGATTCTTGATTCAATTCATGATTCATAATTCATGATTGGATTCATGATTCATGATTCATGATTCATGAATCAATTCATGATTCGATTCCTGATTCAATTCATGATTCATGATTCGATTTATGATTCATGATTCAATTCATGATTCATGATTCATGATTCGATTCATGATTCATGATTCAAGAATCGATTCATGATTCATGATTCATGATTCGATTCATGATTCATGATTCAAGAATCGATTCATGATTCATGATTCAATTCATGATTCATGATTCATGATTCATGATTCGATTCATGATTCATGAATCGATCCATGATTTATGATTTAAGTCATGATTCATTTCATGATTCATGATTCGATTTATGATTCATGACTCATGATTCAATTCATGATTCATGATTCATGATTCATGATTCATGATTCGATTCATGATTCATGATTCATGAATCGATTCATGATTTATGATTTAAGTCATGATTCATGATTTAATTCATGATTCATGATTTGATTTATGATTTATGATTCATGATTCAATTCATGATTCATGCTTCATGATTCATGATTCATGATTCAATTCATGATTCATGATTCATGATTCAATACATGATTCATGATTCAATTCATGATTCATGATTCAATTTATGATTCATGATTCAATTCATGATTCAATTCATGATTCAATTCATGATTCATGATTCATGATTCGATTCATGATTCAATTCATGATTCATGATTCAATTCCTGATTCAATTCATGATTCAATTCATGATTCATGATTCATGATTTAATTCATGATTCATAATTCATGATTTATGATTCAATTCATGATTCATGATTTAATTCATTATTCATGATTCAATTCATGATTCATAATTCATGATTCATGATTCAATTCATGATTCATGATTCATGATTCATGATATAATTCATGATTCAATTCATGATTCGATTCTTGATTTAATTCATGATTCATGATTTGATTTATGATTTATGATTCATGATTAAGTTCATGATTCATGCTTCATGATTCATGATTCAATTCATGATTCATAATTCATGATTCAATTCATGATTCAATTCATGATTCATAATTGATGATTCAATTCATGATTCATAATTGATGATTCATGATTCAATTGATGATTCATGATTCAGGATTCATGATTCAATTCATGAAATCATAATTTATGATTCATGATTCAATTCATGATTCATGATTCATGATTCAATTCATGATTCATGATTCATGATTCAATTCATGATTCATGATTCAATTCATGATTCATGATTAAAATCATTATTCATGATTTAATTCATGATTAATGATTCATGATTCACTTCATGATTCATGATTCAATTCCTGATTTAATTCATGATTCATGATTTGATTTATGATTTATGATTCATGATTAAATTCATGATTCATGCTTCATGATTCATGATTCATGATTCAATTCATGATTCATGATTCATGATTCAATTCATGATTCATGATTCATAATTCATAATTCATGATTCATAATTCATGATTCAATTCATGATTCAATTCATGATTCATAATTCATGATTCAATTCATGATTCATGATTCAATTCATGATTCATGATTCAATTCATGAAATCATAATTTATGATTCATGATTCATGATTCAATTCATGATTCATGATTCATGATTCAATTCATGATTCATGATTCAATTCATGATTCATGATTCAATTCATGATTCAATTCATGATTCAATTCATGATTCAATTCATAATTCATGATTTCATTCTTGATTCAATTTATGATTCATGATTCAATTTATGATTCATTATTCATGATTTATGATTCGATTTATGATTCATGATTCATAATTCAATTCATGATTCATGATTTATAATTCAATTCATGATTCAACTCATATTTCAATTCATGATTCATTATTTATAATTCATGATTCGATTCATGATTCATAATTCATGATTCATGAATCAATTCATGATTCGATTCCTGATTCAATTCATGATTCATGATTCGATTTATGATTCAATTCATGATTCAATTCATGATTCATGATTCATGATTCATTTCATGATTCATGATTCAATTCATGATTCAATTCATGATTTAAGATTCAATTCATGATTCATGATTCATGATTCAATTCATGATTCATGATTCAATTCATGATTCAATTCATGATTCAATTCATGATTCATGATTCATTTCATGATTCATGATTCAATTCATGATTCAATTCATGATTTATGATTCAATTCATGATTTATGATTCATGATTCAATTTATGATTCATGATTCATGATTCAATTCATGATTCATGATTCATGATTCAATTCATGATTCATGATTTGATTTTTGATTCATGATTCATTTAATGATTCATGATTCATTATTCAATTCATGATTCATGATTCAATTCATGATTCAATTCATGATTTATGATTCATGATTCAATTCATGATTCATGAATCATGATTCATGATTTATGATTCAATTCATGATTTATGATTCATGATTCAATTCTTGATTCAATTCATGATTCAATTCATGATTCACAATTCATGATTAATGATTCAATTCATAATTTATAATTCAATTCTTGATTCATGATTCAATTCATGATTCATGATTCGATTCATGATTCATGATTCAAATCATGATTCATGATTCATGATTCATGATTCGATTCATGATTCATGATTCGTGATTCAATTCATGATTCATAATTCATGATTCATGATTCAATTCATGATTTATGATTCGATTCATGATTCATGATTCAATTAATGATTCATGATTCAATTCATGATTCAATTCATGATTCATGATTCAATTCATGATTCAATTCATGATTCGATTCATGATTCATAATTCATGATTCATTATTCGATTCATGATTTATGATTTAATTCATGATTCAATTCATGATTCATGATTCATGATTCGATTCATGATTTATGATTTAATTCATGATTCAATTCATGATTCATGATTCAATTCATGATTCGATTCCTGATTCCATTCATGATACATGATTTAATTCATGATTCAATTCATGATTCATGATTCATGATTCAATTCATGATTCGATTCCTGATTCCATTCATGATACATGATTTGATTTTTGATTCATGATTCATGATTCAATTCATGATTCATGATTCATTATTCATGATTCAATTTATGATTCATGATTCATGATTCAATTCATGATTAAATTCATGATTCAATTCATGATTCATGATTCAATTCATGAATTATGATTCGATTCATGATTTATTATTTAATTCATGATTCAATTCATGATTCATGATTCGATTCATGATTCATGATTCATGAATCGATTCATGATTCATGAATCGATTCATGATTTATGATTTAAGTCATGATTCATTTCATGATTCATGATTCGATTCATGATTCATGATTCATGATTCACTTCATGATTCATGATTGATGATTCATGATTGATGATTCGATTCATGATTCATGATACATGATTCATGATTGATGATTTAATTCATGGTTTATGATTCATGATTCAATTCATGATTCAATTCATGATTCATGATTCAATTTATGATTCATGATTCAATTCATGATTCAATTCATGATTCAATTCATGATTCATGATTTGATTCATGATTCAATTCATGATTCATGATTCCTAATTCAATTCATGATTCAATTCATGATTAATAATTCATGATTTATGATTCAATTCATGATTCATGATTCATGATTTAATTCATTATGCATGATTCATAATTCATGATTTAATTCATTATTCATGATTCATAATTCATGATTCATAATTCATGATTCATAATTCATGATTCATGATTCAATTCATGATTCATGATTTATGATTCATGATTCATAATTCATTTCATGATTCAATTCATGATTCGATTCCTGATTTAATTCATGATTCATGATTTGATTTATGATTTATGATTCATGATTAAATTCATGATTCATGCTTCATGATTCATGATTCATGATTCAATTCATGATTCATGATTCATGATTCAAATAATAAATCATGAATAATGATTCATAATTCATGATTCATAATTCAATTCAGGATTCAATTCATGATTCATAATTCATGATTTATGATTCAATTCATGATTCAGGATTCAGGATTCATGATTCAATTCATGAAATCATAATTTATGATTCATGATTCAATTCATGATTCATGATTCATGATTCAATTCATGATTCAATTCATGATTCATGATTCAAATCATGATTCATGATTCAAATCATGATTCAATTCATGATTAAATTCATGATTCAATTCATAATGCATGATTTCATTCTTGATTCAATTTATGATTCATGATTCAATTTATGATTCATGATTTATGATTCAATTCATGATTCATGATTCAATTCATGATTTGATTCCTGATTCAATTCATGATTCATGATTCGATTCATGATTCATAATTCAATTCATGATTCATGATTTTTGATTCAATTCATGATTCAACTCATGATTCATGATTCAATTCATGATTCATGATTCGATTCATGATTCATAATTCATATTTCAATTCATGATATATGATTTATAATTCATGATTCGATTCATGATTCATAATTCATGATTCATGAATCAATTCATGATTCGATTCCTGATTCAATTCATGATTCATGATTCGATTTATGATTCAATTCATGATTCAATTCATGATTCATGATTCATGATTCATTTCATGATTCATGATTCAATTCATGATTCAATTCATGATTTAAGATTCAATTCATGATTCAATTCATGATTTATGATTCAATTCATGATTCAATTCATGATTCAATTCATGATTCATGATTCATTTCATGATTCATGATTCAATTCATGATTTAATTCATGATTTATGATTCAATTCATGATTCAATTCATGATTTATGATTCATGATTCAATTTATGATTCATGATTCATGATTCAAATCATGATTCATGATTCAAATCATGATTCATGATTCAATTCATGATTCATGATTCATGATTCAATTCATGATTCATGATTCATGATTCAATTCATGATTCATGATTCATGATTCAATTCATGATTCATGATTCAATTCATGATTCAATTCATGATTTATGATTCATGATTCAATTTATGATTCATGATTCATGATTCAATTCATGATTCATGATTCATGATTCATGATTCAATTCTTGATTCAATTCATGATACATGATTCATGATTCAATTCATGATTCACAATTCATGATTAATGATTCAATTCATAATTTATAATTCATGATTCATGATTCAATTCATGATTCATGATTCAATTCATGATTCATGATTCAATTCATGATTCATGATTCATGATTCAAATCATGATTCATGATTCATGATTCGATTCATGATTCATGATTCGTGATTCAATTCATGATTCATAATTCATGATTCATGATTCAATTTATGATTTATGATTCGATTCATGATTCATGATTCAATTAATGATTCATGATTCATGATTCAATTCATGATTCATGATTCATGATTCATGATTCAATTCATGATTCATGATTCAATTCATGATTCAATTCATGATTCGATTCATGATTCATGATTCATGATTCAATTCATGATTCATGATGCAATTCATGATTCATGATTCAATTTATGATTCATGATTCGATTCATGATTCATGATTCAATTCATGATTCATAATTCATGATTCATGATTCAATTCATGATTCATGATTCATGATTCATGATTCGATTCATGATTTATGATTTAATTCATGATTCAATTCATGATTCATGATTCGATTCATGATTTATGATTCATGATTCACATCATGATTCATAATTCATGATTCATGATTCGATTCATGATTTATGATTTAATTCATGATTCGATTCATGATTCATGATTTATCTCATGATTAAATTCATGATTCATGATTCAATTCATGATTCATGATTCGATTCATGATTTATGATTTAATTCATGATTCATGATTCGATTCATGATTCATGATTCATGATTCAATTCATAATTCATAATTCATGATTCATGATTCATGATTCATGATTCATAATTCATGATTCATGATTCATGATTCGATTCATGATTTATGATTTAATTCATAATTCAATTCATGATTCATGATTCATTATTCATGATTCAATTCATGATTCATGATTCATGAATCGATTCATGATTTATGATTTAAGTCATAATTCATTTCATGATTCATGATTCGATTCATGATTCATGATTCATGATTCACTTCATGATTCATGATTCATAATTCATGATTCATGAATCAATTCATGATTCGATTCCTGATTAAATTCATGATTCATGATTCGATTTATGATTCAATTCATGATTCAATTCATGATTCATGATTCATGATTCATTTCATGATTCATGATTCAATTCATGATTCAATTCATGATTTAAGATTCAATTCATGATTCATGATTCATGATTCAATTCATGATTCATGATTCAATTCATGATTCAATTCATGATTCAATTCATGATTCATGATTCATTTCATGATTCATGATTCAATTCATGATTTAATTCATGATTTATGATTCAATTCATGATTCAATTCATGATTCATTATTCATGATTCAATTCATGATTCATGATTCATGATTCAATTCATGATTCATGATTCATGATTCAATTCATGATTCATGATTTGATTTTTGATTCATGATTCATTTAATGATTCCTGATTCATGATTCAATTCATGATTCATGATTCAATTCATGATTCAATTCATGATTTATGATTCATGATTCAATTTATGATTCATGATTCAATTCATGATTCATGATTCAATTCTTGATTCAATTCATGATACATGATTCATGATTCAATTCATGATTCACAATTCATGATTAATGATTCAATTCATAATTTATAATTCATGATTCATGATTCAATTCATGATTCACAATTCATGATTAATGATTCAATTCATAATTTATAATTCATGATTCATGATTCAAATCATGATTCATGATTCATGATTCGATTCATGAATTATGATTCGTGATTCAATTCATGATTCATAATTCATGATTCATGATTCAATTTATGATTTATGATTCGATTCATGATTCATGATTCAATTAATGATTCATGATTCATGATTCAATTCATGATTCATGATTCATGATTCATGATTCATGATTCAATTTATGATTCATGATTCAATTCATGATTCAATTCATGATTCAATTCATGATTCATGATTTGATTCATGATTCAATTCATGATTCATGATTCCTAATTCAATTCATGATTCAATTCATGATTAATAATTCATGATTTATGATTCAATTCATGATTCATGATTCATGATTTAATTCATTATTCATGATTCATAATTCATGATTTAATTCATTATTCATGATTCATAATTCATGATTCATAATTCATGATTCATAATTCATGATTCATGATTCAATTCATGATTCATGATTTATGATTCATGATTCATAATTCATTTCATGATTCAATTCATGATTCGATTCCTGATTTAATTCATGATTCATGATTTGATTTATGATTTATGATTCATGATTAAATTCATGATTCATGCTTCATGATTCATGATTCATGATTCAATTCATGATTCATGATTCATGATTCAAATAATAAATCATGAATAATGATTCATAATTCATGATTCATAATTCAATTCAGGATTCAATTCATGATTCATAATTCATGATTTATGATTCAATTCATGATTCAGGATTCAGGATTCATGATTCAATTCATGAAATCATAATTTATGATTCATGATTCAATTCATGATTCATGATTCATGATTCAATTCATGATTCAATTCATGATTCATGATTCAAATCATGATTCATGATTCAAATCATGATTCAATTCATAATGCATGATTTCATTCTTGATTCAATTTATGATTCATGATTCAATTTATGATTCATGATTTATGATTCAATTCATGATTCATGATTCAATTCATGATTTGATTCCTGATTCAATTCATGATTCATGATTCGATTCATGATTCATAATTCAATTCATGATTCATGATTTTTGATTCAATTCATGATTCAACTCATGATTCATGATTCAATTCATGATTCATGATTCGATTCATGATTCATAATTCATATTTCAATTCATGATATATGATTTATAATTCATGATTCGATTCATGATTCATAATTCATGATTCATGAATCAATTCATGATTCGATTCCTGATTCAATTCATGATTCATGATTCGATTTATGATTCAATTCATGATTCAATTCATGATTCATGATTCATGATTCATTTCATGATTCATGATTCAATTCATGATTCAATTCATGATTTAAGATTCAATTCATGATTCAATTCATGATTTATGATTCAATTCATGATTCAATTCATGATTCAATTCATGATTCATGATTCATTTCATGATTCATGATTCAATTCATGATTTAATTCATGATTTATGATTCAATTCATGATTCAATTCATGATTTATGATTCATGATTCAATTTATGATTCATGATTCATGATTCAAATCATGATTCATGATTCAAATCATGATTCATGATTCAATTCATGATTCATGATTCATGATTCAATTCATGATTCATGATTCATGATTCAATTCATGATTCATGATTCATGATTCAATTCATGATTCATGATTCAATTCATGATTCAATTCATGATTTATGATTCATGATTCAATTTATGATTCATGATTCATGATTCAATTCATGATTCATGATTCATGATTCAATTCTTGATTCAATTCATGATACATGATTCATGATTCAATTCATGATTCACAATTCATGATTAATGATTCAATTCATAATTTATAATTCATGATTCATGATTCAATTCATGATTCATGATTCAATTCATGATTCATGATTCAATTCATGATTCATGATTCAATTCATGATTCATGATTCATGATTCGATTCATGATTCATGATTCATGATTCGATTCATGATTCATGATTCGTGATTCAATTCATGATTCATAATTCATGATTCATGATTCAATTTATGATTTATGATTCGATTCATGATTCATGATTCAATTAATGATTCATGATTCATGATTCAATTCATGATTCATGATTCATGATTCAATTCATGATTCATGATTCAATTCATGATTCATGATTCAATTCATGATTCAATTCATGATTCGATTCATGATTCATGATTCATGATTCAATTCATGATTCATGATTCATGATGCAATTCATGATTCATGATTCAATTTATGATTCATGATTCGATTCATGATTCAATTCATGATTCATAATTCATGATTCATGATTCAATTCATGATTCATGATTCATGATTCATGATTCGATTCATGATTTATGATTTAATTCATGATTCGATTCATGATTCGATTCATGATTTATGATTCATGATTCACATCATGATTCATAATTCATGATTCATGATTCGATTCATGATTTATGATTTAATTCATGATTCGATTCATGATTCATGATTTATCTCATGATTAAATTCATGATTCATGATTCAATTCATGATTCATGATTCGATTCATGATTTATGATTTAATTCATGATTCATGATTCGATTCATGATTCATGATTCATGATTCAATTCATAATTCATAATTCATGATTCATGATTCATGATTCATGATTCATAATTCATGATTCATGATTCATGATTCGATTCATGATTTATGATTTAATTCATAATTCAATTCATGATTCATGATTCATTATTCATGATTCAATTCATGATTCATGATTAAATTCATGATTAAATTCATGATTCAATTTATGATTCATGATTCAATTCATGAATTATGATTCGATTCATGATTTATTATTTAATTCATGATTCAATTCATGATTCATGATTCGATTCATGATACATGATTCATGATTCAATTCATGATTCATGATTCATGATTCATGATTCGATTCATGATTCATGATTCATGAATCGATTCATGATTTATGATTTAAGTCATAATTCATTTCATGATTCATGATTCGATTCATGATTCATGATTCATGATTCACTTCATGATTCATGATTCATAATTCATGATTCATGAATCAATTCATGATTCGATTCCTGATTCAATTCATGATTCATGATTCGATTTATGATTCAATTCATGATTCAATTCATGATTCATGATTCATGATTCATTTCATGATTCATGATTCAATTCATGATTCAATTCATGATTTAAGATTCAATTCATGATTCATGATTCATGATTCAATTCATGATTCATGATTCAATTCATGATTCAATTCATGATTCAATTCATGATTCATGATTCATTTCATGATTCATGATTCAATTCATGATTCAATTCATGATTTATGATTCAATTCATGATTCAATTCATGATTCATGATTCATGATTCAATTCATGATTCATGATTCATGATTCAATTCATGATTCATGATTCATGATTCAATTCATGATTCATGATTCATGATTCAATTCATGATTCATGATTTGATTTTTGATTCATGATTCATTTAATGATTCCTGATTCATGATTCATGATTCAATTCATGATTCATGATTCAATTCATGATTCAATTCATGATTTATGATTCATGATTCAATTTATGATTCATGATTCAATTCATGATTCATGATTCATGATTCATGATTCAATTCTTGATTCAATTCATGATACATGATTCATGATTCAATTCATGATTCACAATTCATGATTAATGATTCAATTCATAATTTATAATTCATGATTCATGATTCAATTCATGATTCACAATTCATGATTAATGATTCAATTCATAATTTATAATTCATGATTCATGATTCAAATCATGATTCATGATTCATGATTCGATTCATGAATTATGATTCGTGATTCAATTCATGATTCATAATTCATGATTCATGATTCAATTTATGATTTATGATTCGATTCATGATTCATGATTCAATTAATGATTCATGATTCATGATTCAATTCATGATTCATGATTCATGATTCATGATTCAATTCATGATTCATGATTCAATTCATGATTCAATTCATGATTTAATTCATGATTCATGATTCATGATTCAATTCATGATTCATGATTCATGATGCAATTCATGATTCATGATTCAATTTATGATTCATGATTCGATTCATGATTCAATTCATGATTCATAATTCATGATTCATGATTCAATTCATGATTCATGATTCATGATTCATGATTCGTTTCATGATTTATGATTTAATTCATGATTCAATTCATGATTCATGATTCGATTCATGATTCATGATTCATTATTCATGATTCAATTAATGATTCATGATTCATGATTCAATTCATGATTAAATTCATGATTCAATTTATGATTCATGATTCAATTCATGATTCAATTCATGATTCAATTTATGATTCATGATTCAATTCATGATTCAATTCATGAATTATGATTCGATTCATGATTTATTATTTAATTCTTGATTCAATTCATGATTCAATTCATGATTCATGATTCATGATTCAATTCATGATTAAATTCATGATTCAATTCATGATTCATGATTCAATTCATGATTCAATTCATGATTCATGATTCAATTTATGATTCATGATTCAATTCATGATTCATGATTCGATTCATGATTTATGATTTAATTCATGATTCAAGTCATGATTCATGATTCGATTCATGATTCATGATTCAATTCATGATTCATAATTCATGATTCATGATTCATGATTCGATTCATGATTTATGATTTAATTCATAATTTAATTCATGATTCATGATTCATTATTCATGATTCAATTCATGATTCATGATTCATGATTAAATTCATGATTAAATTCATGATTCAATTTATGATTCATGATTCAATTCATGATTCAACTCATGATTCATGATTCAATTCATGATTCGATTCATTATTCATGATTCATGATTCAATTCATGATTCATGATTCATAATTCATGATTGGATTCATGATTCATGATTCATGATTCATGATTCGATTCCTGATTCAATTCATGATTCATGATTTGATTTATGATTCATGATTCATGATTCAATTCATGATTCATGATTCAATTCATGATTCATGATTCAATTCATGATTCAATTTATGATTCGATTCATGATTCATGATTCGATTCATGATTCATGATTCATGATTCATGATTCAATTATTCATGATTCATGATTCATGATGCAATTCATGATTCATGATTCAATTCATGATTCATGATTTGATTCATGATTCATGATTCAATTCATGATTCATAATTCATGATTCATGATTCAATTCATGATTCATGATTCATGATTCGATTCTTGATTTATGATTTAATTCATGATTCAATTCATGATTCAATTCATGATTCATGATTCGATTCATGATTCATGATTCAATTCATGATCCATAATTCATGATTCATGATTCGATTCATGATTCATGATTCATGATTCGATTCATGATTTATGACTTAATTCATGATTCAATTCATGATTCGATTCATGATTCATGATTCATGATTCAATTCATGATTCATGATTCATGATGCAATTCATGATGCAATTCATGATTCATGATTCAATTCATGATTCGATTCATGATTCATGATTCATGATTCAATTCATGATTCATGATTCATGATTCATGATGCAATTCATGATTCATGATTCAATTCATGATTCATGATTTGATTCATGATTCATGATTCAATTCATGATTTATAATTCATGATTCAATTCATGATTTATAATTCATGATTCATGATTCAATTCATGATTCATGATTCATGATTCATGATTCGATTCTTGATTTATGATTTAATTCATGATTCATGATTTGATTTATGATTTATGATTCATGATTAAGTTCATGATTCATGCTTCATGATTCATGATTCATGATTCAATTCATGATTCATGATTCAATTCATGATTCATAATTCATGATTCAATTCATGATTCAATTCATGATTCATAATTGATGATTCATGATTCAATTGATGATTCAGGATTCAGGATTCATGATTCAATTCATGAAATCATAATTTATGATTCATGATTCAATTCATGATTCATGATTCATGATTCAATTCATGATTCATGATTCATGATTCAATTCATGATTCATGATTCAATTCATGATTCATGATTAAAATCATTATTCATGATTTAATTCATGATTAATAATTCATGATTCATGATTCACTTCATGATTCATGATTCAATTAATGATTCAATTCATGATTCGATTCCTGATTTAATTCATGATTCATGATTTGATTTATGATTTATGATTCATGATTAAATTCATGATTCATGCTTCATGATTCATGATTCATGATTCAATTCATGATTCATGATTCATGATTCAATTCATGATTCATGATTCATGATTCATAATTCATGATTCATAATTCATGATTCAATTCATGATTCAATTCATGATTCATAATTCATGATTCATGATTCAATTCATGATTCATGATTCAGGATTCATGATTCAATTCATGATTCATGATTCATGATTCAATTCATGATTCATGATTCATGATTCAATTCATGATTCATGATTCAATTCATGATTCAATTCATGATTCAATTCATGATTCAATTCATAATTCATGATTTCATTCTTGATTCAATTTATGATTCATGATTCAATTTATGATTCATTATTCATGATTTATGATTCGATTTATGATTCATGATTCATAATTCAATTCATGATTCATGATTTATAATTCAATTCATGATTCAACTCATATTTCAATTCATGATTCATGATTTATAATTCATGATTCGATTCATGATTCATAATTCATGATTCATGAATCAATTCATGATTCGATTCCTGATTCAATTCATGATTCATGATTCGATTTATGATTCAATTCATGATTCAATTCATGATTCATGATTCATGATTCATTTCATGATTCATGATTCAATTCATGATTCAATTCATGATTTAAGATTCAATTCATGATTCATGATTCATGATTCAATTCATGATTCATGATTCAATTCATGATTCATTTCATGATTCATGATTCAATTCATGATTCAATTCATGATTTATGATTCAATTCATGATTTATGATTCATGATTCAATTTATGATTCATGATTCATGATTCAATTCATGATTCATGATTCAATTCATGATTCATGATTTGATTTTTGATTCATGATTCATTTAATGATTCATGATTCATTATTCAATTCATGATTCATGATTCAATTCATGATTCAATTCATGATTTATGATTCATGATTCAATTCATGATTCATGAATCATGATTCATGATTTATGATTCAATTCATGATTTATGATTCATGATTCAATTCTTGATTCAATTCATAATTCAATTCATGATTCACAATTCATGATTAATGATTCAATTCATAATTTATAATTCAATTCTTGATTCATGATTCAATTCATGATTCATGATTCGATTCATGATTCATGATTCAAATCATGATTCATGATTCATGATTCATGATTCGATTCATGATTCATGATTCGTGATTCAATTCATGATTCATAATTCATGATTCATGATTCAATTCATGATTTATGATTCGATTCATGATTCATGATTCAATTAATGATTCATGATTCAATTCATGATTCATGATTCATGATTCAATTCATGATTCATGATTCAATTCATGATTCAATTCATGATTCGATTCATAATTCATGATTCATTATTCGATTCATGATTTATGATTTAATTCATGATTCAATTCATGATTCATGATTCATGATTCGATTCATGATTTATGATTTAATTCATGATTCAATTCATGATTCTTGATTCATGATTCAATTCATGATTCGATTCCTGATTCCATTCATGATACATGATTTAATTCATGATTCAATTCATGATTCATGATTCATGATTCAATTCATGATTCGATTCCTGATTCCATTCATGATACATGATTTGATTTTTGATTCATGATTCATGATTCAATTCATGATTCATGATTCATTATTCATGATTCAATTTATGATTCATGATTCATGATTCAATTCATGATTAAATTCATGATTCAATTCATGATTCATGATTCAATTCATGAATTATGATTCGATTCATGATTTATTATTTAATTCATGATTCAATTCATGATTCATGATTCGATTCATGATTCATGATTCATGAATCGATTCATGATTCATGAATCGATTCATGATTTATGATTTAAGTCATGATTCATTTCATGATTCATGATTCGATTCATGATTCATGATTCATGATTCACTTCATGATTCATGATTGATGATTCATGATTGATGATTCGATTCATGATTCATGATACATGATTCATGATTGATGATTCAATTCATGGTTTATGATTCATGATTCAATTCATGATTCAATTCATGATTCATGATTCAATTTATGATTCATGATTCAATTCATGATTCAATTCATGATTCAATTCATGATTCATGATTTGATTCATGATTCAATTCATGATTCATGATTCATGATTCAATTCCTAATTCAATTCATGATTCAATTCATGATTCATAATTCATGATTTATGATTCAATTCATGATTCATGATTCATGATTTAATTCATTATTCATGATTCATAATTCATGATTTAATTCATTATTCATGATTCATAATTCATGATTCATAATTCATGATTCATAATTCATGATTCATGATTCAATTCATGATTCATGATTTATGATTCATGATTCATAATTCAATTCATGATTCAATTCATGATTCGATTCCTGATTTAATTCATGATTCATGATTTGATTTATGATTTATGATTCATGATTAAATTCATGATTCATGCTTCATGATTCATGATTCATGATTCAATTCATGATTCATGATTAAAATAATAAATCATGAATAATGATTCATAATTCATGATTCATAATTCAATTCATGATTAAATTCATGATTCATAATTCATGATTTATGATTCAATTCATGATTCAGGATTCAGGATTCATGATTCAATTCATGAAATCATAATTTATGATTCATGATTCAATTCATGATTCATGATTCATGATTCAGTTCATGATTCAATTCATGATTCATGATTCAAATCATGATTCATGATTCAAATCATGATTCAATTCATGATTAAATTCATGATTCAATTCATAATGCATGATTTCATTCTTGATTCAATTTATGATTCATGATTCAATTTATGATTCATGATTTATGATTTAATTCATGATTCATGATTCAATTCATGATTTGATTCCTGATTCAATTCATGATTCATGATTCGATTCATGATTCATAATTCAATTCATGATTCATGATTTTTTATTCAATTCATGATTCAACTCATGATTCATGATTCAATTCATGATTCATGATTCGATTCATGATTCATAATTCATATTTCAATTCATGATATATGATTTATAATTCATGATTCGATTCATGATTCATAATTCATGATTCATGAATCAATTCATGATTCGATTCCTGATTCAATTCATGATTCATGATTCGATTTATGATTCAATTCATGATTCAATTCATGATTCATGATTCATGATTCATTTCATGATTCATGATTCAATTCATGATTCAATTCATGATTTAAGATTCAATTCATGATTCAATTCATGATTTATGATTCAATTCATGATTCAATTCATGATTCAATTCATGATTCATGATTCATTTCATGATTCATGATTCAATTCATGATTTAATTCATGATTTATGATTCAGTTCATGATTCAATTCATGATTTATGATTCATGATTCAATTTATGATTCATGATTCATGATTAAAATCATGATTCATGATTCAAATCATGATTCATGATTCAATTCATGATTCATGATTCAATTCATGATTCATGATTCATGATTCAATTCATGATTCATGATTCATGATTCAATTCATGATTCATGATTCAATTCATGATTCAATTCATGATTTAAGATTCATGATTCAATTTATGATTCATGATTCATGATTCAATTCATGATTCATGATTCATGATTCATGATTCAATTCTTGATCCAATTCATGATACATGATTCATGATTCAATTCATGATTCACAATTCATGATTAATGATTCAATTCATAATTTATAATTCATGATTCATGATTCATGATTCAATTCATGATTCATGATTCAATTCATGATTCATGATTCATGATTCGATTCATGATTCATGATTCAAATCATTATTCATGATTCATGATTCGATTCATGATTCATGATTCGTGATTCAATTCATGATTCATAATTCATGATTCATGATTCAATTTATGATTTATGATTCGATTCATGATTCAATTAATGATTCATGATTCATGATTCAATTCATGATTCATGATTCATGATTCAATTCATGATTCATGATTCAATTCATGATTCAATTCATGATTCGATTCATGATTCATGATTCATGATTCAATTCATGATTCATGATTCATGATTCATGATGCAATTCATGATTCATGATTCAATTTATGATTCATGATTCGATTCATGATTCATGATTCAATTCATGATTCATAATTCATGATTCATGAATCAATTCATGATTCATGATTCATGATTCGATTCATGATTTATGATTTAATTCATGATTCAATTCATGATTCATGATTCGATTCATGATTTATGATTCATGATTCACATCATGATTCATAATTCATGATTCATGATTCGATTCATGATTTATGATTTAATTCATGATTCGATTCATGATTCATGATTTATCTCATGATTAAATTCATGATTCATGATTCAATTCATGATTCATGATTCGATTCATGATTTATGATTTAATTCATGATTCATGATTCGATTCATGATTCATGATTCAATTCATAATTCATGATTCATGATTCATGATTCATGATTCATAATTCATGATTCATGATTCGATTCATGATTTATGATTTAATTCATAATTCAATTCATGATTCATGATTCATTATTCATGATTCAATTCATGATTCATGATTAAATTCATGATTAAATTCATGATTCAATTTATGATTCATGATTCAATTCATGAATTATGATTCGATTCATGATTTATTATTTAATTCATGATTCAATTCATGATTCATGATTCGATTCATGATACATGATTCATGATTCAATTCATGATTCATGATTCATGATTCATGATTCGATTCATGATTCATGATTTATGATTTAAGTCATAATTCATTTCATGATTCATGATTCGATTCATGATTCATGATTCATGATTCACTTCATGATTCATGATTCATAATTCATGATTCATGAATCAATTCATGATTCGATTCCTGATTCAATTCATGATTCATGATTCGATTTATGATTCAATTCATGATTCAATTCATGATTCATTATTCATGATTCATTTCATGATTCATGATTCAATTCATGATTCAATTCATGATTTAAGATTCAATTCATGATTCATGATTCATGATTCAATTCATGATTCATGATTCAATTCATGATTCAATTCATGATTCAATTCATGATTCATGATTCATTTCATGATTCATGATTCAATTCATGATTCAATTCATGATTTATGATTCAATTCATGATTCAATTCATGATTCATGATTCATGATTCAATTCATGATTCATGATTCATGATTCAATTCATGATTCATGATTCATGATTCAATTCATAATTCATGATTTGATTTTTGATTCATGATTCATTTAATGATTCCTGATTCATGATTCATGATTCAATTCATGATTCATGATTCAATTCATGATTCAATTCATGATTTATGATTCATGATTCAATTTATGATTCATGATTCATGATTCATTTCATGATTCATGATTCATGATTCATGATTCAATTCTTGATTCAATTCATGATACATGATTCATGATTCAATTCATGATTCACAATTCATGATTAATGATTCAATTCATAATTTATAATTCATGATTCATGATTCAATTCATGATTCATGATTCAATTTATGATTCATGATTCAATTCATGATTCATGATTCATGATTCGATTCATGATTCATGATTCAAATCATGATTCATGATTCATGATTCGATTCATGAATTATGATTCGTGATTCAATTCATGATTCATAATTCATGATTCATGATTCAATTTATGATTTATGATTCGATTCATGATTCATGATTCAATTAATGATTCATGATTCAATTCATGATTCATGATTCATGATTCATGATTCAATTCATGATTCATGATTCAATTCATGATTCAATTCATGATTTAATTCATGATTCATGATTCATGATTCAATTCATGATTCATGATTCATGATGCAATTCATGATTCATGATTAAATTTATGATTCATGATTCGATTCATGATTCAATTCATGATTCATGATTCAATTCATGATTCATGATTCATGATTCATGATTCATGATTCGTTTCATGATTTATGATTTAATTCATGATTCAATTTATGATTCATGATTCGATTCATGATTCATGATTCATGATTCACATCATGATTCATAATTCATGATTCATGATTCAATTCATGATTCATGATTCATGATTCATGATTCAATTCATGATTTATGATTTAATTAATGATTCGATTCATGATTCATGATTTATCTCATGATTCAATTCATGATTCATGATTCATGATTCAATTCATGATTCGATTCCTGATTCCATTCATGATTCATGATTTGATTTTTGATTCATGATTCAATTCATGATTCATGATTCGATTCATGATTCATGATTCAATTCATGATTCATAATTCATGATTCATGATTCAATTCATGATTCATAATTCATGATTCATGATTCGATTCATGATTCATAATTCATGATTCATGATTCGATTCATGATTTATGATTTAATTCATGATTCAATTCATGATTCATGATTCGATTCATGATTTATGATTTAATTCATGATTCAATTCATGATTCATGATTCATGATTCAATTCATGATTCGATTCCTGATTCCATTCATGATTCATGATTTGATTTTTGATTCATGATTCATTATTCAATTCATGATTCATGATTCATTATTCATGATTCAATTAATGATTCATGATTCATGATTCAATTCATGATTAAATTCATGATTCAATTTATGATTCATGATTCAATTCATGATTCAATTCATGATTCAATTTATGATTCATGATTCAATTCATGATTCAATTCATGAATTATGATTCGATTCATGATTTATTATTTAATTCTTGATTCAATTCATGATTCAATTCATGATTCATGATTCATGATTCAATTCATGATTCATGATTCAATTCATGATTAAATTCATGATTCAATTCATGATTCATGATTCAATTCATGATTCAATTCATGATTCATGATTCAATTTATGATTCATGATTCAATTCATGATTCATGATTCGATTCATGATTTATGATTTAATTCATGATTCAAGTCATGATTCATGATTCGATTCATGATTCATGATTCAATTCATGATTCATAATTCATGATTCATGATTCATGATTCGATTCATGATTTATGATTTAATTCATAATTTAATTCATGATTCATGATTCATTATTCATGATTCAATTCATGATTCATGATTCATGATTAAATTCATGATTAAATTCATGATTCAATTTATGATTCATGATTCAATTCATGATTCAACTCATGATTCATGATTCAATTCATGATTCATGATTCGATTCATTATTCATGATTCATGATTCAATTCATGATTCATGATTCATAATTCATGATTGGATTCATGATTCATGATTCATGATTCATGAATCAATTCATGATTCGATTCCTGATTCAATTCATGATTCATGATTTGATTTATGATTCATGATTCATGATTCAATTCATGATTCATGATTCATGATTCAATTCATGATTCATGATTCAATTCATGATTCAATTTATGATTCGATTCATGATTCATGATTCGATTCATGATTCATGATTCATGATTCATGATTCAATTATTCATGATTCATGATTCATGATGCAATTCATGATTCATGATTCAATTCATGATTCATGATTTGATTCATGATTCATGATTCAATTCATGATTCATAATTCATGATTCATGATTCAATTCATGATTCATGATTCATGATTCGATTCTTGATTTATGATTTAATTCATGATTCAATTCATGATTCATGATTCGATTCATGATTCATGATTCATGATTCAATTCATGATCCATAATTCATGATTCATGATTCGATTCATGATTCATGATTCGATTCATGATTTATGACTTAATTCATGATTCAATTCATGATTCGATTCATGATTCATGATTCAATTCATGATTCATGATTCATGATGCAATTCATGATGCAATTCATGATTCATGATTCAATTCATGATTCGATTCATGATTCATGATTCATGATTCAATTCATGATTCATGATTCATGATTCATGATTCAATTCATGATTCATGATTCATGATTCATGATTCATGATTTGATTCATGATTCATGATTCAATTCATGATTTATAATTCATGATTCATGATTCAATTCATGATTCATGATTCATGATTCATGATTCGATTCTTGATTTATGATTTAATTCATGATTCAATTCATGATTCATGATTCGATTCATGATTCATGATTCATGATTCAATTCATGATCCATAATTCATGATTCATGATTCGATTCATGATTCATGATTCATGATTCAATTCATGATCCGATTCCTGATTCCATTCATGATTCATGATTTGATTTTTGATTCATGATTCATGATTCAATTCATGATTCATGATTCAATTCATGATTCATAATTCATGATTCATGATTCAATTCATGATTCATGATTCATGATTCATGATTCGATTCATGATTTATGACTTAATTCATGATTCAATTCATGATTCGATTCATGATTCATGATTCATGATTCAATTCATGATTCATAATTCATGATTCATGATTCGATTTATGATTTATGACTTAATTCATGATTCAATTCATGATTCGATTCATGATTCATGATTCATGATTCGATTCATGATTCATGATTTAATTCATGATTCAATTCATGATTCATGATTCATGATTCAATTCATGATCCGATTCCTGATTCCATTCATGATTCATGATTTGATTTTTGATTCATGATTCATGATTCAATTCATGATTCATGATTCGATTAGTGATTCATGATTCATAATTCATGATTCATGATTCAATTCATGATTCATGATTCATGATTCATGATTCGATTCATGATTCATAATTCATGATTCATGATTCGATTCATGATTTATGATTTAATTCATGATTCAATTAATGATTCATGATTCATGATTCAATTCATGATTCGATTCCTGATTCCATTCATGATACATGATTTAATTCATGATTCAATTCATGATTCATGATTCATGATTCAATTCATGATTCGATTCCTGATTCCATTCAGGATACATGATTTGATTTTTGATTCATGATTCATGATTCAATTCATGATTCATGATTCATTATTCATGATTCAATTTATGATTCATGATTCAATTTATGATTCATGATTCATGATTCAATTCATGATTCATGATTCATTATTCATGATTCAATTTATGATTCATGATTCAATTCATGATTAAATTCATGATTCAATTCATGATTCATGATTCAATTCATGAATTATGATTCGATTCATGATTTATTATTTAATTCATGATTCAATTCATGATTCATGATTCGATTCATGATTCATGATTCATGAATCGATTCATGATTCATGAATCGATTCATGATTTATGATTTAAGTCATGATTCATTTCATGATTCATGATTCGATTCATGATTCATGATTCATGATTCACTTCATGATTCATGATTCATGATTCATGATTGATGATTCGATTCATGATTCATGATACATGATTCATGATTGATGATTCAATTCATGGTTTATGATTCATGATTCAATTCATGATTCATGATTCAATTCATGATTCATGATTCAATTCATGATTCATGATTCAATTCATGATTCAATTCATGATTCAATTCATGATTCATGATTCATGATTTGATTCATGATTCAATTCATGATTCATGATTCATGATTCAATTCCTAATTCAATTCATGATTCAATTCATGATTCATGATTCATGATTCAATTCATGATTCATAATTCATGATTTATGATTCAATTCATGATTCATGATTCATGATTTAATTCATTATTCATGATTCAATTCATGATTCATGATTCATGATTTATGATTCATGATTCAATTCATGATTCAATTCATGATTCGATTCCTGATTTAATTCATGATTCATGATTTGATTTATGATTTATGATTCATGATTAAATTCATGATTCATGCTTCATGATTCATGATTCATGATTCAATTCATGATTCATGATTCATGATTCAAATCATGATTCATGAATAATGATTCATAATTCATGATTCATAATTCAATTCATGATTCAATTCATGATTCATAATTCATGATTTATGATTCAATTCATGATTCATGATTCAGGATTCATGATTCAATTCATGAAATCATAATTTATGATTCATGATTCAATTCATGATTCATGATTCAATTCATGATTCATGATTCAATTCATGATTCATGATTCAAATCATGATTCATGATTCAAATCATGATTCAATTCATGATTAAATTCATGATTCAATTCACAATGCATGATTTCATTCTTGATTCAATTTATGATTCATGATTCAATTCATGATTCATGATTCAATTCATGATTCGATTCCTGATTCAATTCATGATTCATGATTCGATTCATGATTCATAATTCAATTCATGATTCATGATTTTTGATTCAATTCATGATTCAACTCATGATTTATGATTCAATTCATGATTCATGATTCGATTCATGATTCATAATTCATATTTCAATTCATGATATATGATTTATAATTCATGATTCGATTCATGATTCATAATTCATGATTCATGAATCAATTCATGATTCGATTCCTGATTCAATTCATGATTCATGATTCGATTTATGATTCAATTCATGATTCAATTCATGATTCATGATTCATTTCATGATTCATGATTCAATTCATGATTCAATTCATGATTTAAGATTCAATTCATGATTCAATTCATGATTTATGATTCAATTCATGATTCAATTCATGATTCAATTCATGATTCATGATTCATTTCATGATTCATGATTCAATTCATGATTCAATTCATGATTTATGATTCAATTCATGATTCAATTCATGATTTATGATTCATGATTCAATTTATGATTCATGATTCATGATTCAAATCATGATTCATGATTCAATTCATGATTCATGATTCATGATTCAATTCATGATTCATGATTCATGATTCAATTCATGATTCATGATTTGATTTTTGATTCATGATTCATTTAATGATTCATGATTCATGATTCAATTCATGATTCATGATTCAATT
The DNA here is from genome assembly GCA_036250195.1 of Mixophyes australis. NCBI lineage: Eukaryota > Metazoa > Chordata > Amphibia > Anura > Limnodynastidae > Mixophyes > Mixophyes australis. Next base: position 261,148,824 of record JAVHZZ010000004.1, read on the forward strand.
CATGATTTATGAATCATGATTCAATTTATGATTCATGATTCATGATTCAATTCATAATTCATGATTCATGATTCATGATTCATGATTCAATTCTTGATTCAATTCATGATACATGATTCATGATTCAATTCATGATTCACAATTCATGATTAATGATTCAATTCATAATTTATAATTCATGATTCATGATTCAATTCATGATTCATGATTCAATTCATGATTCATGATTCAATTCATGATTCATGATTCAATTCATGATTCATGATTCATGATTCGATTCATGATTCATGATTCAAATCATGATTCATGATTCATGATTCATGATTCGATTCATGATTCATGATTCGATTCATGATTCATGATTCAAATCATGATTCATGATTCATGATTCATGATTCGATTCATGATTCATGATTCGTGATTCAATTCATGATTCATAATTCATGATTCATGATTCAATTTATGATTTATGATTCGATTCATGATTCATGATTCAGTTCATGATTCATGATTCATGATTCAATTCATGATTCATGATTCAATTCATGATTCGATTCATGATTCATGATTCATGATTCAATTCATGATTCATGATTCATGATTCATGATTCAATTTATGATTCATGATTCGATTCATGATTCATGATTCATGATTCAATTCATGATTCATAATTCATGATTCATGATTCAATTCATGATTTATGATTCATGATTCATGATTCGATTCATGATTTATGATTTAATTCATGATTCAATTCATGATTCATGATTCGATTCATGATTCATGATTCACATCATGATTCATAATTCATGATTCATGATTCGATTCATGATTTATGATTTAATTCATGATTCGATTCATGATTCATGATTTATCTCATGATTAAATTCATGATTCATGATTCATGATTCAATTCATGATTCGATTCCTGATTCCATTCATGATTCATGATTTGATTTTTGATTCATGATTCATGATTCAATTCATGATTCATGATTCAATTCATGATTCATGATTCGATTCATGATTCATGATTCAATTCATGATTCATAATTCATGATTCATGATTCGATTAATGATTCATAATTCATGATTCATGATTCGATTCATGATACATGATTCGATTCATGATTCATGATTCAATTCATGATTCATAATTCATGATTCATGATTCGATTCATGATTCATAATTCATGATTCATGATTCATGATTCATGATTCGATTCATGATTTATGATTTAATTCATGATTCATGATTTGATTCATGATTTATGATTTAATTCATGATTCAATTCATGATTCATGATTCAATTCATGATTCGATTCCTGATTCCATTCATGATTCATGATTTGATTTTTGATTCATGATACATTATTCAATTCATGATTCATGATTCATTATTCATTATTCAATTAATGATTCATGATTCATGATTCAATTCATGATTAAATTCATGATTCAATTTATGATTCATGATTCAATTCATAATTCAATTCATGAATTATGATTCGATTCATGATTTATTATTTAATTCTTGATTCAATTCATGATTCAATTCATGATTCATGATTCATGATTCAATTCATGATTAAATTCATGATTCAATTCATGATTCATGATTCAATTCATGATTCAATTCATGATTCATGATTCAATTCATGATTCATGATTCAATTCATGATTCGATTCATGATTTATGATTTAATTCATGATTCGATTCATGATTCATGATTCGATTCATGATTCATGATTCATGATTCAATTCATGATTCATAATTCATGATTCATGATTCATGATTCAATTCATGATTTATGATTTAATTCATAATTCAATTCATGATTCAATTTATGATTCATGATTCAATTCATGAATTATGATTCGAATTATGATTTATTCTTTAATTCATGATTCAATTCATGATTCATGATTCAATTCATGATGCATGATTCATGATTAAATTCATGATTAAATTCATGATTCAATTTATGATTCATGATTCAATTCATGAATTATGATTCGAATTATGATTTATTCTTTAATTCATGATTCAATTCATGATTCATGATTCGATTCATGATACATGATTCATGATTCAATTCATGATTCATGATTCATGATTCATGATTCGATTCATGATTCATGATTCATGAATCGATTCATGATTCATAATTCATGATTTATGAATCAATTCATGATTCGATTCCTGATTCAATTCATGATTCGATTTATGATTCAATTCATGATTCAATTCATGATTCATGATTCATGATTCATTTCATGATTCAAGATTCAATTCATGATTTAAGATTCAATTCATGATTCATGATTCATGATTCAATTCATGATTCATGATTCAAATCATGATTCAATTCATGATTCAATTCATGATTCATGATTCAATTCATGATTCAATTCATGATTTATGATTCAATTCATGATTCAATTCATGATTCATGATTCATGATTCAATTCATGATTCATGATTCATGATTCAATTCATGATTCATGATTTGATTTTTGATTCATGATTCATTTAATGATTCCTGATTCATGATTCATGATTCAATTCATGATTCATGATTCAATCCATGATTCAATTCATGATTTATGATTCATGATTCAATTTATGATTCATGATTCATGATTCAATTCATGAATCATGATTCATGATTCATGATTCAATTCTTGATTTAATTCATGATACATGATTCATGATTCAATTCATGATTCACAATTCATGATTAATGATTCAATTCATAATTTATAATTCATGATTCATGATTCAATTCATGATTCATGATTCAATTCATGATTCATGATTTGATTCATGATTCGATTCATGATTCATGATTCAAATCTCGATTCATGATTCATGATTCAAATCATGATTCATGATTCATGATTCATGATTCGTGATTCAATTCATGATTCATAATTCATGATTCATGATTCAATTTATGATTTATGATTCGATTCATGATTCATGATTCAATTAATGATTCATGATTCAATTCATGATTCATGATTCATGATTCAATTCATGATTTATGATTCGATTCATGATTCAATTCATGATTCAATTCATGATTTATGATTCATGATTCAATTCATGATTCATGATTCATGATGCAATTCATGATTCATGATTCAATTTATGATTCATGATTCGATTCATGATTCAATTCATGATTCATAATTCATGATTCATGATTCAATTCATGATTCATGATTCGTTTCATGATTTATGATTTAATTCATGATTCAATTCATGATTCATGATTCGATTCATGATTCATGATTCATGATTCACATCATGATTCATAATTCATGATTCATGATTCGATTCATGATTTATGATTTAATTCATGATTCGATTCATGATTCATGATTTATCTCATGATTAAATTCATGATTCATGATTCATGATTCAATTCATGATTCGATTCCTGATTCCATTCATGACTTATGATTTGATTTTTGATTCATGATTCATGATTCAATTCATGATTCATGATTCGATTCATGATTCATGATTCAATTCATGATTCATAATTCATGATTCATGATTCGATTCATGATTCATAATTCATGATTCATGATTCGATTCATGATTTATGATTTAATTCATGATTCAATTCATGATTCATGATTCATGATTTGATTCATGATTTATGATTTAATTCATGATTCAATTCATGATTCATGATTCATGATTCAATTCATGATTCGATTCCTGATTCCATTCATGATTCATGATTTGATTTTTGATTCATGATTCATTATTCAATTCATGATTCATGATTCATTATTCATGATTCAATTAATGATTCATGATTCATGATTCAATTCATAATTAAATTCATGATTCAATTTATGATTCATGATTCAATTCATGATTCAATTCATGAATTATGATTCGATTCATGATTTATTATTTAATTCTTGATTCAATTCATGATTCAATTCATGATTCATGATTCAATTCATGATTAAATTCATGATTCAATTCATGGTTCATGATTCAATTCATGATTCAATTCATGATTCATGATTCAATTTATGATTCATGATTCAATTCATGATTCATGATTCGATTCATGATTTATGATTTAATTCATGATTCAATTCATGATTCATGATTCGATTCATGATTCATGATTCAATTCATGATTCATAATTCATGATTCATGATTCATGATTCGATTCATGATTCATGATTCATGATTCAATTCATGATTCATAATTCATGATTCATGATTCATGATTCGATTCATGATTTATGATTTAATTCATAATTCAATTCATGATTCAATTTATGATTAATGATTCAATTCATGAATTATGATTCGAATTATGATTTATTCTTTAATTCATGATTCAATTCATGATTCATGATTCAATTCATGATGCATGATTCATGATTAAATTCATGATTAAATTCATGATTCAATTTATGATTCATGATTCAATTCATGAATTATGATTCGAATTATGATTTATTCTTTAATTCATGATTCAATTCATGATTCATGATTCGATTCATGATACATGATTCATGATTCAATTCATGATTCATGATTCATGATTCATGATTCGATTCATGATTCATGATTCATGAATCGATTCATGATTCATAATTCATGATTTATGAATCAATTCATGATTCGATTCCTGATTCAATTCATGATTCGATTTATGATTCAATTCATGATTCAATTCATGATTCATGATTCATGATTCATTTCATGATTCAAGATTCAATTCATGATTTAAGATTCAATTCATGATTCATGATTCATGATTCAATTCATGATTCATGATTCAAATCATGATTCAATTCATGATTCAATTCATGATTCATGATTCAATTCATGATTCAATTCATGATTTATGATTCAATTCATGATTCAATTCATGATTCATGATTCATGATTCAATTCATGATTCATGATTCATGATTCAATTCATGATTCATGATTTGATTTTTGATTCATGATTCATTTAATGATTCCTGATTCATGATTCATGATTCAATTCATGATTCATGATTCAATCCATGATTCAATTCATGATTTATGATTCATGATTCAATTTATGATTCATGATTCATGATTCAATTCATGAATCATGATTCATGATTCATGATTCAATTCTTGATTTAATTCATGATACATGATTCATGATTCAATTCATGATTCACAATTCATGATTAATGATTCAATTCATAATTTATAATTCATGATTCATGATTCAATTCATGATTCATGATTCAATTCATGATTCATGATTCGATTCATGATTCGATTCATGATTCATGATTCAAATCTCGATTCATGATTCATGATTCAAATCATGATTCATGATTCATGATTCGATTCATGATTCATGATTCGTGATTCAATTCATGATTCATAATTCATGATTCATGATTCAATTTATGATTTATGATTCGATTCATGATTCATGATTCAATTAATGATTCATGATTCAATTCATGATTCATGATTCATGATTCATGATTCAATTCATGATTTATGATTCGATTCATGATTCAATTCATGATTCAATTCATGATTTATGATTCATGATTCAATTCATGATTCATGATTCATGATGCAATTCATGATTCATGATTCAATTTATGATTCATGATTCGATTCATGATTCAATTCATGATTCATAATTCATGATTCATGATTCAATTCATGATTCATGATTCATGATTCGTTTCATGATTTATGATTTAATTCATGATTCAATTCATGATTCATGATTCGATTCATGATTCATGATTCATGATTCACATCATGATTCATGATTCATGATTCATGATTCACATTATGATTCATAATTCATGATTCATGATTCGATTCATGATTTATGATTTAATTCATGATTCGATTCATGATTCATGATTTATCTCATGATTAAATTCATGATTCATGATTCATGATTCAATTCATGATTCGATTCCTGATTCCATTCATGATTCATGATTTGATTTTTGATTCATGATTCATGATTCAATTCATGATTCATGATTCGATTCATGATTCATGATTCAATTCATGATTCATAATTCATGATTCATGATTCGATTCATGATTCATAATTCATGATTCATGATTCGATTCATGATTTATGATTTAATTCATGATTCAATTCATGATTCATGATTCATGATTTGATTCATGATTTATGATTTAATTCATGATTCAATTCATGATTCATGATTCATGATTCAATTCATGATTCATGATTCATGATTCAATTCATGATTCATGATTCATGATTCAATTCATAATTCATGATTTGATTTTTGATTCATGATTCATTTAATGATTCCTGATTCATGATTCATGATTCAATTCATGATTCATGATTCAATTCATGATTCAATTCATGATTTATGATTCATGATTCAATTTATGATTCATGATTCATGATTCATTTCATGATTCATGATTCATGATTCATGATTCAATTCTTGATTCAATTCATGATACATGATTCATGATTCAATTCATGATTCACAATTCATGATTAATGATTCAATTCATAATTTATAATTCATGATTCATGATTCAATTCATGATTCATGATTCAATTTATGATTCATGATTCAATTCATGATTCATGATTCATGATTCGATTCATGATTCAAATCATGATTCATGATTCATGATTCGATTCATGAATTATGATTCGTGATTCAATTCATGATTCATAATTCATGATTCATGATTCAATTTATGATTTATGATTCGATTCATGATTCATGATTCAATTAATGATTCATGATTCAATTCATGATTCATGATTCATGATTCATGATTCAATTCATGATTCATGATTCAATTCATGATTCAATTCATGATTTAATTCATGATTCATGATTCATGATTCAATTCATGATTCATGATTCATGATGCAATTCATGATTCATGATTAAATTTATGATTCATGATTCGATTCATGATTCAATTCATGATTCATGATTCAATTCATGATTCATGATTCATGATTCATGATTCATGATTCGTTTCATGATTTATGATTTAATTCATGATTCAATTTATGATTCATGATTCGATTCATGATTCATGATTCATGATTCACATCATGATTCATAATTCATGATTCATGATTCATGATTCATGATTCAATTCATGATTTATGATTTAATTCATGATTCGATTCATGATTCATGATTTATCTCATGATTCAATTCATGATTCATGATTCATGATTCAATTCATGATTCGATTCCTGATTCCATTCATGATTCATGATTTGATTTTTGATTCATGATTCAATTCATGATTCATGATTCGATTCATGATTCATGATTCAATTCATGATTCATAATTCATGATTCATGATTCAATTCATGATTCATAATTCATGATTCATGATTCGATTCATGATTCATAATTCATGATTCATGATTCGATTCATGATTTATGATTTAATTCATGATTCAATTCATGATTCATGATTCGATTCATGATTTATGATTTAATTCATGATTCAATTCATGATTCATGATTCATGATTCAATTCATGATTCGATTCCTGATTCCATTCATGATTCATGATTTGATTTTTGATTCATGATTCATTATTCAATTCATGATTCATGATTCATTATTCATGATTCAATTAATGATTCATGATTCATGATTCAATTCATGATTAAATTCATGATTCAATTTATGATTCATGATTCAATTCATGATTCAATTCATGATTCAATTTATGATTCATGATTCAATTCATGATTCAATTCATGAATTATGATTCGATTCATGATTTATTATTTAATTCTTGATTCAATTCATGATTCAATTCATGATTCATGATTCATGATTCAATTCATGATTCATGATTCAATTCATGATTAAATTCATGATTCAATTCATGATTCATGATTCAATTCATGATTCAATTCATGATTCATGATTCAATTTATGATTCATGATTCAATTCATGATTCATGATTCGATTCATGATTTATGATTTAATTCATGATTCAAGTCATGATTCATGATTCGATTCATGATTCATGATTCAATTCATGATTCATAATTCATGATTCATGATTCATGATTCGATTCATGATTTATGATTTAATTCATAATTTAATTCATGATTCATGATTCATTATTCATGATTCAATTCATGATTCATGATTCATGATTAAATTCATGATTAAATTCATGATTCAATTTATGATTCATGATTCAATTCATGATTCAACTCATGATTCATGATTCAATTCATGATTCATGATTCGATTCATTATTCATGATTCATGATTCAATTCATGATTCATGATTCATAATTCATGATTGGATTCATGATTCATGATTCATGAATCAATTCATGATTCGATTCCTGATTCAATTCATGATTCATGATTTGATTTATGATTCATGATTCATGATTCAATTCATGATTCATGATTCATGATTCAATTCATGATTCATGATTCAATTCATGATTCAATTTATGATTCGATTCATGATTCATGATTCGATTCATGATTCATGATTCATGATTCATGATTCAATTATTCATGATTCATGATTCATGATGCAATTCATGATTCATGATTCAATTCATGATTCATGATTTGATTCATGATTCATGATTCAATTCATGATTCATAATTCATGATTCATGATTCAATTCATGATTCATGATTCATGATTCGATTCTTGATTTATGATTTAATTCATGATTCAATTCATGATTCATGATTCGATTCATGATTCATGATTCATGATTCAATTCATGATCCATAATTCATGATTCATGATTCGATTCATGATTCATGATTCGATTCATGATTTATGACTTAATTCATGATTCAATTCATGATTCGATTCATGATTCATGATTCAATTCATGATTCATGATTCATGATGCAATTCATGATGCAATTCATGATTCATGATTCAATTCATGATTCGATTCATGATTCATGATTCATGATTCAATTCATGATTCATGATTCATGATTCATGATTCAATTCATGATTCATGATTCATGATTCATGATTCATGATTTGATTCATGATTCATGATTCAATTCATGATTTATAATTCATGATTCATGATTCAATTCATGATTCATGATTCATGATTCATGATTCGATTCTTGATTTATGATTTAATTCATGATTCAATTCATGATTCATGATTCGATTCATGATTCATGATTCATGATTCAATTCATGATCCATAATTCATGATTCATGATTCGATTCATGATTCATGATTCATGATTCAATTCATGATCCGATTCCTGATTCCATTCATGATTCATGATTTGATTTTTGATTCATGATTCATGATTCAATTCATGATTCATGATTCAATTCATGATTCATAATTCATGATTCAATTCATGATTCATGATTCATGATTCATGATTCGATTCATGATTTATGACTTAATTCATGATTCAATTCATGATTCGATTCATGATTCATGATTCATGATTCAATTCATGATTCATAATTCATGATTCATGATTCGATTTATGATTCATGATTCATGATTCAATTCATGATCCGATTCCTGATTCCATTCATGATTCATGATTTGATTTTTGATTCATGATTCATGATTCAATTCATGATTCATGATTCGATTAGTGATTCATGATTCATAATTCATGATTCATGATTCAATTCATGATTCATGATTCATGATTCATGATTCGATTCATGATTCATAATTCATGATTCATGATTCGATTCATGATTTATGATTTAATTCATGATTCAATTAATGATTCATGATTCATGATTCAATTCATGATTCGATTCCTGATTCCATTCATGATACATGATTTAATTCATGATTCAATTCATGATTCATGATTCATGATTCAATTCATGATTCGATTCCTGATTCCATTCAGGATACATGATTTGATTTTTGATTCATGATTCATGATTCAATTCATGATTCATGATTCATTATTCATGATTCAATTTATGATTCATGATTCAATTTATGATTCATGATTCATGATTCAATTCATGATTCATGATTCATTATTCATGATTCAATTTATGATTCATGATTCAATTCATGATTAAATTCATGATTCAATTCATGATTCATGATTCAATTCATGAATTATGATTCGATTCATGATTTATTATTTAATTCATGATTCAATTCATGATTCATGATTCGATTCATGATTCATGATTCATGATTCATGAATCGATTCATGATTCATGAATCGATTCATGATTTATGATTTAAGTCATGATTCATTTCATGATTCATGATTCGATTCATGATTCATGATTCATGATTCACTTCATGATTCATGATTCATGATTCATGATTGATGATTCGATTCATGATTCATGATACATGATTCATGATTGATGATTCAATTCATGGTTTATGATTCATGATTCAATTCATGATTCATGATTCAATTCATGATTCATGATTCAATTCATGATTCATGATTTGATTCATGATTCAATTCATGATTCAATTCATGATTCATGATTCATGATTTGATTCATGATTCAATTCATGATTCATGATTCATGATTCAATTCCTAATTCAATTCATGATTCAATTCATGATTCATGATTCATGATTCAATTCATGATTCATAATTCATGATTTATGATTCAATTCATGATTCATGATTCATGATTTAATTCATTATTCATGATTCAATTCATGATTCATGATTCATGATTTATGATTCATGATTCAATTCATGATTCAATTCATGATTCGATTCCTGATTTAATTCATGATTCATGATTTGATTTATGATTTATGATTCATGATTAAATTCATGATTCATGCTTCATGATTCATGATTCATGATTCAATTCATGATTCATGATTCATGATTCAAATCATGATTCATGAATAATGATTCATAATTCATGATTCATAATTCAATTCATGATTCAATTCATGATTCATAATTCATGATTTATGATTCAATTCATGATTCATGATTCAGGATTCATGATTCAATTCATGAAATCATAATTTATGATTCATGATTCAATTCATGATTCATGATTCAATTCATGATTCATGATTCAATTCATGATTCATGATTCAAATCATGATTCATGATTCAAATCATGATTCAATTCATGATTAAATTCATGATTCAATTCACAATGCATGATTTCATTCTTGATTCAATTTATGATTCATGATTCAATTCATGATTCATGATTCAATTCATGATTCGATTCCTGATTCAATTCATGATTCATGATTCGATTCATGATTCATAATTCAATTCATGATTCATGATTTTTGATTCAATTCATGATTCAACTCATGATTTATGATTCAATTCATGATTCATGATTCGATTCATGATTCATAATTCATATTTCAATTCATGATATATGATTTATAATTCATGATTCGATTCATGATTCATAATTCATGATTCATGAATCAATTCATGATTCGATTCCTGATTCAATTCATGATTCATGATTCGATTTATGATTCAATTCATGATTCAATTCATGATTCATGATTCATTTCATGATTCATGATTCAATTCATGATTCAATTCATGATTTAAGATTCAATTCATGATTCAATTCATGATTTATGATTCAATTCATGATTCAATTCATGATTCAATTCATGATTCATGATTCATTTCATGATTCATGATTCAATTCATGATTCAATTCATGATTTATGATTCAATTCATGATTCAATTCATGATTTATGATTCATGATTCAATTTATGATTCATGATTCATGATTCAAATCATGATTCATGATTCAATTCATGATTCATGATTCATGATTCAATTCATGATTCATGATTCATGATTCAATTCATGATTCATGATTTGATTTTTGATTCATGATTCATTTAATGATTCATGATTCATGATTCATGATTCAATTCATGATTCATGATTCAATTCATGATTTATGAATCATGATTCAATTTATGATTCATGATTCATGATTCAATTCATAATTCATGATTCATGATTCATGATTCATGATTCAATTCTTGATTCAATTCATGATACATGATTCATGATTCAATTCATGATTCACAATTCATGATTAATGATTCAATTCATAATTTATAATTCATGATTCATGATTCAATTCATGATTCATGATTCAATTCATGATTCATGATTCAATTCATGATTCATGATTCAATTCATGATTCATGATTCATGATTCGATTCATGATTCATGATTCAAATCATGATTCATGATTCATGATTCATGATTCGATTCATGATTCATGATTCGATTCATGATTCATGATTCAAATCATGATTCATGATTCATGATTCATGATTCGATTCATGATTCATGATTCGTGATTCAATTCATGATTCATAATTCATGATTCATGATTCAATTTATGATTTATGATTCGATTCATGATTCATGATTCAGTTCATGATTCATGATTCATGATTCAATTCATGATTCATGATTCAATTCATGATTCGATTCATGATTCATGATTCATGATTCAATTCATGATTCATGATTCATGATTCATGATTCAATTTATGATTCATGATTCGATTCATGATTCATGATTCATGATTCAATTCATGATTCATAATTCATGATTCATGATTCAATTCATGATTTATGATTCATGATTCATGATTCGATTCATGATTTATGATTTAATTCATGATTCAATTCATGATTCATGATTCGATTCATGATTCATGATTCACATCATGATTCATAATTCATGATTCATGATTCGATTCATGATTTATGATTTAATTCATGATTCGATTCATGATTCATGATTTATCTCATGATTAAATTCATGATTCATGATTCATGATTCAATTCATGATTCGATTCCTGATTCCATTCATGATTCATGATTTGATTTTTGATTCATGATTCATGATTCAATTCATGATTCATGATTCAATTCATGATTCATGATTCGATTCATGATTCATGATTCAATTCATGATTCATAATTCATGATTCATGATTCGATTAATGATTCATAATTCATGATTCATGATTCGATTCATGATTTATGATTTAATTCATGATTCAATTCATGATTCATGATTCATGATTCGATTCATGATTTATGATTTAATTCATGATTCAATTCATGATTCATGATTCATGATTCGATTCCTGATTCCATTCATGATTCATGATTTGATTTTTGATTCATGATTCATGATTCAATTCATGATTCGATTCCTGATTCCATTCATGATTCATGATTTGATTTTTGATTCATGATTCATTATTCAATTCATGATTCATGATTCATTATTCATGATTCAATTAATGATTCATGATTCATGATTCAATTCATGATTAAATTCATGATTCATGATTCATGATTCAATTCATGATTCGATTCCTGATTCCATTCATGATTCATGATTTGATTTTTGATTCATGATTCATGATTCAATTCATGATACATGATTCGATTCATGATTCATGATTCAATTCATGATTCATAATTCATGATTCATGATTCGATTCATGATTCATAATTCATGATTCATGATTCATGATTCATGATTCGATTCATGATTTATGATTTAATTCATGATTCATGATTTGATTCATGATTTATGATTTAATTCATGATTCAATTCATGATTCATGATTCATGATTCAATTCATGATTCGATTCCTGATTCCATTCATGATTCATGATTTGATTTTTGATTCATGATACATTATTCAATTCATGATTCATGATTCATTATTCATTATTCAATTAATGATTCATGATTCATGATTCAATTCATGATTAAATTCATGATTCAATTTATGATTCATGATTCAATTCATAATTCAATTCATGAATTATGATTCGATTCATGATTTATTATTTAATTCTTGATTCAATTCATGATTCAATTCATGATTCATGATTCATGATTCAATTCATGATTAAATTCATGATTCAATTCATGATTCATGATTCAATTCATGATTCAATTCATGATTCATGATTCAATTCATGATTCATGATTCAATTCATGATTCGATTCATGATTTATGATTTAATTCATGATTCAATTCATGATTCATGATTCGATTCATGATTCATGATTCATGATTCAATTCATGATTCATAATTCATGATTCATGATTCATGATTCAATTCATGATTTATGATTTAATTCATAATTCAATTCATGATTCAATTTATGATTCATGATTCAATTCATGAATTATGATTCGAATTATGATTTATTCTTTAATTCATGATTCAATTCATGATTCATGATTCAATTCATGATGCATGATTCATGATTAAATTCATGATTAAATTCATGATTCAATTTATGATTCATGATTCAATTCATGAATTATGATTCGAATTATGATTTATTCTTTAATTCATGATTCAATTCATGATTCATGATTCGATTCATGATACATGATTCATGATTCAATTCATGATTCATGATTCATGATTCATGATTCGATTCATGATTCATGATTCATGAATCGATTCATGATTCATAATTCATGATTTATGAATCAATTCATGATTCGATTCCTGATTCAATTCATGATTCGATTTATGATTCAATTCATGATTCAATTCATGATTCATGATTCATGATTCATTTCATGATTCAAGATTCAATTCATGATTTAAGATTCAATTCATGATTCATGATTCATGATTCAATTCATGATTCATGATTCAAATCATGATTCAATTCATGATTCAATTCATGATTCATGATTCAATTCATGATTCAATTCATGATTTATGATTCAATTCATGATTCAATTCATGATTCATGATTCATGATTCAATTCATGATTCATGATTCATGATTCAATTCATGATTCATGATTTGATTTTTGATTCATGATTCATTTAATGATTCCTGATTCATGATTCATGATTCAATTCATGATTCATGATTCAATCCATGATTCAATTCATGATTTATGATTCATGATTCAATTTATGATTCATGATTCATGATTCAATTCATGAATCATGATTCATGATTCATGATTCAATTCTTGATTTAATTCATGATACATGATTCATGATTCAATTCATGATTCACAATTCATGATTAATGATTCAATTCATAATTTATAATTCATGATTCATGATTCAATTCATGATTCATGATTCAATTCATGATTCATGATTTGATTCATGATTCGATTCATGATTCATGATTCAAATCTCGATTCATGATTCATGATTCAAATCATGATTCATGATTCATGATTCGATTCATGATTCATGATTCGTGATTCAATTCATGATTCATAATTCATGATTCATGATTCAATTTATGATTTATGATTCGATTCATGATTCATGATTCAATTAATGATTCATGATTCAATTCATGATTCATGATTCATGATTCATGATTCAATTCATGATTTATGATTCGATTCATGATTCAATTCATGATTCAATTCATGATTTATGATTCATGATTCAATTCATGATTCATGATTCATGATGCAATTCATGATTCATGATTCAATTTATGATTCATGATTCGATTCATGATTCAATTCATGATTCATAATTCATGATTCATGATTCAATTCATGATTCATGATTCGTTTCATGATTTATGATTTAATTCATGATTCAATTCATGATTCATGATTCGATTCATGATTCATGATTCATGATTCACATCATGATTCATGATTCATGATTCATGATTCACATTATGATTCATAATTCATGATTCATGATTCGATTCATGATTTATGATTTAATTCATGATTCGATTCATGATTCATGATTTATCTCATGATTAAATTCATGATTCATGATTCATGATTCAATTCATGATTCGATTCCTGATTCCATTCATGACTTATGATTTGATTTTTGATTCATGATTCATGATTCAATTCATGATTCATGATTCGATTCATGATTCATGATTCAATTCATGATTCATAATTCATGATTCATGATTCGATTCATGATTCATAATTCATGATTCATGATTCGATTCATGATTTATGATTTAATTCATGATTCAATTCATGATTCATGATTCATGATTTGATTCATGATTTATGATTTAATTCATGATTCAATTCATGATTCATGATTCATGATTCAATTCATGATTCGATTCCTGATTCCATTCATGATTCATGATTTGATTTTTGATTCATGATTCATTATTCAATTCATGATTCATGATTCATTATTCATGATTCAATTAATGATTCATGATTCATGATTCAATTCATAATTAAATTCATGATTCAATTTATGATTCATGATTCAATTCATGATTCAATTCATGAATTATGATTCGATTCATGATTTATTATTTAATTCTTGATTCAATTCATGATTCAATTCATGATTCATGATTCAATTCATGATTAAATTCATGATTCAATTCATGGTTCATGATTCAATTCATGATTCAATTCATGATTCATGATTCAATTTATGATTCATGATTCAATTCATGATTCATGATTCGATTCATGATTTATGATTTAATTCATGATTCAATTCATGATTCATGATTCGATTCATGATTCATGATTCAATTCATGATTCATAATTCATGATTCATGATTCATGATTCGATTCATGATTCATGATTCATGATTCAATTCATGATTCATAATTCATGATTCATGATTCATGATTCGATTCATGATTTATGATTTAATTCATAATTCAATTCATGATTCAATTTATGATTAATGATTCAATTCATGAATTATGATTCGAATTATGATTTATTCTTTAATTCATGATTCAATTCATGATTCATGATTCAATTCATGATGCATGATTCATGATTAAATTCATGATTAAATTCATGATTCAATTTATGATTCATGATTCAATTCATGAATTATGATTCGAATTATGATTTATTCTTTAATTCATGATTCAATTCATGATTCATGATTCGATTCATGATACATGATTCATGATTCAATTCATGATTCATGATTCATGATTCATGATTCGATTCATGATTCATGATTCATGAATCGATTCATGATTCATAATTCATGATTTATGAATCAATTCATGATTCGATTCCTGATTCAATTCATGATTCGATTTATGATTCAATTCATGATTCAATTCATGATTCATGATTCATGATTCATTTCATGATTCAAGATTCAATTCATGATTTAAGATTCAATTCATGATTCATGATTCATGATTCAATTCATGATTCATGATTCAAATCATGATTCAATTCATGATTCAATTCATGATTCATGATTCAATTCATGATTCAATTCATGATTTATGATTCAATTCATGATTCAATTCATGATTCATGATTCATGATTCAATTCATGATTCATGATTCATGATTCAATTCATGATTCATGATTTGATTTTTGATTCATGATTCATTTAATGATTCCTGATTCATGATTCATGATTCAATTCATGATTCATGATTCAATCCATGATTCAATTCATGATTTATGATTCATGATTCAATTTATGATTCATGATTCATGATTCAATTCATGAATCATGATTCATGATTCATGATTCAATTCTTGATTTAATTCATGATACATGATTCATGATTCAATTCATGATTCACAATTCATGATTAATGATTCAATTCATAATTTATAATTCATGATTCATGATTCAATTCATGATTCATGATTCAATTCATGATTCATGATTCGATTCATGATTCGATTCATGATTCATGATTCAAATCTCGATTCATGATTCATGATTCAAATCATGATTCATGATTCATGATTCGATTCATGATTCATGATTCGTGATTCAATTCATGATTCATAATTCATGATTCATGATTCAATTTATGATTTATGATTCGATTCATGATTCATGATTCAATTAATGATTCATGATTCAATTCATGATTCATGATTCATGATTCATGATTCAATTCATGATTTATGATTCGATTCATGATTCAATTCATGATTCAATTCATGATTTATGATTCATGATTCAATTCATGATTCATGATTCATGATGCAATTCATGATTCATGATTCAATTTATGATTCATGATTCGATTCATGATTCAATTCATGATTCATAATTCATGATTCATGATTCAATTCATGATTCATGATTCATGATTCATGATTCGTTTCATGATTTATGATTTAATTCATGATTCAATTCATGATTCATGATTCGATTCATGATTCATGATTCATGATTCACATCATGATTCATGATTCATGATTCATGATTCACATTATGATTCATAATTCATGATTCATGATTCGATTCATGATTTATGATTTAATTCATGATTCGATTCATGATTCATGATTTATCTCATGATTAAATTCATGATTCATGATTCATGATTCAATTCATGATTCGATTCCTGATTCCATTCATGATTCATGATTTGATTTTTGATTCATGATTCATGATTCAATTCATGATTCATGATTCGATTCATGATTCATGATTCAATTCATGATTCATAATTCATGATTCATGATTCGATTCATGATTCATAATTCATGATTCATGATTCGATTCATGATTTATGATTTAATTCATGATTCAATTCATGATTCATGATTCATGATTTGATTCATGATTTATGATTTAATTCATGATTCAATTCATGATTCATGATTCATGATTCAATTCATGATTCGATTCCTGATTCCATTCATGATTCATGATTTGATTTTTGATTCATGATTCATTATTCAATTCATGATTCATGATTCATTATTCATGATTCAATTAATGATTCATGATTCATGATTCAATTCATAATTAAATTCATGATTCAATTTATGATTCATGATTCAATTCATGATTCAATTCATGAATTATGATTCGATTCATGATTTATTATTTAATTCTTGATTCAATTCATGATTCAATTCATGATTCATGATTCAATTCATGATTAAATTCATGATTCAATTCATGGTTCATGATTCAATTCATGATTCAATTCATGATTCATGATTCAATTTATGATTCATGATTCAATTCATGATTCATGATTCGATTCATGATTTATGATTTAATTCATGATTCAATTCATGATTCATGATTCGATTCATGATTCATGATTCAATTCATGATTCATAATTCATGATTCATGATTCATGATTCGATTCATGATTTATGATTTAATTCATAATTCAATTCATGATTCATGATTCATTATTCATGATTCAATTCATGATTCATGATTCATGATTAAATTCATGATTAAATTCATGATTCAATTTATGATTCATGATTCAATTCATGAATTATGATTCGATTCATGATTTATTATTTAATTCATGATTCAATTCATGATTCATGATTCGATTCATGATACATGATTCATGATTCAATTCATGATTCATGAATTATGATTCATGATTCATGATTCGATTCATGATTCATGAATCGATTCATGATTTATGATTTAAGTCATGATTCATTTCATGATTCATGATTCGATTCATGATTCATGATTCATGATTCACTTCATGATTCATGATTCATAATTCATGATTCATGAATCAATTCATGATTCAATTCCTGATTCAATTCATGATTCATGATTCGATTTATGATTCAATTCATGATTCAATTCATGATTCATGATTCATGATTCATTTCATGATTTATGATTCAATTCATGATTCAATTCATGATTTAAGATTCAATTCATGATTCATGATTCATGATTCAATTCATGATTCAATTCATGATTCATGATTCATGATTCAATTCATGATTCATGATTCAATTCATGATTCAATTCATGATTCAATTCATGATTCATGATTCATTTCATGATTCATGATTCAATTCATGATTCAATTCATGATTCATGATTCAATTCATGATTTATGATTCATGATTCAATTTATGATTCATGATTCATGATTCATGATTCAATTCATGATTCATGATTCATGATTCAATTCATGATTCATGATTCATGATTCAATTCATGATTCATGATTCATGATTCAATTCATGATTCATGATTCATGATTCAATTCATGATTCATGATTTGATTTTTGATTCATGATTCATTTAATGATTCATGATTTGATTTTTGATTCATGATTCATTTAATGATTCATGATTCATGATTCAATTCATGATTCATGATTCAATTCATGATTCAATTCATGATTTATGATTCATGATTCAATTTATGATTCATGATTCATGATTCAATTCATGATTCATGATTCATGATTCATGATTCAATTCTTGATTCAATTCATGATACATGATTCATGATTCAATTCATGATTCACAATTCATGATTAATGATTCAATTCATAATTTATAATTCATGATTCATGATTCAATTCATGATTCATGATTCAATTCATGATTCATGATTCAATTCATGATTCATGATTCATGATTCGATTCATGATTCATGATTCAAATCATGATTCATGATTCATGATTCATGATTCGATTCATGATTCGTGATTCAATTCATGATTCATGATTCAATTTATGATTTATGATTCGATTCATGATTCATGATTCAATTAATGATTCATGATTCATGATTCAATTCATGATTCATGATTCATGATTCAATTCATGATTCATGATTCAATTCATGATTCAATTCATGATTCGATTCATGATTCATTATTCATGATTCAATTCATGATTCATGATTCATGATTCATGATGCAATTCATGATTCATGATTCAATTTATGATTTATGATTCGATTCATGATTCATGATTCAATTCAAGATTCATAATTCATGATTCATGATTCAATTCATGATTCATGATTCATGATTCATGATTCGATTCATGATTTATGATTTAATTCATGATTCAATTCATGATTCATGATTCGATTCATGATTCATGATTCACATCATGATTCATAATTCATGATTCATGATTCGATTCATGATTTATGATTTAATTCATGATTCGATTCATGATTCATGATTTATCTCATGATTAAATTCATGATTCATGATTTAATTCATGATTCGATTCCTGATTCCATTCATGATTCATGATTTGATTTTTTAATCACGATTCATGATTTAATTCATGATTCATGATTCGATTCATGATTCATGATTCAATTCATGATTCATAATTCATGATTCATGATTCGATTCATGATTCATAATTCATGATTCATGATTCGATTCATGATTTATGATTTAATTCATGATTCAATTCATGATTCATGATTCATGATTCGATTCATGATTTATGATTTAATTCATGATTCAATTCATGATTCATGATTCATGATTCAATTCATGATTCGATTCCTGATTCCATTCATGATTCATGATTTGATTTTTGATTCATGATTCATTATTCAATTCATGATTCATGATTCATTATTCATGATTCAATTAATGATTCATGATTCATGATTCAATTCATGATTAAATTCATGATTCAATTTATGATTCATGATTCAATTCATGATTCAATTCATGAATTATGATTCGATTAATGATTTATTATTTAATTCTTGATTCAATTCATGATTCAATTCATGATTCATGATTCATGATTCAATTCATGATTAAATTCATGATTCAATTCATGATTCATGATTCAATTCATGATTCAATTCATGATTCATGATTCAATTTATGATTCATGATTCAATTCATGATTCATGATTCGATTCATGATTTATGATTTAATTCATGATTCAAGTCATGATTCATGATTCGATTCATGATTCATGATTCATGATTCAATTCATGATTCATAATTCATGATTCATGATTCATGATTCGATTCATGATTTATGATTTAATTCATAATTCAATTCATGATTCATGATTCATTATTCATGATTCAATTCATGATTCATGATTCATGATTAAATTCATGATTAAATTCATGATTCAATTTATGATTCATGATTCAATTCATGAATTATGATTCGATTCATGATTTATTATTTAATTCATGATTCAATTCATGATTCATGATTCGATTCATGATACATGATTCATGATTCAATTCATGATTCATGATTCATGATTCATGATTCATGATTCGATTCATGATTCATGATTCATGAATCGATTCATGATTTATGATTTAAGTCATGATTCATTTCATGATTCATGATTCGATTCATGATTCATGATTCACTTCATGATTCATGATTCATGATTCATGATTCGATTCATGATTCATGATTCTTGATTCAATTCAAGATTCATGATTCATGATTCATGATTCAATTCATGATTCATGATTCATGATTCAATTCATGATTCATGATTTGATTCATGATTCATGATACTTGATTCAATTCAAGATTCATGATTCATGATTCAATTCATGATTCATGATTCGATTCATGATTCATGATTCATGATTCAATTCATTAATTATGATTAAATTCATGAATTATAATTCATGATTCATGATTCAATTCATGATTCATGATTTATGAATCATGATTCATGATTCATGATTCAATTTATGATTCATAATTCATGATTCATGATTCAATTCATGATTCATGATTCATGATTCAATTCATGATTAATGATTCAATTTTTATGATTTATGATTCAATTCATGATTTGATTCCTGATTCAATTCATGATTCATGATTTGATTTATGATTCATGATTCATGATTCAATTCATGATTCATGATTCATGATTCAATTCATGATTCATGATTCAATTCATGATTCATAATTCAATTCATGATTCATGATTCAGTTCATGATT
This sequence comes from Mixophyes australis, assembly GCA_036250195.1. NCBI lineage: Eukaryota > Metazoa > Chordata > Amphibia > Anura > Limnodynastidae > Mixophyes > Mixophyes australis. Next base: position 261,171,597 of record JAVHZZ010000004.1, read on the forward strand.
CAATTCATGATTCATGATTCAATTTATGATTCATGATTCAATTCATGATTCATGATTCGATTCATGATTCAATTCATGATTTATGATTTATGATTCAATTCATGATTCAATTCATGATTCATAATTCAATTCATGATTCATGATTCAATTCATGATTCATGATTCATGATTCATGATTTAATTCATGATTCATGATTCAATTTATGATTCATAATTCATGATTCATGATTCAATTCATGATTCATGATTCATGATTCAATTCATGATTCGATTCCTGATTTAATTCATGATTCATGATTTGATTTATGATTTATGATTCATGATTAAATTCATGATTCATGCTTCATGATTCATGATTCAATTCATGATTCATGATTCATGATTCATGATTCAATTCATGATTCATGATTCATAATTCATGATTCAATTCATGATTCATGATTCATAATTCATGATTCAATTCATGATTCAATTCATGATTCATAATTCATGATTCATAATTCAATTCATGATTCATGATTCAGGATTCATGATTCAATTCATGAAATCATAACTTATGATTCATGATTCAATTCATGATTCATGATTCATGATTCAATTCATGATTCATGATTCAAATCATGATTCATGATTCAAATCATGATTCAATTCATGATTAGATTCATGATTTAATTCATAATTCATGATTTCATTCTAGATTCAATTTATAATTCATGATTTATGATTCAATTCATGATTCATGATTCGATTCCTGATTCAATTCCTGATTCATGATTCGATTTATGATTCATGATTCATAATTCAATTCATGATTTATGATTTATGATTCAATTCATGACTCAACTCATGATTCATGATTCAATTCATGATTCGATTCATGATTCATGATTCATGATTCAATTCATGATTCATGATTCATAATTCATAATTCGATTCATGATTCATAATTCATGATTCATGAATCAATTCATGATTTGATTCCTGATTCAATTCATGATTCATGATTCGATTTATGATTCATGATTTAAGATTCAATTCATGATTCATGATTCAAGATTCAATTCATGATTCATGATTCAATTCATGATTCAATTCATGATTCATGATTCATGATTCAATTCATGATTCATGATTCAATTCATGATTCAATTCATGATTCAATTCATGATTCATGATTCATTTCATGATTCATGATTCAATTCATGATTCAATTCATGATTTATGATTCAATTCATGATTCAATTCATGATTCATGATTCATGATTCAATTCCTGATTCATGATTCATGATTCAATTCATGATTCATGATTCAATTCATGATTCAATTCATGATTTATGATTCATGATTCAATTTATGATTCATGATTCAATTCATGATTCATGATTCATGATTCAATTCTTGATTCAATTCATGATACATGATTCATGATTCAATTCATGATTCACAATTCATGATTAATGATTCAATTCATAATTTATAATTCATGATTCATGATTCAATTCATGATTCATGATTCAATTTATGATTCATGATTCAATTCATGATTCATGATTCATGATTCGATTCATGATTCATGATTCAAATCATGATTCATGATTCATGATTCGATTCATGAATTATGATTCGTGATTCAATTCATGATTCATAATTCATGATTCATGATTCAATTTATGATTTATGATTCGATTCATGATTCATGATTCAATTAATGATTCATGATTCATGATTCAATTCATGATTCATAATTCATGATTCATGATTCAATTCATGATTCATGATTCAATTCATGATTCAATTCATGATTCAATTCATGATTCATGATTCATGATTCAATTCATGATTCATGATTCATGATGCAATTCATGATTCATGATTCAATTTATGATTCATGATTCGATTCATGATTCAATTCATGATTCATAATTCATGATTCATGATTCAATTCATGATTCATGATTCATGATTCATGATTCGTTTCATGATTTATGATTAAATTCATGATTCAATTCATGATTCATGATTCGATTCACGATTCATGATTCATGATACACATCATGATTCATAATTCATGATTCATGATTCGATTCATGATTTATGATTTAATTCATGATTCGATTCATGATTCATGATTTATCTCATGATTAAATTCATGATTCATGATTCATGATTCAATTCATGATTCGATTCCTGATTCCATTCATGATTCATGATTTGATTTTTGATTCATGATTCAATTCATGATTCATGATTTGATTCATGATTCATGATTCATGATTTGATTCATGATTCATGATTCAATTCATGATTCATAATTCATGATTCATGATTCAATTCATGATTCATAATTCATGATTCATGATTCGAGTCATGATTCATAATTCATGATTCATGATTCGATTCATGATTTATGATTTAATTCATGATTCAATTCATGATTCATGATTCATGATTCGATTCATGATTTATGATTTAATTCATGATTCAATTCATGATTCATGATTCAATTCATGATTCGATTCCTGATTCCATTCATGATTCATGATTTGATTTTTAATTCATGATTCATTATTCAATTCATGATTCATGATTCATTATTCATGATTCAATTAATGATTCATGATTCATGATTCAATTCATGATTAAATTCATGATTCAATTTATGATTCATGATTCAATTCATGATTCAATTCATGATTCAATTTATGATTCATGATTCAATTCATGATTCAATTCATGAATTATGATTCGATTCATGATTTATTATTTAATTCTTGATTCAATTCATGATTCAATTCATGATTCATGATTCATGATTCAATTCATGATTAAATTCATGATTCAATTCATGATTCATGATTCAATTCATGATTCAATTCATGATTCATGATTCAATTTATGATTCATGATTCAATTCATGATTCATGATTCGATTCATGATTTATGATTTAATTCATGATTCAAGTCATGATTCATGATTCGATTCATGATTCATGATTCAATTCATGATTCATAATTCATGATTCATGATTCATGATTCGATTCATGATTTATGATTTAATTCATAATTCAATTCATGATTCATGATTCATTATTCATGATTCAATTCATGATTCATGATTAAATTCATGAATAAATTCATGATTCAATTTATGATTCATGATTCAATTCATGATTCAACTCATGATTCATGATTCAATTCATGATTCATGATTTGATTCATTATTCATGATTCATGATTCAATTCATGATTCATGATTCATAATTCATGATTGGATTCATGATTCATGATTCATGAATCAATTCATGATTCGATTCCTGATTCAATTCATGATTCATGATTTGATTTATGATTCATGATTCATGATTCAATTCATGATTCATGATTCATGATTCAATTCATGATTCATGATTCGATTCATGATTCAATTCATGATTCGATTCATGATTCATGATTCGATTCATGATTCATGATTCAATTATTCATGATTCATGATTCATGATGCAATTCATGATTCATGATTCAATTCATGATTTGATTCATGATTCATGATTCAATTCATGATTCATGATTCAATTCATGATTCATAATTCATGATGCATGATTCAATTCATGATTCATGATTCATGATTCGATTCTTGATTTATGATTTAATTCATGATTCAATTCATGATTCATGATTCGATTCATGATTCATGATTCATGATTCAATTCATGATCCATAATTCATGATTCATGATTCGATTCATGATTCATGATTCATGATTCATGATTCGATTCATGATTTATGACTTAATTCATGATTCAATTCATGATTCGATTCATGATTCATGATTCAATTCATGATTCATAATTCATGATTCATGATTCATGATTCATGATGCAATTCATGATTCATGATTCAATTCATGATTCGATTCATGATTCATGATTCAATTCATGATTCATGATTCATGATTCATGATGCAATTTATGATTCATGATTCAATTCATGATTCATGATTTGATTCATGATTCATGATTCAATTCATGATTCATAATTCATGATTCATGATTCAATTCATGATTCATGATTCATGATTCATGATTCGATTCTTGATTTATGATTTAATTCATGATTCAATTCATGATTCATGATTCGATTCATGATTCAATTCATGATCCATAATTCATGATTCATGATTCGATTCATGATTCATGATTCATGATTCAATTCATGATCCGATTCCTGATTCCATTCATGATTCATGATTTGATTTTTGATTCATGATTCATGATTCAATTCATGATTCATGATTCGATTCATGATTCATGATTCAATTCATGATTCATAATTCATGATTCATGATTCAATTCATGATTCATGATTCATGATTCATGATTCGATTCATGATTTATGACTTAATTCATGATTCAATTCATGATTCGATTCATGATTCATGATTCAATTCATGATTCATGATTTAATTCATGATTCAATTCATGATTCATGATTCATGATTCAATTCATGATCCGATTCCTGATTCCATTCATGATTCATGATTTGATTTTTGATTCATGATTCATGATTCAATTCATGATTCATGATTCGATTCATGATTCATGATTCAATTCATGATTCATAATTCATGATTCATGATTCAATTCATGATTCATGATTCATGATTCATGATTCGATTCATGATTTATGACTTAATTCATGATTCAATTCATGATTCGATTCATGATTCATGATTCATGATTCAATTCATGATTCATAATTCATGATTCATGATTCGATTCATGATTTATGATTTAATTCATGATTCAATTCATGATTCATGATTCATGATTCAATTCATGATTCGATTCCTGATTCCATTCATGATACATGATTTAATTCATGATTCAATTCATGATTCATGATTCATGATTCAATTCATGATTCGATTCCTGATTCCATTCATGATACATGATTCATTTCATGATTCATGATTCAATTCATGATTCAATTCATGATTTATGATTCAATTCATGATTCAATTCATGATTCAATTCATGATTCATGATTCATGATTCAATTCATGATTCATGATTCATGATTCAATTCATGATTCATGATTTGATTTTTGATTCATGATTCATTTAATGATTCCTGATTCATGATTCATGATTCAATTCATGATTCATGATTCAATCCATGATTCAATTCATGATTTATGATTCATGATTCAATTTATGATTCATGATTCATGATTCAATTCATGATTCATGATTCATGATTCATGATCCAATTCTTGATTCAATTCATGATACATGATTCATGATTCAATTCATGATTCACAATTCATGATTAATGATTCAATTCATAATTTATAATTCATGATTCATGATTCAATTCATGATTCATGATTCAATTCATGATTCATGATTCAATTCATGATTCATGATTCATGATTCGATTCATGATTCATGATTCAAATCATGAATTATGATTCATGATTCATGATTCGATTCATGATTCATGATTCGTGATTCAATTCATGATTCATAATTCATGATTCATGATTCAATTTATGATTTATGATTCGATTCATGATTCATGATTCAATTAATGATTCATGATTCATGATTCAATTCATGATTCATGATTCATGATTCATGATTCAATTCATGATTCATGATTCAATTCATGATTCAATTCATGATTCGATTCATGATTCATGATTCAATTCATGATTCATGATTCATGATGCAATTCATGATTCATGATTCAATTTATGATTTATGATTCGATTCATGATTCATGATTCAATTCAAGATTCATAATTCATGATTCATGATTCAATTCATGATTCATGATTCATGATTCATGATTCGATTCATGATTTATGATTTAATTCATGATTCAATTCATGATTCATGATTCGATTCATGATTCATGATTCATGATTCACATCATGATTCATAATTCATGATTCATGATTCGATTCATGATTTATGATTTAATTCATGATTCGATTCATGATTCATGATTTATCTCATGATTAAATTCATGATTCATGATTCATGATTTAATTCATGATTCGATTCCTAATTCCATACATGATTCATGATTTGATTTTTTAATCATGATTCATGATTCAATTCATGATTCATGATTCGATTCATGATTCATGATTCAATTCATGATTCATAATTCATGATTCATGATTCGATTCATGATTCATAATTCATGATTCATGATTCGATTCATGATTTATGATTTAATTCATGATTCAATTCATGATTCATGATTCATGATTCGATTCATGATTTATGGTTTAATTCATGATTCAATTCATGATTCATGATTCATGATTCAATTCATGATTCGATTCCTGATTCCATTCATGATTCATGATTTGATTTTTGATTCATGATTCATTATTCAATTCATGATTCATGATTCATTATTCATGATTCAATTAATGATTCATGATTCATGATTCAATTCATGATTAAATTCATGATTCAATTTATGATTCATGATTCAATTCATGATTCAATTCATGAATTATGATTTGATTAATGATTTATTATTTAATTCTTGATTCAATTCATGATTCAATTCATGATTCATGATTCATGATTCAATTCATGATTCAATTCATGATTCAATTCATGATTCATGATTCAATTCATGATTCAATTCATGATTCAATTTATGATTCATGATTCAATTCATGATTCATGATTCGATTCATGATTTATGATTTAATTCATGATTCAATTCATGATTCATGATTCATTATTCATGATTCAATTCATGATTCATGATTCATGATTAAATTCATGATTAAATTCATGATTCAATTTATGATTCATGATTCAATTCATGAATTATGATTCGATTCATGATTTATTATTTAATTCATGATTCAATTCATGATTCATGATTCGATTCATGATAAATGATTCATGATTCAATTCATGATTCATGATTCATGATTCGATTCATGATTCATGATTCATGAATCGATTCATGATTTATGATTTAAGTCATGATTCATTTCATGATTCATGATTCGATTCATGATTCACTTCATGATTCATGATTCATGATTCATGATTCGATTCATGATTCATGATTCTTGATTCAATTCAAGATTCATGATTCATGATTCATGATTCAATTCATGATTCATGATTTGATTCATGATTCATGATACTTGATTCAATTCAAGATTCATGATTCATGATTCAATTCATGATTCATGATTCGATTCATGATTCATGATTCATGATTCATGATTCAATTCATTAATTATGATTAAATTCATGAATTATAATTCATGATTCATGATTCAATTCATGATTCATGATTTATGAATCATGATTCATGATTCATGATTCAATTTATGATTCATAATTCATGATTCATGATTCAATTCATGATTCATGATTCATGATTCAATTCATGATTCATGATTCAATTTTTATGATTTATGATTCAATTCATGATTTGATTCCTGATTCAATTCATGATTCATGATTTGATTTATGATTCATGATTCATGATTCAATTCATGATTCATGATTCAATTCATTATTCATGATTCAGTTCATGATTCAATTCATGATTCATGATTCATGATTCAATTTATGATTCATGATTCAATTCATGATTCAATTCATGATTCATGATTCATGATTCGATTCATGATTCAATTCATGATTCATGATTTATGATTCAATTCATGATTCAATTCATGATTCATGATTCATAATTCAATTCATGATTCATGATTCAATTCATGATTCATATTTCATGATTTATGATTCAATTCATGATTCATGATTCATGATTCATGATTTAATTCATGATTCATGATTCAATTTATGATTCATAATTCATGATTCATGATTCAATTCATGATTCATGATTCATTATTCATGATTCAATTCATGATTCATGATTAAATTCATGATTAAATTCATGATTCAATTTATGATTCATGATTCAATTCATGAATTATGATTCGATTCATGATTTATTATTTAATTCATGATTCAATTCATGATTCATGATTCGATTCATGATAAATGATTCATGATTCAATTCATGATTCATGATTCATGATTCATGATTCATGATTCGATTCATGATTCATGATTTAAGTCATGATTCATTTCATGATTCATGATTCATGAATCGATTCATGATTTACTTCATGATTCATGATTCGATTCATGATTCATGATTCTTGATTCAATTCAAGATTCATGATTCATGATTCATGATTCAATTCATGATTCATGATTCATGATTTAATTCATGATTCATGATTTGATTCATGATTCATGATACTTGATTCAATTCAAGATTCATGATTCATGATTCAATTCATGATTCATGATTCGATTCATGATTCATGATTCATGATTCATGATTCAATTCATTAATTATGATTAAATTCATGAATTATAATTCATGATTCATGATTCAATTCATGATTCATGATTTATGAATCATGATTCATGATTCAATTTATGATTCATAATTCATGATTCATGATTCAATTCATGATTCATGATTCATGATTCAATTCATGATTCATGATTCAATTTTTATGATTTATGATTCAATTCATGATTTGATTCCTGATTCAATTCATGATTCATGATTTGATTTATGATTCATGATTCATGATTCAATTCATGATTCATGATTCATGATTCAATTCATGATTCATGATTCAGTTCATGATTCAATTCATGATTCATGATTCAATTTATGATTCATGATTCAATTCATGATTCAATTCATGATTCATGATTCATGATTCGATTCATGATTCAATTCATGATTCATGATTTATGATTCAATTCATGATTCAATTCATGATTCATGATTCATAATTCATGATTCAATTCATGATTCATATTTCATGATTTATGATTCAATTCATGATTCATGATTCATGATTCATGATTTAATTCATGATTCATGATTCAATTTATGATTCATAATTCATGATTCATGATTCAATTCATGATTCATGATTCATGATTCAATTCATGATTCGATTCCTGATTTAATTCATGATTCATGATTTGATTTATGATTTATGATTCATGATTAAATTCATGATTCATGCTTCATGATTCATGATTCAATTCATGATTCATGATTCATGATTCAATTCATGATTCATGATTCATAATTCATGATTCAATTCATGATTCATGATTCATAATTCATGATTCAATTCATGATTCAATTCATGATTCATAATTCATGATTCATAATTCAATTCATGATTCATGATTCAGGATTCATGATTCAATTCATGAAATCATAACTTATGATTCATGATTCAATTCATGATTCATGATTCATGATTCATGATTCAATTCATGATTCATGATTCAAATCATGATTCATGATTCAAATCATGATTCAATTCATGATTAAATTCATGATTCAATTCATAATTCATGATTTCATTCTAGATTCAATTTATGATTCATGATTCAATTTATGATTCATGATTCATGATTTATGATTCAATTCATGATTCATGATTCGATTACTGATTCAATTCATGATTCATGATTCGATTTATGATTCATGATTCATAATTCAATTCATGATTTATGATTTATGATTCAATTCATGACTCAACTCATGATTCATGATTCAATTCATGATTCGAATCATGATTCATGATTCATGATTCAATTCATGATTCATGATTCATAATTCATAATTCGATTCATGATTCATAATTCATGATTCATGAATCAATTCATGATTTGATTCCTGATTCAATTCATGATTCATGATTCGATTTATGATTCATGATTTAAGATTCAATTCATGATTCATGATTCAAGATTCAATTCATGATTCATGATTCAATTCATGATTCATGATTCATGATTCAATTCATGATTCATGATTCAATTCATGATTCAATTCATGATTCAATTCATGATTCATGATTCATTTCATGATTCATGATTCAATTCATGATTCAATTCATGATTTATGATTCAATTCATGATTCAATTCATGATTCATGATTCATGATTCAATTCATGATTCATGATTCATGATTCAATTCATGATTCATGATTCAATTCATGATTCATGATTTGATTTTTGATTCATGATTCATTTAATGATTCCTGATTCATGATTCATGATTCAATTCATGATTCATGATTCAATTCATGATTCAATTCATGATTTATGATTCATGATTCAATTTATGATTCATGATTCATGATTCAATTCATGATTCATGATTCATGATTCATGATTCAATTCTTGATTCAATTCATGATTCATGATTCATGATTCATGATTCAATTCTTGATTCAATTCATGATACATGATTCATGATTAATGATTCAATTCATAATTTATAATTCATGATTCATGATTCAATTAATGATTCATGATTCAATTTATGATTCATGATTCATGATTAATGATTCAATTCATAATTTATAATTCATGATTCATGATTCAATTAATGATTCATGATTCAATTTATGATTCATGATTCAATTCATGATTCATGATTCATGATTCGATTCATGATTCATGATTCAAATCATGATTCATGATTCATGATTCGATTCATGAATTATGATTCGTGATTCAATTCATGATTCATAATTCATGATTCATGATTCAATTTATGATTTTTGATTCGATTCATGATTCATGATTCAATTAATGATTCATGATTCATGATTCAATTCATGATTCATGATTCATGATTCATGATTCAATTCATGATTCAATTCATGATTCAATTCATGATTCATGATTCATGATTCAATTCATGATTCATGATTCATGATGCAATTCATGATTCATGATTCAATTTATGATTCATGATTCGATTCATGATTCAATTCATGATTCATAATTCATGATTCATGATTCAATTCATGATTCATGATTCGTTTCATGATTTATGATTTAATTCATGATTCAATTCATGATTCATGATTCGATTCATGATTCATGATTCACATCATGATTCATAATTCATGATTCATGATTCGATTCATGATTTATGATTTAATTCATGATTAGATTCATGATTCATGATTTATCTCATGATTAAATTCATGATTCATGATTCAATTCATGATTCGATTCCTGATTCCATTCATGATTCATGATTTGATTTTTGGTTCATGATTCAATTCATGATTCATGATTTGATTCATGATTCATGATTCATGATTTGATTCATGATTCATGATTCAATTCATGATTCATAATTCATGATTCATGATTCAATTCATGATTCATAATTCATGGTTCATGATTCGATTCATGATTCATAATTCATGATTCATGATTCGATTCATGATTTATGATTTAATTCATGATTCAATTCATGATTCATGATTCATGATTCGATTCATGATTTATGATTTAATTCATGATTCTATTCATGATTCATGATTCATGATTCAATTCATGATTCGATTCCTGATTCCATTCATGATTCATGATTTGATTTTTGATTCATGATTCATTATTCAATTCATGATTCATGATTCATTATTCATGATTCAATTAATGATTCATGATTCATGATTCAATTCATGATTAAATTCATGATTCAATTTATGATTCATGATTCAATTCATGATTCAATTCATGATTCAATTTATGATTCATGATTCAATTCATGATTCAATTCATGATTCAATTTATGATTCATGATTCAATTCATGATTCAATTCATGAATTATGATTCGATTCATGATTTATTATTTAATTCTTGATTCAATTCATGATTCAATTCATGATTCATGATTCATGATTCAATTCATGATTAAATTCATGATTCAATTCATGATTCATGATTCAATTCATGATTCAATTCATGATTCATGATTCAATTTATGATTCATGATTCAATTCATGATTCATGATTCGATTCATGATTTATGATTTAATTCATGATTCAAGTCATGATTCATGATTCGATTCATGATTCATGATTCAATTCATGATTCATAATTCATGATTCATGATTCATGATTCGATTCATGATTTATGATTTAATTCATAATTCAATTCATGATTCATGATTCATTATTCATGATTCAATTCATGATTCATGATTAAATTCATGAATAAATTCATGATTCAATTTATGATTCATGATTCAATTCATGATTCAACTCATGATTCATGATTCAATTCATGATTCATGATTCGATTCATTATTCATGATTCATGATTCAATTCATGATTCATGATTCATAATTCATGATTGGATTCATGATTCATGATTCATGATTCATGAATCAATTCATGATTCGATTCCTGATTCAATTCATGATTCATGATTTGATTTATGATTCATGATTCATGATTCAATTCATGATTCATGATTCATGATTCAATTCATGATTCATGATTCAATTCATGATTCAATTCATGATTCGATTCATGATTCATGATTCGATTCATGATTCATGATTCAATTATTCATGATTCATGATTCATGATGCAATTCATGATTCATGATTCAATTCATGATTCATGATTTGATTCATGATTCATGATTCAATTCATGATTCATAATTCATGATGCATGATTCAATTCATGATTCATGATTCATGATTCGATTCTTGATTTATGATTTAATTCATGATTCAATTCATGATTCATGATTCGATTCATGATTCATGATTCATGATTCAATTCATGATCCATAATTCATGATTCATGATTCGATTCATGATTCATGATTCATGATTCGATTCATGATTCATGATTCAATTCATGATTCGATTCATGATTCATGATTCAATTCATGATTCATAATTCATGATTCATGATTCATGATGCAATTCATGATTCATGATTCAATTCATGATTCGATTCATGATTCATGATTCATGATTCAATTCATGATTCATGATTCATGATTCATGATGCAATTTATGATTCATGATTCAATTCATGATTTATGATTTGATTCATGATTCATGATTCAATTCATGATTCATAATTCATGATTCATGATTCAATTCATGATTCATGATTCATGATTCATGATTCGATTCTTGATTTATGATTTAATTCATGATTCAATTCATGATTCATGATTTGATTCATGATTCATGATTCAATTCATGATCCATAATTCATGATTCATGATTCGATTCATGATTCATGATTCATGATTCAATTCATGATCCGATTCCTGATTCCATTCATGATTCATGATTTGATTTTTGATTCATGATTCATGATTCAATTCATGATTCATGATTCGATTCATGATTCATGATTCAATTCATGATTCATAATTCATGATTCATGATTCAATTCATGATTCATGATTCATGATTCGATTCATGATTTATGACTTAATTCATGATTCAATTCATGATTCGATTCATGATTCATGATTCATGATTCAATTCATGATTCATAATTCATGATTCATGATTCGATTCATGATTTATGACTTAATTCATGATTCAATTCATGATTCGATTCATGATTCATGATTCATGATTCGATTCATGATTCATGATTTAATTCATGATTCAATTCATGATTCATGATTCATGATTCAATTCATGATCCGATTCCTGATTCCATTCATGATTCATGATTTGATTTTTGATTCATGATTCATGATTCAATTCATGATTCATGATTCGATTCATGATTCATGATTCAATTCATGATTCATAATTCATGATTCATGATTCAATTCATGATTCATGATTCATGATTCGATTCATGATTTATGACTTAATTCATGATTCAATTCATGATTCGATTCATGATTCATGATTCATGATTCAATTCATGATTCATAATTCATGATTCATGATTCGATTCATGATTTATGATTTAATTCATGATTCAATTTATGATTCATGATTCATGATTCAATTCATGATTAAATTCATGATTCAATTCATGATTCATGATTCAATTCATGAATTATAATTTGATTCATGATTTATTATTTAATTCATGATTCAATTCATGATTCATGATTCGATTCATGATTCATGATTCATGATTTATGATTTAAGTCATGATTCATTTCATGATTCATGATTCGATTCATGATTCATGATTCATGATTCACTTCATGATTCATGATTCATGATTCATGATTGATGATTCGATTCGTGATTCATGATACATGATTCATGATTGATAATTCAATTCATGGTTTATGATTCATGATTCAATTCATGATTCATGATTCAATTCATGATTCATGATTCAATTTATGATTCATGATTCAATTCATGATTCAATTCATGATTCAATTCATGATTCATGATTCATGATTTGATTCATGATTCAATTCATGATTCATGATTCATGATTCAATTCCTAATTCAATTCATGATTCAATTCATGATTCATGATTCATGATTCAATTCATGATTCATAATTCATGATTTATGATTCAATTCATGATTCATGATTCATGATTTAATTCATTATTCATGATTCAATTCATGATTCATAATTCATGATTCATGATTCAATTCATGATTCATGATTCATGATTTATGATTCATGATTCAATTCATGATTCAATTCATGATTCGATTCCTGATTTAATTCATGATTCATGATTTGATTTATGATTCATGATTAAATTCATGATTCATGCTTCATGATTCATGATTCATGATTCAATTCATGATTCATGATTCATGATTCAAATCATGATTCATGAATAATGATTCATAATTCATGATTCATAATTCAATTCATGATTCAATTCATGATTCATAATTCATGATTTATGATTCAATTCATGATTCATGATTCAGGATTCATGATTCAATTCATGAAATCATAATTTATGATTCATGATTCAATTCATGATTCATGATTCAATTCATGATTCATGATTCAAATCATGATTCATGATTCAAATCATGATTCAATTCATGATTAAATTCATGATTCAATTCACAATGCATGATTTCATTCTTGATTCAATTTATGATTTATGATTCAATTTATGATTCATGATTTATGATTCAATTCATGATTCATGATTCAATTCATGATTCGATTCCTGATTCAATTCATGATTCATGATTTGATTCATGATTCATAATTCAATTCATGATTCATGATTTTTGATTCAATTCATGATTCAACTCATGATTTATGATTCAATTCATGATTCATGATTCGATTCATGATTCATAATTCATGTTTCAATTCATGATATATGATTTATAATTCATGATTCGATTCATGATTCATAATTCATGATTCATGAATCAATTCATGATTCGATTCCTGATTCAATTCATGATTCATGATTCGATTTATGATTCAATTCATGATTCATGATTCATTTCATGATTCATGATTCAATTCATGATTCAATTCATGATTTAAGATTCAATTCATGATTCAATTCATGATTTATGATTCAATTCATGATTCAATTCATGATTCAATTCATGATTCAATTCATGATTCAATTCATGATTCATGATTCATTTCATGATTCATGATTCAATTCATGATTCAATTCATGATTTATGATTCAATTCATGATTCAATTCATGATTTTTTGATTCATGATTCAATTTATGATTCATGATTCATGATTCATAATTCATGATTCAAATCATGATTCATGATTCAATTCATGATTCATGATTCATGATTCAATTCATGATTCATGATTCATGATTCAATTCATGATTCATGATTTGATTTTTGATTCATGATTCATTTAATGATTCATGATTCATGATTCATGATTCAATTCATGATTCATGATTCAATTCATGATTTATGAATCATGATTCAATTTATGAATCATGATTCATGATTCAATTCATAATTCATGATTCATGATTCATGATTCAATTCTTGATTCAATTCATGATACATGATTCATGATTCAATTCATGATTCACAATTCATGATTAATGATTCAATTCATAATTTATAATTCATGATTCATGATTCAATTCATGATTCATGATTCAATTCATGATTCATGATTCAATTCATGATTCATGATTCATGATTCGATTCATAAATCATGATTCAAATCATGATTCATGATTCATGATTCATGATTCGATTCATGATTCATGATTCGTGATTCAATTCATGATTCATAATTCATGATTCATGATTCAATTTATGATTTATGATTCGATTCATGATTCATGATTCAATTAATGATTCATGATTCATGATTCAATTCATGATTCATGATTCATGATTCAATTCATGATTCATGATTCAATTCATGATTCAATTCATGATTCAATTCATGATTCGATTCATGATTCATGATTCATGATTCAATTCATGATTCATGATTCATGATTCATGATGCAATTCATGATTCATGATTCAATTTATGATTCATGATTCGATTCATGATTCATGATTCAATTTATGATTCATAATTCATGATTCATGATTCAATTCATGATTCATGATTCATGATTCGATTCATGATTTATGATTTAATTCATGATTCAATTCATGATTCATGATTCGATTCATAATTCATGATTCATGATTCACATCATGATTCATAATTCATGATTCATGATT
The DNA here is from genome assembly GCA_036250195.1 of Mixophyes australis. NCBI lineage: Eukaryota > Metazoa > Chordata > Amphibia > Anura > Limnodynastidae > Mixophyes > Mixophyes australis. The sequence goes on from JAVHZZ010000004.1 coordinate 261,188,186, forward strand.
CGATTCATGATTTATGATTTAATTCATGATTCGATTCATGATTTATGATTTATCTCATGATTAAATTCATGATTCATGATTCATGATTCAATTCATGATTCGCTTCCTGATTCCATTCATGATTCATGATTTGATTTTTGATTCATGATTCATGATTCAATTCATGATTCATGATTCGATTCATGATTCATGATTCAATTCATGATTCATAATTCATGATTCATGATTCGATTCATGATTCATAATTCATGATTCATGATTCGATTCATGATTTATGATTTAATTCATGATTCAATTCATGATTCATGATTAATGATTCGATTCATGATTTATGATTTAATTCATGATTCAATTCATGATTCATGATTCATGATTCAATTCATGATTCGATTCCTGATTCCATTCATGATTCATGATTTGATTTTTGATTCATGATTCATTATTCAATTCATGATTCATGATTCATTATTCATGATTCAATTAATGATTCATGATTCATGATTCAATTCATGATTAAATTCATGATTCATGATTCATGATTCAATTCATGATTCGATTCCTGATTCCATTCATGATTCATGATTTGATTTTTGATTCATGATTCATGATTCAATTCATGATTCATGATTCGATTCATGATTCATGATTCAATTCATGATTCATAATTCATGATTCATGATTCGATTCATGATTCATAATTCATGATTCATGATTCGATTCATGATTTATGATTTAATTCATGATTCAATTCATGATTCATGATTCGATTCATGATTTATGATTTAATTCATGATTCAATTCATGATTCATGATTCATGATTCAATTCATGATTCGATTCCTGATTCCATTCATGATTCATGATTTGATTTTTGATTCATGATTCATTATTCAATTCATGATTCATGATTCATGATTCAATTCATGATTAAATTCATGATTCAATTTATGATTCATGATTCAATTCATAATTCAATTCATGAATTATGATTCGATTCATGATTTATTATTTAATTCTTGATTCAATTCATGATTCATAATTCATGATTCATGATTCACTTCATGATTCAATTCATGATTCATGATTCAATTCATGATTCATGATTCAATTCATGATTCATGATTCGATTCATGATTTATGATTTAATTCATGATTCAATTCATGATTCATGATTCGATTCATGATTCATGATTCATGATTCAATTCATGATTCATAATTCATGATTCATGATTCATGATTCGATTCATGATTTATGATTTAATTCATAATTCAATTCATGATTCATGATTCATTATTCATGATTCATTATTCATGATTCAATTCATGATGCATGATTCATGATTAAATTCATGATTCAATTTATGATTCATGATTCAATTCATGAATTATGATTCGAATTATGATTTATTATTTAATTCATGATTCAATTCATGATTCATGATTCGATTCATGATACATGATTCATGATTCAATTCATGATTCATGATTCATGATTCATGATTCGATTCATGATTCATGATTCATGAATCGATTCATGATTTATGATTTAAGTCATGATTCATTTCATGATTCATGATTCGATTCATGATTCATGATTCATGATTCACTTCATGATTCATAATTCATGATTCATGAATCAATTCATGATTCGATTCCTGATTCAATTCATGATTCGATTTATGATTCAATTCATGATTCAATTCATGATTCATGATTCATGATTCATTTCATGATTCATGATTCATTTCATGATTTAAGATTCAATTCATGATTCATGATTCATGATTCAATTCATGATTCATGATTCAATTCATGATTCAATTCATGATTCAATTCATGATTCATGATTCATTTCATGATTCATGATTCAATTCATGATTCAATTCATGATTTATGATTCAATTCATGATTCAATTCATGATTCATGATTCATGATTCAATTCATGATTCATGATTCATGATTCAATTCATGATTCATGATTTGATTTTTGATTCATGATTCATTTAATGATTCCTGATTCATGATTCATGATTCAATTCATGATTCATGATTCAATCCATGATTCAATTCATGATTTATGATTCATGATTCAATTTATGATTCATGATTCATGATTCAATTCATGATTCATGATTAATGATTCATGATTCAATTCTTGATTCAATTCATGATACATGATTCATGATTCAATTCATGATTCACAATTCATGATTAATGATTCAATTCATAATTTATAATTCATGATTCATGATTCAATTCATGATTCATGATTCAATTCATGATTCATGATTCATGATTCGATTCATGATTCATGATTCAAATCTCGATTCATGATTCATGATTCAAATCATGATTCATGATTCATGATTCGTGATTCAATTCATGATTCATAATTCATGATTCATGATTCAATTCATGATTCATGATTAATGATTCATGATTCAATTCTTGATTCAATTCATGATACATGATTCATGATTCAATTCATGATTCACAATTCATGATTAATGATTCAATTCATAATTTATAATTCATGATTCATGATTCAATTCATGATTCATGATTCAATTCATGATTCATGATTCAATTCATGATTCATGATTCAATTCATGATTCATGATTCAATTCATGATTCATGATTCATGATTCGATTCATGATTCATGATTCAAATCTCGATTCATGATTCATGATTCAAATCATGATTCATGATTCATGATTCGTGATTCAATTCATGATTCATAATTCATGATTCATGATTCAATTTATGATTTATGATTCGATTCATGATTCATGATTCAATTAATGATTCATGATTCATGATTCAATTCATGATTCATGATTCATGATTCATGATTCAATTCATGATTTATGATTCGATTCATGATTCAATTCATGATTCAATTCATGATTCATGATTCATGATTCAATTCATGATTCATGATTCATGATTCATGATGCAATTCATGATTCATGATTCAATTTATGATTCATGATTCGATTCATGATTCGATTCATGATTCAATTCATGATTCATGATTCATGATTCATGATTCGTTTCATGATTTATGATTTAATTCATGATTTAATTCATGATTCATGATTCGATTCATGATTCATGATTCATGATTCACATCATGATTCATAATTCATGATTCATGATTCGATTCATGATTTATGATTTAATTCATGATTCGATTCATGATTCATGATTTATCTCATGATTAAATTCATGATTCATGATTCAATTCATGATTCGATTCCTGATTCCATTCATGATTCATGATTTGATTTTTGATTCATGATTCATGATTCAATTCATGATTCATGATTCGATTCATGATTCATGATTCAATTCATGATTCATAATTCATGATTCATGATTCGATTCATGATTCATAATTCATGATTCATGATTCGATTCATGATTTATGATTTAATTCATGATTCAATTCATGATTCATGATTCATGATTCGATTCATGATTTATGATTTAATTCATGATTCAATTCATGATTCATGATTCATGATTCAATTCATGATTCGATTCCTGATTCCATTCATGATTCATGATTTGATTTTTGATTCATGATTCATTATTCAATTCATGATTCATGATTCATTATTCATGATTCAATTAATGATTCATGATTCATGATTCAATTCATAATTAAATTCATGATTCAATTTATGATTCATGATTCAATTCATGATTCAATTCATGAATTATGATTCGATTCATGATTTATTATTTAATTCTTGATTCAATTCATGATTCATGATTCATGATTCAATTCATGATTAAATTCATGATTCAATTCATGGTTCATGATTCAATTCATGATTCAATTCATGATTCATGATTCAATTTATGATTCATGATTCAATTCATGATTCATGATTCGATTCATGATTTATGATTTAATTCATGATTCAATTCATGATTCATGATTCGATTCATGATTCATGATTCATGATTCAATTCATGATTCATAATTCATGATTCATGATTCATGATTCGATTCCTGATTTATGATTTAATTCATAATTCAATTCATGATTCATGATTCATTATTCATGATTCAATTCATGATTCATGATTCATGATTAAATTCATGATTAAATTCATGATTCAATTTATGATTCATGATTCAATTCATGAATTATGATTCGATTCATGATTTATTATTTAATTCATGATTCAATTCATGATTCATGATTCGATTCATGATACATGATTCATGATTCAATTCATGATTCATGAATTATGATTCATGATTCATGATTCGATTCATGATTCATGAATCGATTCATGATTTATGATTCATGAATCGATTCATGATTTATGATTCAAGTCAAGATTCATTTCATGATTCATGATTCGATTCATGATTCATGATTCATGATTCACTTCATGATTCATGATTCATAATTCATGATTCATGAATCAATTCATGATTCGATTCCTGATTCAATTCATGATTCATGATTCGATTTATGATTCAATTCATGATTCAATTCATGATTCATGATTCATGATTCATTTCATGATTCATGATTCAATTCATGATTCAATTCATGATTTAAGATTCAATTCATGATTCATGATTCATGATTCAATTCATGATTCATGATTCAATTCATGATTCAATTCATGATTCAATTCATGATTCATGATTCAATTCATGATTCATGATTCAATTCATGATTCAATTCATGATTCAATTCATGATTCATGATTCATTTCATGATTTATGATTCAATTCATGATTCAATTCATGATTTATGATTCATGATTCAATTTATGATTCATGATTCATGATTCATGATTCAATTCATGATTCATGATTCATGATTCAATTCATGATTCATGATTCATGATTCAATTCATGATTCATGATTCATGATTCAATTCATGATTCATGATTCATGATTCAATTCATGATTCATGATTCATGATTCATTTAATGATTCATGATTCATGATTCAATTCATGATTCATGATTCAATTCATGATTCAATTCATGATTTATGATTCATGATTCAATTTATGATTCATGATTCAATTCTTGATTCAATTCATGATACATGATTCATGATTCAATTCATGATTCACAATTCATGATTAATGATTCAATTCATAATTTATAATTCATGATTCATGATTCAATTCATGATTCATGATTCAATTCATGATTCATGATTCAATTCATGATTCATGATTCATGATTCGATTCATGATTCATGATTCAAATCATGATTCATGATTCATGATTCATGATTCGATTCATGATTCATGATTCGTGATTCAATTCATGATTCATAATTCATGATTCAATTTATGATTTATGATTCGATTCATGATTCATGATTCAATTAATGATTCATGATTCATGATTCAATTCATGATTCATGATTCATGATTCAATTCATGATTCAATTCATGATTCGATTCATGATTCATGATTCATGATTCAATTCATGATTCATGATTCATGATTCATGATGCAATTCATGATTCATGATTCAATTTATGATTTATGATTCGATTCATGATTCATGATTCAATTCAAGATTCATAATTCATGATTCATGATTCAATTCATGATTCATGATTCATGATTCATGATTCGATTCATGATTTATGATTTAATTCATGATTCAATTCATGATTCATGATTCGATTCATGATTCATGATTCATGATTCACATCATGATTTATAATTCATGATTCATGATTCGATTCATGATTTATGATTTAATTCATGATTCGATTCATGATTCATGATTTATCTCATGATTAAATTCATGATTCATGATTCATGATTTAATTCATGATTCGATTCCTGATTCCATTCATGATTCATGATTTGATTTTTTAATCATGATTCATGATTCAATTCATGATTCATGATTCAATTCATGATTCATGATTCAATTCATGATTCATAATTCATGATTCATGATTCGATTCATGATTCATAATTCATGATTCATGATTCGATTCATGATTTATGATTTAATTCATGATTCAATTCATGATTCATAATTCATGATTCATGATTCGATTCATGATTCATAATTCATGATTCATGATTCGATTCATGATTTATGATTTAATTCATGATTCAATTCATGATTCAATTCATGATTCGATTCCTGATTCCATTCATGATTCATGATTTGATTTTTGATTCATGATTCATTATTCAATTCATGATTCATTATTCATTATTCATGATTCAATTAATGATTCATGATTCATGATTCAATTCATGATTAAATTCATGATTGAATTTATGATTCATGATTCAATTCATGATTCAATTCATGAATTATGATTCGATTAATGATTTATTATTTAATTCTTGATTCAATTCATGATTCATGATTCATGATTCAATTCATGATTAAATTCATGATTCAATTCATGATTCATGATTCAATTCATGATTCAATTCATGATTCAATTTATGATTCATGATTCAATTCATGATTCATGATTCGATTCATGATTTATGATTTAATTCATGATTCAAGTCATGATTCATGATTTGATTCATGATTCATGATTCAATTCATGATTCATAATTCATGATTCATGATTCATGATTCGATTCATGATTTATGATTTAATTCATAATTCAATTCATGATTCATGATTCATTATTCATGATTCAATTCATGATTCATGATTCATGATTAAATTCATGATTAAATTCATCATTCAATTTATGATTCATGATTCAATTCATGAATTATGATTCGATTCATGATTTATTATTTAATTCATGATTCAATTCATGATTCATGATTCATGATTCGATTCATGATTCATGATTCATGAATCGATTCATGATTTATGATTTAAGTCATGATTCATTTCATGAATTATGATTCGATTCATGATTCATGATTCACTTCATGATTCATGATTCATGATTCATGATTCGATTCATGATTCATGATTCTTGATTCAATTCAAGATTCATGATTCATGATTCATGATTCAATTCATGATTCATGATTCAATTCATGATTCATGATTTGATTCATGATTCATGATACTTGATTCAATTCAAGATTCATGATTCATGATTCAATTCATGATTCATGATTCGATTCATGATTCATGATTCATGATTCATGATTCAATTCATTAATTATGATTAAATTCATGAATTATAATTCATGATTCATGATTCAATTCATGACTCATGATTTATGAATCATGATTCATGATTCATGATTCAATTTATGATTCATGATTCATGATTCATGATTCAATTCATGATTCATGATTCAATTCATGATTCATGATTCAATTTTTATGATTTATGATTCAATTCATGATTTGATTCCTGATTCAATTCATGATTCATGATTTGATTTATGATTCATGATTCATGATTCAATTCATGATTCATGATTCATGATTCAATTCATGATTCATGATTCAGTTCATGATTCAATTCATGATTCATGATTCATGATTCAATTTATGATTCATGATTCAATTCATGATTCAATTCATGATTCATGATTCATGATTCGATTCATGATTCAATTCATGATTCATGATTTATGATTCAATTCATGATTCAATTCATGATTCATGATTCATAATTCAATTCAAGATTCATGATTCAATTTATGATTCATGATTCATGTTTCATGATTCAATTCATGATTCATAATTCATGATTCAATTCATGATTCATGATTCATAATTCATGATTCAATTCATGATTCAATTCATGATTCATAATTCATGATTCATAATTCAATTCATGATTCATGATTCAGGATTCATGATTCAATTCATGAAATCATAACTTATGATTCATGATTCAATTCATGATTCATGATTCATGATTCATGATTCAATTCATGATTCATGATTCAAATCATGATTCATGATTCAAATCATGATTCAATTCATGATTAAATTCATGATTCAATTCATAATTCATGATTTCAATCTAGATTCAATTTATCATTCATGATTCAATTTATGATTCATGATTCATGATTTATGATTCAATTCATGATTCATGATTCAATTCCTGATTCAATTCATGATTCATGATTCGATTTATGATTCATGATTCATAATTCAATTCATGATTTATGATTTATGATTCAATTCATGACTCAACTCATGATTCATGATTCAATTCATGATTCGATTCATGATTCATGATTCATGATTCAATTCATGATTCATGATTCAATTCATAATTCATGATTCATGAATCAATTCATGATTTGATTCCTGATTCAATTCATGATTCATGATTCGATTTATGATTCATGATTTAAGATTCAATTCATGATTCATGATTCAAGATTCAATTCATGATTCATGATTCAATTCATGATTCAATTCATGATTCATGATTCATGATTCATTTCATGATTCATGATTCAATTCATAATTCAATTCATGATTCATGATTTAATTCATGATTCAATTCATGATTTATGATTCATGATTCAATTTATGATTCATGATTCATCATTCATGATTCATGATTCAATTCATGATTCATGATTTGATTTTTGATTCATGATTCATGATTCATTTAATGATTCATGATTCATGATTCATGATTCAATTCATGATTCATGATTCATGATTCAATTCATGATTCAATTCATAATTTATTAATCATGATTCAATTTATGATTCATGATTCATGATTCATGATTCAATTCATGATTCATGATTTGATTCATGATTCTTGATTCATGATTCAATTCATGATTCATGATTCAATTCATGATTCATGATTCGATTCATGATTCATGATTTAAATCATGATTCATGATTCATGATTCGATTCAAGATTCATGATTCAATTCATGATTCATGATTCATGATTTGATTCATGATTCATGATTCATGATTCGATTCATGATTCATGATTCAAATCATGATTCATGATTCATGATTCATGATTTGATTCATGATTCATGATTCGTGATTCAATTCATGATTCATAATTCATGATTCATGATTCAATTCATGATTTATGATTCGATTCATTATTCATGATTCAATTAATGATTCATGATTCATGATTCAATTCATGATTCATGATTTGATTCATGATTCATGATTTTATTCATGATTCATGATTCATGATTCATGATTTTATTCATGATTCATGATTCAAATTATGATTCATGATTCATGAATTATGATTCATGATTCATGATTCATGATTTATGAATCATGATTCATGATTCAATTCATGATTCATGATTCATGATTCAATTCATGATTCTTGATTCGATTCATGATTCATGATTCAATTCATGATTCATGATTCAATTTATGATTCAATTCATGATTCTTGATTCGATTCATGATTCATGATTCATGATTCAATTCATGATTCTTGATTCGATTCATGATTCTTGATTCGATTCATGATTCATGATTCAATTCATGATTCATGATTCAATTTATGATTCATGATTCGATTCATGATTCATGATTCGATTCATGATTCAATTTATGATTCATGATTCGATTCATGATTCAATTCATTATTCATGAATTATGATTCATGATTCATGATTTATGATTCATGATTCATGATTCAATTCATGATTCATGATTCATGATTCAATTCATGATTCTTGATTCGATTCATGATTCATGATTCAATTTATGATTAATGATTCGATTCATGATTCATGATTCAATTCATTATTCATGATTCATGATTCATGATTCGATTCATGATTCATGATTCATGCTTCAATTCATGATTCATAATTCATGATTCATGATTCAATTCATGATTTATGATTCAATTCATTATTCATGATTCAATTAATGATTCATGATTCATGATTCAATTCATGATTCATGATTCGATTCATGATTCGTGATTCAATTCATGATTCATAATTCATGATTCATGATTTAATTCATGATTTATGATTTGATTCATTATTCATGATTCATGATTCAATTCATGATTCATGATTTGATTCATGATTCATGATTTTATTCATGATTCATGATTCATGATTTTATTCATGATTCATGATTCATGATTCAATTCATGATTCATGATTCATGATTCATGAATTATGATTCATGATTCATGATTTATGATTCATGATTCATGATTCAATTCATGATTCATAATTCATGATTCATGATTCAATTCATGATTCATTATTCATGATTCATGATTCGATTCATGATTTATGATTTAATTCATGATTTAATTCATGATTCATGATTCGATTCATGATTCATAATTCATGATTCATGATTCATGATTCGATTCATGATTTATGATTTAATTCATGATTCAATTCATGATTCATGATTCAATTCATGATTCGATTCCTGATTCAATTCATGATTCATGATTCAATTCATGATTCATGATTCATTATTCATGATTCAATTCATGATTCATGATTCATGATTAAATTCATGATTAAATTCATGATTCAATTCATGATTCATGATTCAATTCATGAATTATGATTCGATTCATGATTTATTATTTAATTCATGATTCAATTCATGATTCATGATTCGATTCATGATACATGATTCATGATTCAATTCATGATTCATGATTCATGATTCATGATTCGATTCATGATTCATGATTCATGAATCGATTCATGATTTATGATTTAAGTCATGATTCATGATTCGATTCATGATTCATGATTCATGATTCACTTCATGATTCATGATTCATGATTCATAATTCGATTCATGATTCATGATTCATGATTCTTGATTCAATTCAAGATTCATGATTCATGATTCATGATTCAATTCATGATTCATGATTCGATTCATGATTCATGATACTTGATTCAATTCAAGATTCATGATTCATGATTCAATTCATGATTCATGATTCGATTCATGATTCATGATTCATGATTCAATTCATTAATTATGATTAAATTCATGAATTATAATTCATGATTCATGATTCAATTCATGATTCATGATTTATGAATCATGATTCATGATTCAATTCATGATTCATGATTCAATTCATGATTCATGATTCAATTCATGATTCATAATTCATGATTCATGATTCAATTCATGATTCATGATTCATGATTCAATTCATGATTCATGATTCAATTCATGATTTATGATTCAATTCATGATTTGATTCCTGATTCAATTCATGATTCATGATTTGATTTATGATTCATGATTCATGATTCAATTCATGATTCATGATTCAGTTCATGATTCAATTCATGATTCATGATTCATGATTCAATTTATGATTCATGATTCAATTCATGATTCAATTCATGATTCAATTCATGATTCATGATTCGATTCATGATTCAATTCATGATTCATGATTTATGTTTTAATTCATGATTCAATTCATGATTTATGATTCATGATTCAATTCATGATTCATGATTCATGATTCAATTCATGATTCATAATTCATGATTTATGATTCAATTCATGATTCATGATTCATGATTCATGATTTAATTCATGATTCATGATTCAATTTATGATTCATGATTCATGATTCAATTCATGATTCATGATTCATGATTCAATTCATGATTCAATTCATGATTCATAATTTGATTTATGATTCATGATTCATGATTCAATTCATGATTCATGCTTCATGATTCATGATTCATGATTCAATTCATGATTCATGATTCATGATTCATGATTCAATTCATGATTCATGATTCAATTAATGATTCTTGATTCGATTTATGATTCATGATTCAATTCATGATTCATGATTCAATTTATGATTCATGATTTGATTCATGATTCATGATTCAATTCATGATTCATGATTCAATTTATGATTCATGATTTGATTCATGATTCATGATTTTATTCATGATTCATGATTCAATTCATGATTCATGAATTATGATTCATAATTCATGATTCATGATTTATGATTCATGATTCATGATTCAATTCATGATTCTTGATTCGATTCATGATTCATGATTCAATTCATGATTCATGATTCAATTTATGATTCATGATTCGATTCATGATTCATGATTCAATTCATTATTCATGATTCATGATTCATGATTCTATTCATGATTCATGATTCGTGCTTCAATTCATGATTCATAATTCATGATTCATGATTCAATTCATGATTTATGATTTGATTCATTATTCATGATTCAATTAATGATTCATGATTCATGATTCAATTCATGATTCATGATTCAATTCATGATTCATGATTCAATTCATGATTCATGATTCGATTCATGATTCATGATTCGTGATTCAATTCATGATTCATAATTCATGATTCATGATTTAGATCATGATTTATGATTCATTATTCATGATTCAATTAATGATTCATGATTCATGATTCAATTCATGATTCATGATTTGATTCATGATTCATGATTCATGAATTATGATTCATGATTCATGATTTATGATTCATGATTCATGATTCAATTCATGATTCATGATTCATGATTCAATTCATGATTCTTGATTCGATTCATGATTCATGATTCAATTCATGATTCATGATTCAATTTATTATTCATGATTCGATTCATGATTCAATTCATTATTCATGATTCATGATTCAAGTCATGATTCATGATTGAATTCATGATTCAATTTATGATTCATGATTCAATTTATGATTCATGATTCAATTCATGATTCATGATTTGATTCATGATTCATGATTCTTGATTCAATTCATGATTCATGATTCATAATTCATGATTGGATTCATGATTCATGATTCATGAATCAATTCATGATTCGATTCCTGATTCAATTCATGATTCATGATTCGATTTATGATTCATGATTCATGATTCAATTCATGATTCATGATTCATGATTCAATTCATGATTCAATTCATGATTCGATTCATGATTCATGATTCATGATTCAATTCATGATTCATGATTCAATACATGATTCATGATTCAATTCATGATTCATGATTTGATTCATGATTCATGATTCGATTCATGATTCGATTCATGATTCATAATTCATGATTCATGATATAATTCATTATTCATGATTTATGATTTATGATTTAATTCATGATTCAATTCATGATTCGATTCATGATTCATGATTCATGATTCAATTCATGATTCATAATTCATGATTCGATTCATGATTTATGATTTAATTCATGATTCAATTCATGATTCATGATTCGATTCATGATTCATGATTCAATTCATGATTCATGATTCTATTCATGATTCGATTCCTGATTCAATTCATGATTCATGATTTGATTTTTGATTCATTATTCATGATTCAATTCATGATTCATGATTTAATTCATGATTAAATTCATGATTCAATTCATGATTCATGATTCAATTCATGATTCAATTCATGATTCAATTCATGATTCATGATTCGATTCATGATTCATGATTCAATTCATGATTCATGATTCATGATTCATGATTCTTGATTCAATTCATGATTCAATTCATGATTCATGATTCGATTCATGATTCATGATTCTTGATTCAATTCAAGATTCATGATTCATGATTCAATTCATGATTCATGATTCGATTCATGATTCATGATTCATGATTCAATTAATTAATTATGATTAAATTCATGATTCAAAATTCATGATTCATGATTCAATTCATGATTCATGATTTATGAATCATGATTCATGAGTCAATTCATGATTCATGATTCGATTCATGATTCATGATTCTTGATTCAATTCAAGATTCATGATTCATGATTCGATTCATGATTCATGATTCGATTCATGATTCATGATTCATGATTCAATTAATTAATTATGATTAAATTCATGATTCATAATTCATGATTCATGATTCAATTCATGATTCATGATTTATGAATCATGATTCATGATTCAATTCATGATTCATGATTCAATTCATGATTCATAATTCATGATTCATGATTCAATTCATGATTTATGATTCAATTCATGATTCGATTCCTGATTCAATTCATGATTCATGATTTGATTTATGATTCATGATTCAATTCATGATTCATGATTCATGATTCATGATTCATGATTCAATTCATGATTTATGATTCATGATTCAATTCATGATTCATGATTCAATTTATGATTCATGATTCAATTCATGATTCAATTCATGATTCAATTCATGATTCAATTCATGATTCATGATTCATGATTCGATTCATGATTCAATTCATGATTCATAATTCATGATTTATGATTCAATTCATGATTCATGATTCATGATTTAATTCATGATTCATGATTCAATTTATGATTCATGATTCATGATTCAATTCATGATTCATGATTCATGATTCATGATTCAATTCATGATTCAATTCATGATTCATGATTTGATTTATGATTTATGATTCATGATTCAATTCATGATTCATGATTCATGATTCATGATTCAATTCATGATTCATGATTCATGATTCAATTCATGATTCTTGATTCGATTCATGATTCATGATTCAATTCATGATTCATGATTCAATTTATGATTCATGATTTGATTCATGATTCATGATTCAATTCATAATTCATGATTCATGATTCATGAATTATGATTCATGATTCATGATTTTATTCATGATTCATGATTCAATTCATGATTCATGATTCATGAATTATGATTCATGATTCATGATTTATGATTCATGATTCTTGATTCAATTCATGATTCTTGATTCGATTCATGATTCGATTCATGATTCATGATTCAATTCATGATTCATGATTCAATTTATGATTCATGATTCGATTCATGATTCATGATTCAATTCATTATTCATGATTCATGATTCATGATTCTATTCATGAATTATGATTCGTGCTTCACTTCATGATTCATAATTCATGATTCATGATTCAATTCATGATTTATGATTCGATTCATTATTCATGATTCAATTAATGATTCATGATTCATGATTCAATTCATGATTCATGATTCAATTCATGATTCATGATTCGATTCATGATTCATGATTCGTGATTCAATTCATGATTCATAATTCATGATTCATGATTTAATTCATGATTTATGATTCATTATTCATGATTCAATTAATGATTCATGATTCATGATTCAATTCATGATTCATGATTTGATTCATGATTCATGATTCATGATTTTATTCATGATTCATGATTCATGATTCAATTCATGATTCATGATTCATGATTCATGAATTATGATTCATGATTCATGATTTATGATTCATGATTCATGATTCAATTCATGATTCATGATTCATGATTCATGATTCAATTCATGATTCATGATTCGATTATTGATTCGATTCATGATTCATGATTCAATTCATGATTCATGATTCAATTTATTATTCATGATTCGATTCATGATTCATGATTCAATTCATGATTCATGATTCATGATTCAAGTCATGATTCATGATTGAATTCATGATTCAATTTATGATTCATGATTCAATTTATGATTCATGATTCAATTCATGATTCATGATTTGATTCATGATTCATGATTCTTGATTCAATTCATGATTCATGATTCATAATTCATGATTGGATTCATGATTCATGATTCATGATTCATGAATCAATTCATGATTCGATTCCTGATTCAATTCATGATTCATGATTCGATTTATGATTCATGATTCATGATTCAATTCATGATTCATGATTCATGATTCAATTCATGATTCAATTCATGATTCGATTCATGATTCATGATTCATGATTCAATTCATGATTCATGATTCATGATTCAATTCATGATTCATGATTTGATTCATGATTCATGATTCGATTCATGATTCATGATTCGATTCATGATTCATAATTCATGATTCATGATATAATTCATTATTCATGATTCATGATTTATGATTTATGATTTAATTCATGATTCAATTCATGATTCGATTCATGATTCATGATTCAATTCATGATTCATGATTCATGATTCAATACATGATTCATGATTCAATTCATGATTCATGATTTGATTCATGATTCATGATTCGATTCATGATTCATGATTCAATTCATGATTCATAATTCATGATTCATGATTCGATTCATGATTCATGATTCAATTCATGATTCATGATTCTATTCATGATTCGATTCCTGATTCAATTCATGATTCATGATTTGATTTTTGATTCATTATTCATGATTCAATTCATGATTCATGATTTAATTCATGATTAAATTCATGATTCAATTCATGATTCATGATTCAATTCATGATTCAATTCATGATTCAATTCATGATTCATGATTCATGATTCGATTCATGATTCAATTCATGATTAATGATTCATGATTCTTGATTCAATTCAAGATTCATGATTCATGATTCATGATTCAATTCATGATTCATGATTTATGAATCATGATTCAATTCATGATTCATGATTCGATTCATGATTCTTGATTCAATTCAAGATTCATGATTCATGATTTAATTCATGATTCATGATTCGATTCATGATTTATGATTCATGATTCATGATTCGATTCATGATTCATGATTCAATTAATTAATTATGATTAAATTCATGATTCATAATTCATGATTCATGATTCAATTCATGATTTATGAATCATGATTCATGATTCAATTCATGATTCATGATTCAATTCATGATTCATAATTCATGATTCATGATTCAATTCATGATTTATGATTCAATTCATGATTCGATTCCTGATTCAATTCATGATTCATGATTTGATTTATGATTCATGATTCAATTCATGATTCATGATTCATGATTCATGATTCAATTCATGATTTATGATTCATGATTCAATTCATTAATCATGATTCATGATTCAGTTCATGATTCAATTCATGATTCATGATTCATGATTCAATTCATGATTCATGATTCATGATTCAATTTATGATTCATGATTCAATTCATGATTCAATTCATGATTCAATTCATGATTCAATTCATGATTCAATTCATGATTCATGATTCATGATTCAATTCATGATTCATGATTCATGATTCATGATTCAATTCATGATTCATGATTCATGATTCAATTCATGATTCAATTCATGATTCGATTCATGATTCATGATTCATGATTCAATTCATGATTCATGATTCATGATTCATGATTCAATACATGATTCATGATTCAATTCAAGATTCATGATTTGATTCATGATTCATGATTCGATTCATGATTCATGATTCGATTCATGATTCATAATTCATGATTCATGATATAATTCATTATTCATGATTCATGATTTATGATTTATGATTTAATTCATGATTCAATTCATGATTCGATTCATGATTCATGATTCAAATTATGATTCATAATTCATGATTCATGATTCGATTCATGATTTATGATTTAATTCATGATTCAATTAATGATTCAATTCATGATTCATGATTCGATTCATGATTCATGATTCAATTCATGATTCATGATTCTATTCATGATTCGATTCCTGATTCAATTCATGATTCATGATTTGATTTTTGATTCATTATTCATGATTCAATTCATGATTCATGATTTAATTCATGATTAAATTCATGATTCAATTCATGATTCATGATTCAATTCATGATTCAATTCATGATTCAATTCATGATTCATGATTCATGATTCGATTCATGATTCATGATTCAATTCATGATTCATGATTCATGATTCATGATTCTTGATTCAATTCAAGATTCATGATTCATGATTCATGATTCAATTCATGATTCATGATTCGATTCATGATTCATGATTCTTGATTCAATTCAAGATTCATGATTCATGATTCAATTCATGATTCATGATTCGATTCATGATTCATGATTCATGATTCATGATTCAATTAATTAATTATGATTAAATTCATGATTCATAATTCATGATTCATGATTCAATTCATGATTCATGATTTATGAATCATGATTCATGATTCAATTCATGATTCATGATTCGATTCATGATTCATGATTCTTGATTCAATTCAAGATTCATGATTCATGATTCAATTCATGATTCATGATTCGATTCATGATTCATGATTCATGATTCATGATTCGATTCATGATTCATGATTCATGATTCAATTAATTAATTATGATTAAATTCATGATTCATAATTCATGATTCATGATTCAATTCATGATTCATGATTTATGAATCATGATTCATGATTCAATTCATGATTCATGATTCAATTCATGATTCATAATTCATGATTCATGATTCAATTCATGATTTATGATTCAATTCATGATTCGATTCCTGATTCAATTCATGATTCATGATTCAATTCATGATTCATGATTCAATTCATGATTCATGATTCATGATTCAATTCATGATTTATGATTCATGATTCAATTCATTAATCATGATTCATGATTCAATTCATGATTCATGTTTCATGATTCAATTCATGATTCATGATTCATGATTCAATTTATGATTCATGATTCAATTCATGATTCAATTCATGATTCAATTCATGATTCATGATTCATGATTCGATTCATGATTCAATTCATGATTCATGATTCATGATTCAATTCATGATTCAATTCATGATTCATGATTCAATTCATGATTCGATTCCTGATTTAATTCATGATTCATGATTTGATTTATGATTTATGATTCATGATTCAATTCATGATTCATGCTTCATGATTCATGATTCATGATTCAATTTATGATTCATGATTTATGATTCAATTCATGATTCATGATTCAATTCATGATTCGATTCCTGATTTAATTCATGATTCATGATTTGATTTATGATTTATGATTCATGATTCAATTCATGATTCATGCTTCATGATTCATGATTCATGATTCAATTTATGATTCATGATTCATGATTCAATTCATGATTCATGATTCATAATTCAATTCATGATTCATGATTCATGATTCAATTCATGATTCATAATTCATGATTTATGATTCAATTCATGATTCATGATTCATGATTCATGATTCATGATTCGATTCCTGATTTAATTCATGATTCATGATTTGATTTATGATTTATGATTCATGATTAAATTCATGATTCATGCTTCATGATTCATGATTCATGATTCAATTCATGATTCAATTCATGATTCATAATTCATGATTCATAATTCAATTCATGATTCATGATTCAGGATTCATGATTCAATTCATGAAATCATAACTTATGATTCATGATTCAATTCATGATTCATGATTCATGATTCAATTCATGATTCAAATCATGATTCATGATTCAAATCATGATTCAATTCATGATTAAATTCATGATTCAATTCATAATTCATGATTTCATTCTAGATTCAATTTATGATTCATGATTCAATTTATGATTCATGATTCATGATTTATGATTCAATTCATGATTCATGATTCAATTCATGATTCAATTCATGATTCATGATTCATGATTCAATTCATGATTCAATTCATGATTCATGATTCAATTCATGATTCGATTCCTGATTTAATTCATGATTCATGATTTGATTTATGATTTATGATTCATGATTCAATTCATGATTCATGCTTCATGATTCATGATTCATGATTCAATTTATGATTCATGATTCATGATTCAATTCATGATTCATGATTCATAATTCAATTCATGATTCATGATTCATGATTCAATTCATGATTCATAATTCATGATTTATGATTCAATTCATGATTCATGATTCATGATTCATGATTCATGATTCGATTCCTGATTTAATTCATGATTCATGATTTGATTTATGATTTATGATTCATGATTAAATTCATGATTCATGCTTCATGATTCATGATTCATGATTCAATTCATGATTCAATTCATGATTCATAATTCATGATTCATAATTCAATTCATGATTCATGATTCAGGATTCATGATTCAATTCATGAAATCATAACTTATGATTCATGATTCAATTCATGATTCATGATTCATGATTCAATTCATGATTCAAATCATGATTCATGATTCAAATCATGATTCAATTCATAATTCATGATTTCATTCTAGATTCAATTTATGATTCATGATTCAATTTATGATTCATGATTCATGATTTATGATTCAATTCATGATTCATGATTCAATTCATGATTCAATTCATGATTCATGATTCGATTTATGATTCATGATTCATAATTCAATTCATGATTTATGATTTATGATTCAATTCATGACTCAACTCATGATTCATGATTCAATTCATGATTCATGATTCGATTCATGATTCATGATTCATGATTCAATTCATGATTCATGATTCATAATTCATAATTCGATTCATGATTCATAATTCATGATTTGATTCCTGATTCAATTCATGATTCATGATTCGATTTATGATTCATGATTTAAGATTCAATTCATGATTCATGATTCAATTCATGATTCATGATTCAATTCATGATTCAATTCATGATTCAATTCATGATTCATGATTCATGATTCATTTCATGATTCATGATTCAATTCATGATTCAATTCATGATTCATGATTTAATTCATGATTCAATTCATGATTTATGATTCATGATTCAATTTATGATTCATGATTCATCATTCATGATTCATGATTCAATTCATGATTCATGATTCATCATTCATGATTCATGATTCAATTCATGATTCATGATTTGATTTTTGATTCATGATTCATGATTCATTTAATGATTCATGATTCATGATTCATGATTCAATTCATGATTCATGATTCGATTCATGATTCATGATTCTTGATTCAATTCAAGATTCATGATTCATGATTCAATTCATGATTCATGATTCGATTCATGATTCATGATTCATGATTCAATTAATTAATTATGATTAAATTCATGATTCATAATTCATGATTCATGATTCAATTCATGATTCATGATTTATGAATCATGATTCATGATTCAATTCATGATTCATGATTCAATTCATGATTCATAATTCATGATTCATGATTCAATTCATGATTTATGATTCAATTCATGATTCGATTCCTGATTCAATTCATGATTCATGATTTGATTTATGATTCATGATTCAATTCATGATTCATGATTCATGATTCATGATTCAATTCATGATTTATGATTCATGATTCAATTCATTAATCATGATTCATGATTCAATTCATGATTCAATTCATGATTCATGATTCATGATTCAATTCATGATTCATGATTCATGATTCAATTTATGATTCATGATTCAATTCATGATTCAATTCATGATTCAATTCATGATTCATGATTCATGATTCGATTCATGATTCAATTCATGATTCATGATTCATGATTCAATTCATGATTCAATTCATGATTCATGATTCAATTCATGATTCGATTCCTGATTTAATTCATGATTCATGATTTGATTTATGATTTATGATTCATGATTCAATTCATGATTCATGCTTCATGATTCATGATTCATGATTCAATTTATGATTCATGATTTATGATTCAATTCATGATTCATGATTCAATTCATGATTCGCTTCCTGATTTAATTCATGATTCATGATTTGATTTATGATTTATGATTCATGATTCAATTCATGATTCATGATTCATAATTCAATTCATGATTCATGATTCATGATTCAATTCATGATTCATAATTCATGATTTATGATTCAATTCATGATTCATGATTCATGATTCATGATTCATGAGTCGATTCCTGATTTAATTCATGATTCATGATTTGATTTATGATTTATGATTCATGATTAAATTCATGATTCATGCTTCATGATTCATGATTCATGATTCAATTCATGATTCAATTCATGATTCATAATTCATGATTCATAATTCAATTCATGATTCATGATTCAGGATTCATGATTCAATTCATGAAATCATAACTTATGATTCATGATTCAATTCATGATTCATGATTCATGATTCAATTCATGATTCAAATCATGATTCATGATTCAAATCATGATTCAATTCATGATTAAATTCATGATTCAATTCATAATTCATGATTTCATTCTAGATTCAATTTATGATTCATGATTCAATTTATGATTCATGATTCATGATTTATGATTCAATTCATGATTCATGATTCAATTCATGATTCAATTCATGATTCATGATTCGATTTATGATTCATGATTCATAATTCAATTCATGATTTATGATTTATGATTCAATTCATGACTCAACTCATGATTCATGATTCAATTCATGATTCATGATTCGATTCATGATTCATGATTCATGATTCAATTCATGATTCATGATTCATAATTCATAATTCGATTCATGATTCATAATTCATGATTCATGAATCAATTCATGATTTGATTCCTGATTCAATTCATGATTCATGATTCGATTTATGATTCATGATTTAAGATTCAATTCATGATTCATGATTCATGATTCAATTCATGATTCATGATTCAATTCATGATTCAATTCATGATTCAATTCATGATTCATGATTCATGATTCATTTCATGATTCATGATTCAATTCATGATTCAATTCATGATTCATGATTTAATTCATGATTCAATTCATGATTTATGATTCATGATTCAATTTATGATTCATGATTCATCATTCATGATTCATGATTCAATTCATGATTTATGATTCATCATTCATGATTCATGATTCAATTCATGATTCATGATTTGATTTTTGATTCATGATTCATGATTCATTTAATGATTCATGATTCATGATTCATGATTCAATTCATGATTCATGATTCAATTCATGATTCAATTCATAATTTATTAATCATGATTCAATTTATGATTCATGATTCATGATTCAATTCATGATTCATGATTCAATTCATGATTCAATTCATGATACATGATTCATGATTCAATTCATGATTCATAATTCATGATTCATGATTCAATTCATAATTTATAATTCATGATTCATGATTCATGATTCAATTCATAATTTATAATTCATGATTCATGAATCATAATTCAATTCATGATTCATGATTCAATTCATGATTCAATTCATGATTCATAATTCATGATTCATGATTCAATTCATGATTTATGATTCGATTCATTATTCATGATTCAATTAACGATTCATGATTCATGATTCAATTCATGATTCATGATTCGATTCATGATTCATGATTCGTGATTCAATTCATGATTCATAATTCATGATTCATGATTCAATTCATGATTTATGATTCGATTCATTATTCATGATTCAATTAATGATTCATGATTCATGATTCAATTCATGATTCATGATTTGATTCATGATTCATGATTCATGATTTTATTCATGATTCATGATTCATGATTCATGATTTTATTCATGATTCATGATTCAAATTATGATTCATGATTCATGAATTATGATTCATGATTCATGATTCATGATTCAATTCATGATTCATGATTCATGATTCAATTCATGATTCTTGATTCGATTCATGATTCATGATTCAATTCATGATTCATGATTCAATTTATGATTCATGATTCGATTCATGATTCATGATTTTATTCATGATTCATGATTCAATTCATGATTCATGATTCATGATTCAATTCATGATTCTTGATTCGATTCATGATTCAATTCATAATTCATGATTCAATTTATGATTCATGATTCGATTCATGATTCAATTCATTATTCATGAATTATGATTCATGATTCATGATTTATGATTCATGATTCAATTCATGATTCATGATTAATGATTCAATTCATGATTCTTGATTCGATTCATGATTCATGATTCAATTCATGATTCATGATTCAATTTATGATTCATGATTCGATTCATGATTCATGATTCAATTCATTATTCATGATTCATGATTCATGATTCGATTCATGATTTATGATTCGATTCATTATTCATGATTCAATTAATGATTCATGATTCATGATTCAATTCATGATTCATGATTTGATTCATGATTCATGATTCATGATTTTATTCATGATTCATGATTCATGATTCATGATTTTATTCATGATTCATGATTCATGATTCAATTCATGATTCATGAATTATGATTCATGATTCATGATTTATGATTCATGATTCATGATTCAATTCATGATTCATTATTCATGATTCATGATTCGATTCATGATTTATGATTTGATTCATGATTCATGATTCATGATTTTATTCATGATTCATGATTCATGATTCATGATTTTATTCATGATTCATGATTCAAATTATGATTCATGATTCATGAATTATGATTCATGATTCATGATTCATGATTCAATTCATGATTCATGATTCATGATTCAATTCATGATTCTTGAGTCGATTCATGATTCTTGATTCAATTCATGATTTATGATTCAATTCATTAGTCATGATTCAATTAATGATTCATGATTCATGATTCAATTCATGATTCAATTCATGATTCATGATTCGATTCATGATTCATGATTCGTGATTCAATTCATGATTCATAATTCATGATTCATGATTTAATTCATGATTTATGATTCGATTCATTATTCATGATTCAATTAATGATTCATGATTCATGATTCAATTCATGATTCATGATTTGATTCATGATTCATGATTCATGATTTTATTCATGATTCATGATTCATGATTCATGATTTTATTCATGATTCATGATTCATGATTCAATTCATGATTCATGATTCATGAATTATGATTCATGATTCATGATTTATGATTCATGATTCATGATTCAATTCATGATTCATTATTCATGATTCATGATTCGATTCATGATTTATGATTTGATTCATGATTCATGATTCATGATTTTATTCATGATTCATGATTCATGATTCATGATTTTATTCATGATTCATGATTCAAATTATGATTCATGATTCATGAATTATGATTCATGATTCATGATTCATGATTCAATTCATGATTCATGATTCATGATTCAATTCATGATTCTTGAGTCGATTCATGATTCAATTCATGATTCATGATTCAATTTATGATTCATGATTCGATTCATGATTCATGATTTTATTCATGATTCATGATTCAATTAATGATTCATGATTCATGATTCAATTCATGATTCATGATTTGATTCATGATTCATGATTCATGATTTTATTCATGATTCATGATTCATGATTCATGATTTTATTCATGATTCATGATTCAAATTATGATTCATGATTCATGAATTATGATTCATGATTCATGATTCAATTCATGATTCATGATTCATGATTCAATTCATGATTCTTGATTCGATTCATGATTCATGATTCAATTCATGATTCATGATTCAATTTATGATTCATGATTCGATTCATGATTCATGATTTTATTCATGATTCATGATTCAATTCATGATTCATGATTCATGATTCAATTCATGATTCTTGATTTGATTCATGATTCATGATTCAATTCATAATTCATGATTCAATTTATGATTCATGATTCGATTCATGATTCAATTCATTATTCATGAATTATGATTCATGATTCATGATTTATGATTCATGATTCAATTCATGATTCATGATTAATGATTCAATTTATGATTCATGATTCGATTCATGATTCATGATTCATGATTCATGATTCAATTTATGATTCATGATTCGATTCATGATTCATGATTCATGATTCATGATTCGATTCATGATTCATGCTTCAATTCATGATTCATAATTCATGATTCATGATTCAATTCATGATTTATGATTCAATTCATTAGTCATGATTCAATTAATGATTCATGATTCATGATTCAATTCATGATTCAATTCATGATTCATGATTTGATTCATGATTCATGATTCGTGATTCAATTCATGATTCATAATTCATGATTCATGATTTAATTCATGATTTATGATTCGAGTCATTATTCATGATTCAATTAATGATTCATGATTCAATTCATGATTCATGATTTTATTCATGATTCATGATTCATGATTCAATTCATGATTCATGATTCATGAATTATGATTCATGATTCATGATTTATGATTCATGATTCATGATTCAATTCATGATTCATTATTCATGATTCATGATTCGATTCATGATTTATGATTTAATTCATGATTTATGATTTAATTCATGATTTAATTTATGATTCATGATTTGATTTTTGATTCATGATTCATGATTCAATTCATGATTCATGATTCATGATTAAATTCATGATTAAATTCATGATTCAATTAATGATTCATGATTCAATTCATGAATTATGATTCGATTCATGATTTATTATTTAATTCATGATTCAATTCATGATTCATGATTCATGATTCATGATTCGATTCATGATTCATGATTCATGATTCATGATTCATGATTCGATTCATGATTCATGATTCATGATTTATGATTTAAGTCATGATTCATGATTCGATTCATGATTCATGATTCATGATTCACTTCATGATTCATGATTCATGATTCATGATTCATGATTCGATTCATGATTCATGATTCTTGATTCAATTCAAGATTCATG
This sequence comes from Mixophyes australis, assembly GCA_036250195.1. Classification (NCBI taxonomy): domain Eukaryota; kingdom Metazoa; phylum Chordata; class Amphibia; order Anura; family Limnodynastidae; genus Mixophyes; species Mixophyes australis. Next base: position 261,214,749 of record JAVHZZ010000004.1, read on the forward strand.
ATTCATGATTCATGATTCAATTCATGATTCATGATTCGATTCATGATTCATGATACTTGATTTAATTCAAGATTCATGATTCATGATTCAATTCATGATTCATGATTCGATTCATGATTCATGATTCAATTCATTAATTATGATTAAATTCATGAATTATAATTCATGATTCATGATTCAATTCATGATTCATGATTTATGAATCATGATTCATGATTCAATTCATGATTCATGATTTATGAATCATGATTCATAATTCATGATTCATGATTCAATTCATGATTCATGATTCAATTCATGATTCATGATTCAATTCATGATTTATGATTCAATTCATGATTTGATTCCTGATTCAATTCATGATTCATGATTTGATTTATGATTCATGATTCATGATTCATGATTCATGATTCAATTCATGATTCATGATTCAGTTCATGATTCAATTCATGATTCATGATTCATGATTCAATTTATGATTCATGATTCAATTCATGATTTAATTCATGATTCAATTCATGATTCATGATTCGATTCATGATTCAATTCATGATTCATGATTTATGATTCAATTCATGATTCAATTCATGATTCATGATTCAATTCATGATTCATGATTCATATTTCATGATTTATGATTCATGATTTTATTCATGATTCATGATTCATGATTCAATTCATGATTCATGATTCATGATTCATGAATTATGATTCATGATTCATGATTTATGATTCATGATTCATGATTCAATTCATGATTCATAATTCATGATTCATGATTTAATTCATGATTCATTATTCATGATTCATAATTCATGATTTATGATTTAATTCATGATTTAATTCATGATTTATGATTCGATTCATGATTCATAATTCATGATTCATGATTCATGATTCGATTCATGATTTATGATTTAATTCATGATTCAATTCATGATTCATGATTCATGATTCAATTCATGATTCGGTTCCTGATTCAATTCATGATTCATAATTCATGATTCATGATTTAATTCATGATTCATTATTCATGATTCATAATTCATGATTTATGATTTAATTCATGATTTAATTCATGATTTATGATTCGATTCATGATTCATAATTCATGATTCATGATTCATGATTCGATTCATGATTTATGATTTAATTCATGATTCAATTCATGATTCATGATTCATGATTCAATTCATGATTCGGTTCCTGATTCAATTCATGATTCATGATTCAATTCATAATTCATGATTCATTATTCATGATTCAATTCATGATTCATGATTCATGATTAAATTCATGATTCAATTCATGATTCAATTCATGATTCATGATTCAATTCATGAATTATGATTCGATTCATGATTTATTATTTAATTCATGATTCAATTCATGATTCATGATTCGATTCATGATACATGATTCATGATTCAATTCATGATTCATGATTCATGATTCATGATTCATGATTCGATTCATGATTCATGAATCGATTCATGATTTATGATTTAAGTCATGATTCATGATTCGATTCATGATTCATGATTCATGATTCACTTCATGATTCATGATTCATGATTCATGATTCATGATTCGATTCATGATTCATGATTCATGATTCTTGATTCAATTCAAGATTCATGATTCATGATTCATGATTCAATTCATGATTCATGATTCGATTCATGATTCATGATTCATGATACTTGATTCAATTCAAGATTCATGATTCATGATACTTGATTCAATTCAAGATTCATGATTCATGATTCAATTCATGATTCATGATTCGATTCATGATTCATGATTCATGATTCAATTCATTAATTATGATTAAATTCATGAATTATAATTCATGATTCATGATTCAATTCATGATTCATGATTTATGAATCATGATTCATGATTCAATTCATGATTCATGATTCAATTCATGATTCATGATTCATGATTCAATTCATGATTCATGATTCAATTCATGATTTATGATTCAATTCATGATTTGAATCCTGATTCAATTCATGATTCATGATTTGATTTATGATTCATGATTCATGATTCAATTCATGATTCATGATTCAGTTCATGATTCAATTCATGATTCATGATTCAATTTATGATCATGATTCAATTCATGATTCAATTCATGATTCAATTCATGATTCATGATTCGATTCATGATTCAATTCATGATTCATGATTTATGATTTAATTCACGATTCAATTCATGATTCATGATTCAATTCATGATTCATGATTCAATTCATGATTCATAATTCATGATTTATGATTCAATTCATGATTCATGATTCATGATTCATGATTTAATTCATGATTCATGATTCAATTTATGATTCATGATTCATGATTCAATTCATGATTCATGATTCATGATTCATGATTCAATTCATGATTCAATTCATGATTCATGATTTGATTTATGATTTATGATTCATGATTAAATTCATGATTCATGCTTCATGATTCATGATTCATGATTCAATTCATGATTCATGATTCATGATTCATGATTCAATTCATGATTCATGATTCATGATTTAATTCATGATTCTTGATTCGATTCATGATTCATGATTCAATTCATGATTCATGATTCAATTTATGATTCATGATTTGATTCATGATTCATGATTTTATTCATGATTCATGATTCAATTCATGATTCATGATTCATGATTCATGAATTATGATTCATGATTCATGATTCATGATTCATGATTTATGATTCATGATTCATGATTTAATTCATGATTCTTGATTCGATTCATGATTCATGATTCAATTCATGATTCATGATTCAATTTATGATTCATGATTCGATTCATGATTCATGATTCAATTCATTATTCATGATTCATGATTCATGATTCTATTCATGATTCATGATTCGTGCTTCAATTTATGATTCATAATTCATGATTCATGATTCAATTCATGATTTATGATTCGATTCATTATTCATGATTCAATTAATGATTCATGATTCAATTCATGATTCATGATTCAATTCATGATTCATGATTCGATTCATGATTCATGATTCGTGATTCAATTCATGATTCATAATTCATGATTCATGATTTAATTCATGATTTATGATTCATTATTCATGATTCAATTAATGATTCATGATTCATGATTCAATTCATGATTCATGATTTGATTCATGATTCATGATTCATGATTTTATTCATGATTCATGATTCATGATTCATGAATTATAAATCATGATTCATGATTTATGATTCATGATTCAATTCATGATTCATGATTCATGATTCATGATTCAATTCATGATTCTTGATTCAATTCATGATTCATGATTCAATTCATGATTCATGATTCAATTTATTATTCATGATTCGATTCATGATTCATGATTCAATTCATTATTCATGATTCATGATTCATGATTCAAGTCATGATTCATGATTGAATTCATGATTCAATTTATGATTCATGATTCAATTTATGATTCATGATTCATGATTCATGATTTAATTCATGATTCATGATTCAATTTATGATTCATAATTCATGATTCATGATTCAATTCATGATTCATGATTCATGATTCATGATTCAATTCATGATTCAATTCATGATTCGATTCCTGATTTAATTCATGATTCATGATTTGATTTATGATTTATGATTCATGATTAAATTCATGATTCATGCTTCATGATTCATGATTCAATTCATGATTCATGATTCATGATTCATGATTCATTTCATGATTCATGATTCATGATTCATGATTCAATTCATGATTCATGATTCATGATTCATAATTCATGATTCAATTCATGATTCAATTCATGATTCATGATTCATGATTCAATTCATGATTCAAATCATGATTCATGATTCAAATCATGATTCAATACATGATTAAATTCATGATTCAATTCATAATTCATGATTTCATTCTAGATTCAATTTATGATTCATGATTCAATTTATGATTCATGATTCATGATTTATGATTCAATTCATGATTCATGATTCAATTCATGATTCAATTCATGATTCATAATTCATGATTCATAATTCAATTCATGATTCATGATTCAGGATTCATGATTCAATTCATGAAATCATAACTTATGATTCATGATTCAATTCATGATTCATGATTCATGATTCAATTCATGATTCAAATCATGATTCATGATTCAAATCATGATTCAATTCATGATTAAATTCATGATTCAATTCATAATTCATGATTTCATTCTAGATTCAATTTATGATTCATGATTCAATTTATGATTCATGATTCATGATTTATGATTCAATTCATGATTCATGATTCAATTCATGATTCAATTCATGATTCAATTCATGATTCATGATTCGATTTATGATTCATGATTCATAATTCAATTCATGATTTATGATTTATGATTCAATTCATGACTCAACTCATGATTCAATTCATGATTCATGATTCGATTCATGATTCATGATTCATGATTCAATTCATGATTCATGATTCATAATTCATAATTCGATTCATGATTCATAATTCATGATTCATGAATCAATTCATGATTTGATTCCTGATTCAATTCATGATTCATGATTCGATTTATGATTCATGATTTAAGATTCAATTCATGATTCATGATTCATGATTCAATTCATGATTCATGATTCAATTCATGATTCAATTCATGATTCAATTCATGATTCATGATTCATGATTCATTTCATGATTCATGATTCAATTCATGATTCAATTCATGATTCATGATTTAATTCATGATTCAATTCATGATTTATGATTCATGATTCAATTTATGATTCATGATTCATCATTCATGATTCAATTCATGATTCATGATTTGATTTTTGATTCATGATTCATGATTCATTTAATGATTCATGATTCATGATTCATGATTCAATTCATGATTCATGATTCATGATTCAATTCATGATTCAATTCATAATTTATTAATCATGATTCAATTTATGATTCATGATTCATGATTCAATTCATGATTCATGATTCAATTCATGATTCAATTCATGATACATGATTCATGATTCAATTCATGATTCATAATTCATGATTCATGATTCAATTCATAATTTATAATTCATGATTCATGATTCATGATTCAATTCATAATTTATAATTCATGATTCATGATTCATGATTCAATTCATAATTTATAATTCATGATTCATGAATCATAATTCAATTCATGATTCATGATTCAATTCATGATTCATAATTCATGATTCATGATTCAATTCATGATTTATGATTCGATTCATTATTCATGATTCAATTAACGATTCATGATTCATGATTCAATTCATGATTCATGATTCGATTCATGATTCATGATTCGTGATTTAATTCATGATTCATAATTCATGATTCATGATTCAATTCATGATTTATGATTCGATTCATTATTCATGATTCAATTAATGATTCATGATTCATGATTCAATTCATGATTCATGATTTGATTCATGATTCATGATTCATGATTTTATTCATGATTCATGATTCATGATTCATGATTTTATTCATGATTCATGATTCAAATTATGATTCATGATTCATGAATTATGATTCATGATTCATGATTCATGATTTATGAATCATGATTCATGATTCAATTCATGATTCATGATTCATGATTCAATTCATGATTCTTGATTCGATTCATGATTCATGATTCAATTCATGATTCATGATTCAATTTATGATTCATGATTCGATTCATGATTCATGATTTTATTCATGATTCATGATTCAATTCATGATTCATGATTCATGATTCAATTCATGATTCTTGATTCGATTCATGATTCATGATTCAATTCATGATTCATGATTCAATTTATGATTCATGGTTCGATTCATGACTCAACTCATGATTCATGATTCAATTTATGATTCATGATTCATGATTCATGATTCAATTCATGATTCATGATTCATAATTCATAATTCGATTCATGATTCATAATTCATGATTCATGAATCAATTCATGATTTGATTCCTGATTCAATTCATGATTCATGATTCGATTTATGATTCATGATTTAAGATTCAATTCATGATTCATGATTCATGATTCAATTCATGATTCATGATTCAATTCATGATTCAATTCATGATTCAATTCATGATTCATGATTCATGATTCATTTCATGATTCATGATTCAATTCATGATTCAATTCATGATTCATGATTTAATTCATGATTCAATTCATGATTTATGATTCATGATTCAATTTATGATTCATGATTCATCATTCATGATTCATGATTCAATTCATGATTCATGATTTGATTTTTGATTCATGATTCATGATTCATTTAATGATTCATGATTCATGATTCATGATTCAATTCATGATTCATGATTCATGATTCAATTCATGATTCAATTCATAATTTATTAATCATGATTCAATTTATGATTCATGATTCATGATTCAATTCATGATTCATGATTCAATTCATGATTCAATTCATGATACATGATTCATGATTCAATTCATGATTCATAATTCATGATTCATGATTCAATTCATAATTTATAATTCATGATTCATGATTCATGATTCAATTCATAATTTATAATTCATGATTCATGATTCATGATTCAATTCATAATTTATAATTCATGATTCATGAATCATAATTCGATTCATGATTCAATTCATGATTCATAATTCATGATTCATGATTCAATTCATGATTTATGATTCGATTCATTATTCATGATTCAATTAACGATTCATGATTCATGATTCAATTCATGATTCATGATTCGATTCATGATTCATGATTCGTGATTTAATTCATGATTCATAATTCATGATTCATGATTCAATTCATGATTTATGATTCGATTCATTATTCATGATTCAATTAATGATTCATGATTCATGATTCAATTCATGATTCATGATTTGATTCATGATTCATGATTCATGATTTTATTCATGATTCATGATTCATGATTTTATTCATGATTCATGATTCAAATTATGATTCATGATTCATGAATTATGATTCATGATTCATGATTCATGATTTATGAATCATGATTCATGATTCAATTCATGATTCATGATTCATGATTCAATTCATGATTCTTGATTCGATTCATGATTCATGATTCAATTCATGATTCATGATTCAATTTATGATTCATGATTCGATTCATGATTCATGATTTTATTCATGATTCATGATTCAATTCATGATTCATGATTCATGATTCAATTCATGATTCTTGATTCGATTCATGATTCATGATTCAATTCATGATTCATGATTCAATTTATGATTCATGATTCGATTCATGATTCATGATTCAATTCATTATTCATGAATTATGATTCATGATTTATGATTCATGATTCAATTCATGATTCATGATTCATGATTCAATTCATGATTCTTGATTCGATTCATGATTCATGATTCAATTCATGATTCATGATTCAATTTATGATTCATGATTCGATTCATGATTCAATTCATTATTCATGATTCATGATTCATGATTCATGATTCGATTCATGATTCATGATTCATGCTTCAAATCATGATTCATAATTCATGATTCATGATTCAATTCATGATTTATGATTCCATTCATTATTCATGATTCAATTAATGATTCATGATTCATGATTCAATTCATGATTCATGATTCGATTCATGATTTATGATTCATGATTCATGATTCATGATTCAATTCATGATTCTTGATTCGATTCATGATTCATGATTCAATTCATGATTCATGATTCAATTTATGATTCATGATTCGATTCATGATTCATGATTCAATTCATTATTCATGATTCATGATTCATGATTCTATTCATGATTCATGATTCGTGCTTCAATTCATGATTCATAATTCATGATTCATGATTCAATTCATGATTTATGATTCGATTCATTATTCATGATTCAATTAATGATTCATGATTCATGATTCAATTCATGATTCATGATTCAATTCATGATTCATGATTCAATTCATGATTCATGATTCAATTCATGATTCATGATTCGATTCATGATTCATGATTCGTGATTCAATTCATGATTCATAATTCATGATTCATGATTTAATTCATGATTTATGATTCATTATTCATGATTCAATTAATGATTCATGATTCATGATTCAATTCATGATTCATGATTTGATTCATGATTCATGATTCATGATTTTATTCATGATTCATGATTCATGATTCATGATTTATGATTCATGATTCAATTCATGATTCATGATTCATGATTCATGATTCAATTCATGATTCTTGATTCGATTCATGATTCATGATTCAATTCATGATTCATGATTCAATTCATGATTCATGATTCAATTTATTATTCATGATTCGATTCATGATTCAATTCATTATTCATGATTTATGATTCATGATTCAAGTCATGATTCATGATTGAATTCATGATTCAATTTATGATTCATGATTCAATTTATGATTCATGATTCATGATTCATGATTTAATTCATGATTCATGATTCAATTTATGATTCATGATTCAATTCATGATTCAATTCATGATTCGAATTCTGATTTAATTCATGATTCATGATTTGATTTATGATTTATGATTCATGATTCAATTCATGATTCATGATTCATGATTCATGATTCAATTCATGATTCTTGATTCGATTCATGATTCATGATTCAATTCATGATTCATGATTCAATTTATTATTCATGATTCGATTCATGATTCATGATTCAATTCATTATTCATGATTCATGATTCATGATTCATGATTCATGATTCAAGTCATGATTCATGATTGAATTCATGATTCAATTTATGATTCATGATTCAATTTATGATTCATGATTCATGATTCATGATTTAATTCATGATTCATGATTCAATTTATGATTCATAATTCATGATTCAATTCATGATTCATGATTCATGATTCATGATTCATGATTCAATTCATGATTCAATTCATGATTCGATTCCTGATTTAATTCATGATTCATGATTTGATTTATGATTCATGCTTCATGATTCATGATTCAATTCATGATTCATGATTCATGATTCATGATTCAATTCATGATTCATGATTCATGATTCATGATTCAATTCATGATTCATGATTCATGATTCATAATTCATGATTCAATTCATGATTCAATTCATGATTCATAATTCATGATTCATAATTCAGGATTCATGATTAAATTCATGAAATCATAACTTATGATTCATGATTGAATTCATGATTCATGATTCATGATTCAATTCATGATTCAAATCATGATTCATGATTCAAATCATGATTCAATACATGATTAAATTCATGATTCAATTCATAATTCATGATTTCATTCTAGATTCAATTTATGATTCATGATTCAATTTATGATTCATGATTCATGATTTATGATTCAATTCATGATTCATGATTCAATTCATGATTCATAATTCATGATTCATAATTCAATTCATGATTCATGATTCAGGATTCATGATTCAATTCATGAAATCATAACTTATGATTCATGATTCAATTCATGATTCATGATTCAAATTATGATTCAAATCATGATTCATGATTCAAATCATGATTCAATTCATGATTAAATTCATGATTCAATTCATAATTCATGATTTCATTCTAGATTCAATTTATGATTCATGATTCAATTTATGATTCATGATTCATGATTTATGATTCAATTCATGATTCATGATTCAATTCATGATTCAATTCATGATTCAATTCATGATTCATGATTCGATTTATGATTCATGATTCATAATTCAATTCATGATTTATGATTTATGATTCAATTCATGACTCAACTCATGATTCATGATTCAATTCATGATTCATGATTCGATTCATGATTCATGATTCATGATTCAATTCATGATTCATGATTCATAATTCGATTCATGATTCATAATTCATGATTCATGAATCAATTCATGATTTGATTCCTGATTCAATTCATGATTCATGATTCGATTTATGATTCATGATTTAAGATTCAATTCATGATTCATGATTCATGATTCAATTCATGATTCATGATTCAATTCATGATTCAATTCATGATTCAATTCATGATTCATGATTCATTTCATGATTCATGATTCAATTCATGATTCAATTCATGATTCATGATTCATTTCATGATTCATGATTCAATTCATGATTCAATTCATGATTCATGATTTAATTCATGATTCAATTCATGATTTATGATTCATGATTCAATTTATGATTCATGATTCATCATTCATGATTCATGATTCAATTCATGATTCATGATTTGATTTTTGATTCATGATTCATGATTCATTTAATGATTCATGATTCATGATTCATGATTCAATTCATGATTCATGATTCATGATTCAATTCATGATTCAATTCATAATGTATTAATCATGATTCAATTTATGATTCATGATTCAATTCATGATTCATGATTCAATTCATGATTCAATTCATGATACATGATTCATGATTCAATTCATGATTCATAATTCATGATTCATGATTCAATTCATAATTTATAATTCATGATTCATGATTCATGATTCAATTCATAATTTATAATTCATGATTCATGAATCATAATTCAATTCATGATTCATGATTCAATTCATGATTCATAATTCATGATTCATGATTCAATTCATGATTTATGATTCGATTCATTATTCATGATTCAATTAACGATTCATGATTCATGATTCAATTCATGATTCATGATTCGATTCATGATTCATGATTCGTGATTCAATTCATGATTCATAATTCATGATTCATGATTTTATTCATGATTCATGATTCAAATTATGATTCATGATTCATGAATTATGATTCATGATTCATGATTCATGATTTATGAATCATGATTCATGATTCAATTCATGATTCATGATTCATGATTCAATTCATGATTCTTGATTCGATTCATGATTCATGATTCAATTCATGATTCATGATTCAATTTATGATTCATGATTCGATTCATGATTCATGATTTTATTCATGATTCAATTCATGATTCATGAATCATGATTCAATTCATGATTCTTGATTCGATTCATGATTCATGATTCAATTCATGATTCATGATTCAATTTATGATTCATGATTCGATTCATGATTCATGATTCAATTCATTATTCATGAATTATGATTCATGATTCATGATTTATGATTCATGATTCAATTCATGATTCATGATTCATGATTCAATTCATGATTCTTGATTCGATTCATGATTCATGATTCAATTCATGATTCATGATTCAATTTATGATTCATGATTCGATTCATGATTCATGATTCAATTCATTATTCATGATTCATGATTCATGATTCGATTCATGATTCATGATTCATGCTTCAATTCATGATTCATAATTCATGATTCATGATTCAATTCATGATTTATGATTCAATTCATTATTCATGATTCAATTAATGATTCATGATTCATGATTCAATTCATGATTCATGATTCGATTCATGATTTATGATTCATGATTCATGATTCATGATTCAATTTATGATTCTTGATTCGATTCATGATTCATGATTCAATTCATGATTCATGATTCAATTTATGTTTCATGATTCGATTCATGATTCATGATTCAATTCATTATTCATGATTCATGATTCATGATTCTATTCATGATTCATGATTCGTGCTTCAATTAATGATTCATAATTCATGATTCATGATTCAATTCATGATTTATGATTCGATTCATTATTCATGATTCAATTAATGATTCATGATTCATGATTCAATTCATGATTCATGATTCGATTCATGATTCATGATTCGTGATTCAATTCATGATTCATAATTCATGATTCATGATTTAATTCATGATTTATGATTCATTATTCATGATTCAATTAATGATTCATGATTCAATTCATGATTCATGATTTGATTCATGATTCATGATTCATGATTTTATTCATGATTCATGATTCATGATTCATGAATTATGATTCATGATTCATGATTTATGATTCATGATTCAATTCATGATTCATGATTCATGATTCATGATTCAATTCATGATTCTTGATTCGATTCATGATTCATGATTCAATTCATGATTCATGATTCAATTTATTATTCATGATTCGATTCATGATTCATGATTCAATTCATTATTCATGATTCATGATTCATGATTCAAGTCATGATTCATGATTGAATTCATGATTCAATTTATGATTCATGATTCAATTTATGATTCATGATTCATGATTCATGATTTAATTCATGATTCATGATTCAATTTATGATTCATAATTCATGATTCAATTCATGATTCATGATTCATGATTCATGATTCATGATTCAATTCATGATTCAATTCATGATTCGATTCCTGATTTAATTAATGATTTATGATTTGATTTATGATTTATGATTCATGATTAAATTCATGATTCATGCTTCATGATTCATGATTCATGATTCAATTCATGATTCATGATTCATGATTCAATTCATGATTCATGATTCATGATTCATGATTCAATTCATGATTCATGATTCATAATTCATGATTCAATTCATGATTCAATTCATGATTCATAATTCATGATTCATAATTCAGGATTCATGATTAAATTCATGAAATCATAACTTATGATTCATGATTCAATTCATGATTCAATTCATGATTCAAATCATGATTCATGATTCAAATCATGATTCATTATTCAAATCATGATTCAATACATGATTAAATTCATGATTAAATTCATAATTCATGATTTCATTCTAGATTCAATTTATGATTCATGATTCAATTTATGATTCATGATTCATGATTTATGATTCAATTCATGATTCATGATTCAATTCATGATTCAATTCATGATTCATAATTCATGATTCATGATTCAATTCATGATTGATGATTCATGATTCAATTCATGATTTAAATCATGATTCATGATTCAAATCATGATTCAATTCATGATTAAATTCATGATTCAATTCATAATTCATGATTTCATTCTAGATTCAATTTATGATTCATGATTCAATTTATGATTCATGATTCATGATTTATGATTCAATTCATGATTCATGATTCAATTCATGATTCAATTCATGATTCATGATTCGATTTATGATTCATGATTCATAATTCAATTCATGATTTATGATTTATGATTCAATTCATGACTCAACTCATGATTCATGATTCAATTCATGATTCATGATTCGATTCATGATTCATGATTCAATTCATGATTCATGATTCATAATTCATAATTCGATTCATGATTCATAATTCATGATTCATGAATCAATTCATGATTTGATTCCTGATTCAATTCATGATTCATGATTCGATTTATGATTCATGATTTAAGATTCAATTCATGATTCATGATTCAATTCATGATTCATGATTCAATTCATGATTCAATTCATGATTCAATTCATGATTAATGATTCATGATTCATTTCATGATTCATGATTCAATTCATGATTCAATTCATGATTCATGATTTAATTCATGATTCAATTCATGATTTATGATTCATGATTCAATTTATGATTCATGATTCATCATTCATGATTCATGATTCAATTCATGATTCATGATTTGATTTTTGATTCATGATTCATGATTCATTTAATGATTCATGATTTATGATTCATGATTCAATTCATGATTCATGATTCATGATTCAATTCATGATTCAATTCATAATTTATTAATCATGATTCAATTTATGATTCATGATTCATGATTCAATTCATGATTCATGATTCAATTCATGATTCAATTTATGATACATGATTCATGATTCAATTCATGATTCATAATTCATGATTCATGATTCAATTCATAATTTATAATTCATGATTCATAATTCATGATTCAATTCATAATTTATAATTCATGATTCATGAATCATAATTCAATTCATGATTCATGATTCAATTCATGATTCATGATTTAATTCATGATTCATAATTCATGATTCATGATTCAATTCATGATTTATGATTCGATTCATTATTCATGATTCAATTAACGATTCATGATTCATGATTCAATTCATGATTCATGATTCGATTCATGATTCATGATTCGTGATTCAATTCATGATTCATAATTCATGATTCATTATTCAATTCATGATTTATGATTCGATTCATTATTCATGATTCAATTAATGATTCATGATTCATGATTCGATTCATGATTCATGATTTTATTCATGATTCATGATTCATGATTCATGATTTTATTCATGATTCATGATTTAAATTATGATTCATGATTCATGAATTATGATTCATGATTCATGATTCATGATTTATGAATCATGATTCATGATTCAATTCATGATTCATGATTCATGATTCAATTCATGATTCTTGATTCGATTCATGATTCATGATTCAATTTATGATTCATGATTCGATTCATGATTCATGATTTTATTCATGATTCATGATTCAATTCATGATTCATGATTCAATTCATGATTCTTGATTCGATTCATGATTCATGATTCAATTCATGATTCATGATTCAATTTATGATTCATGATTCGATTCATGATTCATGATTCAATTCATTATTTATGAATTATGATTCATGATTCATGATTTATGATTCATGATTCAATTCATGATTCATGATTCATGATTCAATTCATGATTCTTGATTCGATTCATGATTCATGATTCAATTCATGATTCATGATTCAATTTATGATTCATGATTCGATTCATGATTCATGATTCAATTCATTATTCATGATTCATGATTCATGATTCGATTCATGATTCATGATTCATGCTTCAATTCATGATTCATAATTCATGATTCATGATTCAATTCATGATTTATGATTCAATTCATTATTCATGATTCAATTAATGATTCATGATTCATGATTCAATTCATGATTCATGATTCGATTCATGATTCATGATTCGTGATTAAATTCATGATTCATAATTCATGATTCATGATTTAATTCATGATTTATGATTCGATTCATTACTCATGATTCAATTAATGATTCATGATTCATGATTAAATTCATGATTCATGATTTGATTCATGATTCATGATTCATGATTTTATTCATGATTCATGATTTTATTCATGATTCATGATTCATGATTCAATTCATGATTCATGATTCATGATTCATGATTCATGATTCAATTCATGATTCATAATTCATGATTCATGATTCAATTCATGATTCATAATTCATGATTCATGATTCATGATTCGATTCATGATTTATGATTTAATTCATGATTTAATTCATGATTCATGATTCGATTCATGATTCATAATTCATGATTCATGATTCATGATTCGATTCATGATTTATGATTTAATTCATGATTCAATTCATGATTCATGATTCATGATTCAATTCATGATTCGATTCCTGATTCCATTCATGATTCATGATTTGATTTTTGATTCATGATTCATGATTCAATTCATGATTCATGATTCATGATTAAATTCATGATTAAATTCATGATTCATGATTCAATTCATGAATTATGATTCGATTCATGATTTATTATTTAATTCATGATTCAATTCATGATTCATGATTCGATTCATGATACATGATTCATGATTCAATTCATGATTCATGATTCATGATTCGATTCATGATTCATGATTCGATTCATGATTCATGATTCATGATTCACTTCATGATTCATGATTCATGATTCATGATTCATGATTCATGATTCGATTCATGATTCATGATTCAATTCAAGATTCATGATTCATGATTCATGATTCAATTCATGATTCATGATTCGATTCATGATTTATGATTCGATTCATGATTCATGATTCATGATTCAATTCAAGATTCATGATTCATGATTCATGATTCAATTCATGATTCATGATTCGATTCATGATTTATGATTCGATTCATTATTCATGATTCAATTAACGATTCATGATTCATGATTCAATTCATGATTCATGATTCGATTCATGATTCATGATTCGTGATTCAATTCATGATTCATAATTCATGATTCATGATTCAATTCATGATTTATGATTCGATTCATTATTCATGATTCAATTAATGATTCATGATTCATGATTCAATTCATGATTCATGATTTGATTCATGATTCATGATTCATGATTTTATTCATGATTCATGATTCATGATTTTATTCATGATTCATGATTCAAATTATGATTCATGATTCATGAATTATGATTCATGATTCATGATTCATGATTTATGAATCATGATTCATGATTCAATTCATGATTCATGATTCATTATTCAATTCATGATTCATGATTCAATTCATGATTTATGATTCAATTCATTATTCATGATTCAATTAATGATTCATGATTCATGATTCAATTCATGATTCATGATTCGATTCATGATTTATGATTCATGATTCATGATTCAATTCATGATTCTTGATTCGATTCATGATTCATGATTCAATTCATGATTCATGATTCAATTTATGATTCATGATTCGATTCATGATTCATGATTCAATTCATTATTCATGATTCATGATTCTATTCATGATTCATGATTCGTGCTTCAATTCATGATTCATAATTCATGATTCATAATTCATGATTCATGATTCAATTCATGATTTATGATTCGATTCATTATTCATGATTCAATTAATGATTCATGATTCATGATTCAATTCATGATTCATGATTCAATTCATGATTCATGATTCGATTCATGATTCATGATTCGTGATTCAATTCATGATTCATAATTCATGATTCATGATTTAATTCATGATTTATGATTCATTATTCATGATTCAATTAATGATTCATGATTCATGATTCAATTCATGATTCAATTCATGATTCATGATTTGATTCATGATTCATAATTCATGATTTTATTCATGATTCATGATTCATGATTCATGAATTATGATTCATGATTCATGATTTATGATTCATGATTCAATTCATGATTCATGATTCATGATTCAATTCATGATTCTTGATTCGATTCATGATTCATGATTCAATTCATGATTCATGATTCAATTTATTATTCATGATTCGATTCATGATTCATGATTCAATTCATTATTCATGAGTCATGATTCATGATTCAAGTCATGATTCATGATTGAATTCATGATTCAATTTATGATTCATGATTCAATTTATGATTCATGATTCATGATTCATGATTTAATTCATGATTCATGATTCAATTTATGATTCATAATTCATGATTCATGATTCAATTCATGATTCATGATTCATGATTCAATTCATGATTCAATTCATGATTCGATTCCTGATTTAATTCATGATTCATGATTTGATTTATGATTTATTATTCATGATTAAATTCATGATTCATGCTTCATGATTCATGATTCATGATTCAATTCATGATTCATGATTCATGATTCATGATTCATGATTCAATTCATGATTCAATTCATGATTCATAATTCATGATTCATAATTCAGGATTCATGATTAAATTCATGAAATCATAACTTATGATTCATGATTCAATTCATGATTCATGATTCATGATTCAATTCATGATTCAAATCATGATTCAATACATGATTAAATTCATGATTAAATTCATAATTCATGATTTCATTCTAGATTAAATTTATGATTCATGATTCAATTTATGATTCATGATTCATGATTTATGATTCAATTCATGATTCATGATTCAATTCATGATTCAATTCATGATTCATAATTCATGATTCATAATTCAATTCATGATTCATGATTCATAATTCAATTCATGATTTATGATTTATGATTCAATTCATGACTCAACTCATGATTCATGATTCAATTCATGATTCATGATTCGATTCATGATTCATGATTCAATTCATGATTCATAATTCATAATTCGATTCATGATTCATAATTCATGATTCATGAATCAATTCATGATTTGATTCCTGATTCAATTCATGATTCATGATTCGATTTATGATTCATGATTTAAGATTCAATTCATGATTCATGATTCATGATTCAATTCATGATTCATGATTCAATTCATAATTCAATTCATGATTCAATTCATGATTCATGATTCATGATTCATTTCATGATTCATGATTCAATTCATGATTCAATTCATGATTCATGATTTAATTCATGATTCATGATTCAATTTATGATTCATGATTCATCATTCATGATTCATGATTCAATTCATGATTCATGATTTGATTTTTGATTCATGATTCATGATTCATTTAATGATTCATGATTCATGATTCAATTCATGATTCATGATTCATGATTCAATTCATGATTCAATTCATAATTTATTAATCATGATTCAATTTATGATTCATGATTCATGATTGAATTCATGATTCATGATTCAATTCATGATTCAATTCATGATACATGATTCATGATTCAATTCATGATTCATAATTCATGATTCATGATTCAATTCATAATTTATAATTCATGATTCATGATTCATGATTCAATTCATAATTTATAATTCATGATTCATGAATCATAATTCAATTCATGATTCATGATTCAATTCATGATTCATGATTCAATTCATGATTCATAATTCATGATTCATGATTCAATTCATGATTTATGATTCGATTCATTATTCATGATTCAATTAACGATTCATGATTCATGATTCAATTCATGATTCATGATTCGATTCATGATTCATGATTCGTGATTCAATTCATGATTCATGATTCAATTCATGATTTATGATTCGATTCATTATTCATGATTCAATTAATGATTCATGATTCATGATTCAATTCATGATTCATGATTTGATTCATGATTCATGATTCATGATTTTATTCATGATTCATGATTCATGATTCATGATTTTATTCATGATTCATGATTCAAATTATGATTCATGATTCATGAATTATGATTCATGATTCATGATTCATGATTTATGAATCATGATTCATGATTCAATTCATGATTCATGATTCATGATTCAATTCATGATTCTTGATTCGATTCATGATTCATGATTCGATTCATGATTCATGATTCAATTTATGATTCATGATTCGATTCATGATTCATGATTTTATTCATGATTCATGATTCAATTCATGATTCATGATTCATGATTCAATTCATGATTCTTGATTCGATTCATGATTCATGATTCAATTCATGATTCATGATTCAATTTATGATTCATGATTCGATTCATGATTCATGATTCAATTCATTATTCATGAATTATGATTCATGATTCATGATTTATGATTCATGATTCAATTCATGATTCATGATTCATGATTCAATTCATGATTCTTGATTCGATTCATGATTCATGATTCAATTCATGATTCATGATTCAATTTATGATTCATGATTCGATTCATGATTCATGATTCAATTCATTATTCATGATTCATGATTCATGATTCGATTCATGATTCATGATTCATGCTTCAATTCATGATTCATAATTCATGATTCATGATTCAATTCATGATTTATGATTCAACTCATTATTCATGATTCAATTAATGATTCATGATTCATGATTCAATTCATGATTCATGATTCGATTCATGATTCATGATTCGTGATTCAATTCATGATTCATAATTCATGATTCATGATTTATGATTCGATTCATTATTCATGATTCAATTAATGATTCATGATTCATGATTCAATTCATGATTCATGATTTGATTCATGATTCATGATTCATGATTTTATTCATGATTCATGATTCATGATTTTATTCATGATTCATGATTCATGATTCAATTCATGATTCATGATTCATGAATTATGATTCATGATTCATGATTTATGATTCATGATTCATGATTCAATTCATGATTCATAATTCATGATTCATGATTCAATTCATAATTTATTATTCATGATTCATGATTCGATTCATGATTTATGATTTAATTCATGATTTAATTCATGATTCATGATTCGATTCATGATTCATAATTCATGATTCATGATTCGATTCATGATTTATGATTTAATTCATGATTCAATTCATGATTCATGATTCATGATTCAATTCATGATTCGATTCCTGATTCCATTCATGATTCATGATTTGATTTTTGATTCATGATTCATGATTCAATTCATGATTCATGATTCATGATTAAATTCATGATTAAATTCATGATTCAATTCATGATTCATGATTCAATTCATGATACATGATTCATGATTCAATTCATGATTAATGATTCATGATTCATGATTCATGATTCGATTCATGATTCATGATTCATGATTTATGATTTAAGTCATGATTCATGATTCGATTCATGATTCATGATTCATGATTCACTTCATGATTCATGATTCATGATTCATGATTCATGATTCGATTCATGATTCATGATTCTTGATTCAATTCAAGATTCATGATTCATGATTCATGATTCAATTCATGATTCATGATTCGATTCATGATTCATGATTCGATTCATGATTCATGATTCATGATACTTGATTCAATTCAAGATTCATGATTCATGATTCAATTCATGATTCATGATTCGATTCATGATTCATGATTCAATTCATTAATTATGATTAAATTCATGAATTATAATTCATGATTCATGATTCGATTCATGATTCATGATTCATGATTCATGATTCATGATTCAATTCATGATTCATGATTCAATTCATGATTCATAATTCATGATTCATGATTCAATTCATAATTCATGATTCATGATTCAATTCATGATTCATGATTCAATTCATGATTTATGATTCAATTCATGATTTGATTCCTGATTCAATTCATGATTCATGATTTGATTTATGATTCATGATTCATGATTCATGATTCATGATTCAATTCATGATTCATGATTCAGTTCATGATTCAATTCATGATTCATGATTCATGATTCAATTTATGATTCATGATTCAATTCATGATTCAATTCATGATTCAATTCATGATTCATGATTCGATTCATGATTCAATTCATGATTCATGATTTATGATTCAATTCATGATTCAATTCATGATTCATGATTCAATTCATGATTCATGATTCATGATTCAATTCATGATTCATAATTCATGATTTATGATTCAATTCATGATTCATGATTCATGATTCATGATTTAATTCATGATTCATGATTCAATTTATGATTCATAATACATGATTCATGATTCAATTCATGATTCATGATTCATGATTCATGATTCAATTCATGATTCAATTCATGATTCATGATTTGATTTATGATTTATGATTCATGATTAAATTCATGATTCATGCTTCATGATTCAATTCATGATTCAATTCATGATTCATGATTCATGATTCATGATTAATGATTCAATTCATGATTCATGATTCATGATTCATGATTTAATTCATGATTCTTGATTCGATTCATGATTCATGATTCAATTCATGATCCATGATTCAATTTATGATTCATGATTTGATTCATGATTCATGATTTTATTCATGATTCATGATTCAATTCATGATTCATGATTCATGATTTATGATTCATGATTCATGATTCAATTCATGATTCATGATTCAATTCATGATTCTTGATTTGATTCATGATTCATGATTCAATTCATGATTCATAATTCAATTTATGATTCATGATTCGATTCATGATTCATGATTCAATTCATTTTTCATGATTCATGATTCATGATTCTATTCATGATTCATGATTCATGCTTCAATTCATGATTCATAATTCATGATTCATGATTCAATTCATGATTTATGATTCGATTCATTATTCATGATTCAATTAATGATTCATGATTCATGATTCAATTCATGATTCATGATTCGATTCATGATTCATGATTAGTGATTGAATTCATGATTCATAATTCATGATTCATGATTTAATTCATGATTTATGATTCATTATTCATGATTCAATTAATGATTCATGATTCATGATTCAATTCATGATTCGATTCATGATTCATGATTCATGATTTTATTCATGATTCATGATTCATGATTCATGATTCAATTCATGATTCATGATTCATGATTCATGATTCAATTCATGATTCTTGATTCGATTCATGATTCATGATTCAATTCATGATTCATGATTCAATTTATTATTCATGATTCGATTCATGATTCATGATTCAATTCATTATTCATGATTCATGATTCATGATTCACGTCATGATTAATGATTGAATTCATGATTCAATTTATGTTTCATGATTCAATTTATGATTCATGATTCAATTCATGATTTAACTTATGATTCATGATTCAATTCATGATTCATGATTTGATTCATGATTCATGATTCTTGATTCAATTCATGATTCATGATTCATAATTCATGATTGGATTCATGATTCATGATTCATGATTCATGAATCAATTCATGATTCGATTCCTGATTCAATTCATGATTCATGATTCAATTTATGATTCATGATTCATGATTCAATTCATGATTCATGATTCATGATTCAATTCATGATTCAATTCATGATTCGATTCATGATTCATGATTCATGATTCATGATTCAATTCATGATTCATGATTCATGATTCATGATTCAATACATGATTCATGATTCAATTCATGATTCATGATTTGATTCATGATTTATGATTCGATTCATGATTCATAATTCATGATTCATGATATAATTCATTATTCATGATTCATGATTCATGATTCGATTTATGATTTATGATTTAATTCATGATTCAATTCATGATTCATGATTCATGATTCAATTCATGATTCATAATTCATGATTCATGATTCGATTCATGATTTATGATTTAATTCATGATTCAATTCATGATTCATGATTCGATTCATGATTCATGATTCAATTCATGATTCATGATTCTATTCATGATTCGATTCCTGATTCAATTCATGATTCATGATTTGATTTTTGATTCATGATTCAATTCATGATTCATGATTCAATTCATGATTCAATTCATGATTCAATTCATGATTCATGATTCATGATTCGATTCATGATTCATGATTCAATTCATGATTCATGATTCATGATTCTTGATTCAATTCAAGATTCATGATTCATGATTCATGATTCAATTCATGATTCATGATTCGATTCATGATTCATGATTCTTGATTCAATTCAAGATTCATGATTCATGATTCAATTCATGATTCATGATTCGATTCATGATTCATGATTCAATTAATTAATTATGATTAAATTCATGATTCATAATTCATGATTCATGATTCAATTCATGATTCATGATTTATGAATCATGATTCATGATTCAATTCATGATTCATGATTCGATTCATGATTCATGATTCTTGATTCAATTCAAGATTCATGATTCATGATTCAATTCATGATTCATGATTCGATTCATGATTCATGATTCAATTAATTAATTATGATTAAATTCATGATTCATGATTCAATTCATGATTCATGATTTATGAATCATGATTCATGATTCAATTCATGATTCATGATTCAATTCATGATTTATGATTCAATTCATGATTCGATTCCTGATTCAATTCATGATTCATGATTTGATTTATAATTCATGATTCAATTCATGATTCATGATTCATGATTCATGATTCAATTCATGATTTTGATTCATGATTCAATTCATTAATCATGATTCATGATTCAATTCATGATTCAATTCATGATTCATGATTCAATTCATGATTCATGATTCATGATTCAATTTATGATTCATGATTCAATTCATGATTCAACTCATGATTCAATTCATGATTCATGATTCGATTCATGATTCAATTCATGATTCATGATTCATGATTCAATTCATGATTCATAATTCATGATTTATGATTCAATTCATAATTCATGATTCATGATTCATGATTTAATTCATGATTCATGATTCAATTCATGATTAATAATTCATGATTCATGATTCAATTCATGATTAATGATTCATGATTCAATTCATGAATCATGATTCAATTCATGATTCGATTCCTGATTTAATTCATGATTCATGATTTGATTTATGATTTATGATATAATTCATGATTCATGATTCGATTCATGATTCAATTCATGATTCATGATTCATGATTCAATTTATGATTCATGATATAATTCATGATTCATGATTCGATTCATGATTCAATTCATGATTCATGATTCAATTCATGATTCATGATTCAATTCATGATTCGATTCATGATTCAATTCATGAATCATGATTTATGATTCATGATTCATGATTAAATTAATGATTCAATTTATGATTAAATTAATGATTCATGATTTGATTCATGATTCATGATTCAGTTCATGATTCATGATTCGATTCAAGATTTATGATTCATGATTCAATTCATGATTCATGATTCATGATTTAATTCATGATTCATGATTTAATTCATGATTCATGATTCATGATTCATAATTCAATTCATGATTCATGATTCATAATTCAATTCATGATTTATGATTTATGATTCATGAAATCAATTCATGATTCATGATTCAATTCATGATTCATAATTCATGATTCATGATTCATGATTCATAATTCATGATTCAATTCATGATTCATAATTCATGATTCATGATTCAATTCATGATTCATGATTCATGATTCAATTCATGAAATCATAATTCATGATTCATGATTCAATTCATGATTCATGATTCATGATTCATGATTCAATTCATGATTCATGATTCAAATCATAATTCATGATTCAAATCATGATTCAATTCATGATTCAATTCATGATTCATGATTTAATTCTTGATTCAATTCATGATTCATGATTCCATTCATGATTCGATTCCTGATTCAATTCATGATTCATGATTCGATTTATGATTCATGATTCATAATTCAATTCATGATTCATGATTTATGATTCAATTAATGATTCAACTCATGATTCATGATTTAATTCATGATTCATGATTCGATTCATGATTCATGATTCATGATTCAATTCATGATTCATGATTTGATTCATGATTCAATTCATGATTCATAATTCGATTCATGATTCATGATTCAATTCATGATTCAATTCCTGATTAAATTCATGATTCATGATTTGATTTTTGATTCATGATTCATTTAATGATTCATTTAATGATTCATGATTCAATTCATGATCTATGATTAATGATTCAATTCATGATTCAATTCATGATTTATGATTCATGATTCAATTTATGATTCATGATTCATGATTCATGATTCAATTCATGATTCATGATTCATGATTCAATTCATGATTCAATTCATGATACATGATTTATGATTCAATTCATGATTCATAATTCATGATTCATGATTCAATTCATAATTTATAATTCATGACTCATGAATCATGATTCAATTCATGATTCATGATTCAATTCATGATTCATGATTCAATTCATGATTCATGATTCATGATTCGATTCATAATTCATGATTCAAATCATGATTCATGATTCATGATTCGATTCATGATTCATGATTCGATTCATGATTCATGATTCGTGATTCAATTCATGATTCATGATTTAGTTCATGATTTATGATTCGATTCATGATTCAATTAATGATTCAATTCATGATTCATGATTTGATTCATGATTCATGATTCATGATTTTATTCATGATTCATAAATCATGATTCATGATTTTATTCATGATTCAATTCATGATTCAATTCATGATTCTTGATTCGATTCATGATTCATAATTCAATTTATGATTTATGATTCGATTCATGATTCATGATTCAATTCATTATTTATGATTCATGATTCATGATTCAATTCATTATTCATGATTCATGATTCATGATTCAAGTCATGATTCATGATTCAATTCATGATTCAATTTATGATTCATGATTCAATTTATGATTCATGATTCAATTCATGATTTAACTCATGATTCATGATTCATGATTCAATTCATGATTCATGATTCGATTCATGATTCATGATTCATTTCATGATTCATGATTCATATTTCATGATTGGATTCATGATTCATGATTTATGATTCATGAATCAATTCATGATTCGATTCCTGATTCAATTCATGATTCATGATTCGATTTATGATTCATGATTCAATTCATGATTCATGATTCAATTCATGATTCATGATTCAATTCATGATTCATGATTCAATTCATGATTCAATTCATGATTCGATTCATGATTCATGATTCAATTCATGATTCATGATTCAATTCATGATTCATGATTCGATTCATGATTCATGATTCATGATTCATGATTCAATTCATTAATTATGATTAAATTCATGATTCATAATTCATGATTCATGATTCAATTCATGATTCATGATTTATGAATCATGATTCATAATTCAATTCATGATTCATGATTCAATTCATGATTCATAATTCATGATTCATGATTCAATTCATGATTCATGATTCATGATTCAATTCATGATTCATGATTCAATTCATGATTTATGATTCAATTCATGATTCGATTCCTGATTCAATTCATGATTCATGATTCAATTTATGATTCATGATTCAATTTATGATTCATGATTCAATTCATGATTCATGATTCAATTCATAATTCAATTCATGATTCAATTCATGATTCATGATTCGATTCATGATTCAATTCATGATTCATGATTCAATTCATAATTCAATTCATGATTCAATTCATGATTCATGATTCATGATTCAATTCATGATTCATAATTTATGATTTATGATTCAATTCATTAATCATGATTCATGATTTAATTCATGATTCATGATTCAATTCATGATTCATAATTCATGATTCATGATTCAATTCATGATTCATGATACATGATTCAATTCATGATTCATGATTCAATTCATGATTCGATTCATGATTCAATTCATGATTCATAATTCATGATTCATGATTCAATTCATGATTCATGATTCATGATTCATGATTCATGATTCAATTCATGATTCAATTTATGATTAAATTAATGATTCATGATTTGATTCATGATTCATGATTCGATTCAAGATTCATGATTCATGATTCAATTCATGATTCATAATTCATGATTCATGATTAAATTAATGATTCATAATTCATGATTCATGATTCAATTCATGATTCATGATTCATGATTCAATTCATGATTTATGATTTATGATTCATGATTCAATTCATGTTTCATGATTCAATTTATGATTCATAATTCATGATTCATGATTCAATTCATGATTCATGATTCATGATTCATAATTCATGATTCAATTCATGATTCAATTCATGATTCATAATTCATGATTTATGATTCAATTCATGATTCATGATTCAATTCATGAAATCATAATTCATGATTCATGATTTAATTCATTATTCGTTTCCTGATTCAATTCATGATTCATAATTCATGATTCATGATTCAATTCATGATTCATGATTCAATTCATGAAATCATAATTCATGATTCATGATTTAATTCATTATTCGTTTCCTGATTCAATTCATGATTCATGATTCAATTCATATTTCATGATTCATGATTCATGATTCATGATTCAATTCATGATTCGATTCATGATTCATGATTCAATTCATGATTCATGATTCATGATTCAAATCATGATTCATGATTCGATTCATGATTCATGATTCAATTCATTAACTATGATTCAATTCATGATTCATGATTCATGATTCAATTCATGATTCATGATTTATGAATCATGATTCATGATTCAATTCATGATTCATGATTCATGATTCATAATTCATGATTCATGATTCGATTCATGATTCATGATTCATGATTCAATTCATTATTCATGATTCATGATTCATGATTCAAGTCATGATTCATGATTCAATTCATGATTCAATTTATGTTACATGATTCGATTTATGATTCATGATTCATGATTCAATTCATGATTCATGATTCATGATTCAATTCATGATTCATGATTCAATTCATGATTCAATTGATGATTCGATTCATGATTCATGATTCATGATTCAATTCATGATTCATGATTCATGATTCATGATTCAATTCATGATTCGATTCATGATTTATGATTCATGATTCGATTCATGATTCGATTCATGATTCATGATTCATGATTCAATTCATGATTCATGATTCGATTCATGATTCATGATTCATGATTCAATTCATTAATTATGATTAAATTCATGATTCATAATTCATGATTCATGATTCAATTCATGATTCATGATTTATGAATCATGATTCATGATTCAATTCATGATTTATGATTCAATTCATGATTCATGATTCGTGATTTAATTCATGATTCATGATTCAATTCATGATTCATAATTCATGATTCATGATTCAATTCATGATTCATGATTCATGATTCAATTCATGATTCATGATTCAATTCATGATTCAATTCCTGATTTAATTCATGATTCATGATTTGATTTATGATTTATGATTCATGATTCAATTCATGATTCATGATTCATGATTCAATTCATGATTCATGATTCATGATTCAATTCATAATTCATGATTCATGATTCAATTTATGATTCATGATTCAATTCATGATTCATGATTCAATTCATGATTCAATTCATGATTCATGATTCAATTTATGATTCTTGATTCATGATTCAATTCATGATTCATGATTCGATTCATGATTCAATTCATGATTCATGATTCAATTCATAATTCATGATTCATGATTCAATTCATGATTCATGATTCAATTCATAATTCAATTCATGATTTATAATTCAACTCATGATTCATGATTCGATTCATGATTCTTGATTCATGAATTATGATTCGATTCGTGATTCATGATTCATGATTTGATTTATGATTCATGATTCATTATTCAATTCATGATTCATGCTTCATGATTCAATTCATGATTCATGATTCATGATTCAATTCATGATTCATGATTCAATTCATGATTCAATTCATGATTCATGAATCATGATTCAATTCATGATTCATGATTTGATTCATGATTCAATTCATGATTCATAATTCGATTCATGATTCATGATTCAATTCATGATTCAATTCCTGATTAAATTCATGATTCATGATTTGATTTTTGATTCATGATTCATTTAATGATTCATTTAATGATTCATGATTCAATTCATGATCTATGATTAATGATTCAATTCATGATTCAATTCATGATTCAATTCATGATTCAATTTATGATTCATGATTCATGATTCATGATTCAATTCATGATTCATGATTCATGATTCAATTCATGATTCAATTCATGATACATGATTTATGATTCAATTCATGATTCATAATTCATGATTCATGATTCAATTCATAATTTATAATTCATGATTCATGAATCATGATTCAATTCATGATTCATGATTCAATTCATGATTCATGATTCAATTCATGATTCATGATTCATGATTCGATTCATAATTCATGATTCAAATCATGATTCATGATTCATGATTCGATTCATGATTCATGATTCGATTCATGATTCATGATTCGTGATTCAATTCATGATTCATGATTTAGTTCATGATTTATGATTCGATTCATGATTCAATTAATGATTCAATTCATGATTCATGATTTGATTCATGATTCATGATTCATGATTTTATTCATGATTCATAAATCATGATTCATGATTTTATTCATGATTCATGATTCAATTCATGATTCAATTCATGATTCTTGATTCGATTCATGATTCATAATTCAATTTATGATTTATGATTCGATTCATGATTCATGATTCAATTCATTATTTATGATTCATGATTCATGATTCAATTCATTATTCATGATTCATGATTCATGATTCAAGTCATGATTCATGATTCAATTCATGATTCAATTTATGATTCATGATTCAATTTATGATTCATGATTCAATTCATGATTTAACTCATGATTCATGATTCATGATTCAATTCATGATTCATGATTCGATTCATGATTCATGATTCATGATTCATTTCATGATTCATGATTCATATTTCATGATTGGATTCATGATTCATGATTTATGATTCATGAATCAATTCATGATTCGATTCCTGATTCAATTCATGATTCATGATTCGATTTATGATTCATGATTCAATTCATGATTCATGATTCAATTCATGATTCATGATTCAATTCATGATTCATGATTCAATTCATGATTCAATTCATGATTCGATTCATGATTCATGATTCAATTCATGATTCATGATTCAATTCATGATTCATGATTCGATTCATGATTCATGATTCATGATTCATGATTCAATTCATTAATTATGATTAAATTCATGATTCATAATTCATGATTCATGATTCAATTCATGATTCATGATTTATGAATCATGATTCATAATTCAATTCATGATTCATGATTCAATTCATGATTCATAATTCATGATTCATGATTCAATTCATGATTCATGATTCATGATTCAATTCATGATTCATGATTCATGATTCAATTCATGATTCATGATTCAATTCATGATTTATGATTCAATTCATGATTCGATTCCTGATTCAATTCATGATTCATGATTCAATTTATGATTCATGATTCAATTTATGATTCATGATTCAATTCATGATTCATGATTCAATTCATAATTCAATTCATGATTCAATTCATGATTCATGATTCGATTCATGATTCAATTCATGATTCATGATTCAATTCATAATTCAATTCATGATTCATGATTCATGATTCATGATTCAATTCATGATTCATAATTTATGATTTATGATTCAATTCATTAATCATGATTCATGATTTAATTCATGATTCATGATTCAATTCATGATTCATAATTCATGATTCATGATTCAATTCATGATTCATGATACATGATTCAATTCATGATTCATGATTCAATTCATGATTCGATTCATGATTCAATTCATGATTCATAATTCATGATTCATGATTCAATTCATGATTCATGATTCATGATTCATGATTCAATTCATGATTCAATTTATGATTAAATTAATGATTCATGATTTGATTCATGATTCATGATTCGATTCAAGATTCATGATTCATGATTCAATTCATGATTCATAATTCATGATTCATGATTAAATTAATGATTCATAATTCATGATTCATGATTCAATTCATGATTCATGATTCATGATTCATGATTCAATTCATGATTTATGATTTATGATTCATGATTCAATTCATGTTTCATGATTCAATTCATGATTCATAATTCATGATTCATGATTCAATTCATGATTCATGATTCATGATTCATAATTCATGATTCAATTCATGATTCAATTCATGATTCAATTCATATTTCATGATTCATGATTCATGATTCATGATTCAATTCATGATTCGATTCATGATTCATGATTCAATTCATGATTCATGATTCATGATTCAAATCATGATTCATGATTCGATTCATGATTCATGATTCAATTCATTAACTATGATTCAATTCATGATTCATGATTCATGATTCATGATTTATGAATCATGATTCATGATTCAATTCATGATTCATGATTCATGATTCGATTCATGATTCATGATTCATGATTCAATTCATTATTCATGATTCATGATTCATGATTCAAGTCATGATTCATGATTCAATTCATGATTCAATTTATGTTACATGATTCGATTTATGATTCATGATTCATGATTCAATTCATGATTCATGATTCATGATTCAATTCATGATTCATGATTCAATTCATGATTCAATTGATGATTCGATTCATGATTCATGATTCATGATTCAATTCATGATTCATGATTCATGATTCAATTCATGATTCGATTCATGATTTATGATTCATGATTCGATTCATGATTCGATTCATGATTCATGATTCATGATTCAATTCATGATTCATGATTCGATTCATGATTCATGATTCATGATTCATGATTCAATTCATTAATTATGATTAAATTCATGATTCATAATTCATGATTCATGATTCAATTCATGATTTATGATTCAATTCATGATTCATGATTCGTGATTTAATTCATGATTCATGATTCAATTCATGATTCATAATTCATGATTCATGATTCAATTCATGATTCATGATTCATGATTCAATTCATGATTCATGATTCAATTCATGATTCAATTCCTGATTTAATTCATGATTAATGATTTGATTTATGATTTATGATTCATGATTCAATTCATGATTCATGATTCATGATTCAATTCATGATTCATGATTCATGATTCAATTCATAATTCATGATTCATGATTCAATTTATGATTCATGATTCAATTCATGATTCATGATTCAATTCATGATTCAATTCATGATTCATGATTCAATTTATGATTCTTGATTCATGATTCAATTCATGATTCATGATTCGATTCATGATTCAATTCATGATTCATGATTCATGATTCAATTCATGATTCGATTCATGATTCAATTCATGATTCATAATTCATGATTCATGATTCAATTCATGATTCATGATTCATGATTCATGATTCATGATTCAATTCATGATTCAATTTATGATTAAATTAATGATTCATGATTTGATTCATGATTCATGATTCGATTCAAGATTCATGATTCATGATTCAATTCATGATTCATAATTCATGATTCATGATTAAATTAATGATTCATAATTCATGATTCATGATTCAATTCATGATTCATGATTCATGATTCATGATTCAATTCATGATTTATGATTCATGATTCAATTCATGTTTCATGATTCAATTCATGATTCATAATTCATGATTCATGATTCAATTCATGATTCATGATTCATAATTCATGATTCAATTCATGATTCAATTCATGATTCATAATTCATGATTCATGATTCAATTCATGATTCATGATTCAATTCATGAAATCATAATTCATGATTCATGATTTAATTCATTATTCGTTTCCTGATTCAATTCATGATTCATGATTCAATTCATATTTCATGATTCATGATTCATGATTCATGATTCAATTCATGATTCGATTCATGATTCATGATTCAATTCATGATTCATGATTCATGATTCATGATTCAAATCATGATTCATGATTCGATTCATGATTCATGATTCAATTCATTAACTATGATTCAATTCATGATTCATGATTCATGATTCAATTCATGATTCATGATTTATGAATCATGATTCATGATTCAATTCATGATTCATGATTCATGATTCATAATTCATGATTCATGATTCGATTCATGATTCATGATTCAATTCATTATTCATGATTCATGATTCATGATTCAAGTCATGATTCATGATTCAATTCATGATTCAATTTATGTTACATGATTCGATTTATGATTCATGATTCATGATTCAATTCATGATTCATGATTCATGATTCAATTCATGATTCATTCATGATTCATGATTCATGATTCAATTCATGATTCGATTCATGATTTATGATTCATGATTCGATTCATGATTCATGATTCATGATTCAATTCATGATTCATGATTCGATTCATGATTCATGATTCATGATTCATGATTCAATTCATTAATTATGATTAAATTCATGATTCATAATTCATGATTCATGATTCAATTCATGATTCATGATTTATGAATCATGATTCATGATTCAATTCATGATTTATGATTCAATTCATGATTCATGATTCGTGATTTAATTCATGATTCATGATTCAATTCATGATTCATAATTCATGATTCATGATTCAATTCATGATTCATGATTCAATTCATGATTCATGATTCAATTCATGATTCAATTCCTGATTTAATTCATGATTCATGATTTGATTTATGATTTATGATTCAATTCATGATTCATGATTCATGATTCAATTCATGATTCATGATTCATGATTCAATTCATAATTCATGATTCATGATTCAATTTATGATTCATGATTCAATTCATGATTCATGATTCATGATTCATGATTCAATTCATGATTCATGATTCATGATTCATGATTCAATTCATGATTCGATTCATGATTTATGATTCATGATTCGATTCATGATTCATGATTCATGATTCAATTCATGATTCATGATTCGATTCATGATTCATGATTCATGATTCATGATTCAATTCATTAATTATGATTAAATTCATAATTCATAATTCATGATTCATGATTCAATTCATGATTCATGATTTATGAATCATGATTCATGATTCAATTCATGATTTATGATTCAATTCATGATTCATGATTCGTGATTTAATTCATGATTCATGATTCAATTCATGATTCATAATTCATGATTCATGATTCAATTCATGATTCATGATTCATGATTCAATTCATGATTCATGATTCAATTCATGATTCAATTCCTGATTTAATTCATGATTCATGATTTGATTTATGATTTATGATTCATGATTCAATTCATGATTCATGATTCATGATTCAATTCATGATTCATGATTCATGATTTAATTCATAATTCATGATTCATGATTCAATTTATGATTCATGATTCAATTCATGATTCATGATTCAATTCATGATTCAATTCATGACTCATGATTCAATTTATGATTCTTGATTCATGATTCAATTCATGATTCATGATTCGATTCATGATTCATGATTCAATTCATGATTCATGATTCATGATTCATGATTCAAATCATGATTCATGATTCGATTCATGATTCATGATTCAATTCATTACCTATGATTCAATTCATGATTCATGATTCATGATTCAATTCATGATTCATGATTTATGAATCATGATTCATGATTCAATTCATGATTCATGATTCATGATTCATAATTCATGATTCATGATTCGATTCATGATTCATGATTCAATTCATTATTCATGATTCATGATTCATGATTCAAGTCATGATTCATGATTCAATTCATGATTCAATTTATGTTACATGATTCGATTTATGATTCATGATTCATGATTCAATTCATGATTCATGATTCATGATTCAATTCATGATTCATTCATGATTCATGATTCATGATTCATGATTCAATTCATGATTCGATTCATGATTTATGATTCATGATTCGATTCATGATTCATGATTCAATTCATGATTCATGATTCGATTCATGATTCATGATTCATGATTCAATTCATTAATTATGATTAAATTCATGATTCATAATTCATGATTCATGATTCAATTCATGATTCATGATTTATGAATCATGATTCATGATTCAATTCATGATTTATGATTCAATTCATGATTCATGATTCGTGATTTAATTCATGATTCATGATTCAATTCATGATTCATAATTCATGATTCATGATTCAATTCATGATTCATGATTCAATTCATGATTCATGATTCAATTCATGATTCAATTCCTGATTTAATTCATGATTCATGATTTGATTTATGATTTATGATTCAATTCATGATTCATGATTCATGATTCAATTCATGATTCATGATTCATGATTCAATTCATAATTCATGATTCATGATTCAATTTATGATTCATGATTCAATTCATGATTCATGATTCATGATTCATGATTCAATTCATGATTCATGATTCATGATTCATGATTCAATTCATGATTCGATTCATGATTTATGATTCATGATTCGATTCATGAATTATGATTCATGATTCAATTCATGATTCATGATTCGATTCATGATTCATGATTCATGATTCAATTCATTAATTATGATTAAATTCATAATTCATAATTCATGATTCATGATTCAATTCATGATTCATGATTTATGAATCATGATTCATGATTCAATTCATGATTTATGATTCAATTCATGATTCATGATTCGTGATTTAATTCATGATTCATGATTCAATTCATGATTCATGATTCATGATTCATGATTCAATTCATGATTCATGATTCATGATTCAATTCATGATTCATGATTCAATTCATGATTCAATTCCTGATTTAATTCATGATTCATGATTTGATTTATGATTTATGATTCATGATTCAATTCATGATTCATGATTCATGATTCAATTCATGATTCATGATTCATGATTTAATTCATAATTCATGATTCATGATTCAATTTATGATTCATGATTCAATTCATGATTCATGATTCAATTCATGATTCAATTCATGACTCATGATTCAATTTATGATTCTTGATTCATGATTCAATTCATGATTCATGATTCGATTCATGATTCAATTCATGATTCATGATTCATGATTCAATTCATGATTCGATTCATGATTCAATTCATGATTCATAATTCATGATTCATGATTCAATTCATGATTCATGATTCATGATTCATGATTCATGATTCAATTCATGATTCAATTTATGATTAAATTAATGATTCATGATTTGATTCATGATTCATGATTCGATTCAAGATTCATGATTCATGATTCAATTCATGATTCATAATTCATGATTCATGATTAAATTAATGATTCATAATTCATGATTCATGATTCAATTCATGATTCATGATTCAATTCATGATTCATGATTCATGATTCATGATTCAATTCATGATTTATGATTTATGATTCATGATTCAATTCATGTTTCATGATTCAATTCATGATTCATAATTCATGATTCATGATTCAATTCATGATTCATGATTCATGATTCATAATTCATGATTCAATTCATGATTCAATTCATGATTCATAATTCATGATTCATGATTCAATTCATGATTCATGATTCAATTCATTATTCGTTTCCTGATTCAATTCATGATTCATGATTCAATTCATATTTCATGATTCATGATTCATGATTCAATTCATGATTCGATTCATGATTCATGATTCAATTCATGATTCATGATTCATGATTCATGATTCAAATCATGATTCATGATTCGATTCATGATTCATGATTCAATTCATTAACTATGATTCAATTCATGATTCATGATTCATGATTCAATTCATGATTCATGATTTATGAATCATGATTCATGATTCAATTCATGATTCATGATTCATGATTCATAATTCATGATTCATGATTCGATTCATGATTCATGATTCATGATTCAATTCATTATTCATGATTCATGATTCATGATTCAAGTCATGATTCATGATTCAATTCATGATTCAATTTATGTTACATGATTCGATTTATGATTCATGATTCATGATTCAATTCATGATTCATGATTCATGATTCAATTCATGATTCATGATTCAATTCATGATTCAATTCATGATTCGATTCATGATTCATGATTCAATTCATGATTCAATTCATGATTCATGATTCATGATTCATGATTCAATTCATGATTCGATTCATGATTTATGATTCATGATTCGATTCATGATTCATGATTCATGATTCAATTCATGATTCATGATTCGATTCATGATTCATGATTCATGATTCATGATTCAATTCATTAATTATGATTAAATTCATGATTCATAATTCATGATTCATGATTCAATTCATGATTCATGATTTATGAATCATGATTCATGATTCAATTCATGATTTATGATTCAATTCATGATTCATGATTCGTGATTTAATTCATGATTCATGATTCAATTCATGATTCATAATTCATGATTCATGATTCAATTCATGATTCATGATTCATGATTCAATTCATGATTCATGATTCAATTCATGATTCAATTCCTGATTTAATTCATGATTCATGATTTGATTTATGATTTATGATTCATGATTCAATTCATGATTCATGATTCATGATTCAATTCATGATTCATGATTCATGATTCAATTCATAATTCATGATTCATGATTCAATTTATGATTCATGATTCAATTCATGATTCATGATTCAAATCATGATTCAATTCATGATTCATGATTCAATTTATGATTCTTGATTCATGATTCAATTCATGATTCATGATTCGATTCATGATTCATGATTCATGATTCAATTCATGATTCATGATTCAATTCATGATTCGATTCATGATTCAATTCATGATTGATAATTCATGATTCATGATTCAATTCATAAATTATAATTCATGATTCATGATTAAATTATTGATTCATAATTCATGATTCATGATTCAATTCATGATTCATGATTCATGATTCATGATTCAATTCATGATTTATGATTTATGATTCATGATTCAATTCATCTTTCATGATTCAATTCATGATTCATAATTCATGATTCATGCTTCATGATTCAATTCATGATTTATGATTCATGATTCATGCTTCATGATTCATGCTTCATGATTCAATTCATGATTTATGATTCATGATTTAATTCATGATTCATGATTCATGCTTCATGATTCAATTCATGATTTATGATTCATGATTTAATTCATGATTCATGATTCATGATTCATGCTTCATGATTCAATTCATGATTTATGATTCATGATTTAATTCATGATTCATGATTCATGATTTAATTCATGATTCATGATTCAATTCATGATTCATGATTCAATTCATGATTCATGATTCATGATTCAATTTATGATTCATGATTCATGATATAATTTATGATTCATGATTAAATTCATGATTCATGATTCATGATTCAATTCATGATTCATGATTTAATTCATGATTCGATTCATGATTCAATTCATGATTCATAATTCATGATTCATGATTCAATTCATGATTCAATTTATGATTAAATTAATGATTCATGATTTGATTCATGATTCATGATTCAATTCATGATTCATGATTCGATTCAAGATTCATGATTCATGATTCAATTCTTGATTCATGATTCATGATTCAATTCATGATTAATGATTCAATTCATGATTCATAATTCATGATTCATGATTAAATTAATGATTCATAATTCATGATTCATGATTCAATTCATGATTCATGATTCATGATTGATAATTCAATTCATGATTTATGATTTATGATTCATGATTCAATTCATGATTCATGATTCAATTCATGATTCATGATTCAATTCATGATTTATAATTCATGATTTATAATTCAATTCATGATTCATGATTCATGATTCATAATTCATGATTCAATTCATGATTCAATTCATGATTCATAATTCATGATTCATGATTCAATTCATGATTCATGATTCATGATTCATGATTCTATTCATGAAATCATAATTCATGATTCATGATTCAATTCATGATTCATGATTCATGATTCATGATTCAATTCATGATTCATAATTCATGATTTATGATTCAATTCATGATTCATGATTCATGATTCATGATTCAATTCATTATTCATGATTCATGATTCATGATTCAAGTCATGATTCATGATTCAATTCATGATTCATGATTCATGATTCAATTCATGATTCATTCATGATTCATGATTCATGATTCATGATTCAATTCATGATTCGATTCATGATTTATGATTCATGATTCGATTCATGATTCATGATTCAATTCATGATTCATGATTCGATTCATGATTCATGATTCATGATTCATGATTCAATTCATTAATTATGATTAAATTCATGATTCATAATTCATGATTCATGATTCAATTCATGATTCATGATTTATGAATCATGATTCATGATTCAATTCATGATTTATGATTCAATTCATGATTCATGATTCGTGATTTAATTCATGATTCATGATTCAATTCATGATTCATAATTCATGATTCATGATTCAATTCATGATTCATGATTCATGATTCAATTCATGATTCATGATTCAATTCATGATTCAATTCCTGATTTAATTCATGATTCATGATTTGATTTATGATTTATGATTCATGATTCAATTCATGATTCATGATTCATGATTCAATTCATGATTCATGATTCATGATTCAATTCATAATTCATGATTCATGATTCAATTTATGATTCATGATTCAATTCATGATTCATGATTCATGATTCATGATTCAATTCATGATTCATGATTCATGATTCATGATTCAATTCATGATTCGATTCATGATTTATGATTCATGATTCGATTCATGATTCATGATTCATGATTCAATTCATGATTCATGATTCGATTCATGATTCATGATTCATGATTCATGATTCAATTCATTAATTATGATCAAATTCATGATTCATAATTCATGATTCATGATTCAATTCATGATTCATGATTTATGAATCATGATTCATGATTCAATTCATGATTTATGATTCAATTCATGATTCATGATTCGTGATTTAATTCATGATTCATGATTCAATTCATAATTCATAATTCATGATTCATGATTCAATTCATGATTCATGATTCATGATTCAATTCATGATTCATGATTCAATTCATGATTCAATTCCTGATTTAATTCATGATTCATGGTTTGATTTATGATTTATGATTCATGATTCAATTCATGATTCATGATTCATGATTCAATTCATGATTCATGATTCATGATTCAATTCATAATTCATGATTCATGATTCAATTTATGATTCATGATTCAATTCATGATTCATGATTCAATTCATGATTCAATTCATGATTCATGATTCAATTCATGATTTATGATTTATGATTCATGATTCAATTCATGTTTCATGATTCAATTCATGATTCATAATTCATGATTCATGATTCAATTCATGATTCATGATTCATGATTCATAATTCATGATTCAATTCATGATTCAATTCATGATTCATAATTCATGATTCATGATTCAATTCATGATTCATGATTCAATTCATGAAATCATAATTCATGATTCATGATTTAATTCATTATTCGTTTCCTGATTCAATTCATGATTCATGATTCAATTCATATTTCATGAATCATGATTCATGATTCAATTCATGATTCGATTCATGATTCATGATTCAATTCATGATTCATGATTCATGATTCATGATTCAAATCATGATTCATGATTCGATTCATGATTCATGATTCAATTCATTAACTATGATTCAATTCATGATTCATGATTCATGATTCAATTCATGATTCATGATTTATGAATCATGATTCATGATTCAATTCATGATTCATGATTCATGATTCATTATTCATGATTCATGATTCGATTCATGATTCATGATTCAATTCATTATTCATGATTCATGATTCATGATTCAAGTCATGATTCATGATTCAATTCATGATTCAATTTATGTTACATGATTCGATTTATGATTCATGATTCATGATTCAATTCATGATTCATGATTCATGATTCAATTCATGATTCATGATTCAATTCATGATTCAATTCATGATTCGATTCATGATTCATGATTCAATTCATGATTCAATTCATGATTCATGATTCATGATTCATGATTCAATTCATGATTCGATTCATGATTTATGATTCATGATTCGATTCATGATTCATGATTCATGATTCAATTCATGATTCATGATTCGATTCATGATTCATGATTCATGATTCATGATTCAATTCATTAATTATGATTAAATTCATGATTCATAATTCATGATTCATGATTCAATTCATGATTCATGATTTATTAATCATGATTCATGATTCAATTCATGATTTATGATTCAATTCATGATTCATGATTCGTGATTTAATTCATGATTCATGATTCAATTCATGATTCATAATTCATGATTCATGATTCAATTCATGATTCATGATTCATGATTCAATTCATGATTCATGATTCAATTCATGATTCAATTCCTGATTT
The DNA here is from genome assembly GCA_036250195.1 of Mixophyes australis. Lineage (NCBI taxonomy): Eukaryota > Metazoa > Chordata > Amphibia > Anura > Limnodynastidae > Mixophyes > Mixophyes australis. The sequence goes on from JAVHZZ010000004.1 coordinate 261,256,591, forward strand.
AATTCATGATTCATGATTTGATTTATGATTTATGATTCATGATTCAATTCATGATTCATGATTCATGATTCAATTCATGATTCATGATTCATGATTCAATTCATAATTCATGATTCATGATTCAATTTATGATTCATGATTCAATTCATGATTCATGATTCAAATCATGATTCAATTCATGATTCATGATTCAATTTATGATTCTTGATTCATGATTCAATTCATGATTCATGATTCGATTCATGATTCATGATTCAATTTATGATTCATGATTCAATTCATGATTCATGATTCAAATCATGATTCAATTCATGATTCATGATTCAATTTATGATTCTTGATTCATGATTCAATTCATGATTCATGATTCGATTCATGATTCATGATTCATGATTCATGATTCAATTCATGATTCATGATTCAATTCATGATTCGATTCATGATTCAATTCATGATTGATAATTCATGATTCATGATTCAATTCATGATTCAAGATTCATGATTCATGATTCAATTCATGAATTATAATTCATGATTCATGATTAAATTAATGATTCATAATTCATGATTCATGATTCAATTCATGATTCATGATTCATGATTCATGATTCAATTCATGATTTATGATTTATGATTCATGATTCAATTCATCTTTCATGATTCAATTCATGATTCATAATTCATGATTCATGATTCAATTCATGATTCATGATTCATAATTCATGATTCAATTCATGATTCAATTCATGATTCATAATTCATGATTCATGATTGAATTCATGATTCATGATTCATGATTCAATTCATGATTCATGATTCATGATTCAATTCATAATTCATGATTCATGATTCAATTTATGATTCATGATTCAATTCATGATTCATGATTCAATTCATGATTCAATTTATGATTCATGATTCAATTCATGATTCATGATTCATGATTCAAATCATGATTCATAATTCATGATTTATGATTCAATTCATGATTCATGATTCATGATTTAATTCATGATTCATGATTCAATTCATTATTCATATTTCATGATTCATTATTCAATTCATGATTCATGATTCATGATTCAATTCATGATTCATGATTCAATTCATGATTCGATTCATGATTCGATTCCTGATTTAATTCATGATTCATGATTTGATTTATGATTTATGATTCATGATTCATGATTCGATTCATGATTTATGATTCATGATTTAATTCATGATTCATGATTCATGATTTGATTTATGATTTATGATTCATGATTCAATTCATGATTCATGCTTCATGATTCATGCTTCATGATTCAATTCATGATTTATGATTCATGATTTAATTCATGATTCATGATTCATGATTTAATTCATGATTCATGATTCAATTCATGATTCATGATTCAATTCATGATTCATGATTCATGATTCAATTTATGATTCATGATTCATGATATAATTTATGATTCATGATTAAATTCATGATTCATGATTCATGATTCAATTCATGATTCATGATTTAATTCATGATTCGATTCATGATTCAATTCATGATTCATAATTCATGATTCATGATTCAATTCATGATTCAATTTATGATTAAATTAATGATTCATGATTTGATTCATGATTCATGATTCAATTCATGATTCATGATTCGATTCAAGATTCATGATTCATGATTCAATTCTTGATTCATGATTCATGATTCAATTCATGATTAATGATTCAATTCATGATTCATGATTAAATTAATGATTCATAATTCATGATTCATGATTCAATTCATGATTCATGATTCATGATTGATAATTCAATTCATGATTTATGATTTATGATTCATGATTCAATTCATGATTCATGATTCAATTCATGATTCATGATTCAATTCATGATTTATAATTCATGATTTATAATTCAATTCATGATTCATGATTCATGATTCATAATTCATGATTCAATTCATGATTCAATTCATGATTCATGATTCATGATTCAATTCATGATTCATGATTCATGATTCATGATTCTATTCATGAAATCATAATTCATGATTCATGATTCAATTCATGATTCATGATTCATGATTCAATTCATGATTCATAATTCATGATTTATGATTCAATTCATGATTCATGATTCATGATTCATGATTTAATTCATGATTCATGATTCAATTCATGATTCATGATTGAAATCATGATTCAATTCATGATTCAAATCATGATTCAATTTATGATTCATGATTTAATTCTTGATTCAATTCATGATTCTTGATTCAATTTATGATTCATGATTCATGATTTATGATTCAATTCATGATTCATGATTCAATTCATGATTCGATTCATGATTCATGATTCATAATTCAGTTCATGATTCATGATTTATGATTCAATTAATGATTCAACTCATGATTCATGATTTAATTCGAGATTCATGATTCGATTCATGATTCATGATTCATGATTCAATTCATGATTCATGATTCATAATTCATGATTCGATTCATGATTCATAATTCATTATTCATGAATCAATTCATGATTCGATTCCTGATTCCATTCATGATTCATGATTCGATTTATGATTCATGATTCAAGATTCAATTCATGATTCATAATTCAATACATGATTCATGATTCAATTCATGATTCAATTCATGATTCAATTCATGATTTATGATTCATGATTCAATTTATGATTCATGATTCATGATTCATGATTCAATTCATGATTCATAATTCATGATTCAATTCATGATTTATGATTCAATTCATGATTCACAATCCATAATTCATGATTCAATTCATAATTTATAATTCATGATTCATGATTCATGATTCAATTCATGATTCATGATTCAATTCATGATTCATGATTCGAGTTATGATTCATTATTCATGATTCAAATCATGATTCATGATTCATGATTCAATTAATAATTCATGATTCATGGTTCAATTCATGATTCATGATTCGATTCATGATTCATGATTCAATTCATGATTCATGAATCAATTCATGATTCATGATTCAATTCATGATTCATGATTCAATTCATGATTCATAATTCATGATTCATGATTAAATTAATGATTCATAATTCATGATTCATGATTCAATTCATGATTCATGATTCATGATTCATGATTCAATTCATGATTCATGATTTAATTCATGATTCGATTCATGATTCAATTCATGAGTCATAATTCATGATTCATGATTCAATTCATGATTCAATTTATGATTAAATTAATGATTCATGATTTGATTCATGATTCATTATTCAATTCAGGATTCAATTCATGATTCATGATTCAATTCATGATTCATAATTCATGATTCATGATTAAATTAATGATTCATAATTCATGATTCAATTCATGATTCATGATTCATGATTCATGATTCAATTCATGATTCATGATTTAATTCATGATTCGATTCATGATTCAATTCATGATTCATAATTCATGATTCATGATTCAATTCATGATTCATGATTCATGATTCATAATTCAATTCATGATTTATGATTTATGATTCATGATTCAATTCATGATTCATGATTCAATTCATGATTCATGATTCAATTCATGATTTATAATTCATGATTCATGATTCAATTCATGATTCATGATTCATGATTCATAATTCATGATTCAATTCATGATTCAATTCATGATTCATAATTCATGATTCATGATTCAATTCATGATTCATGATTCATGATTCAATTCATGAAATCATAATTCATGATTCATGATTCAATTCATGATTCTTGATTCATAATTCATGATTCAATTCATGATTCATGATTCAAATTATGATTCATGATTCAAATTATAATTCATGATTCAAATCATGATTCAATTCATGATTCAATTCATGATTCAATTCATGATTCATGATTTAATTCTTGATTCAATTCATGATTCTTGATTCAATTTATGATTCATGATTCATGATTTATGATTCAATTCATGATTCATGATTCAATTCATGATTCGATTTATGATTCATGATTCATAATTCAATTCATGATTCATGATTTATGATTCAATTAATGATTCAACTCATGATTCATGATTTAATTTATGATTCATGATTCGATTCATGATTCATGATTCAATTCATGATTCATGATTCATAATTCATGATTCGATTCATGATTCATAATTCATTATTCATGAATCAATTCATGATTCGATTCCTGATTCCATTCATGATTCATGATTCGATTTAAGATTCATGATTCAAGATTCAATTCATGATTCATGATTCATAATTCAATACATGATTAATGATTCAATTCATGATTCAATTCATGATTCAATTCATGATTCATGATTCATTTCATGATTCATGATTCATGATTCAATTCATGATTTATGATTAATGATTCAATTTATGATTTATGATTCATGATTCATGATTCAATTCATGATTCAATTCATGATTCATGATTCAATTCATGATTCATAATCCATAATTCATGATTCAATTCATAATTTATAATTCATGATTCATGATTCATGATTCAATTCATGATTCATGATTCAATTCATGATTCATGATTCGAGTTATGATTCATAATTCATGATTCAAATCATGATTCATGATTCATGATTCATGATTCAATTCATGATTCATGATTCGTGATTCATGATTCAATTCACGATTTATGATTCGATTCATTATTCATAATTCATGATTCATGATTCAATTCACGATTTATGATTCGATTCATGATTCATGATTCAATTAATAATTCATGATTCAATTCATGATTCATTATTCGATTCATGATTCATGATTTAATTCATGATTCATGATTCATGAATCAATTCATGATTCATGATTCATGATTCAATTCATGATTCATAATTCATGATTCATGATTCAATTCATGATTCTTGATTCGATTCATGATTCCTGATTCAATTCATGATTCATGATTCAATTCATGATTCATGATTCAATTCAGAATTCATGATTCGATTCATGATTCATGATTCATGATTCAATTCATTATTCATGATTCATGATTCAAGTCACGATTCATGATTCAATTCTTGATTCGATTCATGATTCATGATTCGATTCATGATTTATGATTCGATTCATGATTTATGATTCATGATTCAATTTATGATTCATGATTCAATTCATGATTCATGATTCAATTTATGATTCATGATTCATGATTTAATTCATGATTCATAGTTCATGATTCATGATTCAATTCATAATTTATAATTCATGATTCATGATTCAATTCATGAATCATGATTCAATTCATGATTCATGATTCAATTCATGATTCATGATTCATGATTCAATTCATGATTCATGATTTAATTCATGATTCAATTCATGTTTCGATTCATGATTCATGATTCAATTCATGATTCATGATTCAATTCATGATTCAATTCATGATTCGATTCATGTTTCTTGATTCATGATTCAATTCATGATTCATGATTCATGATTCATGATTCAATTCATGATTCATGATTCGATTCATGATTTATGATTCATGATTCATGATTCGATTCATGATTCATGCTTCATGATTCAATTCATGATTCATGATTCAATTCATGATTCATGATTCGATTCATGATTCATAATTCAATTCATGATTCATGATTAATGATTTAATTCATGATTCATGATTCATGATTCATGATTCAATTCATGTTTCATGAATTATGATTCAATTCATGATTCATGATTCAATTCATAATTCAATTCATGATTCATGATTCATGATTCAATTCATGATTCATGATTCATGATTCATGATTCAATTAATGATTCATGATTTATGATTCAATTCATGATTCGATTCCTGATTCAATTCATGATTCATGATTCGATTTATGATTCATGATTTAATTCATGATTCGATTCCTGATTCAATTCATGATTCATAATTCAATTCATAATTCATGATTCATGATTCAATTCATAATTCAATTCATGATTTATGATTCAACTCATGATTCATGATTCGATTCATGATTCTTGATTCATGAATTATGATTCGATTCGTGATTCATGATTCATGATTTGATTTATGATTCATGATTCATTATTCAATTCATGATTCATGCTTCATGATTCATGATTTAATTGATGATTCATGATTCATGATTCAATTCATGATTCATGATTCAATTCATGATTCATGATTCAAGTTATGATTCATTATTCATGATTCAAATCATGATTTATGATTCATGATTCATGATTCGATTCATGATTCATGATTCGTGATTCATGATTCAATTCACGATTTATGATTCGATTTATGATTCATAATTCATGATTCATGTTTCAATTCACGATTTATGATTCGATTCATGATTCATGATTCAATTATTAATTCATGATTCATGATTCAATTCATGATTCATGATTCGATTCATGATTCATGATTCATTATTCAATTCATGATTCATGATTCATGAATCAATTCATGATTCATGATTCAATTCATAATTCTTGATTTATGATTTATGATTCATGATTCAATTCATGATTCATGATTCAATTCATGATTCATAATTCATGATTCATGATTCGATTCATGATTCCTGATTCAATTCATGATTCAATTCATAATTCATGATTCGATTCATGATTCATGATTCATGATTCAATTCATTATTCCTGATTCAATTCATGATTCAATTCATAATTCATGATTCGATTCATGATTCATAATTCATGATTCATGTTTCAATTCACGATTTATGATTCGATTCATGATTCATGATTCAATTAATAATTCATGATTCAATTCATGATTCATGATTCATGATTCAATTCATGATTCATGATTCATGAATCAATTCATGATTCATGATTCATGATTCAATTCATAATTCTTGATTTATGATTTATGATTCATGATTCAATTCATGATTCATGATTCAATTCATGATTCATAATTCATGATTCATGATTCGATTCATGATTCCTGATTCAATTCATGATTCAAATTATAATTCATGATTCGATTCATGATTCATGATTCATGATTCAATTCATTATTCATGATTCATGATTCATGATTCAAGTCATGATTCATGATTCAATTCATGATTTAATTCATGATTCATGATTCAATTCATGATTCAATTCACGATTCATGAGTCGATTCATGATTCATGATCCATGATTCAATTCATTATTCATGATTCATGATTCATGATTCAAGTCACGATTCATGATTCAATTCTTGATTCAATTCATGATTCATGATTCGATTCATGATTTATGATTCATGATTCAATTTATGATTCATGATTCATGATTCATGATTCAATTCATGATTCATGATTCAATTCATGATTCATGATTCATGATTTAATTCATGATTCATAGTTCATGATTCATGATTTAATTCATAATTTATAATTCATGATTCATGAATCATGATTCAATTCATGATTCATGATTCAATTCATGATTCATGATTCAATTCATGATTCATGATTCAATTCATGATTCAATTCATGATTCGATTTATGATTCATGATTCATGATTCATGATTCAATTCATGATTCATGATTCAATTCATGATTCAATTCATGATTCGATTCATGATTCATGATTCATGATTCAATTCATGATTCATGATTCATGATTCATGATTCAATTCATGATTCATGATTTGATTCATGATTTATGATTCATGATTCAATTTATGATTCATGATTCATGATTCACGAATTATGATTCAATTCATGATTCATGATTCGATTCATGATTTATAATTCAATTCATGATTCATGATTAATGATTTAATTCATGATTCATGATTCATGATTCATGATTCATGATTCAATTCATGTTTCATAATTCATGATTCAATTCATGATTCATGATTCAATTCATAATTCAATTCATGATTCATGATTCATGATTCAATTCATGATTCATGATTCATGATTTATGATTCAATTCATGATTCAATTCATGATTCGATTCCTGATTCAATTCATGATTCATGATTCGATTTATGATTCATGATTCAATTCATGATTCATGATTCAATTCATGATTCATGATTCAATTCATAATTCAATTCATGATTTATGATTCAACTCATGATTCATGATTCGATTCGTGATTCATGATTCATGATTCAATTCATGATTCATGATTCGATTCATGATTATATTCATGATTCATAATTCGATTCATGATTCATGATTCAATTCATGATTCATGATTCAATTCATGATTCGATTCCTGATTAAATACATGATTCATGATTTGATTTTTGATTCATGATTCATGATTCATTTAATGATTCATGATTCATGATTCATGATTCAATTCATGATTCATGATTCATGTTTCAATTCATTATTCAATTCATGATTTATGATTCATGATTCAATTTATGATTCATGATTCATGATTCATGATTCATGATTCAATTCATGAATCATGATTTATGATTCAATTCATGATTCAATTCATGATACATGATTTATGATTCAAATCATGATTTATAATTCATGATTCAATTCATGATTCATAATTCATGATTCATGATTCAATTCATAATTTATAATTCATGATTCATGAATCATGATTCAATTCATGATTCATGATTTAATTCATGATTCATGATTTTATTCATGATTCAAGATTCATGATTTTATTCATGATTCATGATTCAATTCATGAATTATGATTCATGATTCATGATTTATGATTCATGATTCATGATTCATGATTTATGATTCATGATTCATGATTCATGATTTATGATTCATGATTCATGATTCAATTCATGATTCATGATTCAATTCATGATTCTTGATTCGATTCATGATTCAATTTATGATTCATGATTCAATTTATGATTCATGATTCGATTCATGATTCGATTCAATTCATGATTCATGATTCATGAGTCAAGTCATGATTCATGATTAAATTCATGATTCAATTTATGATTCATGATTCAATTTATGATTCATGATTCAATTCATGATTCGATTCATGATTCATGATTCATGATTCAATTCATGATTCATGATTCATAATTCATGATTGGATTCATGATTCATGATTCATGAATCAATTCATGATTCGATTCCTGATTCAATTCATGATTCATGATTCGAATTATGATTCATGATTGATGATTCAATTCATGATTCATGATTCATGATTCATGATTTAATTCATGATTCATGATTCAATTCATTATTCATGATTCAATTCATTATTCAATTCATGATTCGATTCATGATTCATGATTCAATTCATGATTCATGATTCATGATTCATGATTCAATTCATGATTCATGATTCATGATTCATGATTCATGATTTAATTCATGATTCAATTCATTATTCAATTCATGATTCGATTCATGATTCATGATTCGATTCATGATTCATGATTCAATTCATGATTCATAATTCATGATTCATGATTCGATTCATGATTTATGATTTAATTCATGATTCAATTCATGATTCATGATTCGATTCATGATTCATGATTCAATTCATGATTCATGATTCAATTCATGATTCGATTCCTGATTCAATTCATGATTCATGATTTGATTTTTGATTCATGATTCATGATTCAATTCATGATTTATGATTCATTATTCATGATTCAATTCATGATTCATGATTCATGATTCAATTCATGATTAAATTCATGATTCAATTCATGATTCATGATTCAATTCATAATTCAATTCATGATTTATGATTCAACTCATGATTCATGATTCGATTCGTGATTCATGATTCATGATTCAATTCATGATTCATGATTCGATTCATGATTATATTCATGATTCATAATTCGATTCATGATTCATGATTCAATTCATGATTCATGATTCAATTCATGATTCGATTCCTGATTAAATACATGATTCATGATTTGATTTTTGATTCATGATTCATGATTCATTTAATGATTCATGATTCATGATTCAAGATTCAATTCATGATTCATGATTCATGTTTCAATTCATTATTCAATTCATGATTTATGATTCATGATTCAATTTATGATTCATGATTCATGATTCAATTCATGATTCATGATTCATGTTTCAATTCATTATTCAATTCATGATTTATGATTCATGATTCAATTTATGATTCATGATTCATGATTCAATTCATGAATCATGATTTATGATTCAATTCATGATTCAATTCATGATACATGATTTATGATTCAAATCATGATTTATAATTCATGATTCAATTCATGATTCATAATTCATGATTCATGATTCAATTTATAATTTATAATTCATGATTCATGAATCATGATTCAATTCATGATTCATGATTTAATTCATGATTCATGATTTTATTCATGATTCAAGATTCATGATTTTATTCATGATTCATGATTCAATTCATGAATTATGATTCATGATTTATGATTCATGATTCATGATTCATGATTTATGATTCATGATTCATGATTCAATTCATGATTCATGATTCAATTCATGATTCTTGATTCGATTCATGATTCAATTTATGATTCATGATTCAATTTATGATTCATGATTCAATTCATGATTCATGATTCGATTCAATTCATGATTCATGATTCATGAGTCAAGTCATGATTCATGATTAAATTCATGATTCAATTTATGATTCATGATTCAATTTATGATTCATGATTCAATTCATGATTCGATTCATGATTCATGATTCAATTCATGATTCATGATTCATAATTCCTGATTCAATTCATGATTCATGATTCGAATTATGATTCATGATTCATGATTCAATTCATGATTCATGATTCATGATTCATGATTTAATTCATGATTCATGATTCAATTCATTATTCATGATTCAATTCATTATTCAATTCATGATTCGATTCATGATTCATGATTCAATTCATTATTCAATTCATGATTCATGATTCATGATTCATGATTTAATTCATGATTCATGATTCAATTCATTATTCATGATTCAATTCATTATTCAATTCATGATTCGATTCATGATTCATGATTCAATTCATGATTCATGATTCAATTCATGATTCATGATTCAATTCATGATTCATGATTCATGATTCATGATTCATGATTTAATTCATGATTCATGATTCAATTCATTATTCAATTCATGATTCGATTCATGATTCATGATTCGATTCATGATTCATGATTCATGATTCAATTCATGATTCATAATTCATGATTCATGATTCGATTCATGATTTATGATTTAATTCATGATTCAATTCATGATTCATGATTCGATTCATGATTCATGATTCAATTCATGATTCATGATTCAATTCATGATTCGATTCCTGATTCAATTCATGATTCATGATTTGATTTTTGATTCATGATTCATGATTCAATTCATGATTCATGATTCATTATTCATGATTCAATTCATGATTCATGATTCAATTCATGATTAAATTCATGATTCAATTCATGATTCATGATTCAATTCATGATTCAATTCATGAATTATGATTCGATTCATGATTTATTATTTAATTCATGATTCAATTCATGATTCATGATTCATGATTTGATTCATGATTCATGATTCATGATTCAATTCATGATTCATGATTCATTATTCATGATTCGATTAATGATTCATGATTCATGATTCGATTCATGATTTATGATTTAAGTCATGATTCATTTCATGATTCATGATTCGATTCATGATTCATGATTCATGACTCACTTCATGATTCTTGATTCATGATTTATGATTCATGATTCGATTCATGATTCATGATTCATGACTCACTTCATGATTCATGATTCATGATTTAATTCATGATTCATGATTCGATTCATGAGTCATGATTCTTGATTCAATTCATGATTCATCATTCGATTCATGATTCATGATTCTTGATTCAATTCAAGATTCATGATTCATGATTCATAATTCAATTCATGATTCATGATTTAATTCATGATTCATGATTCAATTCATGATTCGATTCCTGATTTAATTCATGATTCATGATTTGATTTATGATTTATGATTCATGATTCAATTCATGATTCATGATTCATGATTCAATTCATGATTCATGATTCATGATTCAATTCATAATTCATGATTCAAGATTCAATTTATGATTCATGATTCAATTCATGATTCATGATTCAATTCATGATTCAATTCATGATTCATGATTCATGATTCAATTTATGATTCATGATTCATGATTCAATTCATGATTCATGATTCGATTCATGATTCAATTCATGATTCATGATTCATGATTCAATTCATGATTCATGATTCAATTCATGATTCATAATTCATGATTCATGATTCAATTCATGATTCATGATTCATGATTCATGATTCAATTCATGATTCAATTTATGATTAAATTAATGATTCATGATTTAATTCATGATTCATGATTCAATTCATGATTCATGATTCGATTCAAGATTTATGATTCATGATTAAATTAATGATTCATAATTCATGATTCATGATTCATGATTCATGATTAAATTAATGATTCATAATTCATGATTCATGATTTAATTCATGATTAATGATTCATGATTCATGATTCAATTCATGATTTATGATTTATGATTCATGATTCAATTCATGTTTCATGATTCAATTCATGATTCATAATTCATGATTCATGATTTAATTCATGATTCATGATTCATGATTCATAATTCATGATTCATGATTCGATTCATGATTTAATTCATGATTCAATTCATGATTCAAGATTCGATTCATGATTCATGATTCAATTCATGATTCATGATTCAATTCATGATTCGATTCCTGATTCAATTCATGATTCATGATTTGATTTTTGATTCATGATTCATGATTCAATTCATGATTCATGATTCATTATTCATGATTCAATTCATGATTCATGATTCAATTCATGGTTAAATTCATGATTCAATTCATGATTCATGATTCAATTCATGATTCAATTCATGAATTATGATTCGATTCATGATTTATTATTTAATTCATGATTCAATTCATGATTCATGATTCATGATTTGATTCATGATTCATGATTCATGATTCAATTCATGATTCATGATTCATAATTCATGATTCGATTAATGATTCATGATTCATGATTCGATTCATGATTTATGATTTAAGTCATGATTCATTTCATGATTCATGATTCGATTCATGATTCATGATTCATGACTCACTTCATGATTCTTGATTCATGATTTATGATTCATGATTCGATTCATGATTCATGATTCATGACTCACTTCATGATTCATGATTCATGATTTATGATTCATGATTCTATTCATGAGTCATGATTCTTGATTCAATTCAAGATTCATGATTCATGATTCATGATTCAATTCATGATTCATCATTCGATTCATGATTCATGATTCTTGATTCAATTCAAGATTCATGATTCATGATTCATGATTTAATTCATGATTCATGATTTAATTCATGATTCATGATTCAATTCATGATTCATGATTCATGATTCAATTCATGATTCATGATTTAATTCATGATTCGATTCCTGATTTAATTCATGATTCATGATTTGATTTATGATTTATGATTCATGATTCAATTCATGATTCATGATTCATGATTCAATTCATGATTCATGATTCATGATTCAATTCATAATTCATGATTCAAGATTCAATTTATGATTCATGATTCAATTCATGATTCATGATTCAATTCATGATTCAATTCATGATTCATGATTCATGATTCAATTTATGATTCATGATTCATGATTCAATTCATGATTCATGATTCGATTCATGATTCAATTCATGATTCATGATTCATGATTCAATTCATGATTCATGATTCAATTCATGATTCGATTCATGATTCAATTCATGATTCATAATTCATGATTCATGATTCAATTCATGATTCATGATTCATGATTCATGATTCAATTCATGATTCAATTTATGATTAAATTAATGATTCATGATTTAATTCATGATTCATGATTCAATTCAGGATTCAATTCATGATTCATGATTCGATTCAAGATTTATGATTCATGATTAAATTAATGATTCATAATTCATGATTCATGATTAAATTAATGATTCATGATTCATGATTCAATTCATGATTAATGATTCATGATTCATGATTCAATTCATGATTTATGATTTATGATTCATGATTCAATTCATGTTTCATGATTCAATTCATGATTCATAATTCATGATTCATGATTCAATTCATGATTCATGATTCATGATTCATAATTCATGATTCATGATTCGATTCATGATTTATGATTTAATTCATGATTCAAGATTCGATTCATGATTCATGATTCAATTCATGATTCATGATTCAATTCATGATTCGATTCCTGATTCAATTCATGATTCATGATTTGATTTTTGATTTATGATTCATGATTCAATTCATGATTCATGATTCATTATTCATGATTCAATTCATGATTCATGATTCATGATTCAATTCATGGTTAAATTCATGATTCAATTCATGATTCATGATTCAATTCAAGATTCAATTCATGAATTATGATTCGATTCATGATTTATTATTTAATTCATGATTCAATTCATGATTCATGATTTGATTCATGATTCATGATTCATGATTCGATTCATGATTCATGATTCATGACTCACTTCATGATTCTTGATTCATGATTTATGATTCATGATTCGATTCATGATTCATGATTCATGACTCACTTCATGATTCATGATTCATGATTTATGATTCATGATTCTATTCATGAGTCATGATTCTTGATTCAATTCAAGATTCATGATTCATGATTCATGATTCAATTCATGATTCATCATTCGATTCATGATTCATGATTCTTGATTCAATTCAAGATTCATGATTCATGATTCATGATTCAATTCATGATTCATGATTCAATTCATGATTCATAATTCATGATTCATGATTCAATTCATGATTCATGATTCATGATTCAATTCATGATTCATGATTCAATTCATGATTCAATTCCTGATTTAATTCATGATTCATGACTTGATTTATGATTTATGATTCATGATTCAATTCATGATTCATGATTCATGATTCAATTCATGATTCATGATTCAAGATTCAATTTATGATTCATGATTTAATTCATGATTCAATTTATGATTCATGATTCATGATTCAATTTATGATTCATGATTCATGATTTAATTCATGATTCATGATTCAATTCATGATTCAATTCATGATTCATGATTCATGATTCAATTCATGATTCATGATTCAATTCATGATTCGATTCATGATTCAATTCATGATTCATAATTCATGATTCATGATTCATGATTCATGATTCAATTCATGATTCAATTTATGATTAAATTAATGATTCATGATTTAATTCATGATTCATGATTCAATTCAGGATTCAATTCATGATTCATGATTCGATTCAAGATTTATGATTCATGATTAAATTAATGATTCATAATTCATGATTCATGATTAAATTAATGATTCATGATTCATGATTCAATTCATGATTAATGATTCATGATTCATGATTCAATTCATGATTTATGATTTATGATTCATGATTCAATTCATGTTTCATGATTCAATTCATGATTCATAATTCATGATTCATGATTCAATTCATGATTCATGATTCATGATTCATAATTCATGATTCATGATTCGATTCATGATTTATTATTTAATTCATGATTCAATTCATGATTCATGATTCATGATTTGATTCATGATTCATGATTCATGATTCAATTCATGATTCATGATTCATAATTCATGATTCGATTAATGATTCATGATTCATGATTCGATTCATGATTTATGATTTAAGTCATGATTCATTTCATGATTCATGATTCGATTCATGATTCATGATTCATGACTCACTTCATGATTCTTGATTAATGATTTATGATTCATGATTCGATTCATGATTCATGATTCATGACTCACTTCATGATTCATGATTCATGATTTATGATTCATGATTCTATTCATGAGTCATGATTCATGATTCTATTCATGAGTCATGATTCTTGATTCAATTCAAGATTCATGATTCATGATTCATGATTCAATTCATGATTCATCATTCGATTCATGATTCATGATTCTTGATTCAATTCAAGATTCATGATTCATGATTCATGATTCATGATTTAATTCATGATTCATGATTTAATTCATGATTCATGATTCAATTCATGATTCATGATTCAATTCATGATTCATGATTTAATTCATGATTCATGATTCAATTCATGATTCATGATTCATGATTCAATTCATGATTCATGATTTAATTCATGATTCGATTCCTGATTTAATTCATGATTCATGATTTGATTTATGATTTATGATTCATGATTCAATTCATGATTCATGATTCATGATTCAATTCATGATTCATGATTCATGATTCAATTCATAATTCATGATTCAAGATTCAATTTATGATTCATGATTCAATTCATGATTCATGATTCAATTCATGATTCAATTCATGATTCATGATTCATGATTCAATTTATGATTCATGATTCATGATTCAATTCATGATTCATGATTCGATTCATGATTCAATTCATGATTCATGATTCAATTCATGATTCATGATTCAATTCATGATTCGATTCATGATTCAATTCATGATTCATAATTCATGATTCATGATTCAATTCATGATTCATGATTCATGATTCATGATTCATGATTCAATTCATGATTCAATTTATGATTAAATTAATGATTCATGATTTAATTCATGATTCATGATTCAATTCAGGATTCAATTCATGATTCATGATTCGATTCAAGATTTATGATTTAATTCATGATTCAATTCATGATTCGATTCATGATTCATGATTCAATTCATGATTCATGATTCAATTCATGATTCGATTCCTGATTCAATTCATGATTCATGATTTGATTTTTGATTCATGATTCATGATTCAATTCATGATTCATGATTCATTATTCATGATTCAATTCATGATTCATGATTCATGATTAAATTCATGGTTAAATTCATGATTCAATTCATTATTCATGATTCAATTCAAGATTCAATTCATGAATTATGATTCGATTCATGATTTATTATTTAATTCATGATTCAATTCATGATTCATGATTCATGATTTGATTCATGATTCATGATTCATGATTCGATTCATGATTCATGATTCATGACTCACTTCATGATTCTTGATTCATGATTTATGATTCATGATTCGATTCATGATTCATGATTCATGACTCACTTCATGATTCATGATTCATGATTTATGATTCATGATTCTATTCATGAGTCATGATTCTTGATTCAATTCAAGATTCATGATTCATGATTCAATTCATGATTCATCATTCGATTCATGATTCATGATTCTTGATTCAATTCAAGATTCATGATTCATGATTCATGATTCAATTCATGATTCATGATTTAATTCATGATTCATGATTCAATTCATGATTCATGATTCATGATTCAATTCATGATTCATGATTCATGATTCAATTCATGATTCATGATTCAAGATTCAATTTATGATTCATGATTCAATTCATGATTCAATTTATGATTCATGATTCATGATTCAATTTATGATTCATGATTTAATTCATGATTCATGATTCAATTCATGATTCAATTCATAATTCATGATTCATGATTCAATTCATGATTCATGATTCATGATTCAATTCATGATTCAATTCATGATTCAATTCCTGATTTAATTCATGATTCATGATTTGATTTATGATTTATGATTCATGTTTCAATTCATGATTCATGATTCATGATTCAATTCATGATTCATGATTCATGATTCAATTCATGATTCATGATTCAAGATTCAATTTATGATTCATGATTCAATTCATGATTCAATTTATGATTCATGATTCATGATTCAATTTATGATTCATGATTTAATTCATGATTCATGATTCAATTCATGATTCAATTCATGATTCATGATTCATGATTCAATTCATGATTCATGATTCAATTCATGATTCGATTCATGATTCAATTCATGATTCATAATTCATGAATCATGATTCAATTCATGATTCATGATTCATGATTCATGATTCAATTCATGATTCAATTTATGATTAAATTAATGATTCATGATTTAATTCATGATTCATGATTCAATTCAGGATTCAATTCATGATTCATGATTCGATTCAAGATTTATGATTCATGATTAAATTAATGATTCATAATTCATGATTCATGATTAAATTAATGATTCATGATTCATGATTCAATTCATGATTAATGATTCATGCTTCATGATTCAATTCATGATTTATGATTTATGATTCATGATTCAATTCATGTTTCATGATTCAATTCATGATTCATAATTCATGATTCATGATTCAATTCATGATTCATGATTCATGATTCATAATTCATGATTCATGATTCGATTCATGATTTATGATTTAATTCATGATTCAATTCATGATTCGATTCATGATTCATGATTCAATTCATGATTCATGATTCAATTCATGATTCGATTCCAGATTCAATTCATGATTCATGATTTGATTTTTGATTCATGATTCATGATTCAATTCATGATTCATGATTCATTATTCATGATTCAATTCATGATTCATGATTCATGATTCAATTCATGGTTAAATTCATGATTCAATTCATGATTCATGATTCAATTCAAGATTCAATTCATGAATTATGATTCGATTCATGATTTATTATTTAATTCATGATTCAATTCATGATTCATGATTCATGATTTGATTCATGATTCATGATTCATGATTCAATTCATGATTCATAATTCATGATTCGATTAATGATTCATGATTCATGATTTGATTCATGATTTATGATTTAAGTCATGATTCATTTCATGATTCATGATTCGATTCATGATTCATGATTCATGACTCACTTCATGATTCTTGATTCATGATTTATGATTCATGATTCGATTCATGAGTCATGATTCTTGATTCAATTCAAGATTCATGATTCATGATTCAATTCATGATTCATCATTCGATTCATGATTCATGATTCTTGATTCAATTCAAGATTCATGATTCATGATTCAATTCATGATTCATGATTTAATTCATGATTCATGATTCAATTCATGATTCATAATTCATGATTCATGATTCAATTCATGATTCATGATTCATGATTCAATTCATGATTCATGATTCAATTCATGATTCGATTCCTGATTTAATTCATGATTCATGATTTGATTTATGATTCATGATTCAATTCATGATTCATGATTCATGATTCAAGATTCATGATTCATGATTCATGATTCAATTCATAATTCATGATTCAATTCATAATTCATGATTCAAGATTCAATTTATGATTCATGATTCAATTCATGATTCATGATTCAATTCATGATTCAATTCATGATTCATGATTCATGATTCAATTTATGATTCATGATTCATGATTCAATTCATGATTCATGATTCGATTCATGATTCAATTCATGATTCATAATTCATGATTCATGATTCAATTCATGATTCATGATTCATGATTCATGATTCAATTTATGATTAAATTAATGATTCATGATTTAATTCATGATTCATGATTCAATTCAGGATTCAATTAATGATTCATGATTCGATTCAAGATTTATGATTCATGATTAAATTAATGATTCATAATTCATGATTCATGATTAAATTAATGATTCATAATTCATGATTCATGATTCAATTCATGATTAATGATTCATGATTCATGATTCAATTCATGATTTATGATTTATGATTCATGATTCAATTCATGTTTCATGATTCAATTCATGATTCATAATTCATGATTCATGATTCAATTCATGATTCATGATTCATAATTCATGATTCAATTCATGATTCAATTCATGATTCATAATTCATGATTCATGATTCAATTCATGATTCATGATTCAATTCATGAAATCATAATTCATGATTCATGATTCAATTCATGATTCATGATTCAATTCATGATTCATGCTTTAATTCATGATTCATAATTCATGATTTATGATTCAATTCATGATTCATGATTCATGATTTAATTCATGATTCGATTCCTGATTCAATTCATGATTCATAATTCAATTCATAATTCATGATTCATGATTCAATTCATGATTCAATTCATGATTCGATTCCTGATTTAATTCATGATTCATGATTTGATTTATGATTTATGATTCATGATTCAATTCATGATTCTTGATTCGATTCATGATTCCTGATTCAATTCATGATTCATGATTCAATTCAGAATTCATGATTCGATTCATGATTCATGATTCATAATTCAATTCATAATTCATGATTCATGATTCAATTCATGATTCAATTCATGATTCGATTCCTGATTTAATTCATGATTCATGATTTGATTTATGATTTATGATTCATGATTCAATTCATGATTCTTGATTCGATTCATGATTCCTGATTCAATTCATGATTCATGATTCAATTCAGAATTCATGATTCAATTCATGATTCGATTCCTGATTTAATTCATGATTCATGATTTGATTTATGATTCATGATTCAATTCATGATTCATGATTCATGATTCAATTCATGATTCATGATTCATGATTCAATTCATAATTCATGATTCAAGATTCAATTTATGATTCATGATTCAATTCATGATTCATGATTCAATTCATGATTCAATTCATGATTCATGATTCATGATTCAATTTATGATTCATGATTCATGATTCAATTCATGATTCATGATTCGATTCATGATTCAATTCATGATTCATGATTCATGATTCAATTCATGATTCATGATTCAATTCATGATTTGATTCATGATTCAATTCATGATTCATAATTCATGATTCATGATTCAATTCATGATTCATGATTCATGATTCATGATTCAATTCATGATTCAATTTATGATTAAATTAATGATTTATGATTTAATTCATGATTCATGATTCAATTCAGGATTCAATTAATGATTCATGATTCGATTCAAGATTTATGATTCATGATTAAATTAATGATTCATAATTCATGATTCATGATTAAATTAATGATTCATTATTCATGATTCATGATTCAATTCATGATTAATGATTCATGATTCATGATTCAATTCATGATTTATGATTTATGATTCATGATTCAATTCATGTTTCATGATTCAATTCATGATTCATAATTCATGATTCATGATTCAATTCATGATTCATAATTCATGATTCAATTCATGATTCAATTCATGATTCATAATTCATGATTCATGATTCAATTCATGATTCATGATTCAATTCATGAAATCATAATTCATGATTCATGATTCATGATTCATGATTTAATTCATGATTCATGATTCATGATTTAATTCATGATTCGATTCCTGATTCAATTCATGATTCATAATTCAATTCATAATTCATGATTCATGATTCAATTCATGATTCAATTCATGATTCGATTCCTGATTTAATTCATGATTCATGATTTGATTTATGATTTATGATTCATGATTCAATTCATGATTCTTGATTCGATTCATGATTCCTGATTCAATTCATGATTTATGATTCAATTCAGAATTCATGATTCGATTCATGATTCATGATTCAATTCATTATTCATGATTCATGATTCATGATTCAAGTCATGATTCATGATTCAATTCATGATTTAATTCATGATTCATGATTCAATTCATGATTCAATTAACGATTCATGATTCGATTCATGATTCATGATTCAATTCATTATTCATGATTCATGATTCATGATTCAAGTCACGATTCATGATTCAATTCTTGATTCAATTTATGATTCATGATTCAATTCATGATTCATGATTCAATTTATGATTCATGATTCATGATTTAATTCATGATTCATAGTTCATGATTCATGATTCAATTCATAATTTATAATTCATGATTCATGATTCAATTCATGAATCATGATTCAATTCATGATTCATGATTCAATTCATGATTCATGATTCAATTCATGATTCATGATTTAATTCATGATTCAATTCATGATTCGATTCATGATTCATGAATTAATTCATGATTCATGATTCAATTCATGATTCAATTCATGATTCGATTCATGTTTCTTGATTCATGATTCAATTCATGATTCATGATTCATGATTCATGATTCAATTCATGATTCATGATTCGATTCATGATTTATGATTCATGATTCATGATTCGATTCATGATTCATGCTTCATGATTCAATTCATGATTCATGATTCAATTAATGATTCATGATTCAATTCATGATTCATGATTCGATTCATGATTCATAATTCAATTCATGATTTATGATTAATGATTTGATTCATGATTCAATTCATGATTCATGATTCATGATTCATGATTCATGATTCAATTCATGTTTCATGATTCATGATTCAATTCATGATTCATGATTCAATTCATAATTCAATTCATGATTCATGATTCATGATTCAATTCATGATTCATGATTCATGATTCAATTCATGATTCATGATTTATGATTCAATTCATGATTCAATTCATGATTCGATTCCTGATTCAATTCATGATTCATGATTCGATTTATGATTCATGATTTAATTCATGATTCGATTCCTGATTCAATTCATGATTCATGATTCAATTCATAATTCTTGATTCATGATTCAATTCATAATTCAATTCATGATTTATGATTCAACTCATGATTCATGATTCGATTCATGATTCATGAATTATGATTCGATTCGTGATTCATGATTCATGATTTGATTTATGATTCATGATTCATTATTCAATTCATGATTCATGCTTCATGATTCATGATTTAATTGATGATTCATGATTCAATTCATGATTCATGATTCATGATTCAATTCATGATTCATGATTCAAGTTATGATTCATTATTCATGATTCAAATCATGATTTATGATTCATGATTCATGATTCGATTCATGATTCATGATTCGTGATTCATGATTCAATTCACGATTTATGATTCGATTCATGATTCATAATTCATGATTCATGTTTCAATTCACGATTTATGATTCGATTCATGATTCATGATTCAATTAATAATTCATGATTCATGATTCAATTCATGATTCATGATTCGATTCATGATTCATTATTCAATTCATGATTCATGATTCATGAATCAATTCATGATTCATGATTCATGATTCAATTCATAATTCTTGATTTATGATTTATGATTCATGATTCAATTCATGATTCATGATTCAATTCATGATTCATAATTCATGATTCATGATTCGATTCATGATTCCTGATTCAATTCATGATTCATGATTCAATTAATAATTCATGATTCGATTCATGATTCATGATTCATGATTCAATTCATTATTCATGATTCATGATTCATGATTCAAGTCATGATTCATGATTCAATTCATGATTTAATTCATGATTCATGATTCAATTCATGATTCAATTCACGATTCATGAGTCGATTCATGATTCATGATCCATGATTCAATTCATTATTCATGATTCATGATTCATGATTCAAGTCACGATTCATGATTCAATTCTTGATTCAATTCATGATTCATGATTCGATTCATGATTTATGATTCATGATTCAATTTATGATTCTTGATTTATGATTTATGATTCATGATTCAATTCATGATTCATGATTCAATTCATGATTCATAATTCATGATTCATGATTCGATTCATGATTCCTGATTCAATTCATGATTCATGATTCAATTAATAATTCATGATTCGATTCATGATTCATGATTCAATTCATTATTCATGATTCATGATTCATGATTCAAGTCATGATTCATGATTCAATTCATGATTTAATTCATGATTCATGATTCAATTCATGATTCAATTCACGATTCATGAGTCGATTCATGATTCATGATCCATGATTCAATTCATTATTCATGATTCATGATTCATGATTCAAGTCACGATTCATGATTCAATTCTTGATTCAATTCATGATTCATGATTCGATTCATGATTTATGATTCATGATTCAATTTATGATTCATGATTCATGATTCATGATTCAATTCATGATTCATGATTCAATTCATGATTCATGATTTAATTCATGATTCATAGTTCATGATTCATGATTTAATTCATAATTTATAATTCATGATTCATGATTCAATTCATGAATCATGATTCAATTCATGATTCATGATTCAATTCATGATTCATGATTCATGATTCAATTCATGATTCATGATTCAATTCATGATTCAATTCATGATTCGATTTATGATTCATGATTCATGATTCATGATTCAATTCATGATTCATGATTCAATTCATGATTCAATTCATGATTCGATTCATGATTCATGATTCAATTCATGATTCATGATTCATGATTCATGATTTAATTCATGATTCATGATTCGATTCATGATTTGATTCATGATTCAATTTATGATTCATGATTCATGATTCACGATTCATGATTCAATTCATGATTCATGATTCAATTCATGATTCATGATTCGATTCATGATTTATAATTCAATTCATGATTCATGATTAATGATTTAATTCATGATTCATGAATCATGATTCATGATTCAATTCATGTTTCATAATTCATGATTCAATTCATGATTCAAGATTCAATTCATAATTCAATTCATGATTCATGATTCATGATTCAATTCATGATTCATGATTCATGATTCATGATTCAATTCATGATTCATGATTTATGATTCAATTCATGATTCAATTCATGATTCGATTCCTGATTCAATTCATGATTCATGATTCGATTTATGATTCATGATTCAATTCATGATTCATGATTCAATTCATGATTCATGATTCAATTCATAATTCAATTCATGATTTATGATTCAACTCATGATTCATGATTCGATTCGTGATTCATGATTCATGATTTGATTTATGATTCATGATTCATTATTCAATTCATGATTCATGCTTCATGATTCATGATTTAATTGATGATTCATGATTCATGAGTCAATTCATGATTCATGATTCATGATTCAATTCATGATTTATGATTTAATTCATGATTCAATTCATGATTCATGATTCATGATTCAATTCATGATTCATGATTCGATTCATGATTATATTCATGATTCATAATTCGATTCATGATTCATGATTCAATTCATGATTCATGATTCAATTCATGATTCGATTCCTGATTAAATACATGATTCATGATTTGATTTTTGATTCATGATTCATGATTCATTTAATGATTCATGATTCATGATTCATGATTCAATTCATGATTCATGATTCATGTTTCAATTCATTATTCAATTCATGATTTATGATTCATGATTCAATTTATGATTCATGATTCATGATTCATGATTCATGATTCAATTCATGAATCATGATTTATGATTCAATTCATGATTCAATTCATGATACATGATTTATGATTCAATTCATGATTTATAATTCATGATTCAATTCATGATTCATAATTCATGATTCAATTCATAATTTATAATTCATGATTCATGAATCATGATTCAATTTATGATTCATGATTTAATTCATGATTCATGATTTAATTCATGATTCATGATTTGATTCATGATTCATGATTTTATTCATGATTCAAGATTCATGATTTTATTCATGATTCATGATTCAATTCATGAATTATGATTCATGATTCAATTCATGATTCATAATTCATGATTCATGATTCAATTCATAATTTATAATTCATGATTCATGAATCATGATTCAATTCATGATTCATGATTCAATTCATGATTCATGATTCAATTCATGATTCATGATTCATGATTCAATTCATTATTCATGATTCAATTCATGATTCAATTCATGATTCGATTCATGATTCATGATTCATGATTCAATTCATGAATCATGATTCAATTCATGATTCAATTCATGATTCGATTCATGATTCATGATTCACTATTCAATTCATGATTCATGATTCAATTCATGATTCATGATTCGATTCATGATTTATGATTCATGATTCAATTTATGATTCATGATTCATGATTCGATTTATGATTCATAATTCAATTCATGATTCATGATTAATGATTTAATTCATGATTCATGATTCATGATTCATGATTCAATTCATGTTTCATGATTCATGATTCATGATTCATGATTCAATTCATAATTCAATTCATGATTCATGATTCATGATTCAATTCATGATTCATGATTCAATTCATGATTCATGATTCATGATGCAATTTATGATTCGATTCCTGATTCAATTCATGATTCCTGATTCAATTCATAATTCATGATTCATGATTCAATTTATGATTCATGATTCAATTCATGATTCATGATTCAATTCATGATTCAATTCATGATTCATGATTCAATTCATGATTCATGATTCATGATTCAATTCATGATTCAATTTATGTTACATGATTCGATTTATGATTCATGATTCATGATTCAATTCATGATTCATGATTCATGATTCAATTCATGATTCAATTCATGATTCAATTCATGATTCGATTCATGATTCATGATTCATGATTCAATTCATGATTCATGATTCATGATTCATGATTCAATTCATGATTCATGATTCAATTCATGATTCATGATTCATGATTCAATTCATTATTCATGATTCAATTCATGATTCAATTCATGATTCGATTCATGATTCATGATTCATGATTCAATTCATGAATCATGATTCAATTCATGATTCAATTCATGATTCGATTCATGATTCATGATTCACTATTCAATTCATGATTCATGATTCAATTCATGATTCATGATTCGATTCATGATTTATGATTCATGATTCAATTTATGATTCATGATTCATGATTCGATTTATGATTCATAATTCAATTCATGATTCATGATTAATGATTTAATTCATGATTCATGATTCATGATTCATGATTCATGATTCAATTCATGTTTCATGATTCATGATTCATGATTCATGATTCAATTCATAATTCAATTCATGATTCATGATTCATGATTCAATTCATGATTCATGATTCAATTCATGATTCATGATTCATGATGCAATTTATGATTCGATTCCTGATTCAATTCATGATTCCTGATTCAATTCATAATTCATGATTCATGATTCAATTTATGATTCATGATTCAATTCATGATTCATGATTCAATTCATGATTCAATTCATGATTCATGATTCAATTCATGATTCATGATTCATGATTCAATTCATGATTCAATTTATGTTACATGATTCGATTTATGATTCATGATTCATGATTCAATTCATGATTCATGATTCATGATTCAATTCATGATTCAATTCATGATTTAATTCATGATTTATGATTCAATTCATGATTCATGATTCAATTCATAATTCATGATTCATGATGCAATTTATGATTCGATTCCTGATTCAATTCATGATTCCTGATTCAATTCATAATTCATGATTCATGATTCAATTTATGATTCATGATTCAATTCATGATTCATGATTCAATTCATGATTCAATTCATGATTCATGATTCAATTCATGATTCATGATTCATGATTCAATTCATGATTCAATTTATGTTACATGATTCGATTTATGATTCATGATTCATGATTCAATTCATGATTCATGATTCATGATTCAATTCATGATTCAATTCATGATTCAATTCATGATTCGATTCATGATTCATGATTCATGATTCAATTCATGATTCATGATTCATGATTCATGATTCAATTCATGATTCGATTTATGATTTATGATTCATGATTCGATTCATGATTCATGATTCATGATTCAATTCATGATTCATGATTCATGATTCATGATTCATGATTCAATTCATTAATTATGATTAAATTCATGATTCATGATTCAATTCATGATTCATGATTTATGAATCATGATTCATGATTCAATTCATGATTTATGATTCAATTCATGATTCATGATTCGTGATTTAATTCATGATTCATGATTCAATTCATGATTCATAATTCATGATTCATGATTCAATTCATGATTCATGATTCATGATTCAATTCATGATTCATGATTCAATTCATGATTCAATTCCTGATTTAATTCATGATTCATGATTTGATTTATGATTTATGATTCATGATTCAATTCATGATTCATGATTCATGATTCAATTCATGATTCATGATTCATGATTCAATTCATAATTCATGATTCATGATTCAATTTATGATTCATGATTCAATTCATGATTCATGATTCAATTCATGATTCAATTCATGATTCATGATTCAATTTATGATTCTTGATTCATGATTCAATTCATGATTCATGATTCGATTCATGATTCAATTCATGATTCATGATTCAATTCATGATTCATGATTCAATTCATGATTCGATTCATGATTCAATTCATGATTGATAATTCATGATTCATGATTTAATTCATGATTCATGATTCAAGATTCATGATTCATGATTCAATTCATGATTCATAATTCATGATTCATGATTAAATTAATGATTCATAATTCATGATTCATGATTCAATTCATGATTCATGATTCATGATTCATGATTCAATTCATGATTTATGATTTATGATTCATGATTCAATTCATCTTTCATGATTCAATTCATGATTCATAATTCATGATTCATGATTCAATTCATGATTCATGATTCATGATTCATAATTCATGATTCAATTCATGATTCATAATTCATGATTCAATTCATAATTTATAATTCATGATTCATGAATCATGATTCAATTCATGATTCATGATTTAATTCATGATTCATGATTTAATTCATGATTCATGATTTGATTCATGATTCATGATTTTATTCATGATTCAAGATTCATGATTTTATTCATGATTCATGATTCAATTCATGAATTATGATTCATGATTCAATTCATGATTCATAATTCATGATTCATGATTCAATTCATAATTTATAATTCATGATTCATGAATCATGATTCAATTCATGATTCATGATTCAATTCATGATTCATGATTCAATTCATGATTCATGATTCATGATTCAATTCATTATTCATGATTCAATTCATGATTCAATTCATGATTCGATTCATGATTCATGATTCATGATTCAATTCATGAATCATGATTCAATTCATGATTCAATTCATGATTCGATTCATGATTCATGATTCACTATTCAATTCATGATTCATGATTCAATTCATGATTCATGATTCGATTCATGATTTATGATTCATGATTCAATTTATGATTCATGATTCATGATTCGATTTATGATTCATAATTCAATTCATGATTCATGATTAATGATTTAATTCATGATTCATGATTCATGATTCAATTCATGTTTCATGATTCATGATTCATGATTCATGATTCAATTCATAATTCAATTCATGATTCATGATTCATGATTCAATTCATGATTCATGATTCAATTCATGATTCATGATTTATGATTCAATTCATGATTTAATTCATGATTTATGATTCAATTCATGATTCATGATTCAATTCATAATTCATGATTCATGATGCAATTTATGATTCGATTCCTGATTCAATTCATGATTCATGATTCAATTCATAATTCATGATTCATGATTCAATTTATGATTCATGATTCAATTCATGATTCATGATTCAATTCATGATTCAATTCATGATTCATGATTCAATTCATGATTCATGATTCATGATTCAATTCATGATTCAATTTATGTTACATGATTCGATTTATGATTCATGATTCATGATTCAATTCATGATTCATGATTCATGATTCAATTCATGATTCAATTCATGATTCAATTCATGATTCGATTCATGATTCATGATTCATGATTCAATTCATGATTCATGATTCATGATTCATGATTCAATTCATGATTCGATTTATGATTTATGATTCATGATTCGATTCATGATTCATGATTCATGATTCAATTCATGATTCATGATTCATGATTCATGATTCATGATTCAATTCATTAATTATGATTAAATTCATGATTCATGATTCAATTCATGATTCATGATTTATGAATCATGATTCATGATTCAATTCATGATTTATGATTCAATTCATGATTCATGATTCGTGATTTAATTCATGATTCATGATTCAATTCATGATTCATAATTCATGATTCATGATTCAATTCATGATTCATGATTCATGATTCAATTCATGATTCATGATTCAATTCATGATTCAATTCCTGATTTAATTCATGATTCATGATTTGATTTATGATTTATGATTCATGATTCAATTCATGATTCATGATTCATGATTCAATTCATGATTCATGATTCATGATTCAATTCATAATTCATGATTCATGATTCAATTTATGATTCATGATTCAATTCATGATTCATGATTCAATTCATGATTCAATTCATGATTCATGATTCAATTTATGATTCTTGATTCATGATTCAATTCATGATTCATGATTCGATTCATGATTCAATTCATGATTCATGATTCAATTCATGATTCATGATTCAATTCATGATTCGATTCATGATTCAATTCATGATTGATAATTCATGATTCATGATTTAATTCATGATTCATGATTCAAGATTCATGATTCATGATTCAATTCATGATTCATAATTCATGATTCATGATTAAATTAATGATTCATAATTCATGATTCATGATTCAATTCATGATTCATGATTCATGATTCATGATTCAATTCATGATTTATGATTTATGATTCATGATTCAATTCATCTTTCATGATTCAATTCATGATTCATAATTCATGATTCATGATTCAATTCATGATTCATGATTCATGATTCATAATTCATGATTCAATTCATGATTCAATTCATGATTCATAATTCATGATTCATGATTGAATTCATGATTCATGATTCATGATTCAATTCATGATTCATGATTCATGATTCAATTCATAATTCATGATTCATGATTCAATTTATGATTCATGATTCAATTCATGATTCATGATTCAATTCATGATTCAATTCATGATTCATGATTCAATTCATGATTCATGATTCATGATTCAATTCATGATTCATAATTCATGATTTATGATTCAATTCATGATTCAATTCATGATTCATGATTCAATTCATGATTCATGATTCATGATTCAATTCATGATTCATAATTCATGATTTATGATTCAATTCATGATTCATGATTCATGATTCATGATTCATGATTTAATTCATGATTCATGATTCATGATTTAATTCATGATTCATGATTCAATTCATTATTCATGATTCATGATTCAATTCATGATTCATGATTCAATTCATGATTCGATTCCTGATTTAATTCATGATTCGATTCCTGATTTAATTCATGATTCATGATTTGATTTATTATTTATGATTCATGATTCATGATTCAATTCATGATTTATGATTCATGATTTAATTCATGATTCATGATTCATGATTTGATTTATGATTTATCATTCATGATTCAATTCATGATTCATGCTTCATGATTCATGCTTCATGATTCAATTCATGATTTATGATTCATGATTTAATTCATGATTCATGATTCATGATTTAATTCATGATTCATGATTCAATTCATGATTCATGATTCAATTCATGATTCATGATTCAATTCATGATTCATGATTCATGATTCAATTTATGATTCATGATTCATGATATAATTTATGATTCATGATTAAATTGATGATTCATGATTCATGATTCAATTCATGATTCATGATTTAATTCATGATTCGATTCATGATTCAATTCATGATTCATAATTCATGATTCATGATTCAATTCATGATTCAATTTATGATTAAATTAATGATTCATGATTTGATTCATGATTCATGATTCAATTCATGATTCATGATTCGATTCAAGATTCATGATTCATGATTCAATTCTTGATTCATGATTCATGATTCAATTCATGATTCATGATTCAATTCATGATTCATAATTCATGATTCATGATTAAATTAATGATTCATAATTCATGATTCATGATTCAATTCATGATTCATGATTGATAATTCAATTCATGATTTATGATTTATGATTCATGATTCAATTCATGATTCATGATTCAATTCATGATTCATGATTCAATTCATGATTTATAATTCATGATTTATAATTCAATTCATGATTCATGATTCATGATTCATAATTCATGATTCAATTCATGATTCAATTCATGATTCATAATTCATGATTCATGATTCAATTCATGATTCATGATTCATGATTCATGATTCTATTCATGAAATCATAATTCATGATTCATGATTCATGATTCATGATTCAATTCATGATTCATAATTCATGATTTATGATTCAATTCATGATTCATGATTCATGATTCATGATTTAATTCATGATTCATGATTCAATTCATGATTCATGATTCAAATCATGATTCAATTCATGATTCAAATCATGATTCAATTTATGATTCATGATTTAATTCTTGATTCAATTCATGATTCTTGATTCAATTTATGATTCATGATTCATGATTTATGATTCAATTCATGATTCATGATTCAATTCATGATTCGATTCATGATTCATGATTCATAATTCAGTTCATGATTCATGATTTATGATTCAATTAATGATTCAACTCATGATTCATGATTTAATTCGAGATTCATGATTCGATTCATGATTCATGATTCATGATTCAATTCATGATTCATGATTCATAATTCATGATTCGATTCATGATTCATAATTCATTATTCATGAATCAATTCATGATTCGATTCCTGATTCCATTCATGATTCATGATTCGATTTATGATTCATGATTCAAGATTCAATTCATGATTCATAATTCAATACATGATTCATGATTCAATTCATGATTCATAATTCAATTCATAATTCATGATTCATGATTCAATTCATGATTCAATTCATGATTCGATTCCTGATTTAATTCATGATTCATGATTTGATTTATGATTTATGATTCATGATTCAATTCATGATTCTTGATTCGATTCATGATTCCTGATTCAATTCATGATTTATGATTCAATTCAGAATTCATGATTCGATTCATGATTCATGATTCAATTCATTATTCATGATTCATGATTCATGATTCAAGTCATGATTCATGAATCAATTCATGATTTAATTCATGATTCATGATTCAATTCATGATTCAATTAACGATTCATGATTCGATTCATGATTCATGATTCATGATTCAATTCATTATTCATGATTCATGATTCATGATTCAAGTCACGATTCATGATTCAATTCTTGATTCAATTTATGATTCATGATTCAATTCATGATTCATGATTCAATTTATGATTCATGATTCATGATTTAATTCATGATTCATAGTTCATGATTCATGATTCAATTCATAATTTATAATTCATGATTCATGATTCAATTCATGAATCATGATTCAATTCATGATTCATGATTCAATTCATGATTCATGATTCAATTCATGATTCATGATTTAATTCATGATTCAATTCATGATTCGATTCATGATTCATGATTCAATTCATGATTCATGATTCAATTCATGATTCAATTCATGATTCGATTCATGTTTCTTGATTCATGATTCAATTCATGATTCATGATTCATGATTCATGATTCAATTCATGATTCATGATTCGATTCATGATTTATGATTCATGATTCATGATTCGATTCATGATTCATGCTTCATGATTCAATTCATGATTCATGATTCAATTCATGATTCATGATTCAATTCATGATTCATGATTCAATTCATGATTCATGATTCGATTCATGATTCATAATTCAATTCATGATTCATGATTAATGATTTGATTCATGATTCATGATTCATGATTCATGATTCAATTCATGATTCATGATTCATGATTCATGATTCATGATTCAATTCATGCTTCATGATTCATGATTCAATTCATGATTCATGATTCAATTCATAATTCAATTCATGATTCATGATTCAATTCATGATTCATGATTCATGATTCAATTCATGATTCATGATTTATGATTCAATTCATAATTCAATTCATGATTCGATTCCTGATTCAATTCATGATTCATGATTCGATTTATGATTCATGATTTAATTCATGATTCGATTCCTGATTCAATTCATGATTCATGATTCAATTCATAATTCTTGATTCATGATTCAATTCATAATTCAATTCATGATTTATGATTCAACTCATGATTCATGATTCGATTCATGATTCTTGATTCATGAATTATGATTCGATTCGTGATTCATGATTCATGATTTGATTTATGATTCATGATTCATTATTCAATTCATGATTCATGCTTCATGATTCATGATTTAATTGATGATTCATGATTCATGATTCAATTCATGATTCATGATTCATGATTCAATTCATGATTCATGATTCATGATTCAATTCATGATTCATGATTCAAGTTATGATTCATTATTCATGATTCAAATCATGATTTATGATTCATGATTCATGATTCGATTCATGATTCATGATTCGTGATTCATGATTCAATTCACGATTTATGATTCGATTCATGATTCATAATTCATGATTCATGTTTCAATTCACGATTTATGATTCGATTCATGATTCATGATTCAATTAATAATTCATGATTCATGATTCAATTCATGATTCATGATTCGATTCATGATTCATGATTCATTATTCAATTCATGATTCATGATTCATGAATCAATTCATGATTCATGATTCATGATTCAATTCATAATTCTTGATTTATGATTTATGATTCATGATTCAATTCATGATTCATGATTCAATTCATGATTCATAATTCATGATTCATGATTCGATTCATGATTCCTGATTCAATTCATGATTCATGATTCAATTAATAATTCATGATTCGATTCATGATTCATGATTCAATTCATTATTCATGATTCATGATTCATGATTCAAGTCATGATTCATGATTCAATTCATGATTTAATTCATGATTCATGATTTAATTCATGATTCATGATTCAATTCATGATTCAATTCACGATTCATGAGTCGATTCATGATTCATGATCCATGATTCAATTCATTATTCATGATTCATGATTCATGATTCAAGTCACGATTCATGATTCAATTCTTGATTCAATTCATGATTCATGATTCGATTCATGATTTATGATTCATGATTCAATTTATGATTCATGATTCATGATTCATGATTCAATTCATGATTCATGATTCAATTCATGATTCATGATTTAATTCATGATTCATAGTTCATGATTCATGATTTAATTCATAATTTATAATTCATGATTCATGATTCAATTCATGAATCATGATTCAATTCATGATTCATGATTCAATTCATGATTCATGATTCAATTCATGATTCAATTCATGATTCGATTTATGATTCATGATTCATGATTCATGATTCAATTCATGATTCATGATTCAATTCATGATTCAATTCATGATTCGATTCATGATTCGATTTATGATTCATGATTCATGATTCATGATTTAATTCATGATTCATGAATCATGATTCATGATTCAATTCATGTTTCATAATTCATGATTCAATTCATGATTCATGATTCAATTCATAATTCAATTCATGATTCATGATTCATGATTCAATTCATGATTCATGATTCATGATTCATGATTCAATTCATGATTCATGATTTATGATTCAATTCATGATTCAATTCATGATTCGATTCCTGATTCAATTCATGATTCATGATTCGATTTATGATTCATGATTCAATTCATGATTCATGATTCAATTCATGATTCATGATTCAATTCATAATTCAATTCATGATTTATGATTCAACTCATGATTCATGATTCGATTCGTGATTCATGATTCATGATTTGATTTATGATTCATGATTCATTATTCAATTCATGATTCATGCTTCATGATTCATGATTCATGATTTAATTGATGATTCATGATTCATGAGTCAATTCATGATTCATGATTCATGATTCAATTCATGATTTATGATTTAATTCATGATTCAATTCATGATTCATGATTCATGATTCAATTCATGATTCATGATTCGATTCATGATTATATTCATGATTCATAATTCGATTCATGATTCATGATTCAATTCATGATTCATGATTCAATTCATGATTCGATTCCTGATTAAATACATGATTCATGATTTGATTTTTGATTCATGATTCATGATTCATTTAATGATTCATGATTCATGATTCATGATTCAATTCATGATTCATGATTCATGTTTCAATTCATTATTCAATTCATGATTTATGATTCATTATTCAATTTATGATTCATGATTCATGATTCATGATTCATGATTCAATTCATGAATCATGATTTATGATTCAATTCATGATTCAATTCATGATACATGATTTATGATTCAATTCATGATTTATAATTCATGATTCAATTCATGATTCATAATTCATGATTCAATTCATAATTTATAATTCATGATTCATGAATCATGATTCAATTCATGATTCATGATTTAATTCATGATTCATGATTTAATTCATGATTCATGATTTGATTCATGATTCATGATTTTATTCATGATTCAAGATTCATGATTTTATTCATGATTCATGATTCAATTCATGAATTATGATTCATGATTCAATTCATGATTCATAATTCATGATTCATGATTCAATTCATAATTTATAATTCATGATTCATGAATCATGATTCAATTCATGATTCATGATTCAATTCATGATTCATGATTCAATTCATGATTCATGATTCATGATTCAATTCATTATTCATGATTCAATTCATGATTCAATTCATGATTCGATTCATGATTCATGATTCATGATTCATGATTCAATTCATGAATCATGATTCAATTCATGATTCAATTCATGATTCGATTCATGATTCATGATTCACTATTCAATTCATGATTCATGATTCATGATTCATGATTCAATTCATGATTCATGATTCATGATTCGATTTATGATTCATAATTCAATTCATGATTCATGATTCATGATTCAATTCATGTTTCATGATTCATGAATCATGATTCAATTCATGATTCATGATTCAATTCATGATTCATGATTCAATTCATGATTCATGATTCATGATTCAATTCATTATTCATGATTCAATTCATGATTCAATTCATGATTCGATTCATGATTCATGATTCATGATTCATGATTCAATTCATGAATCATGATTCAATTCATGATTCAATTCATGATTCGATTCATGATTCATGATTCACTATTCAATTCATGATTCATGATTTATGATTCATGATTCAATTTATGATTCATGATTCATGATTCGATTTATGATTCATAATTCAATTCATGATTCATGATTCAATTCATGTTTCATGATTCATGATTCATGATTCAATTCATGTTTCATGATTCATGATTCATGATTCATGATTCAATTCATAATTCAATTCATGATTCATGATTCATGATTCAATTCATGATTCATGATTCAATTCATGATTCATGATTTATGATTCAATTCATGATTTAATTCATGATTCGATTCCTGATTCAATTCATGATTCATGATTCAATTCATAATTCATGATTCATGATGCAATTTATGATTCGATTCCTGATTCAATTCATGATTCATGATTCAATTCATAATTCATGATTCATGATTCAATTTATGATTCATGATTCAATTCATGATTCATGATTCAATTCATGATTCAATTCATGATTCATGATTCAATTCATGATTCATGATTCATGATTCAATTCATGATTCAATTTATGTTACATGATTCGATTTATGATTCATGATTCATGATTCAATTCATGATTCATGATTCAATTCATGATTCAATTCATGATTCAATTCATGATTCGATTCATGATTCATGATTCAATTCATGATTCATGATTCATGATTCATGATTCAATTCATGATTCGATTCATGATTTATGATTCATGATTCGATTCATGATTCATGATTCATTATTCAATTCATGATTCATGATTCATGATTCATGATTCATGATTCAATTCATTAATTATGATTAAATTCATGATTCATAATTCATGATTCATGATTCAATTCATGATTCATGATTTATGAATCATGATTCATGATTCAATTCATGATTTATGATTCAATTCATGATTCATGATTCGTGATTTAATTCATGATTCATGATTCAATTCATGATTCATAATTCATGATTCATGATCAATTCATGATTCATGATTCATGATTCAATTCATGATTCATGATTCAATTCATGATTCAATTCCTGATTTAATTCATGATTCATGATTTGATTTATGATTTATGATTCATGATTCAATTCATGATTCATGATTCATGATTCAATTCATGATTCATGATTCATGATTCAATTCATAATTCATGATTCATGATTCAATTTATGATTCATGATTCAATTCATGATTCATGATTCAATTTATGATTCTTGATTCATGATTCAATTCATGATTCATGATTCAATTTATGATTCTTGATTCATGATTCAATTCATGATTCATGATTCGATTCATGATTCAATTCATGATTCATGATTCAATTCATGATTCATGATTCAATTCATGATTCGATTCATGATTCAATTCATGATTGATAATTCATGATTCATGATTTAATTCATGATTCATGATTCAAGATTCATGATTCATGATTCAATTCATGATTCATAATTTATGATTCATGATTAAATTAATGATTCATAATTCATGATTCATGATTCAATTCATGATTCATGATTCATGATTCATGATTCAATTCATGATTTATGATTTATGATTCATGATTCAATTCATCTTTCATGATTCAATTCATGATTCATAATTCATGATTCATGATTCAATTCATGATTCATGATTCATGATTCATAATTCATGATTCAATTCATGATTCAATTCATGATTCATAATTCATGATTCATGATTGAATTCATGATTCATGATTCATGATTCAATTCATGATTCATGATTCATGATTCAATTCATAATTCATGATTCATGATTCAATTTATGATTCATGATTCAATTCATGATTCATGATTCAATTCATGATTCAATTCATGATTCATGATTCAATTCATGATTCATGATTCATGATTCAATTCATGATTCATAATTCATGATTTATAATTCAATTCATGATTCAATTCATGATTCATGATTCAATTCATGATTCATGATTCATGATTCAATTCATGATTCATAATTCATGATTTATGATTCAATTCATGATTTATGATTCATGATTTAATTCATGATTCATGATTCATGATTTAATTCATGATTCATGATTCAATTCATGATTCATGATTCAATTCATGATTCATGATTCAATTCATGATTCATGATTCATGATTCAATTTATGATTCATGATTCATGATATAATTTATGATTCATGATTAAATTCATGATTCATGATTCATGATTCAATTCATGATTCATGATTTAATTCATGATTCGATTCATGATTCAATTCATGATTCATAATTCATGATTCATGATTCAATTCATGATTCAATTTATGATTAAATTAATGATTCATGATTTGATTCATGATTCATGATTCAATTCATGATTCATGATTCGATTCAAGATTCATGATTCATGATTCAATTCTTGATTCATGATTCATGATTCAATTCATGATTCATGATTCAATTCATGATTCATAATTCATGATTCATGATTAAATTAATGATTCATAATTCATGATTCATGATTCAATTCATGATTCATGATTCATGATTGATAATTCAATTCATGATTTATGATTTATGATTCATGATTCAATTCATGATTCATGATTCAATTCATGATTCATGATTCAATTCATGATTTATAATTCATGATTTATAATTCAATTCATGATTCATGATTCATGATTCATAATTCATGATTCAATTCATGATTCAATTCATGATTCATAATTCATGATTCATGATTCAATTCATGATTCATGATTCATGATTCATGATTCTATTCATGAAATCATAATTCATGATTCATGATTCATGATTCATGATTCAATTCATGATTCATAATTCATGATTTATGATTCAATTCATGATTCATGATTCATGATTTAATTCATGATTCATGATTCAATTCATGATTCATGATTCAAATCATGATTCAATTCATGATTCAAATCATGATTCAATTTATGATTCATGATTTAATTCTTGATTCAATTCATGATTCTTGATTCAATTTATGATTCATGATTCATGATTTATGATTCAATTCATGATTCATGATTCAATTCATGATTCGATTCATGATTCATGATTCATAATTCAGTTCATGATTCATGATTTATGATTCAATTAATGATTCAACTCATGATTCATGATTTAATTCGAGATTCATGATTCGAT
Organism: Mixophyes australis; assembly: GCA_036250195.1. Taxonomy (NCBI): domain Eukaryota; kingdom Metazoa; phylum Chordata; class Amphibia; order Anura; family Limnodynastidae; genus Mixophyes; species Mixophyes australis. Next base: position 261,297,195 of record JAVHZZ010000004.1, read on the forward strand.
TCATGATTCATGATTCATGATTCAATTCATGATTCATGATTCATAATTCATGATTCGATTCATGATTCATAATTCATTATTCATGAATCAATTCATGATTCGATTCCTGATTCCATTCATGATTCATGATTCGATTTATGATTCATGATTCAAGATTCAATTCATGATTCATAATTCAATACATGATTCATGATTCAATTCATGATTCAATTCATGATTCAATTCATGATTTATGATTCATGATTCAATTTATGATTCATGATTCATGATTCAATTCATGATTCATAATTCATGATTCAATTCATGATTCATGATTCAATTCATGATTCATAATCCATAATTCATGATTCAATTCATAATTTATAATTCATGATTCATGATTCATGATTCAATTTATGATTCATGATTCAATTCATGATTCATGATTCGAGTTATGATTCATTATTCATGATTCAAATCATGATTCATGATTCATGATTCAATTAATAATTCATGATTCATGGTTCAATTCATGATTCATGATTCGATTCATGATTCATGATTCAATTCATGATTCATGATTCATGAATCAATTCATGATTCATGATTCATGATTCAATTTATGATTCATGATTCAATTCATGATTCATAATTCATGATTCATGATTAAATTAATGATTCATAATTCATGATTCATGATTCAATTCATGATTCATGATTCATGATTCAATTCATGATTCATGATTTAATTCATGATTCGATTCATGATTCAATTCATGATTCATAATTCATGATTCATGATTCAATTCATGATTCAATTTATGATTAAATTAATGATTCATGATTTGATTCATGATTCATGATTCAATTCAGGATTCAATTCATGATTCATGATTCGATTCATAATTAATGATTCATGATTAAATTAATGATTCATAATTCATGATTCATGATTCAATTCATGATTCATGATTCATAATTCAATTCATGATTTATGATTTATGATTCATGATTCAATTCATGATTCATGATTCAATTCATGATTCATGATTCATGATTCATGATTCATAATTCATGATTCAATTCATGATTCATAATTCATGATTCATGATTCAATTCATGATTCATGATTTATGATTCAATTCATGATTCATGATTCAATTCATGATTCATGATTCATGATTCATCTCATGAAATCATAATTCATGATTCATGATTCAATTCATGATTCTTGATTCATAATTCATGATTCAATTCATGATTCATGATTCAAATTATGATTCATGATTCAAATTATAATTCATGATTCAAATCATGATTCAATTCATGATTCAATTCATGATTCAATTCATGATTCATGATTTAATTCATGATTCGATTTATGATTCATGATTCATAATTCAATTCATGATTCATGATTTATGATTCAAATAATGATTCAACTCATGATTCATGATTTAATTTATGATTCATGATTCGATTCATGATTCATGATTCAATTCATGATTCATGATTAATAATTCATGATTCGATTCATGATTCATAATTCATTATTCATGAATCAATTCATGATTCGATTCCTGATTCCATTCATGATTCATGATTCGATTTAAGATTCATGATTCAAGATTCAATTCATGATTCATGATTCATAATTCAATACATGATTCATGATTCAATTCATGATTCAATTCATGATTCAATTCATGATTCATGATTCATTTCATGATTCATGATTCATGATTCAATTCATGATTTATGATTAATGATTCAATTTATGATTTATGATTCATGATTCATGATTCAATTCATGATTCAATTCATGATTCATAATCCATAATTCATGATTCAATTCATAATTTATAATTCATGATTCATGATTCATGATTCAATTCATGATTCATGATTCAATTCATGATTCATGATTCATGATTCGAGTTATGATTCATTATTCATGATTCAAATCATGATTCATGATTCATGATTCATGATTCAATTCATGATTCATGATTCGTGATTCATGATTCAATTCACGATTTATGATTCGATTCATGATTCATAATTCATGATTCATGATTCAATTCACGATTTATGATTCGATTCATGATTCATGATTCAATTAATAATTCATGATTCAATTCATGATTCATGATTCAAATCATGATTCATGATTTAATTCATGATTCATGATTCATGAATCAATTCATGATTCATGATTCATGATTCAATTTATAATTCTTGATTTATGATTTATGATTCATGATTCAATTCATGATTCATGATTCATGATTCGAGTTATGATTCATTATTCATGATTCAAATCATGATTCATGATTCATGATTCATGATTCAATTCATGATTCATGATTCGTGATTCATGATTCAATTCACGATTTATGATTCGATTCATGATTCATAATTCATGATTCATGATTCAATTCACGATTTATGATTCGATTCATGATTCATGATTCAATTAATAATTCATGATTCAATTCATGATTCATTATTCGATTCATGATTCATGATTTAATTCATGATTCATGATTCATGAATCAATTCATGATTCATAATTCATGATTCATGATTCAATTCATGATTCTTGATTCGATTCATGATTCCTGATTCAATTCATGATTCATGATTCAATTCAGAATTCATGATTCGATTCATTATTCATGATTCATGATTCATGATTCAAGTCATGATTCATGATTCAATTCATGATTTAATTCATGATTCATGATTCAATTCATGATTCAATTAACGATTCATGATTCGATTCATGATTCATGATTCATGATTCAATTCATTATTCATGATTCATGATTCAAGTCACGATTCATGATTCAATTCTTGATTCAATTCATGATTCATGATTCGATTCATGATTTATGATTCGATTCATGATTTATGATTCATGATTCAATTCATGATTCATGATTCAATTTATGATTCATGATTCATGATTTAATTCATGATTCATAGTTCATGATTCATGATTCAATTCATAATTTATAATTCATGATTCATGATTCAATTCATGAATCATGATTCAATTCATGATTCATGATTCAATTCATGATTCATGATTCATGATTCAATTCATGATTCATGATTTAATTCATGATTCAATTCATGATTCATGATTCAATTCATGAATCATGATTCAATTCATGATTCATGATTCAATTCATGATTCATGATTCATGATTCATGATTCAATTCATGATTCATGATTCAATTCATGATTCAATTCATGATTCGATTCATGTTTCTTGATTCATGATTCAATTCATGATTCATGATTCATGATTCATGATTCAATTCATGATTCATGATTCGATTCATGATTTATGATTCATGATTCATGATTCGATTCATGATTCATGCTTCATGATTCAATTCATGATTCATGATTCAATTCATGATTCATGATTCGATTCATGATTCATAATTCAATTCATGATTCATGATTAATGATTTAATTCATGATTCATGATTCATGATTCATGATTCAATTCATGTTTCATGATTCATGATTCAATTCATGATTCATGATTCAATTCATAATTCAATTCATGATTCATGATTCATGATTCAATTCATGATTCATGATTCATGATTCATGATTCAATTCATGATTCATGATTTATGATTCAATTCATGATTCAATTCATGATTCGATTCCTGATTCAATTCATGATTCATGATTCGATTTATGATTCATGATTTAATTCATGATTCGATTCCTGATTCAATTCATGATTCATGATTCAATTCATAATTCATGATTCATGATTCAATTCATAATTCAATTCATGATTTATGATTCAACTCATGATTCATGATTCGATTCATGATTCTTGATTCATGAATTATGATTCGATTCGTGATTCATGATTCATGATTTGATTTATGATTCATGATTCATTATTCAATTCATGATTCATGCTTCATGATTCATGATTTAATTGATGATTCATGATTCATGATTCAATTCATGATTCATGATTCATGATTCAATTCATGATTCATGATTCAAGTTATGATTCATTATTCATGATTCAAATCATGATTTATGATTCATGATTCATGATTCGATTCATGATTCATGATTCGTGATTCATGATTCAATTCACGATTTATGATTCGATTCATGATTCATAATTCATGATTCATGTTTCAATTCACGATTTATGATTCGATTCATGATTCATGATTCAATTAATAATTCATGATTCATGATTCAATTCATGATTCATGATTCGATTCATGATTCATGATTCATTATTCAATTCATGATTCATGATTCATGAATCAATTCATGATTCATGATTCAATTCATAATTCTTGATTTATGGTTTATGATTCATGATTCAATTCATGATTCATGATTCAATTCATGATTCATAATTCATGATTCATGATTCGATTCATGATTCCTGATTCAATTCATGATTCATGATTCAATTAATAATTCATGATTCGATTCATGATTCATGATTCATGATTCAATTCATTATTCATGATTCATGATTCATGATTCAAGTCATGATTCATGATTCAATTCATGATTTAATTCATGATTCATGATTCAATTCATGATTCAATTCACGATTCATGAGTCGATTCATGATTCATGATCCATGATTCAATTCATTATTCATGATTCATGATTCATGATTCAAGTCACGATTCATGATTCAATTCTTGATTCAATTCATGATTCATGATTCGATTTATGATTCATGATTCAATTTATGATTCATGATTCATGATTCATGATTCAATTCATGATTCATGATTCAATTCATGATTCATGATTCATGATTTAATTCATGATTCATAGTTCATGATTCATGATTTAATTCATAATTTATAATTCATGATTCTTGATTCATGATTCAATTCATGAATCATGATTCAATTCATGATTCATGATTCAATTCATGATTCATGATTCATGATTCAATTCATGATTCATGATTCAATTCATGATTCAATTCATGATTCGATTCATGATTCATGATTCATGATTCAATTCATGATTCATGATTCATGATTCATGATTTATGATTCATGATTCAATTTATGATTCATGATTCATGATTCACGATTCATGATTCAATTCATGATTCATGATTCAATTCATGATTCATGATTCGATTCATGATTTATAATTCAATTCATGATTCATGATTAATGATTTAATTCATGATTCATGATTCATGATTCAATTCATGTTTCATAATTCATGATTCAATTCATGATTCATGATTCAATTCATAATTCAATTCATGATTCATGATTCATGATTCAATTCATGATTCATGATTCAATTCATGATTCATGATTTATGATTCAATTCATGATTCAATTCATGATTCGATTCCTGATTCAATTCATGATTCATGATTCGATTTATGATTCATGATTCAATTCATGATTCATGATTCAATTCATGATTCATGATTCAATTCATAATTCAATTCATGATTTATGATTCAACTCATGATTCATGATTCGATTCGTGATTCATGATTTGATTTATGATTCATGATTCATTATTCAATTCATGATTCATGCTTCATGATTCATGATTCATGATTTAATTGATGATTCATGATTCATGAGTCAATTCATGATTCATGATTCATGATTCAATTCATGATTTATGATTTAATTCATGATTCAATTCATGATTCATGATTCAATTCATGATTCATGATTCGATTCATGATTATATTCATGATTCATAATTCGATTCATGATTCATGATTCAATTCATGATTCATGATTCAATTCATGATTCGATTCCTGATTAAATACATGATTCATGGTTTGATTTTTGATTCATGATTCATGATTCATTTAATGATTCATGATTCATGATTCATGATTCAATTCATGATTCATGTTTCAATTCATTATTCAATTCATGATTTATGATTCATGATTCAATTTATGATTCATGATTCATGATTCATGATTCATGATTCAATTCATGAATCATGATTTATGATTCAATTCATGATTCAATTCATGATACATGATTTATGATTCAATTCATGATTTATAATTCATGATTCATGAATCATGATTCAATTCATGATTCATGATTTAATTCATGATTCATGATTTGATTCATGATTCATGATTTTATTCATGATTCAAGATTCATGATTTTATTCATGATTCATGATTCAATTCATGAATTATGATTCATGATTTATGATTCATGATTCATGATTCATGATTTATGATTCATGATTCATGATTCAATTCATGATTCATGATTCAATTCATGATTCTTGATTCGATTCATGATTCATGATTCAATTCATGATTCATGATTCATGATTCATGAGTCAAGTCATGATTCATGATTAAATTCATGATTCAATTTATGATTCTTGATTCAATTTATGATTCATGATTCAATTCATGATTCATGATTCGATTCATGATTCATGATTCATGATTCAATTCATGATTCATGATTCATAATTCATGATTGGATACATGATTCATGATTCATGATTCATGAATCAATTCATGATTCGATTCCTGATTCAATTCATGATTCATGATTCGAATTATGATTCATGATTCATGATTCAATTCATGATTCATGATTCATGATTCATGATTTAATTCATGATTCATGATTCATGATTCATGATTCAATTCATGATTCATGATTCATGATTCAATTCATGATTCTTGATTCGATTCATGATTCATGATTCAATTCATGATTCATGATTCATGATTCATGAGTCAAGTCATGATTCATGAGTCAAGTCATGATTCATGATTAAATTCATGATTCAATTTATGATTCATGATTCAATTTATGATTCATGATTCAATTTATGATTCATGATTCAATTCATGATTCATGACTCGATTCATGATTCATGATTCAATTCATGATTCATAATACATGATTCATGATTTGATTCATGATTTATGATTTAATTCATGATTCAATTCATGATTCATGATTCGATTCATGATTCATGATTCAATTCATGATTCATGATTCAATTCATGATTCGATTCCTGATTTAATTCATGATTCATGATTTGATTTTTGATTCATGATTCATGATTCAATTCATGATTCATGATTCATTATTCATGATTCAATTCATGATTCATGATTCATGATTCAATTCATGATTAAATTCATGATTCAATTCATGATTCATGATTCAATTCATGATTCAATTCATGAATTATGATTCGATTCATGATTTATTATTTAATTCATGATTCAATTCATGATTCATGATTCATGATTTGATTCATGATTCATGATTCATGATTCAATTCATGATTCATGATTCATAATTCATGATTCGATTAATGATTCATGATTCATGATTCGATTCATGATTTATGATTTAAGTCATGATTCATTTCATGATTCATGATTCGATTCATGATTCATGATTAATGATTTAATTCATGATTCATGATTCATGATTCATGATTCATGATTCAATTCATGTTTCATGATTCATGATTCAATTCATGATTCATGATTCAATTCATAATTCAATTCATGATTCATGATTCATGATTCAATTCATGATTCATGATTCATGATTCATGATTCAATTCATGATTCATGATTTATGATTCAATTCATGATTCAATTCATGATTCGATTCCTGATTCAATTCATGATTCATGATTCGATTTATGATTCATGATTTAATTCATGATTCGATTCCTGATTCAATTCATGATTCATGATTCAATTCATAATTCATGATTCATGATTCAATTCATAATTCAATTCATGATTTATGATTCAACTCATGATTCATGATTCGATTCATGATTCTTGATTCATGAATTATGATTCGATTCGTGATTCATGATTCATGATTTGATTTATGATTCATGATTCATTATTCAATTCATGATTCATGCTTCATGATTCATGATTTAATTGATGATTCATGATTCATGATTCAATTCATGATTCATGATTCATGATTCAATTCATGATTCATGATTCAAGTTATGATTCATTATTCATGATTCAAATCATGATTTATGATTCATGATTCATGATTCGATTCATGATTCATGATTCGTGATTCATGATTCAATTCACGATTTATGATTCGATTCATGATTCATAATTCATGATTCATGTTTCAATTCACGATTTATGATTCGATTCATGATTCATGATTCAATTAATAATTCATGATTCATGATTCAATTCATGATTCATGATTCGATTCATGATTCATGATTCATTATTCAATTCATGATTCATGATTCATGAATCAATTCATGATTCATGATTCAATTCATAATTCTTGATTTATGGTTTATGATTCATGATTCAATTCATGATTCATGATTCAATTCATGATTCATAATTCATGATTCATGATTCGATTCATGATTCCTGATTCAATTCATGATTCATGATTCAATTAATAATTCATGATTCGATTCATGATTCATGATTCATGATTCAATTCATTATTCATGATTCATGATTCATGATTCAAGTCATGATTCATGATTCAATTCATGATTTAATTCATGATTCATGATTCAATTCATGATTCAATTCACGATTCATGAGTCGATTCATGATTCATGATCCATGATTCAATTCATTATTCATGATTCATGATTCATGATTCAAGTCACGATTCATGATTCAATTCTTGATTCAATTCATGATTCATGATTCGATTTATGATTCATGATTCAATTTATGATTCATGATTCATGATTCATGATTCAATTCATGATTCATGATTCAATTCATGATTCATGATTCATGATTTAATTCATGATTCATAGTTCATGATTCATGATTTAATTCATAATTTATAATTCATGATTCTTGATTCATGATTCAATTCATGAATCATGATTCAATTCATGATTCATGATTCAATTCATGATTCATGATTCATGATTCAATTCATGATTCATGATTCAATTCATGATTCAATTCATGATTCGATTCATGATTCATGATTCATGATTCAATTCATGATTCATGATTCATGATTCATGATTTATGATTCATGATTCAATTTATGATTCATGATTCATGATTCACGATTCATGATTCAATTCATGATTCATGATTCAATTCATGATTCATGATTCGATTCATGATTTATAATTCAATTCATGATTCATGATTAATGATTTAATTCATGATTCATGATTCATGATTCAATTCATGTTTCATAATTCATGATTCAATTCATGATTCATGATTCAATTCATAATTCAATTCATGATTCATGATTCATGATTCAATTCATGATTCATGATTCAATTCATGATTCATGATTTATGATTCAATTCATGATTCAATTCATGATTCGATTCCTGATTCAATTCATGATTCATGATTCGATTTATGATTCATGATTCAATTCATGATTCATGATTCAATTCATGATTCATGATTCAATTCATAATTCAATTCATGATTTATGATTCAACTCATGATTCATGATTCGATTCGTGATTCATGATTTGATTTATGATTCATGATTCATTATTCAATTCATGATTCATGCTTCATGATTCATGATTCATGATTTAATTGATGATTCATGATTCATGAGTCAATTCATGATTCATGATTCATGATTCAATTCATGATTTATGATTTAATTCATGATTCAATTCATGATTCATGATTCATGATTCAATTCATGATTCATGATTCGATTCATGATTATATTCATGATTCATAATTCGATTCATGATTCATGATTCAATTCATGATTCATGATTCAATTCATGATTCGATTCCTGATTAAATACATGATTCATGGTTTGATTTTTGATTCATGATTCATGATTCATTTAATGATTCATGATTCATGATTCATGATTCAATTCATGATTCATGTTTCAATTCATTATTCAATTCATGATTTATGATTCATGATTCAATTTATGATTCATGATTCATGATTCATGATTCATGATTCAATTCATGAATCATGATTTATGATTCAATTCATGATTCAATTCATGATACATGATTTATGATTCAATTCATGATTTATAATTCATGATTCATGAATCATGATTCAATTCATGATTCATGATTTAATTCATGATTCATGATTTGATTCATGATTCATGATTTTATTCATGATTCAAGATTCATGATTTTATTCATGATTCATGATTCAATTCATGAATTATGATTCATGATTTATGATTCATGATTCATGATTCATGATTTATGATTCATGATTCATGATTCAATTCATGATTCATGATTCAATTCATGATTCTTGATTCGATTCATGATTCATGATTCAATTCATGATTCATGATTCATGATTCATGAGTCAAGTCATGATTCATGATTAAATTCATGATTCAATTTATGATTCTTGATTCAATTTATGATTCATGATTCAATTCATGATTCATGATTCGATTCATGATTCATGATTCATGATTCAATTCATGATTCATGATTCATAATTCATGATTGGATACATGATTCATGATTCATGATTCATGAATCAATTCATGATTCGATTCCTGATTCAATTCATGATTCATGATTCGAATTATGATTCATGATTCATGATTCAATTCATGATTCATGATTCATGATTCATGATTTAATTCATGATTCATGATTCATGATTCATGATTCAATTCATGATTCATGATTCATGATTCAATTCATGATTCTTGATTCGATTCATGATTCATGATTCAATTCATGATTCATGATTCATGATTCATGAGTCAAGTCATGATTCATGAGTCAAGTCATGATTCATGATTAAATTCATGATTCAATTTATGATTCATGATTCAATTTATGATTCATGATTCAATTTATGATTCATGATTCAATTCATGATTCATGATTCGATTCATGATTCATGATTCAATTCATGATTCATAATACATGATTCATGATTTGATTCATGATTTATGATTTAATTCATGATTCAATTCATGATTCATGATTCGATTCATGATTCATGATTCAATTCATGATTCATGATTCAATTCATGATTCGATTCCTGATTTAATTCATGATTCATGATTTGATTTTTGATTCATGATTCATGATTCAATTCATGATTCATGATTCATTATTCATGATTCAATTCATGATTCATGATTCATGATTCAATTCATGATTAAATTCATGATTCAATTCATGATTCATGATTCAATTCATGATTCAATTCATGAATTATGATTCGATTCATGATTTATTATTTAATTCATGATTCAATTCATGATTCATGATTCATGATTTGATTCATGATTCATGATTCATGATTCAATTCATGATTCATGATTCATAATTCATGATTCGATTAATGATTCATGATTCATGATTCGATTCATGATTTATGATTTAAGTCATGATTCATTTCATGATTCATGATTCGATTCATGATTCATGATTCATGACTCACTTCATGATTCTTGATTCATGATTTATGATTCATGATTCGATTCATGATTCATGATTCATGACTCACTTCATGATTCATGATTTATGATTCATGATTCGATTCATGAGTCATGATTCTTGATTCAATTCATGATTCATCATTCGATTCATGATTCATGATTCATGATTCAAGTCACGATTCATGATTCATTTCTTGATTCAATTCATGATTCATGATTCGATTCATGATTTATGATTCGATTCATGATTTATGATTCATGATTCAATTTATGATTCATGATTCAATTCATGATTCATGATTCAATTTATGATTCATGATTCATGAATTAATTCATGATTCATAGTTCATGATTCATGATTCAATTCATAATTTATAATTCATGATTCATGATTCAATTCATGAATCATGATTCAATTCATGATTCATGATTCAATTCATGATTCATGATTCATGATTCAATTCATGATTCATGATTTAATTCATGATTCAATTCATTATTCGATTCATGATTCATGATTCATGATTCAATTCATGATTCATGATTCAATTCATGATTCAATTCATGATTCGATTCATGTTTCTTGATTCATGATTCAATTCATGATTCATGATTCATGATTCATGATTCAATTCATGATTCATGATTCGATTCATGATTTATGATTCATGATTCATGATTCGATTCATGATTCATGCTTCATGATTCAATTCATGATTCATGATTCAATTCATGATTCATGATTCAATTCATGATTCATGATTCGATTCATGATTCATAATTCAATTCATGATTCATGATTAATGATTTAATTCATGATTCATGATTCATGATTCAATTCATGATTCATGATTCATGATTCACGATTCATGATTCAATTCATGTTTCATGATTCATGATTCAATTCATGATTCATGATTCAATTCATAATTCAATTCATGATTCATGATTCATGATTCAATTCATGATTCATGATTCATGATTCAATTCATGATTCATGATTTATGATTCAATTCATGATTCAATTCATGATTCGATTCCTGATTCAATTCATGATTCATGATTCGATTTATGATTCATGATTTAATTCATGATTCAATTCCTGATTCAATTCATGATTCATGATTCAATTCATAATTCATGATTCATGATTCAATTCATAATTCAATTCATGATTTATGATTCAACTCATGATTCATGATTCGATTCATGATTCTTGATTCATGAATTATGATTCGATTCGTGATTCATGATTCATGATTTGATTTATGATTCATGATTCATTATTCAATTCATGATTCATGCTTCATGATTCATGATTTAATTGATGATTCATGATTCATGATTCAATTCATGATTCATGATTCAAGTTATGATTCATTATTCATGATTCAAATCATGATTTATGATTCACGATTTATGATTCGATTCATGATTCATGATTCAATTAATAATTCATGATTCATGATTCAATTCATGATTCATGATTCGATTCATGATTCATAATTCATGATTCATGTTTCAATTCACAATTTATGATTCGATTCATGATTCATTATTCAATTCATGATTCATGATTCATGAATCAATTCATGATTCATGATTCATGATTCAATTCATAATTCTTGATTTATGATTTATGATTCATGATTCAATTCATGATGCATGATTCAATTCATGATTCATAATTCATGATTCATGATTCGATTCATGATTCCTGATTCAATTCATGATTCATGATTCAATTAATAATTCATGATTCGATTCATGATTCATGATTCAATTCATTATTCATGATTCATGATTCATGATTCAAGTCATGATTCATGATTCAATTCATGATTTAATTCATGATTCATGATTCAATTCATGATTCAATTCACGATTCATGAGTCGATTCATGATTCATGATCCATGATTCAATTCATTATTCATGATTCATGATTCATGATTCAAGTCACGATTCATGATTCAATTCTTGATTCAATTCATGATTCATGATTCGATTCATGATTTATGATTCATGATTCAATTTATGATTCATGATTCATGATTCATGATTCAATTCATGATTCATGATTCAATTCATGATTCATGATTCATGATTTAATTCATGATTCATAGTTCATGATTCATGATTTAATTCATAATTTATAATTCATGATTCATGATTCATGATTCAATTCATGAATCATGATTCAATTCATGATTCATGATTCAATTCATGATTCATGATTCATGATTCAATTCATGATTCATAATTCAATTCATGATTCAATTCATGATTCGATTTATGATTCATGATTCATGATTCATGATTCAATTCATGATTCATGATTCAATTCATGATTCAATTCATGATTCGATTCATGATTCACGATTCATGATTCAATTCATGAGTCATGATTTAATTCATAATTTATAATTCATGATTCATGATTCATGATTCAATTCATGAATCATGATTCAATTCATGATTCATGATTCAATTCATGATTCATGATTCATGATTCAATTCATGATTCATGATTCATGATTCAATTCATGATTCATGATTCAATTCATGATTCAATTCATGATTCGATTTATGATTCATGATTCATGATTCATGATTCAATTCATGATTCATGATTCAATTCATGATTCAATTCATGATTCGATTCATGATTCATGATTCATGATTCAATTCATGATTCATGATTCATGATTCAATTCATGATTCATGATTCGATTCATGATTTATGATTCATGATTCAATTTATGATTCATGATTCATGATTCACGATTCATGATTCAATTCATGAATCATGATTCAATTCATGATTCATGATTCGATTCATGATTTATAATTCAATTCATGATTCATGATTAATGATTTAATTCATGATTCATGATTCATGATTCATGATTCAATTCATGTTTCATAATTCATGATTAAATTCATGATTCATGATTCAATTCATAATTCAATTCATGATTCATGATTCATGATTCAATTCATGATTCATGATTAATGATTCATGATTCAATTCATGATTCAATTCATGAATTATGATTCGATTCATGATTTATTATTTAATTCATGATTCAATTCATGATTCATGATTCATGATTTGATTCATGATTCATGATTCATGATTCAATTCATGATTCATGATTCATAATTCATGATTCGATTAATGATTCATGATTCATGATTCGATTCATGATTTATGATTTAAGTCATGATTCATTTCATGATTCATGATTCGATTCATGATTCATGATTCATGACTCACTTCATGATTCTTGATTCATGATTTATGATTCATGATTCGATTCATGATTCATGATTCATGACTCACTTCATGATTCATGATTTATGATTCATGATTCGATTCATGAGTCATGATTCTTGATTCAATTCATGATTCATCATTCGATTCATGATTCATGATTCATGATTCAAGTCACGATTCATGATTCAATTCTTGATTCAATTCATGATTCATGATTCGATTCATGATTTATGATTCGATTCATGATTTATGATTCATGATTCAATTTATGATTCATGATTCAATTCATGATTCATGATTCAATTTATGATTCATGATTCATGATTCATGATTCAATTCATGAATCATGATTCAATTCATGATTCATGATTCAATTCATGATTCATGATTCATGATTCAATTCATGATTCATGATTTAATTCATGATTCAATTCATTATTCGATTCATGATTCATGATTCATGATTCAATTCATGATTCATGATTCAATTCATGATTCAATTCATGATTCGATTCATGTTTCTTGATTCATGATTCAATTCATGATTCATGATTCATGATTCATGATTCAATTCATGATTCATGATTCGATTCATGATTTATGATTCATGATTCATGATTCGATTCATGATTCATGCTTCATGATTCAATTCATGATTCATGATTCAATTCATGATTCATGATTCAATTCATGATTCATGATTCGATTCATGATTCATAATTCAATTCATGATTCATGATTAATGATTTAATTCATGATTCATGATTCATGATTCAATTCATGATTCATGATTCATGATTCATGATTCATGATTCAATTCATGTTTCATGATTCATGATTCAATTCATGATTCATGATTCAATTCATAATTCAATTCATGATTCATGATTCATGATTCAATTCATGATTCATGATTCATGATTCAATTCATGATTCATGATTTATGATTCAATTCATGATTCAATTCATGATTCGATTCCTGATTCAATTCATGATTAATGATTCGATTTATGATTCATGATTTAATTCATGATTCGATTCCTGATTCAATTCATGATTCATGATTCAATTCATAATTCATGATTCATGATTCAATTCATAATTCAATTCATGATTTATGATTCAACTCATGATTCATGATTCGATTCTTGATTCTTGATTCATGAATTATGATTCGATTCGTGATTCATGATTCATGATTTGATTTATGATTCATGATTCATTATTCAATTCATGATTCATGCTTCATGATTCATGATTTAATTGATGATTCATGATTCATGATTCAATTCATGATTCATGATTCATGATTCAATTCATGATTCATGATTCAAGTTATGATTCATTATTCATGATTCAAATCATGATTTATGATTCATGATTCATGATTCGATTCATGATTCATGATTCGTGATTCATGATTCAATTCACGATTTATGATTCGATTCATGATTCATAATTCATGATTCATGTTTCAATTCACGATTTATGATTCGATTCATGATTCATGATTCAATTAATAATTCATGATTCATGATTCAATTCATGATTCATGATTCGATTCATGATTCATGATTCATTATTCAATTCATGATTCATGATTCATGAATCAATTCATGATTCATGATTCAATTCATAATTCTTGATTTATGATTTATGATTCATGATTCAATTCATGATGCATGATTCAATTCATGATTCATAATTCATGATTCATGATTCGATTCATGATTCCTGATTCAATTCATGATTCATGATTCAATTAATAATTCATGATTCGATTCATGATTCATGATTCAATTCATTATTCATGATTCATGATTCATGATTCAAGTCATGATTCATGATTCAATTCATGATTTAATTCATGATTCATGATTCAATTCATGATTCAATTCACGATTCATGAGTCGATTCATGATTCATGATCCATGATTCAATTCATTATTCATGATTCATGATTCATGATTCAAGTCACGATTCATGATTCAATTCTTGATTCAATTCATGATTCATGATTCGATTCATGATTTATGATTCATGATTCAATTTATGATTCATGATTCATGATTCATGATTCAATTCATGATTCATGATTCAATTCATGATTCATGATTCATGATTTAATTCATGATTCATAGTTCATGATTCATGATTTAATTCATAATTTATAATTCATGATTCATGATTCATGATTCAATTCATGAATCATGATTCAATTCATGATTCATGATTCAATTCATGATTCATGATTCATGATTCAATTCATGATTCATGATTCAATTCATGATTCAATTCATGATTCGATTTATGATTCATGATTCATGATTCATGATTCAATTCATGATTCATGATTCAATTCATGATTCAATTCATGATTCGATTCATGATTCATGATTCATGATTCAATTCATGATTCATGATTTAATTCATAATTTATAATTCATGATTCATGATTCATGATTCAATTCATGAATCATGATTCAATTCATGATTCATGATTCAATTCATGATTCATGATTCATGATTCAATTCATGATTCATGATTCATGATTCAATTCATGATTCATGATTCAATTCATGATTCAATTCATGATTCGATTTATGATTCATGATTCATGATTCATGATTCAATTCATGATTCATGATTCAATTCATGATTCAATTCATGATTCGATTCATGATTCATGATTCATGATTCAATTCATGATTCATGATTCATGATTCAATTCATGATTCATGATTCGATTTATGATTCATGATTCAATTTATGATTCATGATTCATGATTCACGATTCATGATTCAATTCATGAATCATGATTCAATTCATGATTCATGATTCGATTCATGATTTATAATTCAATTAATGATTCATGATTAATGATTTAATTCATGATTCATGATTCATGATTCAATTCATGTTTCATAATTCATGATTCAATTCATGATTCATGATTCAATTCATAATTCAATTCTTGATTCATGATTCATGATTCAATTCATGATTCATGATTCATGATTCATGATTCAATTCATGATTCATGATTTATGATTCAATTCATGATTCAATTCATGATTCGATTCCTGATTTATGATTCATGATTCAATTTATGATTCATGATTCAATTCATGATTCATGATTCAATTTATGATTCATGATTCATGATTTAATTCATGATTCATAGTTCATGATTCATGATTCAATTCATAATTTATAATTCATGATTCATGATTCAATTCATGAATCATGATTCAATTCATGATTCATGATTCAATTCATGATTCATGATTCATGATTCAATTCATGATTCATGATTTAATTCATGATTCAATTCATTATTCGATTCATGATTCATGATTCATGATTCAATTCATGATTCATGATTCAATTCATGATTCAATTCATGATTCGATTCATGTTTCTTGATTCATGATTCAATTCATGATTCATGATTCATGATTCATGATTCAATTCATGATTCATGATTCGATTCATGATTTATGATTCATGATTCGATTCATGATTCATGATTCGATTCATGATTCATGCTTCATGATTCAATTCATGATTCATGATTCAATTCATGATTCATGATTCAATTCATGATTCATGATTCGATTCATGATTCATATTTCAATTCATGATTCATGATTAATGATTTAATTCATGATTCATGATTCATGATTCAATTCATGATTCATGATTCATGATTCAATTCATGTTTCATGATTCATGATTCAATTCATGATTCATGATTCAATTCATAATTCAATTCATGATTCATGATTCATGATTCAATTCATGATTCATGATTCATGATTCAATTCATGATTCATGATTTATGATTCAATTCATGATTCAATTCATGATTCAATTCCTGATTCAATTCATGATTCATGATTCGATTTATGATTCATGATTTAATTCATGATTCGATTCCTGATTCAATTCATGATTCATGATTCAATTCATAATTCATGATTCATGATTCAATTCATAATTCAATTCATGATTTATGATTCAACTCATGATTCATGATTCGATTCATGATTCTTGATTCATGAATTATGATTCGATTCGTGATTCATGATTTGATTTATGATTCATGATTCATTATTCAATTCATGATTCATGCTTCATGATTCATGATTTAATTGATGATTCATGATTCATGATTCAATTCATGATTCATGATTCATGATTCAAGTTATGATTCATTATTCATGATTCAAATCATGAGTTATGATTCATGATTCATGATTCGATTCATGATTCATGATTCGTGATTCATGATTCAATTCACGATTTATGATTCGATTCATGATTCATAATTCATGATTCATGTTTCAATTCACGATTTATGATTCGATTCATGATTCATGATTCAATTAATAATTCATGATTCATGATTCAATTCATGATTCATGATTCGATTCATGATTCATTATTCAATTCATGATTCATGATTCATGAATCAATTCATGATTCATGATTCATGATTCAATTTATAATTCTTGATTTATGATTTATGATTCATGATTCGATTCATGATTCATGATTCATTATTCAATTCATGATTGATGATTCATGATTCAATTTATAATTCTTGATTTATGATTTATGATTCATGATTCAATTCATGATGCATGATTCAATTCATGATTCATAATTCATGATTCATGATTCGATTCATGATTCCTGATTCAATTCATGATTCATGATTCAATTAATAATTCATGATTCGATTCATGATTCATGATTCATGATTCAATTCATTATTCATGATTCATGATTCATGATTCAAGTCATGATTCATGATTCAATTCATGATTTAATTCATGATTCATGATTCAATTCATGATTCAATTCACGATTCATGAGTCGATTCATGATTCATGATCCATGATTCAATTCATTATTCATGATTCATGATTCATGATTCAAGTCACGATTCATGATTCAATTCTTGATTCAATTCATGATTCATGATTCGATTCATGATTTATGATTCATGATTCAATTTATGATTCATGATTCATGATTCAATTCATGATTCATGATTCAATTCATGATTCATGATTCAATTCATGATTCATAGTTCATGATTCATGATTTAATTCATAATTTATAATTCATGATTCATGATTCATGATTCAATTCATGAATCATGATTCAATTCATGATTCATGATTCAATTCATGATTCATGATTCATGATTCAATTCATGATTCATGATTCAATTCATGATTCAATTCATGATTCGATTTATGATTCATGATTCATGATTCATGATTCAATTCATGATTCATGATTCAATTCATGATTCAATTCATGATTCGATTCATGATTCATGATTCATGATTCAATTCATGATTCATGATTCATGATTCATGATTCAATTCATGATTCATGATTCGATTCATGATTTATGATTCATGATTCAATTTATGATTCATGATTCATGATTCACGATTCATGATTCAATTCATGATTCATGATTCAATTCATGATTCATGATTCGATTCATGATTTATAATTCAATTCATGATTCATGGTTAATGATTTAATTAATGATTCATGATTCATGATTCATGATTCAATTCATGTTTCATAATTCATGATTCAATTCATGATTCATGATTCAATTCATAATTCAATTCATGATTCATGATTCATGATTCAATTCATGATTCATGATTCATGATTCAATTCATGATTCATGATTTATGATTCAATTCATGATTCAATTCATGATTCGATTCCTGATTCAATTCATGATTCATGATTCGATTTATGACTCATGATTCAATTCATGATTCATGATTCAATTCATGATTCATGATTCAAATCATAATTCAATTCATGATTTATGATTCAACTCATGATTCATGATTCGATTCGTGATTCATGATTCATGATTTGATTTATGATTCATGATTCATTATTCAATTCGTGATTCATGCTTCATGATTCATGATTCATGATTTAATTGAAGATTCATGATTCATGAGTCAATTCATGATTCATGATTCATGATTCAATTCATGATTTATGATTTAATTCATGATTCAATTCATGATTCATGATTCATGATTCAATTCATGATTCATGATTCGATTCATGATTATATTCATGATTCATAATTCGATTCATGATTCATGATTCAATTCATGATTCATGATTCAATTCATGATTCGATTCCTGATTAAATACATGATTCATGATTTGATTTTTGATTCATGATTCATGATTCATTTAATGATTCATGATTCATGATTCAATTCATGATTCATGATTCATGTTTCAATTCATTATTCAATTCATGATTTATGATTCATGATTCAATTTATGATTCATGATTCATGATTCATGATTCATGATTCAATTCATGAATCATGATTTATGATTCAATTCATGATTCAATTCATGATACATGATTTATGATTCAATTCATGATTTATAATTCATGATTCAATTCATGATTCATAATTCATGATTCATGATTCAATTCATAATTTATAATTCATGATTCATGAATCATGATTCAATTCATGATTCATGATTTAATTCATGATTCATGATTTGATTCATGATTCATGATTTTATTCATGATTCAAGATTCATGATTTTATTCATGATTCATGATTCAATTCATGAATTATGATTCATGATTCATGATTTATGATTCATGATTCATGATTCATGATTTATGATTCATGATTCATGATTCAATTCATGATTCATGATTCATGATTCAATTCATGATTCTTGATTCGATTCATGATTCATGATTCAATTCATGATTCATGATTCATGATTCATGAGTCAAGTCATGATTCATGATTAAATTCATGCTTCAATTTATGATTCATGATTCAATTTATGATTCATGATTCAATTCATGATTCATGATTCGATTCATGATTCATGATTCATGATTCAATTCATGATTCATGATTCATAATTCATGATTGGATTCATGATTCATGATTCATTATTCATGAATCAATTCATGATTCGATTCCTGATTCAATTCATGATTCATGATTCGAATTATGATTCATGATTCATGATTCAATTCATGATTCATGATTCATGATTCATGATTTAATTCATGATTCATGATTCAATTCATTATTCAATTCATGATTCGATTCATGATTCATGATTCAATTCATGATTCATGATTCAATTCATGATTCATGATTCATGATTCAATTCATGATTCTTGATTCGATTCATGATTCATGATTCGATTCATGATTCATGATTCATGATTCATGAGTCAAGTCATGATTCATGATTAAATTCATGATTCAATTTATGATTCATGATTCAATTTATGATTCATGATTCAATTCATGATTCATGATTCGATTCATGATTCATGATTCATGATTCAATTCATGATTCATAATTCATGATTCATGATTCGATTCATGATTTATGATTTAATTCATGATTCAATTCATGATTCATGATTCGATTCATGATTCATGATTCAATTCATGATTCATGATTCAATTCATGATTCGATTCCTGATTCGATTCATGATTCATGATTTGATTTTTGATTCATGATTCATGATTCAATTCATGATTCATGATTCATTATTCATGATTCAATTCATGATTCATGATTCATGATTCAATTCATGATATAATTCATGATTCAATTCATGAATTATGATTCGATTCATGATTCATGATTTGATTCATGATTCATGATTCATGATTCAATTCATGATTCATGATTCATAATTCATGATTCGATTAATGATTCATGATTCATGATTCGATTCATGATTTATGATTTAAGTCATGATTCATTTCATGATTCATGATTCGATTCATGATTCATGATTCATGACTCACTTCATGATTCATGATTTATGATTCATGATTCGATTCATGAGTCATGATTCTTGATTCAATTCATGATTCATCATTCGATTCATGATTCATGATTCTTGATTCAATTCAAGATTCATGATTCATGATTCATGATTCAATTCATGATTCATGATTTAATTCATGATTCATGATTCAATTCATGATTCGATTCCTGATTTAATTCATGATTCATGATTTGATTTATGATTTATGATTCATGATTCAATTCATGATTCATGATTCATGATTCAATTCATGATTCAATTCATAATTCATGATTCAAGATTCAATTTATGATTCATGATTCAATTCATGATTCATGATTCAATTCATGATTCAATTCATGATTCATGATTCATGATTCAATTTATGATTCATGATTCATGATTCAATTCATGATTCATGATTCGATTCATGATTCATAATTCATGATTCATGATTCAATTCATGATTCATGATTCATGATTCAATTCATGATTCAATTTATGATTAACTTAATGATTCATGATTTAATTTATGATTCATGATTCAATTCATGATTCATGATTCGATTCAAGATTTATGATTCATTATTCATGATTCAATTCATGATTCATGATTCAATTCATGGTTAAATTCATGATTCAATTCATGATTCATGATTCAATTCATGACTCAATTCATGAATTATGATTCGATTCATGATTTATTATTTAATTCATGATTCAATTCATGATTCATGATTTGATTCATGATTCATGATTCATGATTCAATTCATGATTCATGATTCATAATTCATGATTCGATTAATGATTCATGATTCATGATTCGATTCATGATTTATGATTTAAGTCATGATTCATTTCATGATTCATGATTCGATTCATGATTCATGATTCATGACTCACTTCATGATTCTTGATTCATGATTTATGATTCATGATTCGATTCATGATTCATGATTCATGACTCACTTCATGATTCATGATTCATGATTTATGATTCATGATTCTATTCATGAGTCATGATTCTTGATTCAATTCAAGATTCATGATTCATGATTCATGATTCAATTCATGATTCATCATTCGATTCATGATTCATGATTCTTGATTCATTTCAAGATTCATGATTTATGATTCATGATTCAATTCATGATTCATGATTTAATTCATGATTCATGATTCAATTCATGATTCATAATTCATGATTCATGATTCAATTCATGATTCATGATTCATGATTCAATTCATGATTCATGATTCAATTCATGATTCGATTCCTGATTTAATTCATGATTCATGATTTGATTTATGATTTATGATTCATGATTCAATTCATGATTCATGATTCATGATTCAATTCATGATTCATGATTCATGATTCAATTCATAATTCATGATTCAAGATTCAATTTATGATTCATGATTCAATTCATGATTCATGATTCAATTCATGATTCAATTCATGATTCATGATTCATGATTCAATTTATGATTCATGATTCATGATTCAATTCATGATTCATGATTCGATTCATGATTCAATTCATGATTCATGATTCATGATTCAATTCATGATTCATGATTCAATTCATGATTCGATTCATGATTCAATTCATGATTCATAATTCATGATTCATGATTCAATTCATGATTCATGATTCATGATTCATGATTCAATTCATGATTCAATTTATGATTAAATTAATGATTCATGATTTAATTCATGATTCATGATTCAATTCAGGATTCAATTCATGATTCATGATTCGATTCAAGATTTATGATTCATGATTAAATTAATGATTCATAATTCATGATTCATGATTAAATTAATGATTCATGATTCAATTCATGATTTATGATTTATGATTCATGATTCGATTCAAGATTTATGATTCATGATTAAATTAATGATTCATAATTCATGATTCATGATTAAATTAATGATTCATGATTCAATTCATGATTTATGATTTATGATTCATGATTCAATTCATGTTTCATGATTCAATTCATGATTCATAATTCATGATTCATGATTCAATTCATGATTCATGATTCATGATTCATAATTCATGATTCATGATTCGATTCATGATTTATGATTTAATTCATGATTCGATTCCTGATTCAATTCATGATTCATGATTTGATTTTTGATTCATGATTCATGATTCAATTCATGATTCATGATTCATTATTCATGATTCAATTCATGATTCATGATTCATGATTCAATTCATGGTTAAATTCATGATTCAATTCATGATTCATGATTCAATTCATGAATTATGATTCGATTCATGATTTATTATTTAATTCATGATTCAATTCATGATTCATGATTCATGATTCGATTAATGATTCATGATTCATGATTTGATTCATGATTTATGATTTAAGTCATGATTCATTTCATGATTCATGATTCGATTCATGATTCATGATTCATGACTCACTTCATGATTCTTGATTCATGATTTATGATTCATGATTCGATTCATGATTCATGATTCATGACTCACTTCATGATTCATGATTCATGATTTATGATTCATGATTCGATTCATGAGTCATGATTCTTGATTCAATTCAAGATTCATGATTCATGATTCAATTCATGATTCATCATTCGATTCATGATTCATGATTCTTGATTCAATTCAAGATTCATGATTCATGATTCATGATTCAATTCATGATTCATGATTCATGATTCATGATTTAATTCATGATTCATGATTCAATTCATGATTCATAATTCATGATTCATGATTCAATTCATGATTCATGATTCATGATTCATTTCATGATTCATGATTCAATTCATGATTCGATTCCTGATTTAATTCATGATTCATGATTTGATTTATGATTTATGATTCATGATTCAATTCATGATTCATGATTCATGATTCAATTCATGATTCATGATTCATGATTCAATTCATAATTCATGATTCAAGATTCAATTTATGATTCATGATTCAATTCATGATTCATGATTCAATTCATGATTCATGATTCATGATTCAATTTATGATTCATGATTCATGATTCAATTCCTGATTCATGATTCGATTCATGATTCGATTCATGATTCATGATTCAATTCATGATTCATGATTCAATTCATGATTCGATTCCTGATTCAATTCATGATTCATGATTTGATTTTTGATTCATGATTCATGATTCAATTCATGATTCATGATTCATTATTCATGATTCAATTCATGATTCATGATTCATGATTCAATTCATGATTAAATTCATGATTCATGATATAATTCATGATTCAATTCATGAATTATGATTCGATTCATGATTTATTATTTAATTCATGATTCAATTCATGATTCATGATTCATGATTTGATTCATGATTCATGATTCATGATTCAATTCATGATTCATGATTCATAATTCATGATTCGATTAATGATTCATGATTCATGATTCGATTCATGATTTATGATTTAAGTCATGATTCATTTCATGATTCATGATTCGATTCATGATTCATGATTCATGACTCACTTCATGATTCTTGATTCATGATTTATGATTCATGATTCGATTCATGATTCATGATTCATGACTCACTTCATGATTCATGATTCGATTCATGAGTCATGATTCTTGATTCAATTCATGATTCATCATTCGATTCATGATTCATGATTCTTGATTCAATTCAAGATTCATGATTCATGATTCATGATTCAATTCATGAATCATGATTTAATTCATGATTCATGATTCAATTCATGATTCGATTCCTGATTTAATTCATGATTCATGATTTGATTTATGATTTATGATTCATGATTCAATTCATGATTCATGATTCATGATTCAATTCATGATTCAATTCATAATTCAATTCATGATTCATGATTCATGATTCAATTTATGATTCATGATTCATGATTCAATTCATGATTCATGATTCGATTCATGATTCAATTCATGATTCATGATTCAATTCATGATTCATGATTCAATTCATGATTCATGATTCAATTCATGATTCGATTCATGATTCAATTCATGATTCATGATTCAATTCATGATTCATGATTCATGATTCATGATTCAATTCATGATTCAATTTATGATTAACTTAATGATTCATGATTTAATTTATGATTCATGATTCAATTCATGATTCATGATTCGATTCAAGATTTATGATTCATGATTAAATTAATGATTCATAATTCATGATTCATGATTCATGATTCATGATTCAATTCATGATTAATGATTCATGATTCATGATTCAATTCATGATTTATGATTTATGATTCATGATTCAATTCATGTTTCATGATTCAATTCATGATTCATAATTCATGATTCATGATTCATGATTCATAATTCATGATTCATGATTCGATTCATGATTTATGATTTAATTCATGATTCAATTCATGATTCATGATTCGATTCATGATTCATGATTCAATTCATGATTCATGATTCAATTCATGATTCGATTCCCGATTCAATTCATGATTCATGATTTGATTTTTTATTTCTTGATTCATGATTCAATTCATGATTCATGATTCATTATTCATGATTCAATTCATGATTCATGATTCAATTCATGGTTAAATTCATGATTCAATTCATGATTCATGATTCAATTCATGATTCAATTCATGAATTATGATTCGATTCATGATTTATTATTTAATTCATGATTCAATTCATGATTCATGATTTGCTTCATGATTCATGATTCATGATTCAATTCATGATTCATGATTCATAATTCATGATTCGATTAATGATTCATGATTCATGATTCGATTCATGATTTATGATTTAAGTCATGATTCATTTCATGATTCATGATTCGATTCATGATTCATGATTCATGACTCACTTCATGATTCTTGATTCATGATTTATGATTCATGATTCGATTCATGATTCATGATTCATGACTCACTTCATGATTAATGATTCATGATTTATGATTCATGATTCTATTCATGAGTCATGATTCTTGATTCAATTCAAGATTCATGATTCATGATTCATGATTCAATTCATGATTCATCATTCGATTCATGATTCATGATTCTTGATTCATTTCAAGATTCATGATTTATGATTCATGATTCAATTCATGATTCATGATTTAATTCATGATTCATGATTCAATTCATGATTCATAATTCATGATTCATGATTCAATTCATGATTCATGATTCATGATTCAATTCATGATTCATGATTCAATTCATGATTCGATTCCTGATTTAATTCATGATTCATGATTTGATTTATGATTTATGATTCATGATTCAATTCATGATTCATGATTCAATTCATGATTCATGATTCAAGATTCAATTTATGATTCATGATTCAATTCATGATTCATGATTCAATTCATGATTCAATTCATGATTCATGATTCATGATTCAATTTATGATTCATGATTCATGATTCAATTCATGATTCATGATTTGATTCATGATTCAATTCATGATTCATGATTCATGATTCAATTCATGATTCATGATTCAATTCATGATTCGATTCATGATTCAATTCATGATTCATAATTCATGATTCATAATTCAATTCATGATTCATGATTCATGATTCATGATTCAATTCATGATTCAATTTATGATTAAATTAATGATTCATGATTTAATTCATGATTCATGATTCAATTCAGGATTCAATTCATGATTCATGATTCGATTCAAGATTTATGATTCATGATTAAATTAATGATTCATAATTCATGATTCATGATTAAATTAATGATTCATGATTCAATTCATGATTTATGATTTATGATTCATGATTCAATTCATGTTTCATGATTCAATTCATGATTCATAATTCATGATTCATGATTCAATTCATGATTCATGATTCATGATTCATAATTCATGATTCATGATTCGATTCATGATTTATGATTTAATTCATGATTCGATTCCTGATTCAATTCATGATTCATGATTTGATTTTTGATTCATTATTCATGATTCAATTCATGATTCATGATTCATGATTCAATTCATGGTTAAATTCATGATTCAATTCATGATTCATGATTCAATTCAAGATTCAATTCATGAATTATGATTCGATTCATGATTTATTATTTAATTCATGATTCAATTCATGATTCATGATTCATGATTCGATTAATGATTCATGATTCATGATTCGATTCATGATTTATGATTTAAGTCATGATTCATTTCATGATTCATGATTCGATTCATGATTCATGATTCATGACTCACTTCATGATTCTTGATTCATGATTTATGATTCATGATTCGATTCATGATTCATGACTCACTTCATGATTCATGATTCATGATTCGATTCATGAGTCATGATTCTTGATTCAATTCAAGATTCATGATTCATGATTCATGATTCATCATTCGATTCATGATTCATGATTCATCATTCGATTCATGATTCATGATTCTTGATGCAATTCAAGATTCATGATTCATGATTCATGATTCAATTCATGATTCATGATTTAATTCATGATTCATGATTCAATTCATGATTCATAATTCATGATTCATGATTCAATTCATGATTCATGATTCATGATTCAATTCATGATTCATGATTTGATTTATGATTTATGATTCATGATTCAATTCATGATTCATGATTCATGATTCAATTCATGATTCATGATTCATGATTCAATTCATAATTCATGATTCAAGATTCAATTTATGATTCATGATTCAATTCATGATTCATGATTCAATTCATGATTCAATTCATGATTCATGATTCATGATTCAATTTATGATTCATGATTTAATTCATGATTCATGATTCGATTCATGATTCAATTCATGATTCATGATTCATGATTCAATTCATGATTCATGATTCAATTCATGATTCGATTCATGATTCAATTCATGATTCATAATTCATGATTCATGATTCAATTCATGATTCATGATTCATGATTCATGATTCAATTCATGATTCAATTTATGATTAAATTAATGATTCATGATTTAATTCATGATTCATGATTCAATTCAGGATTCAATTCATGATTCATGATTCGATTCAAGATTTATGATTCATGATTAAATTAATGATTCATAATTCATGATTCATGATTAAATTAATGATTCATAATTCATGATTCATGATTCAATTCATGATTAATGATTCATGATTCATGATTCAATTCATGATTTATGATTTATGATTCATGATTCAATTCATGTTTCATGATTCAATTCATGATTCATAATTCATGATTCATGATTCATAATTCATGATTCAATTCATGATTCAATTCATGATTCATAATTCATGATTCAATTCATGATTCATGATTCATGATTCAATTCATAATTCATGATTCAAGATTCAATTTATGATTCATGATTCAATTCATGATTCATGATTCATGATTCAATTCAAGATTCATGATTCATGATTCAATTCATAATTCATGATTCAAGATTCAATTTATGATTCATGATTCAATTCATGATTCATGATTCAATTCATGATTCAATTCATGATTCATGATTCATGATTCAATTTATGATTCATGATTCATGATTCAATTCATGATTCATGATTCGATTCATGATTCAATTCATGATTCATGATTCATGATTCAATTCATGATTCATGATTCAATTCATGATTCGATTCATGATTCAATTCATGATTCATAATTCATGATTCATGATTCAATTCATGATTCATGATTCATGATTCATGATTCAATTCATGATTCAATTTATGATTAAATTATTGATTCATGATTTAATTCAGGATTCAATTCATGATTCATGATTCGATTTAAGATTTATGATTCATGATTAAATTAATGATTCATAATTCATGATTCATGATTCAATTCATGATTCATGATTCAATTCATGATTCATAATTCATGATTTATGATTCAATTCATGATTCATGATTTAATTCATGATTCGATTCCTGATTCAATTCATGATTCATAATTCAATTCATAATTCATGATTCATGATTCAATTCATGATTCATGATTCAATTCATAATTCAATTCATGATTTATGATTCAACTCATGATTCATGATTCGATTCATGATTCTTGATTCATAAATTATGATTCGATTCGTGATTCATGATTCATGATTCATGATTTGATTTATGATTCATGATTCATTATTCAATTCATGATTCATGCTTCATGATTCATGATTTAATTGATGATTCATGATTCATGATTCAATTCATGATTCATGATTCAATTCATGATTCATGATTCATGATTCGAGTTATGATTCATTATTCATGATTCAAATCATGATTCATGATTCATGATTCAAATCATGATTCATGATTCATGATTCGATTCATGATTCATGATTCGTGATTCATGATTCAATTCACGATTTATGATTCGATTCATGATTCATAATTCATGATTCATGTTTCAATTCACGATTTATGATTCGATTCATGATTCATGATTCAATTAATAATTCATGATTCATGATTCAATTCATGATTCATGATTCGATTCATGATTCATGATTCATGATTCAATTCATGATTCATGATTCATGAATCAATTCATGATTCATGATTCATGATTCAATTCATAATTCTTGATTTATGATTTATGATTCATGATTCAATTCATGATTCATGATTCATGATTCAATTCATGATTCATAATTCATAATTCATGATTCAATTCATGATTCTTGATTCGATTCCTGATTCCTGATTCAATTCATGATTCATGATTCAATTCATAATTCATGATTCGATTCATGATTCATGATTCAATTCATTATTCATGACTCATGATTCATGATTCAAGTCATGATTCATGATTCAATTCATGATTTAATTCATGATTCATGATTCAATTCATGATTCAATTCACGATTCATGATTCGATTCATGATTCATGATTCATGATTCAATTCATTATTCATGATTCATGATTCATGATTCAAGTCACGATTCATGATTCAATTCTTGATTCAATTCATGATTCATGATTCGATTCATGATTTATGATTCATGATTCAATTTATGATTCATGATTCATGATTCATGATTCAATTCATGATTCATGATTCAATTCATGATTCATGATTCATGATTTAATTCATGATTCATAGTTCATGATTCATGATTTAATTCATAATTTATAATTCATGATTCATGATTCATGATTCAATTCATGAATCATGATTCAATTCATGAATCATGATTCAATTCATGATTCATGATTCAATTCATGATTCATGATTCATGATTGAATTCATGATTCATGATTCAATTCATGATTCAATTCATGATTCGATTCATGATTCATGATTCATGATTCAATTCATGATTCTTGATTAAATTCATGATTAAATTCATGATTCAATTCATTATTCAATTCATGATTCAATTCATGATTCAATTCATGATTCAATTCATGATTCATAATTCAATTCATAATTCATGATTCATGATTCAGTTCATGATTCAATTCATGATTCGATTCCTGATTTAATTCATGATTCATGATTTGATTTATGATTCATGATTCATGATTCAATTCATGATTCATGATTCATGATTCATGATTCAATTCATGATTTATGATTCGATTCATGATTTATGATTCATGATTCAATTTATGATT
Organism: Mixophyes australis; assembly: GCA_036250195.1. Lineage (NCBI taxonomy): Eukaryota > Metazoa > Chordata > Amphibia > Anura > Limnodynastidae > Mixophyes > Mixophyes australis. The sequence goes on from JAVHZZ010000004.1 coordinate 261,329,490, forward strand.
CATGATTCATGATTCACGATTCATGATTCATAATTCAATTCATGATTCATGATTCGATTCATGATTCATAATTCAATTCATGATTCATGATTAATGATTTAATTCATGATTCATGATTCATGATTCATGATTCAATTCATGTTTCATGATTCATGATTCAATTCATGATTCATGATTCAATTCATAATTCATGATTCATGATTCAATTCATGATTCATGATTCAATTCATAATTCAATTCATAATTCATAATTCATGATTCATGATTCAATTCATGATTCATGATTCATGATTCATGATTCAATTCATGATTCATGATTTATGATTCAATTCATGATTTAATTCATGATTCGATTCCTGATTCAATTCATGATTCATGATTCGATTCATGATTCATGATTTGATTTATGATTCATGATTCATTATTCAATTCATGATTCATGCTTAATGATTCATGATTCATGATTTAATTGATGATTCATGATTCATGATTCAATTCATGATTCATGATTCATGATTCAATTCATGATTCATGATTTAATTCATGATTCAATTCATGATTCATGATTCATGATTCAATTCATGATTCATGATTCGATTCATGATTCAATTCATGATTCATAATTCGATTCATGATTCATGATTCAATTCATGATTCATGATTCAATTCATGATTCGATTCCTGATTAAATACATGATTCATGATTTGATTTTTGATTCATGATTCATGATTCATTTAATGATTCATGATTCATGATTCAATTCATGATTCATGATTCATGATTCAATTCATTATTCAATTCATGATTTATGATTCATGATTCAATTTATGATTCATGATTCATGATTCATGATTCAATTCATGAATCATGATTTATGATTCAATTCATGATTCAATTCATGATACATGATTTATGATTCAATTCATGATTTATAATTCATGATTCAATTCATGATTCATAATTCATGATTCAATTCATAATTTATAATTCATGATTCATGAATCATGATTTAATTCATGATTCATGATTTAATTCATGATTCATGATTCGATTCATGATTTATGATTTAATTCATGATTCAATTCATGATTCATGATTCGATTAATGATTCATGATTCAATTCATGATTCATGATTCAATTCATGATTCGATTCCTGATTAAATACATGATTCATGATTTGATTTTTGATTCATGATTCATTTAATGATTCATGATTCATGATTCATGATTCAATTCATGATTCATGATTCATGATTCAAATCATTATTCAATTCATGATTTATGATTCATGATTCAATTTATGATTCATGATTCATGATTCATGATTCATGATTCAATTCATGAATCATGATTTATGATTCAATTCATGATTCAATTCATGATACATGATTTATGATTCAATTCATGATTTATAATTCATGATTCAATTCATGATTCATAATTCATGATTCAATTCATAATTTATAATTCATGATTCATGAATCATGATTTAATTCATGATTCATGATTTAATTCATGATTCATGATTCGATTCATGATTTATGATTTAATTCATGATTCAATTCATGATTCATGATTCGATTAATGATTCATGATTCAATTCATGATTCATGATTCAATTCATGATTCGATTCCTGATTCAATTCATGATTCATGATTTGATTTTTGATTCATGATTCATGATTCAATTCATGATTCATGATTCATTATTCATGATTCAATTCATGATTCATGATTCATGATTCAATTCATGATTAAATTCATGATTCAATTCATGATTCAAGATTCAATTCATGATTCAATTCATGAATTATGATTCGATTCATGATTTATTATTTAATTCATGATTCAATTCATGATTCATGATTCATGATTCGATTCATGATTCATGATTCATGATTCAATTCATGATTCATAATTCATGATTCGATTAATGATTCATGATTCATGATTCGATTTATGATTCATGATTCATGATTCACGATTCATGATTCAATTCATGATTCATGATTCAATTCATGATTCATGATTCGATTCATGATTCATAATTCAATTCATGATTCATGATTAATGATTTAATTCATGATTCATGATTCATGATTCATGATTCAATTCATGTTTCATGATTCATGATTCAATTCATGATTCATGATTCAATTCATAATTCAATTCATAATTCATGATTCAATTCATGATTCATGATTCATGATTCAATTCATGATTCATGATTTATGATTCAATTCATGATTCAATTCATGATTCGATTCCTGATTCAATTCATGACTCATGATTCGATTTATGATTCATGATTTAATTCATAATTCGATTCCTGATTCAATTCATGATTCATGATTCAATTCATAATTCATGATTCATGATTCAATTCATGATTCATGATTCAATTCATAATTCAATTCATGATTTATGATTCAACTCATGATTCATGATTTAATTCATGATTCAATTCATGATTCATGATTCATGATTCAATTCATGATTCATGATTCGATTCATGATTCAATTCATGATTCATAATTCGATTCATGATTCATGATTCAATTCATGATTCATGATTCAATTCATGATTCGATTCCTGATTAAATACATGATTCATGATTTGATTTTTGATTCATGATTCATGATTCATTTAATGATTCATGATTCATGATTCATGATTCAATTCATAATTCATGATTCATGATTCAATTCATTATTCAATTCATGATTTATGATTCATGATTCAATTTATGATTCATGATTCATGATTCATGATTCATGATTCAATTCATGAATCATGATTTATGATTCAATTCATGATTTATAATTCATGATTCAATTCATAATTTATAATTCATGATTCATGAATCATGATTCAATTCATGATTCATGATTTAATTCATGATTCATGATTTGATTCATGTTTCATGATTCATGATTTATGATTCATGATTCATGATTTATGATTCATGATTCATGATTCAATTCATGATTCATAATTCATGATTCAATTCATGATTCTTGATTCAATTCATGATTCATGATTCAATTCATGATTCATGATTCAATTTATGATTCATGATTCGATTCATGATTCATGATTCAATTCATTATTCATGATTCATGATTCATGATTCAAGTCATGATTCATGATTAAATTCATGATTCAATTTATGATTCATGATTCAATTCATAATTTAACTCATGATTCATGATTCAATTCATGATTCATGATTCGATTCATGATTCATGATTCATGATTAAATTCATGATTCATGATTTATAATTCATGATTGGATTCATGATTCATGATTCATGATTCATGAATCAATTCATGATTCGATTCCTGATTCAATTCATGATTCATGATTCGATTTATGATTCATGATTCATGATTCAATTCATGATTCATGATTCATGATTCGATTCATGATTTATGATTTAAGTCATGATTCATTTCATGATTCATGATTCGATTCATGATTCATGATTCATGACTCACTTCATGATTCTTGATTCATGATTTATGATTCATGATTCGATTCATGATTCATGATTCATGACTCACTTCATGATTCATGATTCATGATTCGATTCATGAGTCATGATTCTTGATTCAATTCAAGATTCATGATTCATGATTCATGATTCAATTCATGATTCATCATTCGATTCATGATTCATGATTCTTGATTCAATTCAAGATTCATGATTCATGATTCATGATTCAATTCATGATTCATAATTCATGATTCATGATTCAATTCATGATTCATGATTCATGATTCAATTCATGATTCATGATTTGATTTATGATTTATGATTCATGATTCAATTCATGATTCATGATTCATGATTCAATTCATGATTCATGATTCATGATTCAATTCATAATTCATGATTCAAGATTCAATTTATGATTCATGATTCAATTCATGATTCATGATTCAATTCATGATTCAATTCATGATTCATGATTCATGATTCAATTTATGATTCATGATTCATGATTCAATTCATGATTCATGATTCGATTCATGATTCAATTCATGATTCATGATTCATGATTCAATTCATGATTCATGATTCAATTCATGATTCGATTCATGATTCAATTCATGATTCATAATTCATGATTCAATTCATGATTCATGATTCATGATTCATGATTCATGATTCAATTCATGATTCAATTTATGATTAAATTAATGATTCATGATTTATTTCATGATTCATGATTCAATTCAGGATTCAATTCATGATTCATGATTCGATTCAAGATTTATGATTCATGATTAAATTAATGATTCATAATTCATGATTCATGATTAAATTAATGATTCATAATTCATGATTCATGATTCAATTCATGATTAATGATTCATGATTCAATTCATGATTTATGATTCATGATTCATGATTCATAATTCATGATTCAATTCATGATTCAATTCATGATTCATAATTCATGATTCATGATTCAATTCATGATTCATGATTCAATTCATGAAATCATAATTCATGATTCATGATTCAATTCATGATTCATGATTCAATTCATGATTCATGCTTCAATTCATGATTCATAATTCAAGATTTATGATTCAATTCATGATTCATGATTCATGATTCAATTCATGATTCGATTCCTGATTCAATTCATGATTCATAATTCAATTCATAATTCATGATTCATGATTCAATTCATGATTCAATTCATGATTCGATTCCTGATTTAATTCATGATTCATGATTTGATTTATGATTTATGATTCATGATTCAATTCATGATTCATGATTCATGATTCAATTCATGATTCATGATTCATGATTCAATTCATAAGTCATGATTCAAGATTCAATTTATGATTCATGATTCAATTCATGATTCATGATTCAATTCATGATTCATGATTCAATTCATGATTCAATTCATGATTCATGATTCAATTTATGATTCATGATTCATGATTCAATTCATGATTCATGATTCGATTCATGATTCAATTCATGATTCATGATTCATGATTCAATTCATGATTCATGATTCAATTCATGATTCGATTCATGATTCAATTCATGATTCATAATTCATGATTCATGATTCAATTCATGATTCATGATTCATGATTCATGATTCAATTCATGATTCAATTTATGATTAAATTATTGATTCATGATTTAATTCATGATTCATGATTCAATTCAGGATTCAATTCATGATTCATGATTCGATTTAAGATTTATGATTCATGATTAAATTAATGATTCATAATTCATGATTCATGATTCAATTCATGATTCATGATTCAATTCATGATTCATAATTCATGATTTATGATTCAATTCATGATTCATGATTCATGATTTAATTCATGATTCGATTCCTGATTCAATTCATGATTCATAATTCAATTCATAATTCATGATTCATGATTCATGATTCATGATTCATGATTCATGATTTAATTGATGATTCATGATTCAATTCATGACTCATGATTCATGATTCAATTCATGATTCATGATTCGAGTTATGATTCATTATTCATGATTCAAATCATGATTCATGATTCATGATTCAAATCATGATTCATGATTCATGATTCGATTCATGATTCATGATTCGTGATTCATGATTCAATTCACGATTTATGATTCGATTCATGATTCATAATTCATGATTCATGTTTCAATTCACGATTTATGATTCGATTCATGATTCATGATTCAATTAATAATTCATGATTCATGATTCAATTCATGATTCATGATTCGATTCATGATTCATGATTCAATTCATGATTCATGATTCATGAATCAATTCATGATTCATGATTCATGATTCAATTCATAATTCTTGATTTATGATTTATGATTCATGATTCAATTCATGATTCATGATTCATGATTCAATTCATGATTCATAATTCATAATTCATGATTCAATTCATGATTCTTGATTCGATTCCTGATTCAATTCATGATTCATGATTCAATTCATAATTCATGATTCGATTCATGATTCATGATTCAATTCATTATTCATGACTCATGATTCATGATTCAAGTCATGATTCATGATTCAATTCATGATTTAATTCATGATTCATGATTCAATTCATGATTCAATTCACGATTCATGATTCGATTCATGATTCATGATTCATGATTCAATTCATTATTCATGATTCATGATTCATGATTCAAGTCACGATTCATGATTCAATTCTTGATTCAATTCATGATTCATGATTCGATTCATGATTTATGATTCATGATTCAATTTATGATTCATGATTCATGATTCATGATTCAATTCATGATTCATGATTCAATTCATGATTCATGATTCATGATTTAATTCATGATTCATAGTTCATGATTCATGATTTAATTCATAATTTATAATTCATGATTCATGATTCATGATTCAATTCATGAATCATGATTCAATTCATGATTCATGATTCAATTCATGATTCATGATTCATGATTGAATTCATGATTCATGATTCAATTCATGATTCAATTCATGATTCAATTCATGATTCATAATTCAATTCATAATTCATGATTCATCATTCAGTTCATGATTCAATTCATGATTCGATTCCTGATTTAATTCATGATTCATGATTTGATTTATGATTCATGATTCATGATTCAATTCATGATTCATGATTCATGATTCATGATTCAATTCATGATTTATGATTCGATTCATGATTTATGATTCATGATTCAATTTATGATTCATGATTCACGATTCATGATTCATAATTCAATTCATGATTCATGATTCGATTCATGATTCATAATTCAATTCATGATTCATGATTAATGATTTAATTCATGATTCATGATTCATGATTCATGATTCATGATTCAATTCATGTTTCATGATTCATGATTCAATTCATGATTCATGATTCAATTCATAATTCAATTCATAATTCATAATTCATGATTCATGATTCAATTCATGATTCATGATTCATGATTCATGATTCAATTCATGATTCATGATTTATGATTCAATTCATGATTCAATTCATGATTCGATTCCTGATTCAATTCATGATTCATGATTCGATTTATGATTCATGATTTAATTCATGATTCGATTCCTGATTCAATTCATGATTCATGATTCAATTCATAATTCATGATTCATGATTCAATTCATGATTCATGATTCAATTCATAATTCAATTCATGATTTATGATTCAACTCATGATTCATGATTCGATTCATGATTCTTGATTTATGAATTATGATTCGATTCGTGATTCATGATTTGATTTATGATTCATGATTCATTATTCAATTCATGATTCATGCTTAATGATTCATGATTCATGATTTAATTGATGATTCATGATTCATGATTCAATTCATGATTCATGATTCATGATTCAATTCATGATTCATGATTTAATTCATGATTCAATTCATGATTCATGATTCATGATTCAATTCATGATTCATGATTCGATTCATGATTCAATTCATGATTCATAATTCGATTCATGATTCATGATTCAATTCATGATTCATGATTCAATTCATGATTCGATTCCTGATTAAATACATGATTCATGATTTGATTTTTGATTCATGATTCATGATTCATTTAATGATTCATGATTCATGATTCAATTCATGATTCATGATTCATGATTCAATTCATTATTCAATTCATGATTTATGATTCATGATTCAATTTATGATTCATGATTCATGATTCATGATTCAATTCATGAATCATGATTTATGATTCAATTCATGATTCAATTCATGATACATGATTTATGATTCAATTCATGATTTATAATTCATGATTCAATTCATGATTCATAATTCATGATTCAATTCATAATTTATAATTCATGATTCATGAATCATGATTTAATTCATGATTCATGATTTAATTCATGATTCATGATTCGATTCATGATTTATGATTTAATTCATGATTCAATTCATGATTCATGATTCGATTAATGATTCATGATTCAATTCATGATTCATGATTCAATTCATGATTCGATTCCTGATTCAATTCATGATTCATGATTCAATTCATGATTCTTAATTCGATTCATGATTCATGATTCAATTCATGATTCATGATTCAATTCATGATTCGATTCCTGATTAAATACATGATTCATGATTTGATTTTTGATTCATGATTCATTTAATGATTCATGATTCATGATTCATGATTCAATTCATGATTCATGATTCATGATTCAAATCATTATTCAATTCATGATTTATGATTCATGATTCAATTTATGATTCATGATTCATGATTCATGATTCATGATTCAATTCATGAATCATGATTTATGATTCAATTCATGATTCAATTCATGATACATGATTTATGATTCAATTCATGATTTATAATTCATGATTCAATTCATGATTCATAATTCATGATTCAATTCATAATTTATAATTCATGATTCATGAATCATGATTTAATTCATGATTCATGATTTAATTCATGATTCATGATTCGATTCATGATTTATGATTTAATTCATGATTCATGATTCGATTAATGATTCATGATTCAATTCATGATTCATGATTCAATTCATGATTCGATTCCTGATTCAATTCATGATTCATGATTTGATTTTTGATTCATGATTCATGATTCAATTCATGATTCATGATTCATTATTCATGATTCAATTCATGATTCATGATTCATGATTCAATTCATGATTAAATTCATGATTCAATTCATGATTCAAGATTCAATTCATGATTCAATTCATGAATTATGATTCGATTCATGATTTATTATTTAATTCATGATTCAATTCATGATTCATGATTCATGATTCGATTCATGATTCATGATTCATGATTCAATTCATGATTCATAATTCATGATTCGATTAATGATTCATGATTCATGATTCGATTTATGATTCATGATTCATGATTCACGATTCATGATTCAATTCATGATTCATGATTCAATTCATGATTCATGATTCGATTCATGATTCATAATTCAATTCATGATTCATGATTAATGATTTAATTCATGATTCATGATTCATGATTCATGATTCAATTCATGTTTCATGATTCATGATTCAATTCATGATTCATGATTCAATTCATAATTCAATTCATAATTCATGATTCAATTCATGATTCATGATTCATGATTCATGATTCAATTCATGATTCATGATTTATGATTCAATTCATGATTCAATTCATGATTCGATTCCTGATTCAATTCATGACTCATGATTCGATTTATGATTCATGATTTAATTCATAATTCGATTCCTGATTCAATTCATGATTCATGATTCAATTCATAATTCATGATTCATGATTCAATTCATGATTCATGATTCAATTCATAATTCAATTCATGATTTATGATTCAACTCATGATTCATGATTCGATTCATGATTCTTGATTCATGAATTATGATTCGATTCGTGATTCATGATTCATGATTTGATTTATGATTCATGATTCATTATTCAATTCATGATTCATGCTTCATGATTCATGATTCATGATTTAATTGATGATTCATGATTCATGATTCAATTCATGATTCATGATTCATGATTCAATTCATGATTCATGATTTAATTCATGATTCAATTCATGATTCATGATTCATGATTCAATTCATGATTCATGATTCGATTCATGATTCAATTCATGATCCATAATTCGATTCATGATTCATGATTCAATTCATGATTCATGATTCAATTCATGATTCGATTCCTGATTAAATACATGATTCATGATTTGATTTTTGATTCATGATTCATGATTCATTTAATGATTCATGATTCATGATTCATGATTCAATTCATAATTCATGATTCATGATTCAATTCATTATTCAATTCATGATTTATGATTCATGATTCAATTTATGATTCATGATTCATGATTCATGATTCATGATTCAATTCATGAATCATGATTTATGATTCAATTCATGATTCAATTCATGATACATGATTTATGATTCAATTCATGATTTATAATTCATGATTCAATTCATAATTTATAATTCATGATTCATGAATCATGATTCAATTCATGATTCATGATTTAATTCATGATTCATGATTTGATTCATGTTTCATGATTCATGATTTATGATTCATGATTCATGATTTATGATTCATGATTCATGATTCAATTCATGATTCATAATTCATGATTCAATTCATGATTCTTGATTCGATTCATGATTCATGATTCAATTCATGATTCATGATTCAATTTATGATTCATGATTCGATTCATGATTCATGATTCATGATTCAATTCATTATTCATGATTCATGATTCATGATTCAAGTCATGATTTATGATTAAATTCATGATTCAATTTATGATTCATGATTCAATTTATGATTCATGATTCAATTCATAATTTAACTCATGATTCATGATTCAATTCATGATTCATGATTCGATTCATGATTCATGATTAAATTCATGATTCATGATTTATAATTCATGATTCGATTCATGATTCATGATTCATGATTCATGAATCAATTCATGATTCGATTCCTGATTCAATTCATGATTCATGATTCGATTTATGATTCATGATTCATGATTCATGATTCATGATTCATGATTCAATTCATGATTCAATTCATGATTCGATTCATGATTCAATTCATGATTCATGATTCATGATTCATGATTCATGATTTAATTCATGATTCATGATTCATGATTCATGATTCGATTCATGATTTATGATTTAATTCATGATTCAATTCATGATTCATGATTCGATTCATGATTCATGATTCAATTCATGATTCATAATTCATGATTCATGATTCGATTCATGATTTATGATTTAATTCATGATTCAATTCATGATTCATGATTCGATTAATGATTCATGATTCAATTCATGATTCATGATTCAATTCATGATTCGATTCCTGATTCAATTCATGATTCATGATTTGATTTTTGATTCATTATTCATGATTCAATTCATGATTCATGATTCATGATTCAATTCATGATTAAATTCATGATTCAATTCATGATTCAAGATTCAATTCATGATTCAATTCATGAATTATGATTCGATTCATGATTTATTATTTAATTCATGATTCAATTCATGATTCATGATTCATGATTCGATTCATGATTCATGATTCATGATTCAATTCATGATTCATGATTCATAATTCATGATTCGAATAATGATTCATGATTCATGATTCGATTTATGATTTATGATTTAAGTCATGATTCATTTCATGATTCATGATTCGATTCATGATTCATGATTCATGACTCACTTCATGATTCAATTCATGATTTATAATTCATGATTGGATTCATGATTCATGATTCATGATTCATGAATCAATTCATGATTCGATTCCTAATTCAATTCATGATTCATGATTCGATTTATGATTCATGATTCATGATTCAATTCATGATTCATGATTCATGATTCATGATTTAATTCATGATTCATGATTCAATTCATGATTCAATTCATGATTCGATTCATGATTCATGATTCAATTCATGATTCATGATTCATGATTCAATTCATGATTCATGATTCGATTCATGATTTATGATTTAATTCATGATTCAATTCATGATTCATGATTCGATTCATGATTCATGATTCATGATTCAATTCATGATTCATAATTCATGATTCATGATTCGATTCATGATTTATGATTTAATTCATGATTCAATTCATGATTCGATTCATGATTCATGATTCAATTCATGATTCAAGATTCAATTCATGATTCGATTCCTGATTCAATTCATGATTCATGATTTGATTTTTGATTTATGATTCATGATTCATGATTCATGATTCATGATTCAATTCATGATTCATGATTCATGATTCAATTCATGATTAAATTCATGATTCAATTCATGATTCAAGATTCAATTCATGATTCAATTCATGAATTATGATTCGATTCATGATTTATTATTTAATTCATGATTCAATTCATGATTCATGATTCATGATTCGATTCATGATTCATGATTCATAATTCATGATTCGATTAATGATTCATGATTCATGATTCGATTTATGATTTATGATTTAAGTCATGATTCATTTCAAGATTCATGATTCGATTCATGATTCATGATTCATGACTCACTTCATGATTCATGATTCATGATTTATGATTCATGATTCGATTCATGAGTCATGATTCTTGATTCAATTCAAGATTCATGATTCATGATTCATGATTCAATTCATGATTCATCATTCGATTCATGATTCATGATTCTTGATTCAATTCAAGATTCATGATTCAATTCATGATTCATGATTTAATTCATAATTCATGATTCATGATTCAATTCATGATTCATGATTCATGATTCAATTCATGATTCATGATTCAATTCATGATTCGATTCCTAATTTAATTCATGATTCATGATTTGATTCATGATTCATGATTCATGATTCAATTCATGATTCAATTCATGATTCGATTCATGATTCAATTCATGATTCATGATTCATGATTCATGATTCATGATTTAATTCATGATTCATGATTCATGATTCATGATTCGATTCATGATTTATGATTTAATTCATGATTCAATTCATGATTCATGATTCGATTCATGATTCATGATTCAATTCATGATTCATAATTCATGATTCATGATTCGATTCATGATTTATGATTTAATTCATGATTCAATTCATGATTCATGATTCGATTAATGATTCATGATTCAATTCATGATTCATGATTCAATTCATGATTCGATTCCTGATTCAATTCATGATTCATGATTTGATTTTTGATTCATTATTCATGATTCAATTCATGATTCATGATTCAATTCATGATTAAATTCATGATTCAATTCATGATTCAAGATTCAATTCATGATTCAATTCATGAATTATGATTCGATTCATGATTTATTATTTAATTCATGATTCAATTCATGATTCATGATTCATGATTCGATTCATGATTCATGATTCAATTCATGATTCATGATTCATAATTCATGATTCGAATAATGATTCATGATTCATGATTCGATTCATGATTTATGATTTAAGTCATGATTCATTTCATGATTCATGATTCGATTCATGATTCATGATTCATGACTCACTTCATGATTCAATTCATGATTTATAATTCATGATTGGATTCATGATTCATGATTCATGATTCATGAATCAATTCATGATTCGATTCCTAATTCAATTCATGATTCATGATTCGATTTATGATTCATGATTCATGATTCAATTCATGATTCATGATTCAATTCATGATTCAATTCATGATTCGATTCATGATTCATGATTCAATTCATGATTCATGATTCATGATTCAATTCATGATTCATGATTCGATTCATGATTTATGATTTAATTCATGATTCAATTCATGATTCATGATTCGATTCATGATTCATGATTCATGATTCAATTCATGATTCATAATTCATGATTCATGATTCGATTCATGATTTATGATTTAATTCATGATTCAATTCATGATTCGATTCATGATTCATGATTCAATTCATGATTCAAGATTCAATTCATGATTCGATTCCTGATTCAATTCATGATTCATGATTTGATTTTTGATTTATGATTCATGATTCATGATTCATGATTCATGATTCAATTCATGATTCATGATTCATGATTCAATTCATGATTAAATTCATGATTCAATTCATGATTCAAGATTCAATTCATGATTCAATTCATGAATTATGATTCGATTCATGATTTATTATTTAATTCATGATTCAATTCATGATTCATGATTCATGATTCGATTCATGATTCATGATTCATGATTCAATTCATGATTCATGATTCATAATTCATGATTCGATTAATGATTCATGATTCATGATTCGATTTATGATTTATGATTTAAGTCATGATTCATTTCAAGATTCATGATTCGATTCATGAATAATGAATTATGACTCACTTCATGATTCATGATTCATGATTTATGATTCATGATTCGATTCATGAGTCATGATTCTTGATTCAATTCAAGATTCATGATTCATGATTCATGATTCAATTCATGATTCATCATTCGATTCATGATTCATGATTCTTGATTCAATTCAAGATTCATGATTCAATTCATGATTCATGATTTAATTCATAATTCATGATTCATGATTCAATTCATGATTCATGATTCATGATTCAATTCATGATTCATGATTCAATTCATGATTCGATTCCTGATTTAATTCATGATTCATGATTTGATTTATGATTTATGATTCATGATTCAATTCATGATTCATTATTCATGATTTAATTCATGATTCATGATTCATGATTCAATTCATAATTCATGATTCAAGATTCAATTTATGATTCATGATTCAATTCATGATTCATGATTCAATTCTTGATTCAATTCATGATTCATGATTCATGATTCAATTCATGATTCATGATTCGATTCATGATTCAATTCATGATTCATGATTCAATTCATGATTCATGATTCAATTTATTATTCGATTCATGATTCAATTCATGATTCATAATTCGTGATTCATGATTCAATTCATGTTTCATGATTCATGATTTATGATTCATGATTCAATTCATGATTCAATTTATGATTAAATTAATGATTCATGATTTAATTCATGATTCATGATTCAATTCAGGATTCAATTCATGATTCATGATTCGATTCAAGATTTATGATTCATCATTCAATTCATGATTCATAATTCATGATTCATGATTAAATTAATGATTCATAATTCATGATTCATGATTCAATTCATGATTAATGATTCATGATTCATGATTCAATTCATGATTTATGATTTATGATTCATGATTCAATTCATGTTTCATGATTCAATTCATGATTCATAATTTATGATTCATGATTTAATTCATGATTCATGATTCATAATTCATGATTCAATTCATGATTCAATTCATGATTCACAATTCATGATTCATGATTCAATTCATGATTCATGATTCATGATTCAATTCATGAAATCATAATTCATGATTCATGATTTAATTCATGATTCATGATTCATGATTCAATTCATGATTCATGATTCAATTCATGATTCATAATTCATGATTTATGATTCAATTCATGATTCATGATTCATGATTTAATTCATGATTCATGATTCAATTCATGATTCGTATTTCATGATTCATGATTCAATTCATGATTCATGATTCATGATTCAATTCATGATTCATGATTCAATTCATGATTGGATTCCTGATTTAATTCATGATTCATGATTTGATTTATGATTTATGATTCATGATTCAATTCATGATTCATGCTTCATGATTCATGATTCATGATTTAATTCATGATTCATGATTCATGATTTAATTCAAGATTCATGATTCAATTCATGATTCATGATTGAATTCATGATTCAATTCATGATTCATGATTCAATTTATGATTCATGATTCATGATATAATTTATGATTCATGATTCGATTCATGATTCAATTCATGATTCATGATTCATGATTCAATTCATGATTCATGATTTAATTCATGATTCGATTCATGATTCAATTCATGATTCATAATTCATGATTCATGATTCATGATTCAATTCATGATTCATGATTCATGATTCAATTTATGATTCATGATTCATGATATAATTTATGATTCATGATTCGATTCATGATTCAATTCATGATTCATGATTCATGATTCAATTCATGATTCATGATTCAATTCATGATTCATGATTCGATTAATGATTCATGATTCAATTCATGATTCATGATTCAATTCATGATTCGATTCCTGATTCAATTCATGATTCATGATTTGATTTTTGATTCATGATTCATGATTCAATTCATGAATCATGATTCATTATTCATGATTCAATTCATGATTCATGATTCATGATTCAATTCATGATTAAATTCATGATTCAATTCATGATTCAAGATTCAATTCATGATTCAATTCATGAATTATGATTCGATTCATGATTTATTATTTAATTCATGATTCAATTCATGATTCATGATTCATGATTCGATTCATGATTCATGATTCATGATTCAATTCATGATTCATGATTCATAATTCATGATTCGAATAATGATTCATGATTCATGATTCGATTCATGATTTATGATTTAAGTCATGATTCATTTCATGATTCATGATTCGATTCATGATTCATGATTCATGACTCACTTCATGATTCAATTCATGATTTATAATTCATGATTGGATTCATGATTCATGATTCATGAATCAATTCATGATTCAATTCCTAATTCAATTCATGATTCATGATTCGATTTATGATTCATGATTCATGATTCAATTCATGATTCATGATTCATGATTCATGATTTAATTCATGATTCATGATTCAATTCATGATTCGATTCATGATTCATGATTCAATTCATGATTCATGATTCATGATTCAATTCATGATTCATGATTCGATTCATGATTTATGATTTAATTCATGATTCAATTCATGATTCATGATTCGATTCATGATTCATGATTCATGATTCAATTCATGATTCATAATTCATGATTCATGATTCGATTCATGATTTATGATTTAATTCATGATTCAATTCATGATTCGATTCATGATTCATGATTCAATTCATGATTCAAGATTCAATTCATGATTCGATTCCTGATTCAATTCATGATTCATGATTTGATTTTTGATTTATGATTCATGATTCATGATTCATGATTCATGATTCAATTCATGATTCATGATTCATGATTCAATTCATGATTAAATTCATGATTCAATTCATGATTCAAGATTCAATTCATGATTCAATTCATGAATTATGATTCGATTCATGATTTATTATTTAATTCATGATTCAATTCATGATTCATGATTCATGATTCGATTCATGATTCATGATTCATGATTCAATTCATGATTCATGATTCATAATTCATGATTCGATTAATGATTCATGATTCATGATTCGATTTATGATTTATGATTTAAGTCATGATTCATTTCAAGATTCATGATTCGATTCATGATTCATGATTCATGACTCACTTCATGATTCATGATTCATGATTTATGATTCATGATTCGATTCATGAGTCATGATTCTTGATTCAATTCAAGATTCATGATTCATGATTCATGATTCAATTCATGATTCATCATTCGATTCATGATTCATGATTCTTGATTCAATTCAAGATTCATGATTCAATTCATGATTCATGATTTAATTCATAATTCATGATTCATGATTCAATTCATGATTCATGATTCATGATTCAATTCATGATTCATGATTCAATTCATGATTCGATTCCTGATTTAATTCATGATTCATGATTTGATTTATGATTTATGATTCATGATTCAATTCATGATTCATGATTCATGATTTAATTCATGATTCATGATTCATGATTCAATTCATAATTCATGATTCAAGATTCAATTTATGATTCATGATTCAATTCATGATTCATGATTCAATTCTTGATTCAATTCATGATTCATGATTCATGATTCAATTCATGATTCATGATTCGATTCATGATTCAATTCATGATTCATGATTCAATTCATGATTCATGATTCAATTTATTATTCGATTCATGATTCAATTCATGATTCATAATTCGTGATTCATGATTCAATTCATGTTTCATGATTCATGATTTATGATTCATGATTCAATTCATGATTCAATTTATGATTAAATTAATGATTCATGATTTAACTCATGATTCATGATTCAATTCAGGATTCAATTCATGATTCATGATTCGATTCAAGATTTATGATTCATCATTCAATTCATGATTCATAATTCATGATTCATGATTAAATTAATGATTCATAATTCATGATTCATGATTCAATTCATGATTAATGATTCATGATTCATGATTCAATTCATGATTTATGATTCATGATTCAATTCATGTTTCATGATTCAATTCATGATTCATAATTTATGATTCATGATTTAATTCATGATTCATGATTCATAATTCATGATTCAATTCATGATTCAATTCATGATTCACAATTCATGATTCATGATTCAATTCATGATTCATGATTCATGATTCAATTCATGAAATCATAATTCATGATTCATGATTTAATTCATGATTCATGATTCATGATTCAATTCATGATTCATGATTCAATTCATGATTCATAATTCATGATTTATGATTCAATTCATGATTCATGATTCATGATTTAATTCATGATTCATGATTCAATTCATGATTCGTATTTCATGATTCATGATTCAATTCATGATTCATGATTCATGATTCAATTCATGATTCATGATTCAATTCATGATTGGATTCCTGATTTAATTCATGATTCATGATTTGATTTATGATTTATGATTCATGATTCAATTCATGATTCATGCTTCATGATTCATGATTCATGATTTAATTCATGATTCATGATTCATGATTTAATTCAAGATTCATGATTCAATTCATGATTCATGATTGAATTCATGATTCAATTCATGATTCATGATTCATGATTCAATTTATGATTCATGATTCATGATATAATTTATGATTCATGATTCGATTCATGATTCAATTCATGATTCATGATTCATGATTCAATTCATGATTCATGATTTAATTCATGATTCGATTCATGATTCAATTCATGATTCATAATTCATGATTCATGATTCAATTCATGATTCAATTTATGATTAAATTAATGATTCATGATTTGATTCATGATTCATGATTCAATTCAGGATTCAATTCATGATTCATGATTCGATTCAAGATTCATGATTCATGATTCAATTCTTGATTCATGATTCATGATTCAATTCATGATTCATGATTCAATTCATGATTCATAATTCATGATTCAATTCATGACTCATGATTCATGATTCATAATTCAATTCATGATTTATGATTTATGATTGATGATTCAATTCATGATTGATGATTCAATTCATGATTTATAATTCATGAATCATGATTCAATTAATGATTCATGATTCATGATTCATAATTCATGATTCAATTCATGATTCAATTCATGATTCATAATTCATGATTCATGATTCAATTCATGAAATCATAATTCATGATTCATGATTCATTTCATGATTCTTGATTCATAATTCATGATTCAATTCATGATTCATGATTCAATTCATGATTCAAATCATATTTCACGCTTCAAATCATGATTCAATTCATGATTCAATTCATGATTCATGATTTAATTTATGATTCATGATTCATGATTTATGATTCAATTCATGATTCATGATTCAATTCATGATTCGATTTATGATTCATGATTCATAATTCAATTCATGATTCATGATTTATGATTCAATTAATGATTCAACTCATGATTCATGATTTAATTCATGATTCATGATTCGATTCATGATTCATGATTTATGATTCAATTCATGATTCATGATTCATAATTCTTGATTCGATTCATGATTCATAATTCATTATTCATGAATCAATTCATGATTCGATTCCTGATTCCATTCATGATTCATGATTCGATTTATGATTCATGATTCAAGATTCAATTCATGATTCATGATTCATAATTCAATACATGATTCATGATTCAATTCATGATTCAATTCATGATTCAATTCATTATTCATGATTCATGATTCATTTCATGATTCATGATTCATGATTCATTTCATGATTCATGATTCATGATTCATGATTCATGATTCAATTCATGATTTATGATTCATGATTCAATTCATGATTTATGATTCATGATTCATGATTCATGATTCAATTCATGATTCATGATTCATGATTCAATTCATAATTCAATTCATGATTCATGATTCAATTCATGATTCATAATCCATAATTCATGATTCATGATTCAATTCATGATTCATGATTCAATTCAGGATTCATGATTCATGATTCGAGTTATGATTCATTATTCATGATTCAAATCATGATTCATGATTCATGATTCATGATTCGATTCATGATTCATGATTCGTGATTCATGATTCAATTCACGATTTATGGTTCGATTCATGATTCATAATTCATGATTCATGATTCAATTCACGATTTATGATTCGATTCATGATTCATGATTCAATTAATAATTCATGAATCATGATTCAATTCATAATTCATGATTCGATTCATGATTCATAATTCATTATTCATGAATCAATTCATGATTCGATTCCTGATTCCATTCATGATTCATGATTCGATTTATGATTCATGATTCAAGATTCAATTCATGATTCATGATTCATAATTCAATACATGATTCATGATTCAATTCATGATTCATTTCATGATTCATGATTCATGATTCATGATTCAATTCATGATTTATGATTCATGATTCAATTCATGATTTATGATTCATGATTCATGATTCAATTCATGATTCATGATTCATGATTCAATTCATAATTCAATTCATGATTCATGATTCAATTCATGATTCATAATCCATAATTCATGATTCAATTCATAATTTATAATCCATGATTCATGATTCATGATTCAATTCATGATTCATGATTCAATTCATGATTCATGATTCATGATTCGAGTTATGATTCATTATTCATGATTCAAATCATGATTCATGATTCATGATTCGATTCATGATTCATGATTCGGGATTCATGATTCAATTCACGATTTATGGTTCGATTCATGATTCATAATTCATGATTCATGATTCAATTCACGATTTATGATTCGACTCATGATTCATGATTCAATTAATAATTCATGAATCATGATTCAATTCATGATTCATGATTCGATTCATGATTCATGATTCAATTCATGATTCATGATTCATGAATCAATTCATGATTCATGATTCATGATTCAATTCATATTTCATGATTTATGATTTATGATTCATGATTCAATTCATGATTCATGATTTATGATTCAATTCATGATTCATAATTCATGATTCATGATTCAATTCATGATTCTTGATTCAATTCATGATTTCTGATTCGATTCATGATTCCTGATTCAATTCATGATTCATGATTCAATTCATAATTCATGATTCGATTCATGATTCATGATTCATGATTCAATTCATTATTCATGATTCATGATTCATGATTCAAGTCATGAGTCATGATTCAATTCATGATTTAATTCATGATTCATGATTCAATTCATGATTCAATTCACGATTCATGATTCGATTCATGATTCATGATTCAATTCATTATTCATGATTCATGATTCAAGTCACGATTCATGATTCAATTCTTGATTCAATTCATGATTCATGATTCGATTCATGATTTATGATTGATGATTCAATTTATAATTCATGATTCATGATTCAATTCATGATTCATAATTCAATTCATGATTCATGATTCATGATTTAATTCATGATTCATAGTTCATGATTCATGATTCAATTCATAATTTATAATTCATGATTCATGATTCATGATTCAATTCATGAATCATGATTCAATTCATGATTCATGATTCAATTCATGATTCATGATTCATGATTCAATTCATGATTCATGATTCAATTCATGATTCAATTCATGATTCGATTCATGATTCATGATTCATGATTCATGATTCAATTCATGATTCATGATTCAATTCATGATTCAATTCATGATTTGATTCATGATTCATGATTCAATTCATGATTCATGATTCATGATTCATGATTCAATTCACGATTCATGATTCAATTCATGATTCATGATTCAATTCATGATTTATGATTCGATTCATGATTCATAATTCAATTCATGATTCATGATTAATGATTTAATTCATGATTCATGATTCATGATTCAATTCATGTTTCATGATTCATGATTCAATTCATGATTCATGATTCAATTCATAATTCAATTCATGATTCATGATTCATGATTCAATTCATGATTCATGATTCATGATTCATGATTCATGATTCAATTCATGATTCATGATTTATGATTCAATTCATGATTCAATTCATGATTTGATTCCTGTTTCAATTCATGATTCATGATTCGATTTATGATTCATGATTTAATTCATGATTCGATTCCTGATTTAATTCATGATTCATGATTCAATTCATAATTCATGATTCATGATTCAATTCATGATTCATGATTCAATTCATAATTCAATTCATGATTTATGATTTAACTCATGATTCATGATTCGATTCATGATTCTTTATTCATGAATTATGATTCAATTCGTGATTCATAATTCATTATTTGATTCATGATTCATGATTCATTATTCAATTCATGATTCATGCTTCATGATTCATGATTCATGATTTAATTGATGATTCATGATTCATGATTCAATTCATGATTCATGATTCATGATTCAATTCATGATTCATGATTCAATTCATGATTCAATTCATGATTCAATTCATGATTCATGATTCATGATTCAATTCATGATTCATGATTCAATTCATGATTCAATTCATGATTCATAATTCGATTCATGATTCAATTCATGATTCATGATTCAATTCATGATTCGATTCCTGATTAAATTCATGATTCATGATTTGATTTTTGATTCATGATTCATTTAATGATTCATGATTCAATTCATGATTCATGATTAAATTCATTATTCAATTCATGATTTATGATTCATGATTCAATTTATGATTCATGATTCATGATTCATGATTCATGATTCAATTCATGAATCATGATTTATGATTCAATTCATGATTCAATTCATGATACATGATTTATGATTCAATTCATGATTCATAATTCATGATTCATGATTTAATTCATAATTTATAATTCATGATTCATGAATCATGATTCAATTCATGATTCATGATTTAATTCATTATTCATGATTTGATTCATGATTCATTATTCATGATTTTATTCATGATTCAAGATTCATGATTTTATTCATGATTCATGATTCAATTCATGATTCATGATTTATGATTTATGATTCATGATTCATGATTCATGATTTATGATTCATGATTCATGATTCAATTCATGATTCATGATTCAATTCATGATTCTTGATTCGATTCATGATTCATGATTCAATTCATGATTCATGATTCAATTTATGATTCATGATTCGATTCATGATTCACGATTCATGATTCAATTCATTATTCATGATTCATGATTCATGATTAAATTCATGATTCAATTTATGATTCATGATTCAATTTATGATTCATGATTCAATTCATGATTTAACTCATGATTCATGATTCAATTCATGATTCATGATTCGATTCATGATTCATGATTCATGATTTAATTCATGATTCATGATTCATAATTCATGATTGGATTCATGATTCATGATTCATGAATCAATTCACGATTCGATTCTTGATTCAATTCATGATTCATGATTCGATTTATGATTCATGATTCATGATTCAATTCATGATTCATGACACATGATTCATGATTCAATTCATGATTCATAATTCATGATTCATGATTCGATTCATGATTTATGATTTAATTCATGATTCAATACATGATTCATGATTCGATTCATGATTCATGATTCAATTCATGATTCATGATTCAATTCATGATTCGATTCCTGATTCAATTCATGATTCATGATTTGATTTTTGATTCATGATTCATTAATCAATTCATGATTCATGATTCATTATTCATGATTCAATTCATGATTCATGATTCATGATTTTATTCATGATTAAATTCATGATTCAATTCATGATTGATGATTCAATTCATGATTCAATTCATGAATTATGATTCGATTCATGATTTATTATTTAATTCATGATTCAATTCATGATTCATGATTCATGATTCGATTCATGATTCATGATTCAATTCATGATTCATGATTCATAATTCATGATTCGATTAATGATTCATGATTCATGATTCGATTCATGATTTATGATTTAAGTCATGATTAATTTCATGATTCATGATTCGATTCATGATTCATGATTCGATTCATGATTCATGATTCATGATTTATGATTCATGATTCGATTCATGAGTCATGATTCTTGATTCAATTCAAGATTCATTATTCATGATTCATGATTCAATTCATGATTCATCATTCGATTCATGATTCATGATTCTTGATTCAATTCAAAATTCATGATTCATGATTCAATTCATGATTCAATTCATGATTCATGATTCATGATTCAATTCATGATTCATGATTCGATTCATGATTCAATTCATGATTCATAATTCGATTCATTATTCATGATTAAATTCATGATTCATGATTCAATTCATGATTCGATTCCTGATTAAATTCATGATTCATGATTTGATTTTTGATTCATGATTCATTTAATGATTCATGATTCATGATTCAATTCATGATTCATGATTCATGATTCAATTCATTATTCAATTCATGATTTATGATTCATGATTCAATTTATGATTCATGATTCATGATTCATCATTCAATTCATGAATCATGATTTATGATTCAATTCATGATTCAATTCATGATACATGATTTATGATTCAATTCATGATTCATAATTCATGATTCATGATTCAATTCATAATTTATGATTCATGATTCATGAATCATGATTCAATTCATGATTCATGATTTAATTCATGATTCATGATTTGATTCATGATTCATTATTCATGATTTTATTCATGATTCAAGATTCATGATTTTATTCATGATTCATGATTCAATTCATGATTCATGATTCATGATTCATGATTTATGATTCATGATTCATGATTCAATTCATGATTCATGATTCAATTCATGATTCTTGATTCGATTCATGATTCATGATTCAATTAATGATTCATGATTCAATTTATGATTCATGATTCGATTCATGATTCACGATTCATGATTCAATTCATTATTCATGATTCATGATTCATGATTAAATTCATGATTCAATTTATGATTCATGATTCAATTTATGATTCATGATTCAATTCATGATTTAACTCATGATTCATGATTCAATTCATGATTCATGATTCGATTCATTATTCATGATTTAATTCATGATTCATGATTCATAATTCATGATTGGATTCATGATTCATGATTCATGAATCAATTCACGATTCGATTCTTGATTCAATTCATGATTCATGATTCGATTTATGATTCATGATTCATGATTCAATTCATGATTCATGATTCATGATTCAATTCATGATTCATGACTCATGATTCATGATGCAATTCATGATTCATAATTCATGATTCATGATTCGATTCATGATTTATGATTTAATTCATGATTCAATTCATGATTCATGATTTAATTCATTATTCATGATTTGATTCATGATTCATTATTCATGATTTTATTCATGATTCAAGATTCATGATTTTATTCATGATTCATGATTCAATTCATGATTCATGATTTATGATTTATGATTCATGATTCATGATTCATGATTTATGATTCATGATTCATGATTCAATTCATGATTCATGATTCAATTCATGATTCTTGATTCGATTCATGATTCATGATTCAATTCATGATTCATGATTCAATTTATGATTCATGATTCGATTCATGATTCACGATTCATGATTCAATTCATTATTCATGATTCATGATTCATGATTAAATTCATGATTCAATTTATGATTCATGATTCAATTTATGATTCATGATTCAATTCATGATTTAACTCATGATTCATGATTCAATTCATGATTCATGATTCGATTCATGATTCATGATTCATGATTTAATTCATGATTCATGATTCATAATTCATGATTGGATTCATGATTCATGATTCATGAATCAATTCACGATTCGATTCTTGATTCAATTCATGATTCATGATTCGATTTATGATTCATGATTCATGATTCAATTCATGATTCATGACACATGATTCATGATTCAATTCATGATTCATAATTCATGATTCATGATTCGATTCATGATTTATGATTTAATTCATGATTCAATACATGATTCATGATTCGATTCATGATTCATGATTCAATTCATGATTCATGATTCAATTCATGATTCGATTCCTGATTCAATTCATGATTCATGATTTGATTTTTGATTCATGATTCATTAATCAATTCATGATTCATGATTCATTATTCATGATTCAATTCATGATTCATGATTCATGATTTTATTCATGATTAAATTCATGATTCAATTCATGATTGATGATTCAATTCATGATTCAATTCATGAATTATGATTCGATTCATGATTTATTATTTAATTCATAATTCAATTCATGATTCATGATTCATGATTCGATTCATGATTCATGATTCAATTCATGATTCATGATTCATAATTCATGATTCGATTAATGATTCATGATTCATGATTCGATTCATGATTTATGATTTAAGTCATGATTAATTTCATGATTCATGATTCGATTCATGATTCATGATTCGATTCATGATTCATGATTCATGATTTATGATTCATGATTCGATTCATGAGTCATGATTCTTGATTCAATTCAAGATTCATTATTCATGATTCATGATTCAATTCATGATTCATCATTCGATTCATGATTCATGATTCTTGATTCAATTCAAAATTCATGATTCATGATTCAATTCATGATTCAATTCATGATTCATGATTCATGATTCAATTCATGATTCATGATTCGATTCATGATTCAATTCATGATTCATAATTCGATTCATTATTCATGATTAAATTCATGATTCATGATTCAATTCATGATTCGATTCCTGATTAAATTCATGATTCATGATTTGATTTTTGATTCATGATTCATTTAATGATTCATGATTCATGATTCAATTCATGATTCATGATTCATGATTCAATTCATTATTCAATTCATGATTTATGATTCATGATTCAATTTATGATTCATGATTCATGATTCATCATTCAATTCATGAATCATGATTTATGATTCAATTCATGATTCAATTCATGATACATGATTTATGATTCAATTCATGATTCATAATTCATGATTCATGATTCAATTCATAATTTATGATTCATGATTCATGAATCATGATTCAATTCATGATTCATGATTTAATTCATGATTCATGATTTGATTCATGATTCATTATTCATGATTTTATTCATGATTCAAGATTCATGATTTTATTCATGATTCATGATTCAATTCATGATTCATGATTCATGATTCATGATTTATGATTCATGATTCATGATTCAATTCATGATTCATGATTCAATTCATGATTCTTGATTCGATTCATGATTCATGATTCAATTAATGATTCATGATTCAATTTATGATTCATGATTCGATTCATGATTCACGATTCATGATTCAATTCATTATTCATGATTCATGATTCATGATTAAATTCATGATTCAATTTATGATTCATGATTCAATTTATGATTCATGATTCAATTCATGATTTAACTCATGATTCATGATTCAATTCATGATTCATGATTCGATTCATTATTCATGATTTAATTCATGATTCATGATTCATAATTCATGATTGGATTCATGATTCATGATTCATGAATCAATTCACGATTCGATTCTTGATTCAATTCATGATTCATGATTCGATTTATGATTCATGATTCATGATTCAATTCATGATTCATGATTCATGATTCAATTCATGATTCATGACTCATGATTCATGATGCAATTCATGATTCATAATTCATGATTCATGATTCGATTCATGATTTATGATTTAATTCATGATTCAATTCATGATTCATGATTCGATTCATGATTCATGATTCAATTCATGATTCATGATTTAATTCATGATTCGATTCCTGATTCAATTCATGATTCATGATTTGATTTTTGATTCATGATTCATGATTCAATTCATGATTCATGATTCATTATTCATGATTCAATTCATGATTCATGATTCATGATTTAATTAATGATTAAATTCATGATTCAATTCATGATTCATGATTCAATTCATGATTCATGATTCAATTCATGATTCAGTTCATGAATTATGATTCGATTCATGATTTATTATTCAATTCATGATTCAATTCATGATTCATGATTCATGATTCGATTCATGATTCATGATTCATGATTCAATTCATGATTCATGATTCATAATTCATGATTCGATTCATGATTCATGATTCATGATTCGATTCATGATTTATGAGTTGTCATGATTAATTTCATGATTCATGATTCGATTCATGATTCATGATTCATGATTTATGATTCATGATTCGATTCATGAGTCATGATTCTTGATTCAATTCAAGATTCATTATTCATGATTCATGATTCAATTCATGATTCATCATTCGATTCATGATTCATGATTCTTGATTCAATTCAAGATTCATGATTCATGATTCATGATTCAATTCATGATTCATGATTCGATTCATGATTTATGATTCATGATTCAATTCATTAATTATGATTAAATTCATGATTTATAATTGATGATTCATGATTCAATTCATGATTCATGATTTATGAATCATGATTCATGATTTATGAATCATGATTCATGATTCAATTCATGATTCATGATTCAATTCATGATTCATGATTTATGAATCATGATTCATGATTCAATTCATGATTCATGATTCAATTCATGATTCATGATTTATGAATCATGATTCATGATTTATGAATCATGATTCATGATTCAATTCATGATTCATGATTCAATTCATGATTCATAATTCATGATTCATGATTCAATTCATGATTCATGATTCAATTCATGATTCATGATTCAATTCAGGATTCATGATTCAATTCATAATTCGATTCCTGATTCAATTCATGATTCATGATTGGATTTATGATTCATGATTCAATTCATGATTCATGATTCATGATTCATGATTCAATTCATGATTTATGATTCATGATTCATTTCATTAATCATGATTCATGATATGATTCATGATTCAATTCATGATTCAATTCATGATTCATGATTCAATTTATGATTCATGATTTAATTCATGATTCAATTCATGATTCAATTCATGATTCATGATTCATGATTCGATTCATGATTCAATTCATGATTCGTGATTCATGATTCAATTCATAATTCGATTCATGATTCGATTCATGATTCATGATTCATGATTCAATTCATGATTCATAATTCATGATTTATGATTCAATTCATGATTCATGATTCATGATTCATGATTTAATTCATGATTCATGATTCAATTCATGATTCATGATTCATGATTCAATTCATGATTCATGATTCATGATTCATGATTCGATTCATGATTTATGATTTAATTCATGATTCAATTCATGATTCATGATTCGATTCATGATTCATGATTCATGATTCAATTCATGATTCATAATTCATGATTCATGATTCGATTCATGATTTATGATTTAATTCATGATTCAATTCATGATTCATGATTCGATTCATGATTCATGATTTAATTCATGATTCATGATTCAATTCATGATTCGATTCCTGATTCAATTCATGATTCATGATTTGATTTTTGATTCATGAATCATGATTCAATTCATGATTCATTATTCATGATTCAATTCATGATTCATGATTCATGATTATATTCATGATTAAATTCATGATTCAATTCATGATTCATGATTCAATTCATGATTCAATTCATGAATTATGATTCGATTCATGATTTATTATTTAATTCATGATTCAATTCATGATTCATGATTCGATTCATGATTCATGATTCAATTCATGATTCATGATTCATAATTCATGATTCGATTAATGATTCATGATTCATGATTCGATTCATGATCTATGATTTAAGTCATGATTCATTTCATGATTCATGATTCGATTCATGATTCATGATTCATGACTCACTTCATGATTCATGATTCATGATTTATGATTCATGATTCGATTCATGAGTCATGATTCTTGATTCAATTCAAGATTCATGATTCATGATTCAATTCATGATTCATCATTTGATTCATGATTCTTGATTCAATTCAAGATTCATGATTTGATTCATGATTCATGATTTATGAATCATGATTCATGATTTATGATTCATCATTCGATTCATGATTCATGATTCATGATTCAATTCATGATTCATGATTCAATTCATGATTCATCATTCGATTCATGATTCATGATTCTTGATTCAAGATTCATGATTCATGATTCATGATTCAATTCATGATTCATGATTCGATTCATGATTCATGATTCATGATTCAATTCATTAATTATGATTAAATTCATGATTCATAATTCATGATTCATGATTCAATTCATGATTCATGATTTATGAATCATGATTCATGATTCAATTCATGATTCATGATTCATGATTCAATTCATGATTCATGATTCGATTCATGATTCATGATTAAATTCATGATTCATGATTCAATTCATGATTCGATTCATGATTAAATTCATGATTCATGATTTGATTTTTGATTCATGATTCATGATTCATTTAATGATTCATGATTCATGATTCATGATTCAATTCATGATTCATGATTCAATTCATTATTCAATTCATGATTTATGATTCATGATTCAATTTATGATTCATGATTCATGATTCATGATTCATGATTCAATTTATGAATCATGATTTATGATTCAATTCATGATTCAATTCATGATACATGATTTATGATTCAATTCATGATTCATAATTCATGATTCAATTCATAATTTATAATTCATGATTCATGAATCATGATTTAATTCATGATTCATGATTTAATTCATGATTCATGATTCAATTCATGATCCATGATTCATGATTCAATTCATGATTTATGATTCAATTCATGATTCATGATTCAATTAATGATTCACGATTCATGATTCAATTCATGATTCATGATTTGATTCATGATTCATGATTTTATTCATGATTCATGATTCATGATTTTATTCATGATTCATGATTCAATTCATGATTCATGATTCATGATTCATGATTTATGATTCATGATTCATGATTTATGATTCAATTCATGATTCATGATTCATGATTCATGATTCAATTCATGATTCTTGATTCGATTCATGATTCAATTCATGATTCATGATTCAATTTATGATTCATGATTCGATTCATGATTCATGATTCATGATTCAATTCATTATTCATGATTCATGATTCATGATTCAAGTCATGATTCATGATTAAATTCATGATTCAATTTATGATTCATGATTCAATTTATGATTCATGATTCAATTCATGATTTAACTCATGATTCATGATTCAATTCATGATTCATGATTCGATTCATGATTCATGATTCATGATTCAATTCATGATTCATGATTCATAATTCATGATTGGATTCATAATTTATGAATCATGATTCATGAATAAATTCATGATTCGATTCCTGATTCAATTCATGATTCATGATTCGATTTATGATTCAATTCATGATTCGATTCATGATTCATGATTCAATTCATGATTCATGATTCATGATTCAATTCATGATTCATGATTCATGATTCATGATTCAATTCATGATTCATGATTCAATTCATGATTCAATTCATGATTCGATTCATGATTCATGATTCAATTCATGATTCATGTTTCATGATTCAATTCATGATTCATGATTCATGATTCGATTCATGATTTATGATTTAATTCATGATTCAATTCATGATTCATGATTCGATTCATGATTCATGATTCATGATTCAATTCATGATTCATAATTCATGATTCATGATTCGATTCATGATTTATGATTTAATTCATGATTCAATTCATGATTCATGATTCGATTCATGATTCATGATTCAATTCATGATTCATGATTTGATTTTTGATTCATGATTCATGATTCAATTCATGATTCATGATTCATTATTCATGATTCATGATTCAATTCATGATTAAATTCATGATTCAATTCATGATTCATGATTCAATTCATGATTCAATTCATGATTCATGATTCAATTCATGATTCAATTCATGAATTATGATTCGATTCATCATTTATTATTTAATTCATGATTCGAATCATGATTCATGATTCATGATTCGATTCATGATTCATGATTCATGATTCAATTCATGATTTATGATTCATAATTCATGATTCGATTAATGATTCATGATTCATGATTCGATTAATGATTTATGATTTAAGTCATGATTCATTTCATGATTCTTGATTCGATTCATGATTCATGATTCATGACTCACTTCATGATTCATGATTCGATTCATGAGTCATGATTCTTGATTCAATTCAAGATTCATGATTCATGATTCAATTCATGATTCATCATTCGATTCATGATTCATGATTCTTGATTCAATTCAAGATTCATGATTCATGATTCATGATTCATGATTCATGATTCGATTCATGATTCATGATTCATGATTCAATTCATTAATTATGATTAAATTCATGATTCATAATTCATGATTCATGATTCATTTCATGATTCATGATTTATGAATCATGATTCATGATTTATGAATCATGATTCATGATTCAATTCATGATTCATGATTCATGATTCAATTCATGATTCATGATTCAATTCATGATTTATGATTCAATTCATGATTCGATTCCTGATTCAATTCATGATTCATGATTTGATTTATGATTCATGATTCAATTCATGATTCATGATTCATGATTCATGATTCAATTCATGATTTATGATTCATGATTCATTTAATAATCATGATTCATGATTCAATTCATGATTCATGATTCAATTCATGATTCAATTCATGATTCATGATTCATGATTCAATTTATGATTCCTGATTCAATTCATGATTCAATTCATGATTCATGATTCGATTCATGATTCGATTCATGATTCATGATTCATGATTCAACTCATGATTCATGATTCAATTCATGATTCATGATTCATAATTCATGATTGGATTCATGATTCATGATTCATGATTCATGAATCAATTCGTGATTCGATTCCTGATTCAATTCATGATTCATGATTCGATTTATGATTCATGATTCATGATTCAATTCATGATTCATGATTCATTATTCATGATTCAATTCATGATTCATGATTCAATTCATGATTCAATTCATGATTCAATTCATGATTTATGATTGATGATTCAATTCATGATTCATGATTCATTATTCAATTCATGATTCATGATTCGATTCATGATTTATGATTGATGATTCAATTTATGATTCATGATTCATGATTCATGATTCAATTCATGATTCATGATTCAATTCATGATTCAATTCATGATTCATGATTCATGATTCAATTCATGATTCATAATTCATAATTCATGATTCAATTCATAATTTATAATTCATGATTCATGATTCATGATTCAATTCATGATTCATGATTCAATTCATGATTCATAATTCATAATTCATGATTCAATTCATAATTTATAATTCATGATTCATGATTCGAGTTATGATTCATTATTCATGATTCAAATCATGATTCATGATTCATGATTCATGATTCGATTCATGATTCATGATTCGTGATTCATGATTCAATTCACGATTTATGATTCGATTCATGATTCATAATTCATGATTCATGATTCAATTCACGATTTATGGTTCGATTCATGATTCATGATTCAATTAATAATTCATGATTCATGATTCAATTCATGATTCATGATTCAATTCATGATTCATGATTCATGATTCAATTCATGATTCATGATTCATGATTCAATTCATGATTCATGATTCATGATTCAATTCATAATTCATGATTTATGATTCATGATTCATGATTCAATTCATGATTCATGATTCATGATTTAATTCATGATTCATAATTCATGATTCATGATTCAATTCATGATTCTTGATTCGATTCATGATTCCTGATTCAATTCATGATTCATGATTCAATTCATAATTCATGATTCGATTCATGATTCATGATTCATGATTCAATTCATGATTTAATTCATGATTCATGATTCAAGTCATGATTCATGATTCAATTCATGATTCAATTCACGATTTATGATTCGATTCAAGATTCATAATTCATGATTCATGATTTAATTCACGATTTATGATTCGATTCATGATTCATGATTCAATTAATAATTCATGATTCATGATTCAATTAATAATTCATGATTCATGATTCAATTCATGATTCATGATTCAATTCATGATTCATGATTCATGATTCAATTCATGATTCATGATTCATGATTCAATTCATGATTCATGATTCAATTCATGATTCATGATTCAAGATTCAATTCATGATTCATAATTCATGATTCAATTCATGATTCTTGATTCGATTCATGATTCATGATTCAACTCATGATTCATGATTCAATTCATGATTCATGATTCGATTCTTGATTCATGATTCATGATTCAATTCATGATTCATGATTCATAATTCATGATTGGATTCATGATTCATTATTCATGATTCGATTTATGATTCATGATTCATGATTCAATTCATGATTCATGATTCATGATTCATGATTCAATTCATGATTCATGATTCAATTCATGATTCAATTCATGATTCAATTCATGATTTATGATTCATGATTCAATTCATGATTCATGATTCATGATTTATGATTCAATTCATGATTCATGATTCGATTCATGATTTATGATTGATGATTCAATTTATGATTCATGATTCATGATTCATGATTCAATTCATGATTCATGATTCAATTCATGATTCAATTCATGATTCATGATTCATGATTCAATTCATGATTCATATTTCATGATTCATGATTCAATTCATAATTTATAATTCATGATTCAATTCATGATTCATGATTCAATTCATGATTCATGATTCATGATTCAATTCATGATTCATGATTCATGATTCAATTCATGATTCATGATTCAATTCATGATTCATGATTCAAATCATTATTCATGATTCATGAATCATGATTCGATTCATGATTCATGATTCATGATTCAATTCATGATTCATGATTCATGATTCAATTCATGATTCATGATTCGATTCATGATTCTTGATTCAATTCAATTCATAATTTAAGATTCATGATTCATGATTCAATTCATGTTTCATAATTCATAATTCAATTCATGATTCATGATTCAATTCATAATTGAATTCATGATTCATAATTCATGATTCATGATTCAATTCATGATTCATGATTCATGATTCATGGTTCATGATTCAATTCATGATTCATGATTCATGATTCAATTCATGATTCATAATTCATGATTTATGATTCAATACATGATTCAATTCATGATTCGATTCCTGATTCAATTTATGATTCATAATTCAATTTATGATTCATGATTTAATTCATGATTCGATTCCTGATTCAGTTCATAATTCATGATTCAATTCATAATTCATGATTCAGGATTCAATTCATGATTCAATTCATAATTCAATTCATGATTTATGATTCAACTCATGATTTATGATTCAACTCATGATTTATGATTCGATTCATGATTCTTGATTCATGAATTATGATTCGATTCATGATTCAGGATTCATGATTTGATTTATGATTCATGATTCATGATTCAATTCATGATTCATGATTCATGATTCAATTCATGATTCATGATTCATTATTCATGATTTAATTCATGATTCATGATTCATGATTCAATTCATGATTCATGATTCATGATTCATGATTCAATTCATGATTCATGATTCATGATTCAATTCATGATTCATGATTCATTATTCATGATTCAATTCATGATTCATGATTCATGATTCAATTCATGATTCATAATTCATGATTCAATTCATGATTCTTGATTCGATTCATGATTCATGATTCAATTCATGATTCATGATTTAATTCATAATTCATGATTCGATTCATGATTCATGATTCAATTCATGATTCATGATTTAAGATTCAATTCATGATTCATGATTTAAGATTCAATTCATGATTCATAATTCATTATTCATGATTCAATTCATGATTCTTTATTCGATTCATGATTTAACTCATGATTCATGATTCAATTCATGATTCATGATTCGATTCTTGATTCATGATTTATGATTCAATTCATGATTCATGATTCATTATTCATGAATCAATTCATGATTCGATTCCTGATTCAATTCATGATTCGATTTATGATTCATGATTCATGATTCAATTCATGATATATGATTCATAATTCAATTCATGATTCATGATTCAATTCATGATTCATGATTCAATTCATGATTCAATTCATGATTCAATTCATGATTTATGATTCATGATTCAATTCATGATTCATGATTCATGATTCATGATTCAATTCATGATTCATGATTCGATTCATGATTTATGATTGATGATTCAATTTATGATTCATGATTCATGATTCAATTCATGATTCATGATTCAAATTATGATTCATAGTTCATGATTCATGATTCAATTCATGATTCATGATTCAATTTATGATTCATGATAAGATTCATGATTCATGATTCATGATTCAAATCATTATTCATGATTCATGAATCATGATTCGATTCATGATTCATGATTCGTGATTCAATTCATGATTCATGATTCATGATTCAATTCATGATTCATGATTTGATTCATGATTCATGATTCATGATTCATGATTCGAGTTATGATTCATTATTCATGATTCAAATCATGATTCATGATTCATGATTCATGATTCGATTCATGATTCATGATTCGTGATTCATGATTCAATTCACGATTTATGATTCGATTCATGATTCATAATTCATGATTCATGATTCAATTCACGATTTATGGTTCGATTCATGATTCATGATTCAATTAATAATTCATGATTCATGATTCAATTCATGATTCATGATTCAATTCATGATTCATGATTCATGATTCAATTCATGATTCATGATTCATGATTCAATTCATGATTCATGATTCATGATTCAATTCATAATTCATGATTTATGATTCATGATTCATGATTCAATTCATGATTCATGATTCATGATTTAATTCATGATTCATAATTCATGATTCATGATTCAATTCATGATTCTTGATTCATGATTCATGATTCAATTCATGATTCATGATTCATGATTTAATTCATGATTCATAATTCATGATTCATGATTCAATTCATGATTCTTGATTCGATTCATGATTCCTGATTCAATTCATGATTCATGATTCAATTCATAATTCATGATTCGATTCATGATTCATGATTCATGATTCAATTCATGATTTAATTCATGATTCATGATTCAAGTCATGATTCATGATTCAATTCATGATTCAATTCACGATTTATGATTCGATTCAAGATTCATAATTCATGATTCATGATTTAATTCACGATTTATGATTCGATTCATGATTCATGATTCAATTAATAATTCATGATTCATGATTCAATTAATAATTCATGATTCATGATTCAATTCATGATTCATGATTCAATTCATGATTCATGATTCATGATTCAATTCATGATTCATGATTCATGATTCAATTCATGATTCATGATTCATGATTCAATTCATGATTCATGATTCAATTCATGATTCATGATTCAAGATTCAATTCATGATTCATAATTCATGATTCAATTCATGATTCTTGATTCGATTCATGATTCATGATTCAACTCATGATTCATGATTCAATTCATGATTCATGATTCGATTCTTGATTCATGATTCATGATTCAATTCATGATTCATGATTCATAATTCATGATTGGATTCATGATTCATTATTCATGATTCGATTTATGATTCATGATTCATGATTCAATTCATGATTCATGATTCATGATTCATGATTCAATTCATGATTCATGATTCAATTCATGATTCAATTCATGATTTATGATTCATGATTCAATTCATGATTCATGATTCATGATTCATGATTCATGATTCAATTCATGATTCATGATTCGATTCATGATTTATGATTGATGATTCAATTTATGATTCATGATTCATGATTCATGATTCAATTCATGATTCATGATTCAATTCATGATTCAATTCATGATTCATGATTCATGATTCAATTCATGATTCATAGTTCATGATTCATGATTCAATTCATAATTTATAATTCATGATTCATGATTCATGATTCATGATTCAATTCATGATTCATGATTCAATTCATGATTCATGATTCAAATCATTATTCATGATTCATGAATCATGATTCGATTCATGATTCATGATTCATGATTCAATTCATGATTCATGATTCATGATTCAATTCATGAATTATGATTCGATTCATGATTCTTGATTCAATTCATAATTCAATTCATAATTCAAGATTCATGATTCATGATTCAATTCATAATTCAAGATTCATGATTCATGATTCAATTCATGTTTCATAATTCATGATTCAATTCATGATTCATGATTCATGATTCAATTCATAATTGAATTCATGATTCATAATTCATGATTCATGATTCAATTCATGATTCATGATTCATGATTCATGGTTCATGATTCAATTCATGATTCATGATTCATGATTCAATTCATGATTCATAATTCATGATTTATGATTCAATTCATGATTCAATTCATGATTCGATTCCTGATTCAATTTATGATTCATGATTCAATTTATGATTCATGATTTAATTCATGATTCGATTCCTGATTCAGTTCATAATTCATGATTCAATTCATAATTCATGATTCAGGATTCAATTCATGATTCATGATTCAATTCATAATTCAATTCATGATTCATGATTCATGATTCAATTCATGATTCATGATTCATTATTCATGATTTAATTCATGATTCATGATTCATGATTCAATTCATGATTCATGATTCATGATTCATGATTCAATTCATGATTCATGATTCATGATTCAATTCATGATTCATGATTCATTATTCATGATTCAATTCATGATTCATGATTCATGATTCAATTCATGATTCATAATTCATTATTCATGATTCAATTCATGATTCTTTATTCGATTCATGATTCAACTCATGATTCATGATTCAATTCATGATTCATGATTCGATTCTTGATTCATGATTTATGATTCAATTCATGATTCATGATTCATTATTCATGAATCAATTCATGATTCGATTCCTGATTCAATTCATGATTCATGATTCGATTTATGATTCATGATTCATGATTCAATTCATGATTCATGATTCAATTCATGATTCATGATTCAATTCATGATTCATGATTCAATTCATGATTCAATTCATGATTCAATTCATGATTTATGATTCATGATTCAATTCATGATTCATGATTCATGATTCATGATTCAATTCATGATTCATGATTCGATTCATGATTTATGATTGATGATTCAATTTATGATTCATGATTCATGATTCAATTCATGATTGATGATTCAATTCATGATTCATAGTTCATGATTCATGATTTAATTCATGATTCATGATTCAATTCATGATTCATGATTCAATTTATGATTCATGATAAGATTCATGATTCATGATTCATGATTCAAATCATTATTCATGATTCATGAATCATGATTCGATTCATGATTCATGATTCGTGATTCAATTCATGATTCATGATTCATGATTCAATTCATGATTCATGATTTGATTCATGATTCATGATTCATGATTCAATTCACGATTTATGATTCGATTCATGATTCATGATTCAATTAATAATTCATGATTCATGATTCAATTCATGATTCATGATTTGATTCATGATTCATGATTCATGATTCAATTCATAATTCAT
Source organism: Mixophyes australis (assembly GCA_036250195.1). Classification (NCBI taxonomy): domain Eukaryota; kingdom Metazoa; phylum Chordata; class Amphibia; order Anura; family Limnodynastidae; genus Mixophyes; species Mixophyes australis. The sequence continues at coordinate 261,369,449 of JAVHZZ010000004.1, forward strand.
GATATATGATTCATGATTCATGATTCAATTCATGATTCATGATTCAAGATTCAATTCATGATTCATAATTCATAATTCATGATTCAATTCATGATTCTTGATTCGATTCATGATTCAACTCATGATTAATGATTCAATTCATGATTCATGATTCAATTCTTGATTCATGATTCAATTCATGATTCGATTCCTGATTCAATTCATGATTCATGATTTGATTTATGATTCGAGATTCATGATTCAATTCATGATTCATGATTCAATTCATGAGTCATGATTTAATTCATGATTCAATTCATGATTCAATTCATGATTTATGATTCATGATTCAATTCATGATTCATGATTCATGATTCATGATCCATGATTCAAATCATGATTCTTGATTCGATTCATGATTTATGATTCATGATTCAATTCATGATTCAATTCATGATTCATAATTCATGATTCAATTCATGATTCATAGTTCATGATTCATGATTCAATTCATAATTTTTAATTCATGATTCATGATTCATGATTAAATTCATGATTCATGATAAGATTCATGATTCATGATAAGATTCATGATTCATGATAAGATTCATGATTCATGATTCATGATTCAAATCATTATTCATGATTCATGAATCATGATTCGATTTATGATTCATGATTCGTGATTCAATTCATGATTCATGATTCAATTCATGATTCATGATTCAATTCATGATTCATGATTAGTGATTTAATTCATAATTCATGATTCATGATTCAATACATAATTCAATTTATGATTCATGATTCATGATTCAATTCATGTTTCATGATTCATGATTCAATCCATGATTCATGATTCATGATTCAATTCATAATTGAATTCATGATTCATGATTCATGATTCATGATTCAATTCATGATTCATGATTCATGATTCATGATTCGCTTCATGATTCATGCTTCATGATTCATGATTCATGATTTAATTCATGATTCATGATTCAATTCATGATTCATGATTCATGATTCAATTCATGATTCATGATTCAATTCATGATTCAATTCATGATTCATGATACATGATTCAATTCATGATTCATGATTCAATTCATGATTCAATTCATGATTCATGATTTGATTTTTGATTCATGATTCATGATTCAATTCATGATTCATGATTCATGATTCATGATTCAATTCATGATTCATGATTCAATTCATGATTCATAATTCATGATTCAATTCATGATTCTTGATTCGATTCATGATTCATGATTCAATTCATGATTCATGATTTAATTCATAATACATGATTCGATTCATGATTCATATTCAATTCATAATTCATGATTTATGATTCATGATTCATGATTCAATTCATGATTTATGATTCAATTCATGATTCATGATTCATAATTCATGATTGGATTCATGATTCATGATTCATGATTCATGAATCAATTCGTGATTCGATTCCTGATTCAATTCATGATTCATGATTCGATTTATGATTCATAATTCATAATTCAATTCATGATTCATGATTCATGATTCAATTCATGATTCAATTCATGATTCAATTCATGATTTATGATTCATGATTCAATTCATGATTCATGATTCATTATTCAATTCATGATTCATGATTCGATTCATGATTTATGATTGATGATTCAATTTATGATTCATGATTCATGATTCATGATTCAATTCATGATTCATGATTCAATTCATGATTCAATTCATGATTCATGATTCATGATTCAATTCATGATTCATAATTCATAATTCATGATTCAATTCATAATTTATGATTCATGATTCATGATTCATGATTCAATTCATGATTCATGATTCGTGATTCATGATTCAATTCTCAATTTATGATTCGATTCATGATTCATAATTCATGATTCATGATTCAATTCACGATTTATGGTTCGATTCATGATTCATGATTCAATTCATGATTCATGATTCAATTCATGATTCATGATTAGTGATTTAATTCATAATTCATGATTCATGATTCAATACATAATTCAATTTATGATTCATGATTCATGATTCAATTCATGTTTCATGATTCATGATTCAATCCATGATTCATGATTCATGATTCAATTCATAATTGAATTCATGATTCATGATTCATGATTCATGATTCAATTCATGATTCATGATTCATGATTCATGATTCGCTTCATGATTCATGCTTCATGATTCATGATTCATGATTTAATTCATGATTCATGATTCAATTCATGATTCATGATTCATGATTCAATTCATGATTCATGATTCAATTCATGATTCAATTCATGATTCATGATACATGATTCAATTCATGATTCATGATTCAATTCATGATTCAATTCATGATTCATGATTTGATTTTTGATTCATGATTCATGATTCAATTCATGATTCATGATTCATGATTCATGATTCAATTCATGATTCATGATTCAATTCATGATTCATAATTCATGATTCAATTCATGATTCTTGATTCGATTCATGATTCATGATTCAATTCATGATTCATGATTTAATTCATAATACATGATTCGATTCATGATTCATATTCAATTCATAATTCATGATTTATGATTCATGATTCATGATTCAATTCATGATTTATGATTCAATTCATGATTCATGATTCATAATTCATGATTGGATTCATGATTCATGATTCATGATTCATGAATCAATTCGTGATTCGATTCCTGATTCAATTCATGATTCATGATTCGATTTATGATTCATAATTCATAATTCAATTCATGATTCATGATTCATGATTCAATTCATGATTCAATTCATGATTCAATTCATGATTTATGATTCATGATTCAATTCATGATTCATGATTCATTATTCAATTCATGATTCATGATTCGATTCATGATTTATGATTGATGATTCAATTTATGATTCATGATTCATGATTCATGATTCAATTCATGATTCATGATTCAATTCATGATTCAATTCATGATTCATGATTCATGATTCAATTCATGATTCATAATTCATAATTCATGATTCAATTCATAATTTATGATTCATGATTCATGATTCATGATTCAATTCATGATTCATGATTCGTGATTCATGATTCAATTCTCAATTTATGATTCGATTCATGATTCATAATTCATGATTCATGATTCAATTCACGATTTATGGTTCGATTCATGATTCATGATTCAATTAATAATTCATGATTCATGATTCAATTCATGATTCATGATTCAATTCATGATTCATGATTCATGATTCAATTCATGATTCATGATTCATGATTCAATTCATGATTCATGATTCATGATTCAATTCATAATTCATGATTCATGATTTATGATTCATGATTCATGATTCAATTCATGATTCATGATTCAATTCATGATTCATGATTCATGATTCATGATTCAATTCATGATTCTTGATTTGATTCATGATTCCTGATTCCTGATTCAATTCATGATTCATGATTCAATTCATAATTCATGATTCGATTCATGATTCATGATTCATGATTCAATTCATGATTTAATTCATGATTCATGATTCAAGTCATGATTCATGATTCAATTCATGATTTAATTCATGATTCATGATTCAATTCATGATTCAATTCACGATTTATGATTCGATTCAAGATTCATAATTCATGATTCATGATTCAATTCACGATTTATGATTCGATTCATGATTCATGATTCAATTAATAATTCATGATTCATGATTCAATTCATGATTCATGATTCAATTCATGATTCATGATTCATGATTCAATTCATGATTCATGATTCATCATTCAATTCATGATTCATGATTCATGATTCAATTCATGATTCATGATTCAATTCATAATTCATGATTCAATTCATGATTCATGATTCAACATTCAATTCATGATTCATAATTCATGATTCATGATTCAATTCATGATTCTTGATTCGATTCATGATTCAACTCATGATTCAATTCATGATTTATGATTCATGATTCAATTCATGATTCATGATTCATGATTCAATTCATGATTCATGATTCGATTCATGATTTATGATTGATGATTCAATTTATGATTTTATGATTCATGATTCATGATTTATGATTCAATTCATGATTCATGATTCAATTCATGATTCAATTCATGATTCATGATTCATTATTCAATTCATGATTCATAGTTCATGATTCATAATTCATGATTCATGATTCATGATTCATGATTCATGATTCAATTCATGATTCATGATTCAATTCATGATTCATGATTCAATTCATTATTCATGATTCATGAATCATGATTCGATTCATGATTCATGATTCAATTCATGATTCATGATTCATGATTCAATTCATGATTCATGATTCGATTCATGATTCATGATTCAATTCATGATTCATGATTAATGATTTAATTCATGATTCATGATTCTTGATTCAATTCATAATTCAATTCATAATTCAAGATTCATGATTCATGATTCAATTCATGTTTCATAATTCATGATTCAATTCATGATTCATGATTCATGATTCAATTCATAATTGTATTCATGATTCATAATTCATGATTCATGATTCAATTCATGATTCATGATTCATGATTAAATTCATGATTCATGATTCAATTCATGATTCATGATAAGATTCATGATTCATGATAAGATTCATGATTCATGATTCATGATTCAAATCATTATTCATGATTCATGAATCATGATTCGATTTATGATTCATGATTCGTGATTCAATTCATGATTCATGATTCAATTCATGATTCATGATTCAATTCATGATTCATGATTAGTGATTTAATTCATAATTCATGATTCATGATTCAATACATAATTCAATTTATGATTCATGATTCATGATTCAATTCATGTTTCATGATTCATGATTCAATCCATGATTCATGATTCAATTCATAATTGAATTCATGATTCATGATTCATGATTCATGATTCAATTCATGATTCATGATTCATGATTCATGATTCAATTCATGATTCATGCTTCATGATTCATGATTCATGATTTAATTCATGATTCATGATTCAATTCATGATTCATGATTCATGATTCAATTCATGATTCATGATTCAATTCATGATTCAATTCATGATTCATGATACATGATTCAATTCATGATTCATGATTCAATTCATGATTCAATTCATGATTCATGATTTGATTTTTGATTCATGATTCATGATTCAATTCATGATTCATGATTCATGATTCATGATTCAATTCATGATTCATGATTCAATTCATGATTCATAATTCAAGATTCAATTCATGATTCTTGATTCGATTCATGATTCATGATTCAATTCATGATTCATGATTTAATTCATAATACATGATTCGATTCATGATTCATATTCAATTCATAATTCATGATTTATGATTCATGATTCATGATTCAATTCATGATTTATGATTCAATTCATGATTCATAATTCATGATTGGATTCATGATTCATGATTCATGATTCATGAATCAATTCGTGATTCGATTCCTGATTCAATTCATGATTCATGATTCGATTTATGATTCATAATTCATAATTCAATTCATGATTCATGATTCATGATTCATGATTCAATTCATGATTCAATTCATGATTCAATTCATGATTTATGATTCATGATTCAATTCATGATTCATGATTCATTATTCAATTCATGATTCATGATTCGATTCATGATTTATGATTGATGATTCAATTTATGATTCATGATTCATGATTCATGATTCAATTCATGATTCATGATTCAATTCATGATTCAATTCATGATTCATGATTCATGATTCAATTCATGATTCATAATTCATAATTCATGATTCAATTCATAATTTATAATTCATGATTCATGATTCATGATTCAATTCATGATTCATGATTCGTGATTCATGATTCAATTCTCAATTTATGATTCGATTCATGATTCATAATTCATGATTCATGATTCAATTCACGATTTATGGTTCGATTCATGATTCATGATTCAATTAGTAATTCATGATTCATGATTCAATTCATGATTCATGATTCAATTCATGATTCATGATTCATGATTCAATTCATGATTCATGATTCATGATTCAATTCATGATTCATGATTCATGATTCAATTCATAATTCATGATTCATGATTTATGATTCATGATTCATGATTCAATTCATGATTCATGATTCAATTCATGATTCATGATTCATGATTCATGATTCAATTCATGATTCTTGATTCGATTCATGATTCCTGATTCCTGATTCAATTCATGATTCATGATTCAATTCATAATTCATGATTCGATTCATGATTCATGATTCATGATTCAATTCATGATTTAATTCATGATTCATGATTCAAGTCATGATTCATGATTCAATTCATGATTTAATTCATGATTCATGATTCAATTCATGATTCAATTCACGATTTATGATTCGATTCAAGATTCATAATTCATGATTCATGATTCAATTCACGATTTATGATTCGATTCATGATTCATGATTCAATTAATAATTCATGATTCATGATTCAATTCATGATTCATGATTCAATTCATGATTCATGATTCATGATTCAATTCATGATTCATGATTCATGATTCAATTCATGATTCATGATTCATGATTCAATTCATGATTCATGATTCAATTCATAATTCATGATTCAATTCATGATTCATGATTCAACATTCAATTCATGATTCATAATTCATGATTCATGATTCAATTCATGATTCTTGATTCGATTCATGATTCATGATTCAACTCATGATTCATGATTCAATTCATGATTCATGATTCGATTCTTGATTCATGATTCATGATTCAATTCATGATTCATGATTCATAATTCATGATTGGATTCATGATTCATGATTCATGATTCATGATTCAATTCATGATTCATGATTCAATTCATGATTCAATTCATGATTCAATTCATGATTTATGATTCATGATTCAATTCATGATTCATGATTCATGATTCATGATTCAATTCATGATTCATGATTCGATTCATGATTTATGATTGATGATTCAATTTATGATTTTATGATTCATGATTCATGATTTATGATTCAATTCATGATTCAATTCATGATTCAATTCATGATTCATGATTCATTATTCAATTCATGATTCATAGTTCATGATTCATGATTCAATTCATAATTTATAATTCATGATTCATGATTCATGATTCATGATTCAATTCATGATTCATGATTCAATTCATGATTCATGATTCAATTCATTATTCATGATTCATGAATCATGATTCGATTCATGATTCATGATTCAATTCATGATTCATGATTCATGATTCAATTAATGATTCATGATTCGATTCATGATTCATGATTCAATTCATGATTCATGATTAATGATTTAATTCATGATTCATGATTCTTGATTCAATTCATAATTTAATTCATAATTCAAGATTCATGATTCATGATTCAATTCATGTTTCATAATTCATGATTCAATTCATGATTCATGATTCAATTCATAATTGAATTCATGATTCATAATTCATGATTCATGATTCAATTCATGATTCATGATTCATGATTCAATTCATGATTCATGATTCATGATTCATGATTCAATTCATGATTCATGCTTCATGATTCATGATTCATGATTTAATTCATGATTCATGATTCAATTCATGATTCATGATTCATGATTCAATTCATGATTCATGATTCAATTCATGATTCAATTCATGATTCATGATACATGATTCAATTCATGATTCATGATTCAATTCATGATTCAATTCATGATTCATGATTTGATTTTTGATTCATGATTCATGATTCAATTCATTATTCATGATTCATGATTCATGATTCAATTCATGATTCATGATTCAATTCATGATTCATAATTCATGATTCATGATTCAATTCATGATTCTTGATTCGATTCATGATTCATGATTCAATTCATGATTCATGATTTAATTCATAATACATGATTCGATTCATGATTCATATTCAATTCATAATTCATGATTTATGATTCATGATTCATGATTCAATTCATGATTTATGATTCAATTCATGATTCATGATTCATAATTCATGATTGGATTCATGATTCATGATTCATGAATCAATTCGTGATTCGATTCCTGATTCAATTCATGATTCATGATTCGATTTATGATTCATAATTCATGATTCAATTCATGATTCATGATTCATGATTCATGATTCAATTCATGATTCATGATTCAATTCATGATTCAATTCATGATTCAATTCATGATTTATAATTCATGATTCAATTCATGATTCATGATTCATTATTCAATTCATGATTCATGATTCGATTCATGTTTTATGATTGATGATTCAATTTATGATTCATGATTCATGATTCATGATTCAATTCATGATTCATGATTCAATTCATGATTCAATTCATGATTCATGATTCATGATTCAATTCATGATTCATAATTCATAATTCATGATTCAATTCATAATTTATAATTCATGATTCATGATTCATGATTCAATTCATGATTCATGATTCGTGATTCATGATTCAATTCTCAATTTATGATTCGATTCATGATTCATAATTCATGATTCATGATTCAATTCACGATTTATGGTTCGATTCATGATTCATGATTCAATTAATAATTCATGATTCATGATTCAATTCATGATTCATGATTCAATTCATGATTCATGATTCATGATTCAATTCATGATTCATGATTCATGATTCAATTCATGATTCATGATTCATGATTCAATTCATAATTCATGATTCATGATTTATGATTCATGATTCATGATTCAATTCATGATTCATGATTCAATTCATGATTCATGATTCATGATTCATGATTCAATTCATGATTCTTGATTCGATTCATGATTCCTGATTCCTGATTCAATTCATGATTCATGATTCAATTCATAATTCATGATTCGATTCATGATTCATGATTCATGATTCAATTCATGATTTAATTCATGATTCATGATTCAAGTCATGATTCAAGATTCAATTCATGATTTAATTCATGATTCATGATTCAATTCATGATTCAATTCACGATTTATGATTCGATTCAAGATTCATAATTCATGATTCATGATTCAATTCACGATTTATGATTCGATTCATGATTCATGATTCAATTAATAATTCATGATTCATGATTCAATTCATGATTCATGATTCAATTCATGATTCATGATTCATGATTCAATTCATGATTCATGATTCATGATTCAATTCATGATTCATGATTCATGATTCAATTCATGATTCATGATTCAATTCATAATTCGTGATTCAATTCATGATTCATGATTCAACATTCAATTCATGATTCATAATTCATGATTCATGATTCAATTCATGATTCTTGATTCGATTCATGATTCATGATTCAACTCATGATTCATGATTCAATTCATGATTCATGATTCGATTCTTGATTCATGATTCATGATTCAATTCATGATTCATAATTCATGATTGGATTCATGATTCATGATTCATGATTCATGATTCAATTCATGATTCATGATTCAATTCATAATTCATGATTCGATTCATGATTCATGATTCATGATTCAATTCATGATTTAATTCATGATTCATGATTCAAGTCATGATTCAAGATTCAATTCATGATTTAATTCATGATTCATGATTCAATTCATGATTCAATTCACGATTTATGATTCAAGTCATGATTCAAGATTCAATTCATGATTTAATTCATGATTCATGATTCAATTCATGATTCAATTCACGATTTATGATTCGATTCAAGATTCATAATTCATGATTCATGATTCAATTCACGATTTATGATTCGATTCATGATTCATGATTCAATTAATAATTCATGATTCATGATTCAATTCATGATTCATGATTCAATTCATGATTCATGATTCATGATTCAATTCATGATTCATGATTCATGATTCAATTCATGATTCATGATTCATGATTCAATTCATGATTCATGATTCAATTCATAATTCGTGATTCAATTCATGATTCATGATTCAACATTCAATTCATGATTCATAATTCATGATTCATGATTCAATTCATGATTCTTGATTCGATTCATGATTCATGATTCAACTCATGATTCATGATTCAATTCATGATTCATGATTCGATTCTTGATTCATGATTCATGATTCAATTCATGATTCATAATTCATGATTGGATTCATGATTCATGATTCATGATTCATGATTCAATTCATGATTCATGATTCAATTCATGATTCAATTCATGATTCAATTCATGATTTATGATTCATGATTCAATTCATGATTCATGATTCATGATTCATGATTCAATTCATGATTCATGATTCGATTCATGATTTATGATTGATGATTCAATTTATGATTTTATGATTCATGATTCATGATTTATGATTCAATTCATGATTCATGATTCAATTCATGATTCAATTCATGATTCATGATTCATTATTCAATTCATGATTCATAGTTCATGATTCATGATTCAATTCATAATTTATAATTCATGATTCATGATTCATGATTCATGATTCAATTCATGATTCATGATTCAATTCATGATTCATGATTCAATTCATTATTCATGATTCATGAATCATGATTCGATTTATGATTCATGATTCAATTCATGATTCATGATTCATGATTCAATTCATGATTCATGATTCGATTCATGATTCATGATTCAATTCATGATTCATGATTAATGATTTAATTCATGATTCATGATTCTTGATTCAATTCATAATTCAATTCATAATTCAAGATTCATGATTCATGATTCAATTCATGTTTCATAATTCATGATTCAATTCATGATTCATGATTCATGATTCAATTCATAATTGAATTCATGATTCATAATTCATGATTCATGATTCAATTCATGATTCATGATTCATGATTCATGGTTCATGATTCAATTCATGATTCATGATTCATGATTCAATTCATGATTCATAATTCATGATTTATGATTCAATTCATGATTCAATTCATGATTCGATTCCTGATTCAATTTATGATTCATGATTTAATTTATGATTCATGATTTAATTCATGATTCGATTCCTGATTCAGTTCATAATTCATGATTCAATTCATAATTCATGATTCAGGATTCAATTCATGATTCATGATTCAATTCATAATTCAATTCATGATTTATGATTCAACTCATGATTTATGGTTCAACTCATGATTTATGATTCGATTCATGATTCTTGATTCATGAATTATGATTCGATTCGTGATTCAGGATTCATGATTTGATTTATGATTCATGATTCATGATTCAATTCATGATTCATGATTCAATTCATGATTCATGATTCATTATTCATGATTTAATTCATGATTCATGATTCATGATTCAATTCATGATTCATGATTCATGATTCAATTCATGATTCATGATTCATTATTCATGATTCAATTCATGATTCATGATTCATGATTCAATTCATGATTCATAATTCATGATTCATGATTCAATTCATGATTCTTGATTCGATTCATGATTCATGATTCAATTCATGATTCATGATTTAATTCATAATTCATGATTCGATTCATGATTCATGATTCATGATTCAATTCATGATTCATGATTTAAGATTCAATTCATGATTCATAATTCATTATTCATGATTCAATTCATAATTCTTTATTCGATTCATGATTCATGATTCAACTCATGATTCATGATTCAATTCATGATTCATGATTCGATTCTTGATTCATGATTTATGATTCAATTCATGATTCATGATTCATGATTCATGAATCAATTCATGATTCGATTCCTGATTCAATTCATGATTCATGATTCGATTTATGATTCAATTCATGAATTATGATTCAATTCATGATTCAATTCATGATTCAATTCATGATTTATAATTCATGATTCAATTCATGATTCATTATTCATGATTCATGATTCAATTCATGATTGATGATTCGATTCATGATTTATGATTGATGATTCAATTTATGATTCATGATTCATGATTCAATTCATGATTCATGATTCAATTCATGATTCATAGTTCATGATTCATGATTCAATTCATAATTTATAATTCATGATTCATGATTCATGATTCAATTCATGATTCATGATTCAATTCATGATTCATGATTGAATTCATGATTCATGATAAGATTCATGATTCATGATTCATGATTCAAATCATTATTCATGATTCATGAATCATGATTCGATTCATGATTCATGATTCGTGATTCAATTCATGATTCATGATTCATGATTCAATTCATGATTCATGATTCGATTCATGATTCAATTCATGATTTATGATTCATGATTCAATTCATGATTCATGATTTATGATTCAATTCATGATTCATGATTCAATTCATAATTCATGATTTATGATTCATGATTCGATTCATGATTCATGATTCGTGATTCAATTCATGATTCATGATTCAATTCATGATTCATGATTCGATTCATGATTCATGATTCAATTCATGATTCATGATTAATGATTTAATTCATGATTCATGATTCTTGATTCAATTCATAATTCAATTCATAATTCAAGATTCATGATTCATGATTCAATTCATGTTTCATAATTAATGATTCAATTCATGATTCATGATTCATGATTCAATTCATAATTGAATTCATGATTCATAATTCATGATTCATGATTCAATTCATGATTCATGATTCATGGTTCATGATTCAATTCATAATTCATGATTTATGATTCAATTCATGATTCAATTCATGATTCGATTCCTGATTCAATTTATGATTCATGATTCAATTTATGATTCATGATTTAATTCATGATTCGATTCCTGATTCAGTTCATAATTCATGATTCAATTCATAATTCATGATTCAGGATTCAATTCATGATTCATTATTCAATTCATAATTCAATTCATGATTTATGATTCAACTCATGATTTATGATTCGATTCATGATTCTTGATTCATGAATTATGATTCGATTCGTGATTCAGGATTCATGATTTGATTTATGATTCATGATTCATGATTCAATTCATGATTCATGATTCATTATTCATGATTTAATTCATGATTCATGATTCATGATTCATGATTCAATTCATGATTCATAATTCATGATTCATGATTTAATTCATGATTCATGATTCATGATTCAATTCATGATTCATGATTCAATTCATGATTCATGATTTAATTCATAATTCATGATTCGATTCATGATTCATGATTCAATTCATGATTCATGATTTAAGATTCAATTCATGATTCATAATTCATTATTCATGATTCAATTCATGATTCTTTATTCAATTCACTAATCATGATTCAACTCATGATTCATGATTCAATTCATGATTCATGAATCAATTCATGATTCGATTCCTGATTCAATTCATGATTCATGATTCGAATTATGATTCATGATTCATGATTCAATTCATGATTCATGATTCATGATTTAATTCATGATTCATGATTCAATTCATTATTCAATTCATGATTCGATTCATGATTCATGATTCAATTCATGTTTCATGATTCATGATTCATGATTCAATTCATGATTCATGATTCATGATTTAATTCATGATTCTTGATTCGATTCATGATTCATGATTCAATTCATGATTCATGATTCATGATTCATGAGTCAAGTCATGATTCATGATTAAATTCATGATTCAATTTATGATTCATGATTCAATTTATGATTCATGATTCAATTCATGATTCATGATTCCATTCATGATTCATGATTCATGATTTAATTCATGATTCATAATTCATGATTCGATTCATGATTTATGATTTAATTCATGATTCAATTCATGATTCATGATTCGATTCATGATTCATGATTCAATTCATGATTCATGATTCAATTCATGATTCGATTCCTGATTCAATTCATGATTCATGATTTGATTTTTGATTCATGATTCATGATTCAATTCATGATTCATGATTCATTATTCATGATTCAATTCATGATTCATGATTCATGATTCAATTCATGATTAAATTCATGATTCAATTCATGATTCATGATTCAATTCATGATTCAATTCATGAATTATGATTCAATTCATGATTCATGATTCATGATTTGATTCATGATTTATGATTCATGATTCAATTCATGATTCCTGATTCATAATTCATGATTCGATTAATGATTCATGATTCATGATTCGATTCATGATTTATGATTTAAGTCATGATTCATTTCATGATTCATGATTCGATTCATGATTCATGATTCATGACTCACTTCATGATTCTTGATTCATGATTTATGATTCATGATTCGATTCATGATTCATGACTCACTTCATGATTTATGATTTATGATTCATGATTCGATTCATGAGTCATGATTCTTGATTCAATTCATGATTCATCATTCGATTCATGATTCATGATTCATGATTCAAGTCACGATTCATGATTCAATTCTTGATTCAATTCATGATTCATGATTCGATTCATGATTTATGATTCATGATTCAATTTATGATTCATGATACAATTCATGATTCATGATTCAATTTATGATTCATGATTCATGATTCAATTCATAATTTATAATTCATGATTCATGATTCAATTCATGATTCATGATTCAATTCATGATTCATGATTCATGATTCAATTCATGATTCATGATTTAATTCATGATTCAATTCATGATTCGATTCATGATTCATGATTCATGATTCAATTCATGATTCATGATTCAATTCATGATTCAATTCATGATTCGATTCATGTTTCTTGATTCATGATTCAATTCATGATTCATGATTCATGATTCGATTCATGATTTATGATTCATGATTCATGATTCGATTCATGATTCATGCTTCATGATTCAATTCATGATTCATGATTCAATTCATGATTCATGATTCAATTCATGATTCATGATTCGATTCATGATTCATAATTCAATTCATGATTCATGATTAATGATTTAATTCATGATTCATGATTCATGATTCATGATTCATGATTCATGATTCAATTCATGTTTCATGATTCATGATTCAATTCATGATTCATGATTCATGATTCAATTCATGATTCATGATTTATGATTCAATTCATGATTCAATTCATGATTCGATTCCTGATTCAATTCATGATTCATGATTCGATTTATGATTCATGATTTAATTCATGATTCGATTCCTGATTCAATTCATGATTCATGATTCAATTCATAATTCATGATTCATGATTCAATTCATAATTCAATTCATGATTTATGATTCAACTCATGATTCATGATTCGATTCATGATTCTTGATTCATGAATTATGATTCGATTCGTGATTCATGATTCATGATTTGATTTATGATTCATGATTCATTATTCAATTCATGATTCATGCTTCATGATTCATGATTTAATTGATGATTCATGATTCAATTCATGATTCATGATTCATGATTCAATTCATGATTCATGATTCAAGTTATGATTCATTATTCATGATTCAAATCATGATTTATGATTCATGATTCAATTCATGATTCATGATTCATGATTCATGTTTCAATTCACGATTTATGATTCGATTCATGATTCATGATTCAATTAATAATTCATGATTCATGATTCAATTCATGATTCATGATTCGATTCATGATTCATGATTCATTATTCAATTCATGATTCATGATTCATGAATCAATTCATGATTCATGATTCATGATTCAATTCATAATTCTTGATTTATGATTTATGATTCATGATTCAATTCATGATGCATGATTCAATTCATGATTCATAATTCATGATTCATGATTCGATTCATGATTCCTGATTCAATTCATGATTCATGATTCAATTAATAATTCATGATTCGATTCATGATTCATGATTCATGATTCAATTCATTATTCATGATTCATGATTCATGATTCAAGTCATGATTCATGATTTAATTCATGATTTAATTCATGATTCATGATTCAATTCATGATTCAATTCACGATTCATGAGTCGATTCATGATTCATGATCCATGATTCAATTCATTATTCATGATTCATGATTCATGATTCAAGTCACGATTCATGATTCAATTCTTGATTCAATTCATGATTCATGATTCGATTCATGATTTAGTATTCATGATTCAATTTATGATTCATGATTCATGATTCAATTCATGATTCATGATTTAATTCATGATTCATGTTTCATGATTTAATTCATGATTCATAGTTCATGATTCATGATTTAATTCATAATTTATAATTCATGATTCATGATTCATGATTCAATTCATGAATCATGATTCAATTCATGATTCATGATTCAATTCATGATTCATGATTCATGATTCAATTCATGATTCATGATTCAATTCATGATTCAATTCATGATTCGATTTATGATTCATGATTCATGATTCAATTCATGATTCATGATTCAATTCATGATTCAATTCATGATTCGATTCATGATTCATGATTCATGATTCAATTCATGATTCATGATTCATGATTCATGATTCAATTCATGATTCATGATTCGATTCATGATTTATGATTCATGATTCAATTTATGATTCATGATTCATGATTCACGATTCATGATTCAATTCATGATTCATGATTCAATTCATGATTCATGATTCGATTCATGATTTATAATTCAATTCATGATTCATGATTAATGATTTAATTCATGATTCATGATTCATGATTCATGATTCAATTCATGTTTCATAATTCATGATTCAATTCATGATTCATGATTCAATTCATAATTCAATTCATGATTCATGATTCATGATTCAATTTATGATTCATGATTCATGATTCATGATTCAATTCATGATTCATGATTTATGATTCAATTCATGATTCAATTCATGATTCGATTCCTGATTCAATTCATGATTCATGATTCGATTTATGATTCATGATTCAATTCATGATTCATGATTCAATTCATGATTCATGATTCAATTCATAATTCAATTCATGATTCATGATTCAATTCATGATTCATGATTCAATTCATAATTCAATTCATGATTTATGATTCAACTCATGATTCATGATTCGATTCGTGATTCATGATTCATGATTTAATTCATGATTCATGCTTCATGATTCATGATTCATGATTTAATTGATGATTCATGATTCATGAGTCAATTCATGATTCATGATTCATGATTCAATTCATGATTTATGATTTAATTCATGATTCAATTCATGATTCATGATTCATGATTCAATTCATGATTCATGATTCGAATTATGATTATATTCATGATTCATAATTCGATTCATGATTCATGATTCAATTCATGATTCATGATTCAATTCATGATTCGATTCCTGATTAAATACATGATTCATGATTTGATTTTTGATTCATGATTCATTTAATGATTCATGATTCATGATTCATGATTCATGATTCATGATTCGATTCATGTTTCAATTCATTATTCAATTCATGATTTATGATTCATGATTCAATTTATGATTCATGATTCATGATTCATGATTCATGATTCAATTCATGAATCATGATTTATCATTCAATTCATGATACATGATTTATGATTCAATTCATGATTTATAATTCATGATTCAATTCATGATTCATAATTCATAATTCATGATTCAATTCATAATTTATAATTCATGATTCATGAATCATGATTCAATTCATGATTCATGATTTAATTCATGATTCATGATTTGATTCATGATTCATGATTTTATTCATGATTCAAGATTCATGATTTTATTCATGATTCATGATTCAATTCATGAATTATGATTCATGATTCATGATTTATGATTCATGATTCATGATTCATGATTTATGATTCATGATTCATGATTCAATTCATGATTCATGATTCATGATTCAATTCATGATTCTTGATTTGATTCATGATTCATGATTCAATTCATGATTCATGATTCATGAGTCAAGTCATGATTCATGATTAAATTCATGATTCAATTTATGATTCATGATTCAATTTATGATTCATGATTCAATTCATGATTCATGATTCGATTCATGATTCATGATTCATGATTCAATTCATGATTCATAATTCATGATTGGATTCATGATTCATGATTCATGATTCATGAATCAATTCATGATTCGATTCCTGATTCAATTCATGATTCATGATTCGAATTATGATTCATGTTTCATGATTCAATTCATGATTCATGATTCATGATTCATGATTTAATTCATGATTCATGATTCAATTCATTATTCAATTCATGATTCGATTCATGATTCATGATTCAATTCATGATTCATGATTCAATTCATGATTCATGATTCAATTCATGATTCATGATTCATGATTCAATTCATGATTCTTGATTCGATTCATGATTCATGATTCAATTCATGATTCATGATTCATGATTCATGATTCAATTTATGATTCATGATTCAATTTATGATTCATGATTCAATTCATGATTCATGATTCGATTCATGATTCATGATTCATGATTCATGATTCAATTCATGATTCATAATTCATGATTCATGATTCGATTCATGATTTATGATTTAATTCATGATTCAATTCATGATTCATGATTCGATTCATGATTCAATTCATGATTCATGATTCAATTCATGATTCGATTCCTGATTCAATTCATGATTCATGATTTGATTTTTGATTCATGATTCATGATTCAATTCATGATTCATGATTCATTATTCATGATTCAATTCATGATTCATGATTCATGATTCAATTCATGATTAAATTCATGATTCAATTCATGATTCATGATTCAATTCATGATTCAATTCATGAATTATGATTCGATTCATGATTTATTATTTAATTCATGATTGAATTCATGATTCATGATTCATGATATGATTCATGATTCATGATTCAATTCATGATTCATGATTCATAATTCATGATTCGATTAATGATTCATGATTCATGATTCGATTCATGATTTATGATTTAAGTCATGATTCATTTCATGATTCATGATTCGATTCATGATTCATGACTCACTTCATGATTCTTGATTCATGATTTATGATTCATGATTCGATTCATGATTCATGATTCATGACTCACTTCATGATTCATGATTTATGATTCATGATTCGATTCATGAGTCATGATTCTTGATTCAATTCATGATTCTTGATTCAATTCATGATTCATCATTCGATTCATGATTCATGATTCTTGATTCAATTCAAGATTCATGATTCATGATTCATGATTCAATTCATGATTCATGATTCAATTCATGATTCGATTCCTGATTTAATTCATGATTCATGATTTGATTTATGATTTATGATTCATGATTCAATTCATGATTCATGATTCATGATTCAATTCATGATTCATGATTCAATTCATAATTCATGATTCAAGATTCAATTTATGATTCATGATTCAATTCATGATTCATGATTCAATTCATGATTCAATTCATGATTCATGATTCATGATTCAATTTATGATTCATGATTCATGATTCAATTCATGATTCATGATTCGATTCATGATTCAATTCATGATTCATGATTCAATTCATGATTCATGATTCAATTCATGATTCGATTCATGATTCAATTCATGATTCATAATTCATGATTCATGATTCAATTCATGATTCATGATTCATGATTCAATTCATGATTCAATTTATGATTAACTTAATGATTCATGATTTAATTTATGATTCATGATTCAATTCATGATTCATGATTCGATTCAAGATTTATGATTCATGAATAAATTAATGATTCATAATTCATGATTCATGATTCATGATTCATGATTAAATTAATGATTCATAATTCATGATTCATGATTCAATTCATGATTAATGATTCATGATTCATGATTCAATTCATGATTTATGATTTATGATTCATGATTCAATTCATGTTTCATGATTCAATTCATGATTCATAATTCATGATTCATGATTCAATTCATGATTCATGATTCATGATTCATAATTCATGATTCATGATTCGATTCATGATTTATGATTTAATTCATGATTCAATTCATGATTCATGATTTGATTCATGATTCATGATTCAATTCATGATTCATGATTCAATTCATGATTCGATTCCTGATTCAATTCATGATTCATGATTTGATTTTTGATTCATGATTCATGATTCAATTCATGATTCATGATTCATTATTCATGATTCAATTCATGATTCATGATTCAATTCATGGTTAAATTCATGATTCAATTCATGATTCATGATTCAATTCATGATTCAATTCATGATTCATGATTCATGATTTGTATCATGATTCATGATTCATGATTCAATTCATGATTCATGATTCATAATTCATGATTCGATTAATGATTCATGATTCATGATCCGATTCATGATTTATGATTTAAGTCATGATTCATTTCATGATTCATGATTCGATTCATGATTCATGACTCACTTCATGATTCTTGATTCATGATTTATGATTCATGATTCGATTCATGATTCATGATTCATGACTCACTTCATGATTCATGATTCATGATTTATGATTCATCATTCGATTCATGATTCATGATTCTTGATTCATTTCAAGATTCATGATTTATGATTCATGATTCAATTCATGATTCATGATTT
Organism: Mixophyes australis; assembly: GCA_036250195.1. Taxonomy (NCBI): domain Eukaryota; kingdom Metazoa; phylum Chordata; class Amphibia; order Anura; family Limnodynastidae; genus Mixophyes; species Mixophyes australis. The sequence goes on from JAVHZZ010000004.1 coordinate 261,390,209, forward strand.
AATTCATGATTCATGATTCAATTCATGATTCATAATTCATGATTCATGATTCAATTCATGATTCATGATTCATGATTCAATTCATGATTCATGATTCAATTCATGATTCGATTCCTGATTTAATTCATGATTCATGATTTGATTTATGATTTATGATTCATGATTCAATTCATGATTCATGATTCAATTCATGATTCATGATTCATGATTCAATTCATAATTCATGATTCAAGATTCAATTTATGATTCATGATTCAATTCATGATTCATGATTCAATTCATGATTCATGATTCAATTCATGATTCAATTCATGATTCATGATTCATGATTCAATTTATGATTCATGATTCATGATTCAATTCATGATTCATGATTCATGATTCAATTCATGATTCATGATTCGATTCATGATTCAATTCATGAATTATGATTCATGATTCAATTCATGATTCATGATTCAATTCATGATTCGATTCATGATTCAATTCATGATTCATAATTCATGATTCATGATTCAATTCATGATTCATGATTAAATTCATGATTCAATTCATGATTCTTGATTCGATTCATGATTCATGATTCAATTCATGATTCATGATTCATGATTCATGAGTCAAGTCATGATTCATGATTAAATTCATGATTCAATTTATGATTCATGATTCAATTTATGATTCATGATTCAATTCATGATTCATGATTCGATTCATGATTCATGATTCTTGATTCAATTCATGATTCATGATTCATAATTCATGATTGGATTCATGATTCATGATTCATGAATCAATTCATGATTCGATTCCTGATTCAATTCATGATTCATGATTCGAATTATGATTCATGTTTCATTAATTTCAATTCATGATTCATGATTCATGATTCATGATTTAATTCATGATTCATGATTCAATTCATTATTCAATTCATGATTCGATTCATGATTCATGATTCAATTCATGATTCATGATTCAATTCATGATTCATGATTCATGATTCAATTCATGATTCTTGATTCGATTCATGATTCATGATTCAATTCATGATTCATGATTCATGATTCATGATTCAATTTATGATTCATGATTCAATTTATGATTCATGATTCAATTCATGATTCGATTCATGATTTATGATTCAATTCATGATTCATAATTCATGATTCATGATTCGATTCATGATTTATGATTTAATTCATGATTCAATTCATGATTCATGATTCGATTCATGATTCATGATTCAATTCATGATTCATGATTCAATTCATGATTCGATTCCTGATTCAATTCATGATTCATGATTTGATTTTTGATTCATGATTCAATTCATGATTCATGATTCATTATTCATGATTCAATTCATGATTCATGATTCATGATTCAATTCATGATTAAATTCATGATTCAATTCATGATTCATGATTCAATTCATGATTCAATTCATGAATTATGATTCGATTCATGATTTATTATTTAATTCATGATTCAATTTATGATTCATGATTCATGATTTGATTCATGATTCATGATTCATGATTCAATTCATGATTCATGATTCATAATTCATGATTCGATTAATGATTCATGATTCATGATTCGATTCATGATTTATGATTTAAGTCATGATTCATTTCATGATTCATGATTCGATTCATGATTCATGATTCATGACTCACTTCATGATTCTTGATTCATGATTTATGATTCATGATTCGATTCATGATTCATGATTCATGACTCACTTCATGATTCATGATTTATGATTCATGATTCGATTCATGAGTCATGATTCTTGATTCAATTCATGATTCATCATTCGATTCATGATTCATGATTCTTGATTCAATTCAAGATTCATGATTCATGATTCATGATTCAATTCATGATTCATGATTTAATTCATGATTCATGATTCAATTCATGATTCGATTCCTGATTTAATTCATGATTCATGATTTGATTTATGATTTATGATTCATGATTCAATTCATGATTCATGATTCATGATTCAATTCATGATTCATGATTCAATTCATAATTCATGATTCAAGATTCAATTTATGATTCATGATTCAATTCATGATTCATGATTCAATTCATGATTCAATTCATGATTCATGATTCATGATTCAATTTATGATTCATGATTCATGATTCAATTCATGATTCATGATTCGATTCATGATTCAATTCATGATTCATGATTCAATTCATGATTCATGATTCAATTCATGATTCGATTCATGATTCAATTCATGATTCATAATTCATGATTCATGATTCAATTCATGATTCATGATTCATGATTCAATTCATGATTCAATTTATGATTAACTTAATGATTCATGATTTAATTTATGATTCATGATTCAATTCATGATTCATGATTCGATTCAAGATTTATGATTCATGATTAAATTAATGATTCATAATTCATGATTCATGATTCATGATTCATGATTAAATTAATGATTCATAATTCATGATTCATGATTCAATTCATGATTAATGATTCATGATTCATGATTCAATTCATGATTTATGATTTATGATTCATGATTCAATTCATGTTTCATGATTCAATTCATGATTCATAATTCATGATTCATGATTCAATTCATGATTCATGATTCATGATTCATAATTCATGATTCATGATTCGATTCATGATTTATGATTTAATTCATGATTCAATTCATGATTCATGATTCGATTCATGATTCATGATTCAATTCATGATTCATGATTCAATTCATGATTCGATTCCTGATTCAATTCATGATTCATGATTTGATTTTTGATTCATGATTCAATTCATGATTCATGATTCATTATTCATGATTCAATTCATGATTCATGATTCAATTCATGGTTAAATTCATGATTCAATTCATGATTCATGATTCAATTCATGATTCAATTCATGATTCATGATTCATGATTTGTATCATGATTCATGATTCATGATTCAATTCATGATTCATGATTCATAATTCATGATTCGATTAATGATTCATGATTCATGATTCGATTCATGATTTATGATTTAAGTCATGATTCATTTCATGATTCATGATTCGATTCATGATTCATGATTCATGACTCACTTCATGATTCTTGAATCATGATTTATGATTCATGATTCGATTCATGATTCATGATTCATGACTCACTTCATGATTCATGATTCATGATTTATGATTCATGATTCTATTCATGAGTCATGATTCTTGATTCAATTCAAGATTCATGATTCATGATTCATGATTCAATTCATGATTCATCATTCGATTCATGATTCATGATTCTTGATTCATTTCAAGATTCATGATTTATGATTCATGATTCAATTCATGATTCATGATTTAATTCATGATTCATGATTCAATTCATGATTCATAATTCATGATTCATGATTCAATTCATGATTCATGATTCATGATTCAATTCATGATTCATGATTCAATTCATGATTCGATTCCTGATTTAATTCATGATTCATGATTTGATTTATGATTTATGATTCATGATTCAATTCATGATTCATGATTCAATTCATAATTCATGATTCAAGATTCAATTTATGATTCATGATTCAATTCATGATTCATGATTCAATTCATGATTCAATTCATGATTCATGATTCAATTTATGATTCATGATTCATGATTTAATTCATGATTCATGATTCGATTCATGATTCAATTCATGATTCATGATTCAATTCATGATTCATGATTCAATTCATGATTCGATTCATGATTCAATTCATGATTCATAATTCATGATTCATGATTCAATTCATGATTCATGATTCATGATTCATGATTCATGATTCAATTCATGATTCAATTTATGATTAAATTAATGATTCATGATTTAATTCATGATTCATGATTCAATTCAGGATTCAATTCATGATTCATGATTCGATTCAAGATTTATGATTCATGATTAAATTAATGATTCATAATTCATGATTCATGATTAAATTAATGATTCATGATTCATGATTCAATTCATGATTTATGATTTATGATTCATGATTCAATTCATGTTTTATGATTCAATTCATGATTCATAATTCATGATTCATGATTCAATTCATGATTCATGATTCAATTCATGATTCATGATTCATGATTCATAATTCATGATTCATGATTCGATTCATGATTTATGATTTAATTCATGATTCGATTCCTGATTCAATTCATGATTCATGATTTGATTTTTGATTCATGATTCAATTCATGATTCATGATTCATTATTCATGATTCAATTCATGATTCATGATTCATGATTCAATTCATGGTTAAATTCATGATTCAATTCATGATTCATGATTCAATTCAAGATTCAATTCATGAATTATGATTCGATTCATGATTTATTATTTAATTCATGATTCAATTCATGATTCATGATTCATGATTCGATTAATGATTCATGATTCATGATTCGATTCATGATTTATGATTTAAGTCATGATTCATTTCATGATTCATGATTCGAATCATGATTCATGATTCATGACTCACTTCATGATTCTTGATTCATGATTTATGATTCATGATTTATGATTCATGATTCGATTCATGATTCATGATTCATGACTCACTTCATGATTCATGATTCATGATTTATGATTCATGATTCGATTCATGAGTCATGATTCTTGATTCAATTCAAGATTCATGATTCATGATTCATGATTCAATTCATGATTCATTTCATGATTCATCATTCGATTCATGATTCATGATTCTTGATTCAATTCAAGATTCATGATTCATGATTCATGATTCAATTCATGATTCATGATTTAATTCATGATTCATGATTCAATTCATGATTCATAATTCATGATTCATGATTCAATTCATGATTCATGATTCATGATTCAATTCATGATTCGATTCCTGATTTAATTCATGATTCATGATTTGATTTATGATTTATGATTCATGATTCAATTCATGATTCATGATTCAATTCATGATTCATGATTCATGATTCAATTCATAATTCATGATTCAAGATTCAATTTATGATTCATGATTCAATTCATGATTCATGATTCAATTCATGATTCAATTCATGATTCATGATTCATGATTCAATTTATGATTCATGATTCATGATTCAATTCATGATTCATGATTCGATTCATGATTCAATTCATGATTCATGATTCATGATTCAATTCATGATTCATGATTCAATTCATGATTCGATTCATGATTCAATTCATGATTCATAATTCATGATTCATGATTCAATTCATGATTCATGATTCATGATTCAATTCATGATTCAATTTATGATTAAATTAATGATTCATGATTTAATTCATGATTCATGATTCAATTCAGGATTCAATTCATGATTCAGATTTGATTCAAGATTTATGATTCATGATTAAATTAATGATTCATAATTCATGATTCATGATTAAATTAATGATTCATAATTCATGATTCATGATTCAATTCATGATTTATGATTTATGATTCATGATTCAATTCATGTTTCATGATTCAATTCATGATTCATAATTCATGATTCATGATTCAATTCATGATTCATAATTCATAATTCATGATTCAATTCATGATTCAATTCATGATTCATAATTCATGATTCATGATTCAATTCATGATTCATGATTCAATTCATGAAATCATAATTCATGATTCATGATTCAATTCATGATTCATGATTTAATTCATGATTCATGCTTCAATTCATGATTCATAATTCATGATTTATGATTCAATTCATGATTCATGATTCATGATTTAATTCATGATTCGATTCCTGATTCAATTCATGATTCATAATTCAATTCATAATTCATGATTCATGATTCAATTCATGATTCAATTCATGATTCGATTCCTGATTTAATTCATGATTCATGATTTGATTTATGATTTATGATTCATGATTCAATTCATGATTCAATTCATGATTCATGATTCATGATTCAATTCATGATTCATGATTCATGATTCAATTTATGATTCATGATTCAATTCATGATTCATGATTCAATTCATGATTCAATTCATGATTCATGATTCATGATTCAATTTATGATTCATGATTCATGATTCAATTCATGATTCATGATTCGATTCATGATTCAATTCATGATTCATGATTCATGATTCAATTCATGATTCATGATTCAATTCATGATTCGATTCATGATTCAATTCATGATTCATAATTCATGATTCAATTCATGATTCATGATTTATGATTCATGATTCAATTCATGATTCAATTTATGATTAAATTAATGATTCATGATTTAATTCATGATTCATGATTCAATTCAGGATTCAATTCATGATTCATGATTCAATTCATGATTAATGATTCATGATTCATGATTCAATTCATGATTTATGATTTATGATTCATGATTAAATTAATGATTCATAATTCATGATTCATGATTAAATTAATGATTCATAATTCATGATTCATGATTCAATTCATGATTAATGATTCATGATTCATGATTCAATTCATGATTTATGATTTATGATTCATGATTCAATTCATGTTTCATGATTCAATTCATGATTCATAATTCATGATTCATGATTCAATTCATGATTCATAATTCATGATTCAATTCATGATTCAATTCATGATTCAATTCATGATTCATAATTCATGATTCATGATTCAATTCATGATTCATGATTCAATTCATGAAATCATAATTCATGATTCATAATTCAATTCATGATTCATGATTCATGATTCATGATTCAATTCATGATTCATGATTCAATTCATGATTCATAATTCATGATTTATGATTCAATTCATGATTCATGATTCATGATTTAATTCATGATTCGATTCCTGATTCAATTCATGATTCATAATTCAATTCATAATTCATGATTCATGATTCAATTCATGATTCATGATTCAATTCATAATTCAATTCATGATTTATGATTCAACTCATGATTCATGATTCGATTCATGATTCTTGATTCATAAATTATGATTCGATTCGTGATTCATGATTCATGATTCATGATTTGATTTATGATTCATGATTCATTATTCAATTCATGATTCATGCTTCATGATTAATGATTCATGATTTAATTGATGATTCATGATTCATGATTCAATTCATGATTCATGATTCATGATTCAATTCATGATTCATGATTCGAGTTATGATTCATTATTCATGATTCAAATCATGATTCATGATTCATGATTCAAATCATGATTCATGATTCATGATTCGATTCATGATTCATGATTCGTGATTCATGATTCAATTCACGATTTATGATTCGATTCATGATTCATAATTCATGATTCATGTTTCAATTCACGATTTATGATTCGATTCATGATTCATGATTCAATTAATAATTCATGATTCATGATTCAATTCATGATTCATGATTCGATTCATGATTCATGATTCATGATTCAATTCATGATTTATGATTCATGAATCAATTCATGATTCATGATTCATGATTCAATTCATAATTCTTGATTTATGATTTATGATTCATGATTCAATTCATGATTCATGATTCATGATTCAATTCATGATTCATAATTCATGATTCTTGATTCGATTCATGATTCCTGATTCAATTCATGATTCATGATTCAATTCATAATTCATGATTCGATTCATGATTCATGATTCAATTCATTATTCATGATTCATGATTCATGATTCAAGTCTTGATTCATGATTCAATTCATGATTTAATTCATGATTCATGATTCAATTCATGATTCAATTCACGATTCATGATTCGATTCATGATTCATGATTCATGATTCAATTCATTATTCATGCTTCATGATTCATGATTCAAGTCACGATTCATGATTCAATTCTTGATTCAATTCATGATTCATGATTCGATTCATGATTTATGATTCATGATTCAATTTATGATTCATGATTCATGATTCATGATTCAATTCATGATTCATGATTCAATTCATGATTCATGATTCATGATTTAATTCATGATTCATAGTTCATGATTCATGATTTAATTCATAATTTATAATTCATGATTCATGATTCATGATTCAATTCATGAATCATGATTCAATTCATGATTCATGATTCAATTCATGATTCATGATTCATGATTGAATTCATGATTCATGATTCAATTCATGATTCAATTCATGATTCGATTCATGATTCATGATTCATGATTCATGATTCAATTCATGATTCTTGATTAAATTCATGATTAAATTCATGATTCAATTCATTATTCAATTCATGATTCAATTCATGATTCAATTCATGATTCATAATTCAATTCATAATTCATGATTCATGATTCAATTCATGATTCAATTCATGATTCGATTCCTGATTTAATTCATGATTCATGATTTGATTTATGATTCATGATTCATGATTCAAATTATGATTCATGATTCATGATTCATGATTCAATTCATGATTCATGATTCATGATTCAATTCATAATTCATGATTCAAGATTCAATTTATGATTCATGATTCAATTCATGATTCATGATTCAATTCATGATTCAATTCATGATTCATGATTCATGATTCAATTTATGATTCATGATTCAATTCATGATTCATGATTCGATTCATGATTCAATTCATGATTCATGATTCATGATTCAATTCATGATTCATGATTCAATTCATGATTCGATTCATGATTCAATTCATGATTCATAATTCATGATTCATGATTCAATTCATGATTCATGATTCATGATTCATGATTCAATTCATGATTCAATTTATGATTAAATTAATGATTCATGATTTAATTCATGATTCATGATTCAATTCAGGATTCAATTCATGATTCAGATTCGATTCAAGATTTATGATTCATGATTAAATTAATGATTCATAATTCATGATTCATGATTAAATTAATGATTCATAATTCATGATTCATGATTCAATTCATGATTAATGATTCATGATTCATGATTCAATTCATGATTTATGATTTATGATTCATGATTCAATTCATGTTTCATGATTCAATTCATGATTCATAATTCATGATTCATGATTCAATTCATGATTCATGATTCATAATTCATGATTCAATTCATGATTCAATTCATGATTCATAATTCATGATTCATGATTCAATTCATGATTCATGATTCAATTCATGAAATCATAATTCATGATTCATGATTCAATTCATGATTCATGATTTAATTCATGATTCATGCTTCAATTCATGATTCATAATTCATGATTTATGATTCAATTCATGATTCATGATTCATGATTTAATTCATGATTCGATTCCTGATTCAATTCATGATTCATAATTCAATTCATAATTCATGATTCATGATTCAATTCATGATTCAATTCATGATTCGATTCATGATTTAATTCATGATTCATGATTTGATTTATGATTTATGATTCATGATTCAATTCATGATTCATGATTCATGATTCAATTCATGATTCATGATTCATGATTCAATTCATAATTCATGATTCAAGATTCAATTTATGATTCATGATTCAATTCATGATTCATGATTCAATTCATGATTCAATTCATGATTCATGATTCATGATTCAATTTATGATTCATGATTCATGATTCAATTCATGATTCATGATTCGATTCATGATTCAATTCATGATTCATGATTCATGATTCAATTCATGATTCATGATTCAATTCATGATTCGATTCATGATTCAATTCATGATTCATAATTCATGATTCAATTCATGATTCATGATTCATGATTCATGATTCAATTCATGATTCAATTTATGATTAAATTAATGATTCATGATTTAATTCATGATTCATGATTCAATTCAGGATTCAATTCATGATTCATGATTCGATTTAAGATTTATGATTCATGATTAAATTAATGATTCATAATTCATGATTCATGATTAAATTAATGATTCATAATTCATGATTCATGATTCAATTCATGATTAATGATTCATGATTCATGATTCAATTCATGATTTATGATTTATGATTCATGATTCAATTCATGTTTCATGATTCAATTCATGATTCATAATTCATGATTCATGATTCAATTCATGATTCATAATTCATGATTCAATTCATGATTCAATTCATGATTCATAATTCATGATTCATGATTCAATTCATGATTCATGATTTAATTCATGAAATCATAATTCATGATTCATAATTCAATTCATGATTCATGATTCAATTCATGATTCATGATTCAATTCATGATTCATAATTCATGATTTATGATTCAATTCATGATTCATGATTCATGATTTAATTCATGATTCGATTCCTGATTCAATTCATGATTCATAATTCAATTCATAATTCATGATTCATGATTCAATTCATGATTCATGATTCAATTCATAATTCAATTCATGATTTATGATTCAACTCATGATTCATGATTCGATTCATGATTCTTGATTCATAAATTATGATTCGATTCGTGATTCATGATTCATGATTCATGATTTGATTTATGATTCATGATTCATTATTCAATTCATGATTCATGCTTCATGATTCATGATTCATGATTTAATTGATGATTCATGATTCATGATTCAATTCATGATTCATGATTCATGATTCAATTCATGATTCATGATTCGAGTTATGATTCATTATTCATGATTCAAATCATGATTCATGATTCATGATTCAAATCATGATTCATGATTCATGATTCGATTCATGATTCATGATTCGTGATTCATGATTCAATTCACGATTTATGATTCGATTCATGATTCATAATTCATGATTCATGTTTCAATTCACGATTTATGATTCGATTTATGATTCATGATTCAATTAATAATTCATGATTCATGATTCAATTCATGATTCATGATTCGATTCATGATTCATGATTCATGATTCAATTCATGATTTATGATTCATGAATCAATTCATGATTCATGATTCATGATTCAATTCATAATTCTTGATTTATGATTTATGATTCATGATTCAATTCATGATTCATGATTCATGATTCAATTCATGATTCATAATTCATGATTCATGATTCAATTCATGATTCTTGATTCGATTCATGATTCCTGATTCAATTCATGATTCATGATTCAATTCATAATTCATGATTCGATTCATGATTCATGATTCAATTCATTATTCATGATTCATGATTCATGATTCAAGTCATGATTCATGATTCAATTCATGATTTAATTCATGATTCATGATTCAATTCATGATTCAATTCACGATTCATGATTCGATTCATGATTCATGATTCATGATTCAATTCATTATTCATGATTCATGATTCATGATTCAAGTCACGATTCATGATTCAATTCTTGATTCAATTCATGATTCATGATTCGATTCATGATTTATGATTCATGATTAAATTTATGATTCATGATTCATGATTCATGATTCAATTCATGATTCATGATTCAATTCATGATTCATGATTCATGATTTAATTCATGATTCATAGTTCATGATTCATGATTTAATTCATAATTTATAATTCATGATTCATGATTCATGATTCAATTCATGAATCATGATTCAATTCATGATTCATGATTCAATTCATGATTCATGATTCATGATTGAATTCATGATTCATGATTCAATTCATGATTCAATTCATGATTCGATTCATGATTCATGATTCATGATTCATAATTCAATTCATGATTCTTGATTAAATTCATGATTAAATTCATGATTCAATTCATTATTCAATTCATGATTCAATTCATGATTCAATTCATGATTCATAATTCAATTCATAATTCATGATTCATGATTCAATTCATGATTCAATTCATGATTCGATTCCTGATTTAATTCATGATTCATGATTTGATTTATGATTCATGATTCATGATTCAAATTATGATTCATGATTCATGATTCATGATTCAATTCATGATTTATGATTCGATTCATGATTTATGATTCATGATTCAATTTATGATTCATGATTCATGATTCACGATTCATGATTCATAATTCAATTCATGATTCATGATTCGATTCATGATTCATAATTCAATTCATGATTCATGATTAATGATTTAATTCATGATTCATGATTCATGATTCATGATTCAATTCATGTTTCATGATTCATGATTCAATTCATGATTCATGATTCAATTCATAATTCAATTCATAGTTCATAATTCATGATTCATGATTCAATTCATGATTCATGATTCATGATTCATGATTCAATTCATGATTCATGATTTATGATTCAATTCATGATTCAATTCATGATTCGATTCCTGATTCAATTCATGATTCATGATTCGATTTATGATTCATGATTTAATTCATGATTCGATTCCTGATTCAATTCATGATTCATGATTCAATTCATAATTCATGATTCATGATTCAATTCATGATTCATGATTCAATTCATAATTCAATTCATGATTTATGATTCAACTCATGATTCATGATTCGATTCATGATTCTTGATTTATGAATTATGATTCGATTCGTGATTCATGATTTGATTTATGATTCATGATTCATTATTCAATTCATGATTCATGCTTAATGATTCATGATTCATGATTTAATTGATGATTCATGATTCATGATTCAATTCATGATTCATGATTTAATTCATGATTCAATTCATGATTCATGATTCATAATTCAATTCATGATTCATGATTCGATTCATGATTCAATTCATGATTCATATTTCGATTCATGATTCATGATTCAATTCATGATTCATGATTCAATTCATGATTCGATTACTGATTAAATACATGATTCATGATTTGATTTTTGATTCATGATTCATGATTCATTTAATGATTCATGATTCATGATTCATGATTCAATTCATGATTCATGATTCAATTCATTATTCAATTCATGATTTATGATTCATGATTCAATTTATGATTCATGATTCATGATTCATGATTCATGATTCAATTCATGAATCATGATTTATGATTCAATTCATGATTCAATTCATGATACATGATTTATGATTCAATTCATGATTTATAATTCATGATTCAATTCATGATTCATAATTCATGATTCAATTCATAATTTATAATTCATGATTCATGAATCATGATTTAATTCATGATTCATGCTTTAATTCATGATTCATGATTCGATTCATGATTTATGATTTAATTCATGATTCAATTCATGATTCATGATTCGATTAATGATTCATGATTCAATTCATGATTCATGATTCAATTCATGATTCGATTCCTGATTCAATTCATGATTCATGATTCAATTCATGATTCATAATTCGATTCATGATTCATGATTCAATTCATGATTCATGATTCAATTCATGATTCGATTCCTGATTAAATACATGATTCATGATTTGATTTTTGATTCATGATTCATGATTCATTTAATGATTCATGATTCATGATTCATGATTCAATTCATGATTCATGATTCATGATTCAAATCATTATTCAATTCATGATTTATGATTCATGATTCAATTTATGATTCATGATTCATGATTCATGATTCATGATTCAATTCATGAATCATGATTTATGATTCAATTCATGATTCAATTCATGATACATGATTTATGATTCAATTCATGATTTATAATTCATGATTCAATTCATGATTCATAATTCATGATTCAATTCATAATTTATAATTCATGATTCATGAATCATGATTTAATTCATGATTCATGATTTAATTCATGATTCATGATTCGATTCATGATTTATGATTTAATTCATGATTCAATTCATGATTCATGATTCGATTAATGATTCATGATTCAATTCATGATTCATGATTCAATTCATGATTCGATTCCTGATTCAATTCATGATTCATGATTTGATTTTTGATTCATGATTCATGATTCAATTCATGATTCATGATTCATTATTCATGATTCAATTCATGATTCATGATTCATGATTCAATTCATGATTAAATTCATGATTCAATTCATGATTCAAGATTCAATTCATGATTCAATTCATGAATTATGATTCGATTCATGATTTATTATTTAATTCATGATTCAATTCATGATTCATGATTCATGATTCGATTCATGATTCATGATTCATGATTCAATTCATGATTCATAATTCATGATTCGATTAATGATTCATGATTCATGATTTGATTTATGATTCATGATTCATGATTCAATTCATGATTCATGATTCGATTCATGATTCATAATTCATGATTCGATTAATGATTCATGATTAATGATTTAATTCATGATTCATGATTCATGATTCATGATTCAATTCATGTTTCATGATTCATGATTCAATTCATAATTCAATTCATAATTCATAATTCATGATTCATGATTCAATTCATGATTCATGATTCATGATTCATGATTCAATTCATGATTCATGATTTATGATTCAATTCATGATTCAATTCATGATTCGATTCCTGATTCAATTCATGATTCATGATTCGATTTATGATTCATGATTTAATTCATGATTCGATTCCTGATTCAATTCATGATTCATGATTCAATTCATAATTCATGATTCATGATTCAATTCATGATTCATGATTCAATTCATAATTCAATTCATGATTTATGATTCAACTCATGATTCATGATTCGATTCATGATTCTTGATTTATGAATTATGATTCGATTCGTGATTCATGATTTGATTTATGATTCATGATTCATTATTCAATTCATGATTCATGCTTAATGATTCATGATTCATGATTTAATTGATGATTCATGATTCATGATTCAATTCATGATTCATGATTCATGATTCAATTCATGATTCATGATTTAATTCATGATTCAATTCATGATTCATGATTCATAATTCAATTCATGATTCATGATTCGATTCATGATTCAATTCATGATTCATATTTCGATTCATGATTCATGATTCAATTCATGATTCATGATTCAATTCATGATTCGATTACTGATTAAATACATGATTCATGATTTGATTTTTGATTCATGATTCATGATTCATTTAATGATTCATGATTCATGATTCATGATTCAATTCATGATTCATGATTCAATTCATTATTCAATTCATGATTTATGATTCATGATTCAATTTATGATTCATGATTCATGATTCATGATTCATGATTCAATTCATGAATCATGATTTATGATTCAATTCATGATTCAATTCATGATACATGATTTATGATTCAATTCATGATTTATAATTCATGATTCAATTCATGATTCATAATTCATGATTCAATTCATAATTTATAATTCATGATTCATGAATCATGATTTAATTCATGATTCATGCTTTAATTCATGATTCATGATTCGATTCATGATTTATGATTTAATTCATGATTCAATTCATGATTCATGATTCGATTAATGATTCATGATTCAATTCATGATTCATGATTCAATTCATGATTCGATTCCTGATTCAATTCATGATTCATGATTCAATTCATGATTCATAATTCGATTCATGATTCATGATTCAATTCATGATTCATGATTTGATTTTTGATTCATGATTCATGATTCATTTAATGATTCATGATTCATGATTCATGATTCAATTCATGATTCATGATTCATGATTCAAATCATTATTCAATTCATGATTTATGATTCATGATTCAATTTATGATTCATGATTCATGATTCATGATTCATGATTCAATTCATGAATCATGATTTATGATTCAATTCATGATTCAAATCATGATACATGATTTATGATTCAATTCATGATTTATAATTCATGATTCAATTCATGATTCATAATTCATGATTCAATTCATAATTTATAATTCATGATTCATGAATCATGATTTAATTCATGATTTATGATTTAATTCATGATTCAATTCATGATTCATGATTCGATTAATGATTCATGATTCAATTCATGATTCATGATTCAATTCATGATTCGATTCCTGATTCAATTCATGATTCATGATTTGATTTTTGATTCATGATTCATGATTCAATTCATGATTCATGATTCATTATTCATGATTCAATTCATGATTCATGATTCATGATTCAATTCATGATTAAATTCATGATTCAATTCATTATTCAAGATTCAATTCATGATTCAATTCATGAATTATGATTCGATTCATGATTTATTATTTAATTCATGATTCAATTCATGATTCATGATTCATGATTCGATTCATGATTCATGATTCAATTCATGATTCATAATTCATGATTCGATTAATGATTCATGATTCATGATTCGATTTATGATTCATGATTCATGATTCAATTCATGATTCATGATTCAATTCATGATTCATGATTCGATTCATGATTCATAATTCAATTCATGATTCATGATTAATGATTTAATTCATGATTCATGATTCATGATTCATGATTCAATTCATGTTTCATGATTCATGATTCAATTCATGATTCATGATTCAATTCATAATTCAATTCATAATTCATAATTCAATTCATGATTCATGATTCATGATTCATGATTCAATTCATGATTCATGATTTATGATTCAATTCATGATTCAATTCATGATTCGATTCCTGATTCAATTCATGACTCATGATTCGATTTATGATTCATGATTTAATTCATAATTCGATTCCTGATTCAATTCATGATTCATGATTCAATTCATAATTCATGATTCATGATTCAATTCATGATTCATGATTCAATTCATGATTCATGATTCAATTCATAATTCAATTCATGATTTATGATTCAACTCATGATTCATGATTCGATTCATGATTCTTGATTCATGAATTATGATTCGATTCGTGATTCATGATTCATGATTTGATTTATGATTCATGATTCATTATTCAATTCATGATTCATGCTTCATGATTCATGATTCATGATTTAATTGATGATTCATGATTCATGATTCAATTCATGATTCATGATTCATGATTCAATTCATGATTCATGATTTAATTCATGATTCAATTCATGATTCATGATTCATGATTCAATTCATGATTCATGATTCGATTCATGATTCAATTCATGATTCATAATTCGATTCATGATTCATGATTCAATTCATGATTCATGATTCAATTCATGATTCGATTCCTGATTAAATACATGATTCATGATTTGATTTTTGATTCATGATTCATGATTCATTTAATGATTCATGATTCATGATTCATGATTCAATTCATAATTCATGATTCATGATTCAATTCATTATTCAATTCATGATTTATGATTCATGATTCAATTTATGATTCATGATTCATGATTCAATTCATGAATCATGATTTATGATTCAAGTCATGATTCAATTCATGATACATGATTTATGATTCAATTCATGATTTATAATTCATGATTCAATTCATAATTTATAATTCATGATTCATGAATCATGATTCAATTCATGATTCATGATTTAATTCATGATTCATGATTTGATTCATGATTCATGATTCATGATTTATGATTCATGATTCATGATTTATGATTCATGATTCATGATTCAATTCATGATTCATAATTCATGATTAAATTCATGATTCTTGATTCGATTCATGATTCATGATTCAATTCATGATTCATGATTCAATTTATGATTCATGATTCGATTCATGATTCATGATTCATGATTCAATTCATTATTCATGATTCATGATTCATGATTCAAGTCATGATTCATGATTAAATTCATGATTCAATTTATGATTCATGATTCAATTTATGATTCATGATTCAATTCATAATTTAACTCATGATTCATGATTTAATTCATGATTCATGATTCGATTCATGATTCATGATTCATGATTAAATTCATGATTCATGATTTATAATTCATGATTGGATTCATGATTCATGATTCATGATTCATGAATCAATTCATGATTCGATTCCTGATTCAATTCATGATTCGATTTATGATTCATGATTCATGATTCAATTCATGATTCATGATTCATGATTCATGATTTAATTCATGATTCATGATTCAATTCATGATTCAATTCATGATTCGATTCATGATTCATGATTTAATTCATGATTCATGATTCATGATTCATGATTCGATTCATGATTTATGATTTAATTCATGATTCAATTCATGATTCATGATTCGATTCATGATTCATGATTCATGATTCAATTCATGATTCATAATTCATGATTCATGATTCGATTCATGATTTATGATTTAATTCATGATTCAATTCATGATTCATGATTCGATTAATGATTCATGATTCAATTCATGATTCATGATTCAATTCATGATTCGATTCCTGATTCAATTCATGATTCATGATTTGATTTTTGATTCATGATTCATGATTCAATTCATGATTCATGATTCATTATTCATGATTCAATTCATGATTCATGATTCATGATTCAATTCATGATTAAATTCATGATTCAATTCATGATTCAAGATTCAATTCATGATTCAATTCATGAATTATGATTCGATTCATGATTTATTATTTAATTCATGATTCAATTCATGATTCATGATTCATGATTTGATTCATGATTCATGATTCATGATTCAATTCATGATTCATGATTCATAATTCATGATTCGAATAATGATTCATGATTCATGATTCGATTCATGATTTATGATTTAAGTCATGATTCATTTCATGATTCATGATTCGATTCATGATTTATGATTCATGACTCACTTCATGATTCATGATTCATGATTCATGATTTAATTCATGATTCATGATTTATAATTCATGATTGGATTCATGATTCATGATTCATGATTCATGAATCAATTCATGATTCGATTCCTGATTCAATTCATGATTCATGATTCGATTTATGATTCATGATTCATGATTCAATTCATGATTCATGATTCATGATTCATGATTTAATTCATGATTCATGATTCAATTCATGATTAAATTCATGATTCGATTCATGATTCATGATTCAATTCATGATTCATGATTCATGATTCATGATTCATGATTCAATTCATGATTCATGATTCGATTCATGATTAATGATTTAATTCATGATTCATGATTCATGATTCATGATTCATGATTCAATTCATGTTTCATGATTCATGATTCAATTCATGATTCATGATTCAATTCATAATTCATAATTCATGATTCATGATTCAATTCATGATTCATGATTCATGATTCATGATTCAATTCATGATTCATGATTTATGATTCAATTCATGATTCAATTCATGATTCGATTCCTGATTCAATTCATGATTCATGATTCGATTTATGATTCATGATTTAATTCATGATTCTATTCCTGATTCAATTCATGATTCATGATTCAATTCATAATTCATGATTCATGATTCAATTCATGATTCATGATTCAATTCATAATTCAATTCATGATTTATGATTCAACTCATGATTCATGATTCGATTCATGATTCTTGATTTATGAATTATGATTCGATTCGTGATTCATGATTTGATTTATGATTCATGATTCATTATTCAATTCATGATTCATGCTTAATGATTCATGATTCATGATTTAATTGATGATTCATGATTCATGATTCAATTCATGATTCATGATTCATGATTCAATTCATGATTCATGATTTAATTCATGATTCAATTCATGATTCATGATTCATAATTCAATTCATGATTCATGATTCGATTCATGATTCAATTCATGATTCATATTTCGATTCATGATTCATGATTCAATTCATGATTTATGATTCAATTCATGATTCGATTACTGATTAAATACATGATTCATGATTTGATTTTTGATTCATGATTCATGATTCATTTAATGATTCATGATTCATGATTCAATTCATGATTCATGATTCATGATTTAATTCATTATTCAATTCATGATTTATGATTCATGATTCAATTTATGATTCATGATTCATGATTCATGATTCATGATTCAATTCATGAATCATGATTTATGATTCAATTCATGATTCAATTCATGATACATGATTTATGATTCAATTCATGATTTATAATTCATGATTCAATTCATGATTCATAATTCATGATTCAATTCATAATTTATAATTCATGATTCATGAATCATGATTTAATTCATGATTCATGCTTTAATTCATGATTCATGATTCGATTCATGATTTATGATTTAATTCATGATTCAATTCATGATTCATGATTCGATTAATGATTCATGATTCAATTCATGATTCATGATTCAATTCATGATTCGATTCCTGATTCAATTCATGATTCATGATTCAATTCATGATTCATAATTCGATTCATGATTCATGATTCATGATTCATAATTCAATTCATGATTCTTGATTAAATTCATGATTAAATTCATGATTCAATTCATTATTCAATTCATGATTCAATTCATGATTCAATTCATGATTCATAATTCAATTCATAATTCATGATTCATGATTCAATTCATGATTCAATTCATGATTCGATTCCTGATTTAATTCATGATTCATGATTTGATTTATGATTCATGATTCATGATTCAAATTATGATTCATGATTCATGATTCATGATTCAATTCATGATTTATGATTCGATTCATGATTTATGATTCATGATTCAATTTATGATTCATGATTCATGATTCACGATTCATGATTCATAATTCAATTCATGATTCATGATTCGATTCATGATTCATAATTCAATTCATGATTCATGATTAATGATTTAATTCATGATTCATGATTCATGATTCATGATTCAATTCATGTTTCATGATTCATGATTCAATTCATGATTCATGATTCAATTCATAATTCAATTCATAGTTCATAATTCATGATTCATGATTCAATTCATGATTCATGATTCATGATTCATGATTCAATTCATGATTCATGATTTATGATTCAATTCATGATTCAATTCATGATTCGATTCCTGATTCAATTCATGATTCATGATTCGATTTATGATTCATGATTTAATTCATGATTCGATTCCTGATTCAATTCATGATTCATGATTCAATTCATAATTCATGATTCATGATTCAATTCATGATTCATGATTCAATTCATAATTCAATTCATGATTTATGATTCAACTCATGATTCATGATTCGATTCATGATTCTTGATTTATGAATTATGATTCGATTCGTGATTCATGATTTGATTTATGATTCATGATTCATTATTCAATTCATGATTCATGCTTAATGATTCATGATTCATGATTTAATTGATGATTCATGATTCATGATTCAATTCATGATTCATGATTTAATTCATGATTCAATTCATGATTCATGATTCATAATTCAATTCATGATTCATGATTCGATTCATGATTCAATTCATGATTCATATTTCGATTCATGATTCATGATTCAATTCATGATTCATGATTCAATTCATGATTCGATTACTGATTAAATACATGATTCATGATTTGATTTTTGATTCATGATTCATGATTCATTTAATGATTCATGATTCATGATTCATGATTCAATTCATGATTCATGATTCAATTCATTATTCAATTCATGATTTATGATTCATGATTCAATTTATGATTCATGATTCATGATTCATGATTCATGATTCAATTCATGAATCATGATTTATGATTCAATTCATGATTCAATTCATGATACATGATTTATGATTCAATTCATGATTTATAATTCATGATTCAATTCATGATTCATAATTCATGATTCAATTCATAATTTATAATTCATGATTCATGAATCATGATTTAATTCATGATTCATGCTTTAATTCATGATTCATGATTCGATTCATGATTTATGATTTAATTCATGATTCAATTCATGATTCATGATTCGATTAATGATTCATGATTCAATTCATGATTCATGATTCAATTCATGATTCGATTCCTGATTCAATTCATGATTCATGATTCAATTCATGATTCATAATTCGATTCATGATTCATGATTCAATTCATGATTCATGATTCATGATTCAATTCATGATTCATGATTCAATTCATGATTCGATTCCTGATTAAATACATGATTCATGATTTGATTTTTGATTCATGATTCATGATTCATTTAATGATTCATGATTCATGATTCATGATTCAATTCATGATTCATGATTCATGATTCAAATCATTATTCAATTCATGATTTATGATTCATGATTCAATTTATGATTCATGATTCATGATTCATGATTCATGATTCAATTCATGAATCATGATTTATGATTCAATTCATGATTCAATTCATGATACATGATTTATGATTCAATTCATGATTTATAATTCATGATTCAATTCATGATTCATAATTCATGATTCAATTCATAATTTATAATTCATGATTCATGAATCATGATTTAATTCATGATTCATGATTTAATTCATGATTCATGATTCGATTCATGATTTATGATTTAATTCATGATTCAATTCATGATTCATGATTCGATTAATGATTCATGATTCAATTCATGATTCATGATTCAATTCATGATTCGATTCCTGATTCAATTCATGATTCATGATTTGATTTTTGATTCATGATTCATGATTCAATTCATGATTCATGATTCATTATTCATGATTCAATTCATGATTCATGATTCATGATTCAATTCATGATTAAATTCATGATTCAATTCATGATTCAAGATTCAATTCATGATTCAATTCATGAATTATGATTCGATTCATGATTTATTATTTAATTCATGATTCAATTCATGATTCATGATTCATGATTCGATTCATGATTCATGATTCATGATTCAATTCATGATTCATAATTCATGATTCGATTAATGATTCATGATTCATGATTTGATTTATGATTCATGATTCATGATTCAATTCATGATTCATGATTCGATTCATGATTCATAATTCATGATTCGATTAATGATTCATGATTAATGATTTAATTCATGATTCATGATTCATGATTCATGATTCAATTCATGTTTCATGATTCATGATTCAATTCATAATTCAATTCATAATTCATAATTCATGATTCATGATTCAATTCATGATTCATGATTCATGATTCATGATTCAATTCATGATTCATGATTTATGATTCAATTCATGATTCAATTCATGATTCGATTCCTGATTCAATTCATGATTCATGATTCGATTTATGATTCATGATTTAATTCATGATTCGATTCCTGATTCAATTCATGATTCATGATTCAATTCATAATTCATGATTCATGATTCAATTCATGATTCATGATTCAATTCATAATTCAATTCATGATTTATGATTCAACTCATGATTCATGATTCGATTCATGATTCTTGATTTATGAATTATGATTCGATTCGTGATTCATGATTTGATTTATGATTCATGATTCATTATTCAATTCATGATTCATGCTTAATGATTCATGATTCATGATTTAATTGATGATTCATGATTCATGATTCAATTCATGATTCATGATTCATGATTCAATTCATGATTCATGATTTAATTCATGATTCAATTCATGATTCATGATTCATAATTCAATTCATGATTCATGATTCGATTCATGATTCAATTCATGATTCATATTTCGATTCATGATTCATGATTCAATTCATGATTCATGATTCAATTCATGATTCGATTACTGATTAAATACATGATTCATGATTTGATTTTTGATTCATGATTCATGATTCATTTAATGATTCATGATTCATGATTCATGATTCAATTCATGATTCATGATTCAATTCATTATTCAATTCATGATTTATGATTCATGATTCAATTTATGATTCATGATTCATGATTCATGATTCATGATTCAATTCATGAATCATGATTTATGATTCAATTCATGATTCAATTCATGATACATGATTTATGATTCAATTCATGATTTATAATTCATGATTCAATTCATGATTCATAATTCATGATTCAATTCATAATTTATAATTCATGATTCATGAATCATGATTTAATTCATGATTCATGCTTTAATTCATGATTCATGATTCGATTCATGATTTATGATTTAATTCATGATTCAATTCATGATTCATGATTCGATTAATGATTCATGATTCAATTCATGATTCATGATTCAATTCATGATTCGATTCCTGATTCAATTCATGATTCATGATTCAATTCATGATTCATAATTCGATTCATGATTCATGATTCAATTCATGATTCATGATTTGATTTTTGATTCATGATTCATGATTCATTTAATGATTCATGATTCATGATTCATGATTCAATTCATGATTCATGATTCATGATTCAAATCATTATTCAATTCATGATTTATGATTCATGATTCAATTTATGATTCATGATTCATGATTCATGATTCATGATTCAATTCATGAATCATGATTTATGATTCAATTCATGATTCAAATCATGATACATGATTTATGATTCAATTCATGATTTATAATTCATGATTCAATTCATGATTCATAATTCATGATTCAATTCATAATTTATAATTCATGATTCATGAATCATGATTTAATTCATGATTTATGATTTAATTCATGATTCAATTCATGATTCATGATTCGATTAATGATTCATGATTCAATTCATGATTCATGATTCAATTCATGATTCGATTCCTGATTCAATTCATGATTCATGATTTGATTTTTGATTCATGATTCATGATTCAATTCATGATTCATGATTCATTATTCATGATTCAATTCATGATTCATGATTCATGATTCAATTCATGATTAAATTCATGATTCAATTCATTATTCAAGATTCAATTCATGATTCAATTCATGAATTATGATTCGATTCATGATTTATTATTTAATTCATGATTCAATTCATGATTCATGATTCATGATTCGATTCATGATTCATGATTCAATTCATGATTCATAATTCATGATTCGATTAATGATTCATGATTCATGATTCGATTTATGATTCATGATTCATGATTCAATTCATGATTCATGATTCAATTCATGATTCATGATTCGATTCATGATTCATAATTCAATTCATGATTCATGATTAATGATTTAATTCATGATTCATGATTCATGATTCATGATTCAATTCATGTTTCATGATTCATGATTCAATTCATGATTCATGATTCAATTCATAATTCAATTCATAATTCATAATTCAATTCATGATTCATGATTCATGATTCATGATTCAATTCATGATTCATGATTTATGATTCAATTCATGATTCAATTCATGATTCGATTCCTGATTCAATTCATGACTCATGATTCGATTTATGATTCATGATTTAATTCATAATTCGATTCCTGATTCAATTCATGATTCATGATTCAATTCATAATTCATGATTCATGATTCAATTCATGATTCATGATTCAATTCATGATTCATGATTCAATTCATAATTCAATTCATGATTTATGATTCAACTCATGATTCATGATTCGATTCATGATTCTTGATTCATGAATTATGATTCGATTCGTGATTCATGATTCATGATTTGATTTATGATTCATGATTCATTATTCAATTCATGATTCATGCTTCATGATTCATGATTCATGATTTAATTGATGATTCATGATTCATGATTCAATTCATGATTCATGATTCATGATTCAATTCATGATTCATGATTTAATTCATGATTCAATTCATGATTCATGATTCATGATTCAATTCATGATTCATGATTCGATTCATGATTCAATTCATGATTCATAATTCGATTCATGATTCATGATTCAATTCATGATTCATGATTCAATTCATGATTCGATTCCTGATTAAATACATGATTCATGATTTGATTTTTGATTCATGATTCATGATTCATTTAATGATTCATGATTCATGATTCATGATTCAATTCATAATTCATGATTCATGATTCAATTCATTATTCAATTCATGATTTATGATTCATGATTCAATTTATGATTCATGATTCATGATTCAATTCATGAATCATGATTTATGATTCAAGTCATGATTCAATTCATGATACATGATTTATGATTCAATTCATGATTTATAATTCATGATTCAATTCATAATTTATAATTCATGATTCATGAATCATGATTCAATTCATGATTCATGATTTAATTCATGATTCATGATTTGATTCATGATTCATGATTCATGATTTATGATTCATGATTCATGATTTATGATTCATGATTCATGATTCAATTCATGATTCATAATTCATGATTAAATTCATGATTCTTGATTCGATTCATGATTCATGATTCAATTCATGATTCATGATTCAATTTATGATTCATGATTCGATTCATGATTCATGATTCATGATTCAATTCATTATTCATGATTCATGATTCATGATTCAAGTCATGATTCATGATTAAATTCATGATTCAATTTATGATTCATGATTCAATTTATGATTCATGATTCAATTCATAATTTAACTCATGATTCATGATTTAATTCATGATTCATGATTCGATTCATGATTCATGATTCATGATTAAATTCATGATTCATGATTTATAATTCATGATTGGATTCATGATTCATGATTCATGATTCATGAATCAATTCATGATTCGATTCCTGATTCAATTCATGATTCGATTTATGATTCATGATTCATGATTCAATTCATGATTCATGATTCATGATTCATGATTTAATTCATGATTCATGATTCAATTCATGATTCAATTCATGATTCGATTCATGATTCATGATTTAATTCATGATTCATGATTCATGATTCATGATTCGATTCATGATTTATGATTTAATTCATGATTCAATTCATGATTCATGATTCGATTCATGATTCATGATTCATGATTCAATTCATGATTCATAATTCATGATTCATGATTCGATTCATGATTTATGATTTAATTCATGATTCAATTCATGATTCATGATTCGATTAATGATTCATGATTCAATTCATGATTCATGATTCAATTCATGATTCGATTCCTGATTCAATTCATGATTCATGATTTGATTTTTGATTCATGATTCATGATTCAATTCATGATTCATGATTCATTATTCATGATTCAATTCATGATTCATGATTCATGATTCAATTCATGATTAAATTCATGATTCAATTCATGATTCAAGATTCAATTCATGATTCAATTCATGAATTATGATTCGATTCATGATTTATTATTTAATTCATGATTCAATTCATGATTCATGATTCATGATTTGATTCATGATTCATGATTCATGATTCAATTCATGATTCATGATTCATAATTCATGATTCGAATAATGATTCATGATTCATGATTCGATTCATGATTTATGATTTAAGTCATGATTCATTTCATGATTCATGATTCGATTCATGATTTATGATTCATGACTCACTTCATGATTCATGATTCATGATTCATGATTTAATTCATGATTCATGATTTATAATTCATGATTGGATTCATGATTCATGATTCAATTCATGATTAAATTCATGATTCGATTCATGATTCATGATTCAATTCATGATTCATGATTCATGATTCATGATTCATGATTCAATTCATGATTCATGATTCGATTCATGATTAATGATTTAATTCATGATTCATGATTCATGATTCATGATTCATGATTCAATTCATGTTTCATGATTCATGATTCAATTCATGATTCATGATTCAATTCATAATTCATAATTCATGATTCATGATTCAATTCATGATTCATGATTCATGATTCATGATTCAATTCATGATTCATGATTTATGATTCAATTCATGATTCAATTCATGATTCGATTCCTGATTCAATTCATGATTCATGATTCGATTTATGATTCATGATTTAATTCATGATTCTATTCCTGATTCAATTCATGATTCATGATTCAATTCATAATTCATGATTCATGATTCAATTCATGATTCATGATTCAATTCATAATTCAATTCATGATTTATGATTCAACTCATGATTCATGATTCGATTCATGATTCTTGATTTATGAATTATGATTCGATTCGTGATTCATGATTTGATTTATGATTCATGATTCATTATTCAATTCATGATTCATGCTTAATGATTCATGATTCATGATTTAATTGATGATTCATGATTCATGATTCAATTCATGATTCATGATTCATGATTCAATTCATGATTCATGATTTAATTCATGATTCAATTCATGATTCATGATTCATAATTCAATTCATGATTCATGATTCGATTCATGATTCAATTCATGATTCATATTTCGATTCATGATTCATGATTCAATTCATGATTTATGATTCAATTCATGATTCGATTACTGATTAAATACATGATTCATGATTTGATTTTTGATTCATGATTCATGATTCATTTAATGATTCATGATTCATGATTCAATTCATGATTCATGATTCATGATTTAATTCATTATTCAATTCATGATTTATGATTCATGATTCAATTTATGATTCATGATTCATGATTCATGATTCATGATTCAATTCATGAATCATGATTTATGATTCAATTCATGATTCAATTCATGATACATGATTTATGATTCAATTCATGATTTATAATTCATGATTCAATTCATGATTCATAATTCATGATTCAATTCATAATTTATAATTCATGATTCATGAATCATGATTTAATTCATGATTCATGCTTTAATTCATGATTCATGATTCGATTCATGATTTATGATTTAATTCATGATTCAATTCATGATTCATGATTCGATTAATGATTCATGATTCAATTCATGATTCATGATTCAATTCATGATTCGATTCCTGATTCAATTCATGATTCATGATTCAATTCATGATTCATAATTCGATTCATGATTCATGATTCAATTCATGATTCATGATTCAATTCATGATTCGATTCCTGATTAAATACATGATTCATGATTTGATTTTTGATTCATGATTCATGATTCATTTAATGATTCATGATTCATGAATTATGATTCAATTCATGATTCATGATTCATGATTCAAATCATTATTCAATTCATGATTTATGATTCATGATTCAATTTATGATTCATGATTCATGATTCATGATTCATGATTCAATTCATGAATCATGATTTATGATTCAATTCATGATTCAAATCATGATACATGATTTATGATTCAATTCATGATTTATAATTCATGATTCAATTCATGATTCATAATTCATGATTCAATTCATAATTTATAATTCATGATTCATGAATCATGATTTAATTCATGATTCATGATTTAATTCATGATTCATGATTCGATTCATGATTTATGATTTAATTCATGATTCAATTCATGATTCATGATTCGATTAATGATTCATGATTCAATTCATGATTCATGATTCAATTCATGATTCGATTCCTGATTCAATTCATGATTCATGATTTGATTTTTGATTCATGATTCATGATTCATTTAATGATTCATGATTCATGATTCATGATTCAATTCATAATTCATGATTCATGATTCAATTCATTATTCAATTCATGATTTATGATTCGTGATTCAATTTATGATTCATGATTCATGATTCAATTCATGAATCATGATTTATGATTCAAGTCATGATTCAATTCATGATACATGATTTATGATTCAATTCATGATTTATAATTCATGATTCAATTCATAATTTATAATTCATGATTCATGAATCATGATTCAATTCATGATTCATGATTTAATTCATGATTCATGATTTGATTCATGATTCATGATTCATGATTTATGATTCATGATTCATGATTTATGATTCATGATTCATGATTCAATTCATGATTCATAATTCATGATTAAATTCATGATTCTTGATTCGATTCATGATTCATGATTCAATTCATGATTCATGATTCAATTTATGATTCATGATTCGATTCATGATTCATGATTCATGATTCAATTCATTATTCATGATTCATGATTCATGATTCAAGTCATGATTCATGATTAAATTCATGATTCAATTTATGATTCATGATTCAATTTATGATTCATGATTCAGTTCATAATTTAACTCATGATTCATGATTTAATTCATGATTCATGATTCGATTCATGATTCATGATTCATGATTAAATTCATGATTCATGATTTATAATTCATGATTGGATTCATGATTCATGATTCATGATTCATGAATCAATTCATGATTCGATTCCTGATTCAATTCATGATTCGATTTATGATTCATGATTCATGATTCAATTCATGATTCATGATTCATGATTCATGATTTAATTCATGATTCATGATTCAATTCATGATTCAATTCATGATTCGATTCATGATTCATGATTTAATTCATGATTCATGATTCATGATTCATGATTCGATTCATGATTTATGATTTAATTCATGATTCAATTCATGATTCATGATTCGATTCATGATTCATGATTCATGATTCAATTCATGATTCATAATTCATGATTCATGATTCGATTCATGATTTATGATTTAATTCATGATTCAATTCATGATTCATGATTCGATTAATGATTCATGATTCAATTCATGATTCATGATTCAATTCATGATTCGATTCCTGATTCAATTCATGATTCATGATTTGATTTTTGATTCATGATTCATGATTCAACTCATGATTCATGATTCATTATTCATGATTCAATTCATGATTCATGATTCATGATTCAATTCATGATTAAATTCATGATTCAATTCATGATTCAAGATTCAATTCATGATTCAATTCATGAATTATGATTCGATTCATGATTTATTATTTAATTCATGATTCAATTCATGATTCATGATTCATGATTTGATTCATGATTCATGATTCATGATTCAATTCATGATTCATGATTCATAATTCATGATTCGAATAATGATTCATGATTCATGATTCGATTCATGATTTATGATTTAAGTCATGATTCATTTCATGATTCATGATTCGATTCATGATTCATGATTCATGATTCATGATTCAATTCATGATTCATGATTTATAATTCATGATTGGATTCATGATTCATGATTCATGATTCATGAATCAATTCATGATTCGATTCCTGATTCAATTCATGATTCATGATTCGATTTATGATTCATGATTCATGATTCAATTCATGATTCATGATTCATGATTCATGATTTAATTCATGATTCATGATTCAATTCATGATTAAATTCATGATTCGATTCATGATTCATGATTCAATTCATGATTCATGATTCATGATTCATGATTCATGATTCAATTCATGATTCATGATTCGATTCATGATTAATGATTTAATTCATGATTCATGATTCATGATTCATGATTCATGATTCAATTCATGTTTCATGATTCATGATTCAATTCATGATTCATGATTCAATTCGTAATTCAATTCATAATTCATAATTCATGATTCATGATTCAATTCATGATTCATGATTCATGATTCATGATTCAATTCATGATTCATGATTTATGATTCAATTCATGATTCAATTCATGATTCGATTCCTGATTCAATTCATGATTCATGATTCGATTTATGATTCATGATTTAATTCATGATTCGATTCCTGATTCAATTCATGATTCATGATTCAATTCATAATTCATGATTCATGATTCAATTCATGATTCATGATTCAATTCATAATTCAATTCATGATTTATGATTCAACTCATGATTCATGATTCGATTCATGATTCTTGATTTATGAATTATGATTCGATTCGTGATTCATGATTTGATTTATGATTCATGATTCATTATTCAATTCATGATTCATGCTTAATGATTCATGATTCATGATTTAATTGATGATTCATGATTCATGATTCAATTCATGATTCATGATTCATGATTCAATTCATGATTCATGATTTAATTCATGATTCAATTCATGTTTCATGATTCATGATTCAATTCATGATTCATGATTCAATTCATAATTCAATTCATAATTCATAATTCATGATTCATGATTCAATTCATGATTCATGATTCATGATTCAATTCATGATTCATGATTTATGATTCAATTCATGATTCAATTCATGATTCGATTCCTGATTCAATTCATGATTCATGATTCGATTTATGATTCATGATTTAATTCATGATTCGATTCCTGATTCAATTCATGATTCATGATTCAATTCATAATTCATGATTCATGATTCAATTCATGATTCATGATTCAATTCATAATTCAATTCATGATTTATGATTCAACTCATGATTCATGATTCGATTCATGATTCTTGATTTATGAATTATGATTCGATTCGTGATTCATGATTTGATTTATGATTCATGATTCATTATTCAATTCATGATTCATGCTTAATGATTCATGATTCATGATTTAATTGATGATTCATGATTCATGATTCAATTCATGATTCATGATTCATGATTCAATTCATGATTCATGATTTAATTCATGATTCAATTCATGATTCATGATTCATAATTCAATTCATGATTCATGATTCGATTCATGATTCAATTCATGATTCATATTTCGATTCATGATTCATGATTCAATTCATGATTTATGATTCAATTCATGATTCGATTACTGATTAAATACATGATTCATGATTTGATTTTTGATTCATGATTCATGATTCATTTAATGATTCATGATTCATGATTCAATTCATGATTCATGATTCATGATTTAATTCATTATTCAATTCATGATTTATGATTCATGATTCAATTTATGATTCATGATTCATGATTCATGATTCATGATTCAATTCATGAATCATGATTTATGATTCAATTCATGATTCAATTCATGATACATGATTTATGATTCAATTCATGATTTATAATTCATGATTCAATTCATGATTTATAATTCATGATTCATGAATCATGATTTAATTCATGATTCATGCTTTAATTCATGATTCATGATTCGATTCATGATTTATGATTTAATTCATGATTCAATTCATGATTCATGATTCGATTAATGATTCATGATTCAATTCATGATTCATGATTCAATTCATGATTCGATTCCTGATTCAATTCATGATTCATGATTTGATTTTTGATTCATGATTCATGATTCAATTCATGATTCATGATTCATTATTCATGATTCAATTCATGATTCATGATTCATGATTCAATTCATGATTAAATTCATGATTCAATTCATGATTCAAGATTCAATTCATGAATTATGATTCGATTCATGATTTATTATTTAATTCATGATTCAATTCATGATTCATGATTCATGATTCGATTCATGATTCATGATTCATGATTCAATTCATGATTCATAATTCATGATTCGATTAATGATTCATGATTCATGATTCGATTTATGATTCATGATTCATGATTCAATTCATGATTCATGATTCAATTCATGATTCATGATTCGATTCATGATTCATAATTCAATTCATGATTCATGATTAATGATTTAATTCATGATTCATAATTCATGATTCATGATTCAATTCATAATTCAATTCATAATTCATAATTCAATTCATGATTCATGATTCATGATTCATGATTCAATTCATGATTCATGATTTATGATTCAATTCATGATTCAATTCATGATTCGATTCCTGATTCAATTCATGACTCATGATTCGATTTATGATTCATGATTTAATTCATAATTCGATTCCTGATTCAATTCATGATTCATGATTCAATTCATAATTCATGATTCATGATTCAATTCATGATTCATGATTCAATTCATAATTCAATTCATGATTTATGATTCAACTCATGATTCATGATTCGATTCATGATTCATGATTCATGATTCAATTCATGATTCATGATTCATGATTTGATTTATGATTCATGATTCATTATTCAATTCATGATTCATGCTTCATGATTCATGATTCATGATTTAATTGATGATTCATGATTCATGATTCAATTCATGATTCATGATTCATGATTCAATTCATGATTCATGATTTAATTCATGATTCAATTCATGATTCATGATTCATGATTCAATTCATGATTCATGATTCGATTCATGATTCAATTCATGATTCATAATTCGATTCATGATTCATGATTCAATTCATGATTCATGATTCAATTCATGATTCGATTCCTGATTAAATACATGATTCATGATTTGATTTTTGATTCATGATTCATGATTCATTTAATGATTCATGATTCATGATTCATGATTCAATTCATAATTCATGATTCATGATTCAATTCATTATTCAATTCATGATTTATGATTCATGATTCAATTTATGATTCATGATTCATGATTCATGATTCATGATTCAATTCATGAATCATGATTTATGATTCAATTCATGATTCAATTCATGATACATGATTTATGATTCAATTCATGATTTATAATTCATGATTCAATTCATAATTTATAATTCATGATTCATGAATCATGATTCAATTCATGATTCATGATTTAATTCATGATTCATGATTTGATTCATGATTCATGATTCATGATTTATGATTCACGATTCATGATTTATGATTCATGATTCATGATTCAATTCATGATTCATAATTCATGATTAAATTCATGATTCTTGATTCGATTCATGATTCATGATTCAATTCATGATTCATGATTCAATTTATGATTCATGATTCGATTCATGATTCATGATTCATGATTCAATTCATTATTCATGATTCATGATTCATGATTCAAGTCATGATTCATGATTAAATTCATGATTCAATTTATGATTCATGATTCAATTTATGATTCATGATTCAATTCATAATTTAACTCATGATTCATGATTTAATTCATGATTCATGATTCGATTCATGATTCATGATTCATGATTAAATTCATGATTCATGATTTATAATTCATGATTGGATTCATGATTCATGATTCCTGATTCATGAATCAATTCATGATTCGATTCCTGATTCAATTCATGATTCGATTTATGATTCATGATTCATGATTCAATTCATGATTCATGATTCATGATTCATGATTTAATTCATGATTCAATTCATGATTCAATTCATGATTCGATTCATGATTCATGATTTAATTCATGATTCATGATTCATGATTCATGATTCGATTCATGATTTATGATTTAATTCATGATTCAATTCATGATTCATGATTCAATTCATGATTCATGATTCATGATTCAATTCATGATTCATAATTCATGATTCATGATTCGATTCATGATTTATGATTTAATTCATGATTCAATTCATGATTCATGATTCGATTAATGATTCATGATTCAATTCATGATTCATGATTCAATTCATGATTCGATTCCTGATTAAATTCATGATTCATGATTTGATTTTTGATTCATGATTCATGATTCAATTCATGATTCATGATTCATTATTCATGATTCAATTCATGATTCATGATTCATGATTCAATTCATGATTAAATTCATGATTCAATTCATGATTCAAGATTCAATTCATGATTCAATTCATGAATTATGATTCGATTCATGATTTATTATTTAATTCATGATTCAATTCATGATTCATGATTCATGATTCGATTCATGATTCATGATTCATGATTCAATTCATGATTCATGATTCATAATTCATGATTCGAATAATGATTCATGATTCATGATTCGATTCATGATTTATGATTTAAGTCATGATTCATTTCATGATTCATGATTCGATTCATGATTCATGATTCATGACTCACTTCATGATTCATGATTCATGATTCAATTCATGATTCATGATTTATAATTCATGATTGGATTCATGATTCATGATTCATGATTCATGAATCAATTCATGATTCGATTCCTGATTCAATTCATGATTCATGATTCGATTTATGATTCATGATTCATGATTCAATTCATGATTCATGATTCATGATTTAATTCATGATTCATGATTCAATTCATGATTAAATTCATGATTCGATTCATGATTCAATTCATGATTCATGATTCATGATTCATGATTCAATTCATGATTCATGATTCGATTCATGATTTATGATTTAATTCATGATTCAATTCATGATTCATGATTCGATTCATGATTCATGATTCATGATTCAATTCATGATTCATAATTCATGATTCATGATTCGATTCATGATTTATGATTTAATTCATGATTCAATTCATGATTCATGATTCGATTCATGATTCATGATTCAATTCATGATTCATGATTCAATTCATGATTCGATTCCTGATTCAATTCATGATTCATGATTTGATTTTTGATTTATGATTCATGATTCATTATTCATGATTCATGATTCAATTCATGATTCATGATTAATGATTCAATTCATGATTCAATTCATGATTCAATTCATGAATTATGATTCGTGATTCGATTCATGATTCATGATTCATGATTCAATTCATGATTCATGATTCATAATTCATGATTCGATTAATGATTCATGATTCAAGATTCGATTTATGATTTATGATTTAAGTCATGATTCATTTCAAGATTCATGATTCGATTCATGATTCATGATTCATGACTCACTTCATGATTCATGATTCATGATTTATGATTCATGATTCGATTCATGAGTCATGAATCTTGATTCAATTCAAGATTCATGATTCATGATTCATGATTCAATTCATGATTCATCATTCGATTCATGATTCATGATTCTTGATTTAATTCAAGATTCATGATTCAATTCATGATTCATGATTTAATTCATAATTCATGATTCATGATTCAATTCATGATTCATGATTCATGATTCAATTCATGATTCATGATTCAATTCATGATTCGATTCCTGATTTAATTCATGATTCATGATTTGATTTATGATTTATGATTCATGATTCAATTCATGATTCATGATTCATGATTTAATTCATGATTCATGATTCATGATTCAATTCATAATTCATGATTCAAGATTCAATTTATGATTCATGATTCAATTCATGATTCATGATTCAATTCTTGATTCAATTCATGATTCATGATTCATGATTCAGTTTATGATTAATGATTCATGATTCAATTCATGATTCATGATTCGATTCATGATTCAATTCATGATTCATGATTCATGATTCAATTCATGATTCATGATTCAATTTATTATTCGATTCATGATTCAATTCATGATTCATAATTCGTGATTCATGATTCAATTCATGTTTCATGATTCATGATTTATGATTCATGATTCAATTCATTATTCAATTTATGATTAAATTAATGATTCATGATTTAATTCATGATTCATGATTCAATTCAGGATTCAATTCATGATTCATGATTCGATTCAAGATTTATGATTCATGATTCAATTCATGATTCATAATTCATGATTCATGATTAAATTAATGATTCATAATTCATGATTCATGATTCAATTCATGATTAATGATTCGTGATTCATGATTCAATTCATGATTTATGATTTATGATTCATGATTCAATTCATGTTTCATGATTCAATTCATGATTCATAATTTATAATTCATGATTTAATTCATGATTCATAATTCATGATTCAATTCATGATTCAATTCATGATTCATAATTCATGATTCATGATTCAATTCATGATTCATGATTCATGATTCAATTCATGAAATCATAATTCATGATTCATGATTTAATTCATGATTCATGATTCATGATTCAATTCATGATTCTTGATTCAATTCATGATTCATAATTCATGATTTATGATTCAATTCATGATTCATGATTCATGATTTAATTCATGATTCATGATTCAATTCATGATTCATATTTCATGATTCATGATTCAATTCATGATTCATGATTCATGATTCAATTCATGATTCATGATTCAATTCATGATTGGATTCCTGATTTAATTCATGATTCATGATTTGATTTATGATTTATGATTCATGATTCAATTCATGATTCATGCTTCATGATTCATGATTCAATTCATGATTCATGATTCATGATTTAATTCATGATTCATGATTCATGATTTAATTCAAGATTCATGATTCAATTCATGATTCATGATTCAATTCATGATTCAATTCATGATTCATGATTCATGATTCAATTTATGATTCATGATTCATGATATAATTTATGATTCATGATTCGATTCATGATTCAATTCATGATTCATGATTCATGATTCAATTCATGATTCATGATTTAATTCATGATTCGATTAATGATTCAATTCATGATTCATAATTCATGATTCATGATTCAATTCATGATTCAATTTATGATTAAATTAATGATTCATGATTTGATTCATGATTCATGATTCAATTCAGGATTCAATTCATGATTTATGATTCGATTCAAGATTCATGATTCATGATTCAATTCTTGATTCATGATTCATGATTCAATTCATGATTCATGATTCAATTCATGATTCATAATTCATGATTCATGATTAAATTAATGATTCATAATTCATGATTCAATTCATGACTCATGATTCATGATTCATAATTCAATTCATGATTTATGATTTATGATTGATGATTCAATTCATGATTGATGATTCAATTCATGATTTATAATTCATGAATCATGATTCAATTCATGATTCATGATTCATGATTCATAATTCATGATTCAATTCATGATTCAATTCATGATTCATAATTCATGATTCATGATTCAATTCATGAAATCATAATTCATGATTCATGATTCATTTCATGATTCTTGATTCAAATCATATTTCATGCTTCAAATCATGATTCAATTCATGATTCAATTCATGATTCATGATTTAATTTATGATTCATGATTCATGATTTATGATTCAATTCATGATTCATGATTCAATTCATGATTCGATTTATGATTCATGATTCATAATTCAATTCATGATTCATGATTTATGATTCAATTAATGATTCAACTCATGATTCATGATTTAATTCATGATTCGATTCATGATTCATGATTTATGATTCAATTCATGATTCATGATTCATAATTCTTGATTCGATTCATGATTCATAATTCATTATTCATGAATCAATTCATGATTCGATTCCTGATTCCATTCATGATTCATGATTCGATTTATGATTCATGATTCAAGATTCAATTCATGATTCATGATTCATAATTCAATACATGATTCATGATTCAATTCATGATTCAATTCATGATTCAATTCATTATTCATGATTCATGATTCATTTCATGATTCATGATTCATGATTCATGATTCATGATTCAATTCATGATTTATGATTCATGATTCAATTCATGA
Source organism: Mixophyes australis (assembly GCA_036250195.1). NCBI lineage: Eukaryota > Metazoa > Chordata > Amphibia > Anura > Limnodynastidae > Mixophyes > Mixophyes australis. Next base: position 261,429,525 of record JAVHZZ010000004.1, read on the forward strand.
TTTATGATTCATGATTCATGATTCATGATTCAATTCATGATTCATGATTCATGATTCAATTCATAATTCAATTCATGATTCATGATTCAATTCATGATTCATAATCCATAATTCATGATTCAATTCATAATTTATAATCCATGATTCATGATTCATGATTCAATTCATGATTCATGATTCAATTCATGATTCATGATTCATGATTCGAGTTATGATTCATTATTCATGATTCAAATCATGATTCATGATTCATGATTCATGATTCGATTCATGATTCATGATTCGTGATTCATGATTCAATTCACGATTTATGGTTCGATTCATGATTCATAATTCATGATTCATGATTCAATTCACGATTTATGATTCGATTAATGATTCATGATTCAATTAATAATTCATGAATCATGATTCAATTCATGATTCATGATTCGATTCATGATTTATAATTCATTATTCATGAATCAATTCATGATTCGATTCCTGATTCCATTCATGATTCATGATTCGATTTATGATTCATGATTCAAGATTCAATTCATGATTCATGATTCATAATTCAATACATGATTCATGATTCAATTCATGATTCATTTCATGATTCATGATTCATGATTCAATTCATGATTTATGATTCATGATTCAATTCATGATTTATGATTCATGATTCATGATTCATGATTCAATTCATGATTCATGATTCATGATTCAATTCATAATTCAATTTATGATTCATGATTCAATTCATGATTCATAATCCATAATTCATGATTCAATTCATAATTTATAATCCATGATTCATGATTCATGATTCAATTCATGATTCATGATTCAATTCATGATTCATGATTCATGATTCGAGTTATGATTCATTATTCATGATTCAAATCATGATTCATGATTCATGATTCGATTCATGATTCATGATTCGTGATTCATGATTCAATTCACGATTTATGGTTCGATTCATGATTCATAATTCATGATTCATGATTCAATTCACGATTTATGATTCGATTCATGATTCATGATTCAATTAATAATTCATGAATCATGATTCAATTCATGATTCGATTCATGATTCATGATTCAATTCATGATTCATAATTCATGAATCAATTCATGATTCATGATTCATGATTCAATTCATATTTCATGATTTATGATTTATGATTCATGATTCAATTCATGATTCATGATTTATGATTCAATTCATGATTCATAATTCATGATTCATGATTCAATTCATGATTCTTGATTCATGATTCCTGATTCAATTCATGATTCATGATTCAATTCATAATTCATGATTCGATTCATGATTCAATTCATTATTCATGATTCATGATTCATGATTCAAGTCATGAGTCATGATTCAATTCATGATTTAATTCATGATTCATGATTCAATTCATGATTCAATTCACGATTCATGATTCGATTCATGATTCATGATTCAATTCATTATTCATGATTCATGATTCAAGTCACGATTCATGATTCAATTCTTGATTCAATTCATGATTCATGATTCGATTCATGATTTATGATTGATGGTTCAATTTATGATTCATGATTCATGATTCAATTCATGATTCATAATTCTATTCATGATTCATGATTCATGATTTAATTCATGATTCATAGTTCATGATTCATGATTCAATTCATAATTTATAATTCATGATTCATGATTCATGATTCAATTCATGAATCATGATTCAATTCATGATTCATGATTCAATTCATGATTCATGATTCATGATTCAATTCATGATTCATGATTCAATTCATAATTCAATTCATAATTCAATTCATGATTCGATTCATGATTCATGATTCATGATTCATGATTCAATTCATGATTCATGATTCAATTCATGATTCAATTCATGATTTGATTCATGATTCATGATTCATGATTCAATTCATGATTCATGATTCAATTCATGATTTATGATTCGATTCATGATTCATAATTCAATTCATGATTCATGATTAATGATTTAATTCATGATTCATGATTCATGATTCAATTCATGTTTCATGATTCATGATTCAATTCATGATTCATGATTCAATTCATAATTCAATTCATGATTCATGATTCATGATTCAATTCATGATTCATGATTCATGATTCATGATTCAATTCATGATTCATGATTTATGATTCAATTCATGATTCAATTCATGATTTGATTCCTGTTTCAATTCATGATTCATGATTCGATTTATGATTCATGATTTAATTCATGATTCGATTCCTGATTTAATTCATGATTCATGATTCAATTCATAATTCATGATTCATGATTCAATTCATGATTCATGATTCAATTCATAATTCAATTCATGATTTATGATTCAACTCATGATTCATGATTCGATTCATGATTCTTGATTCATGAATTATGATTCAATTCATGATTCATGATTCATGATTCAATTCATGATTCATGATTCAATTCATGATTCAATTCATGATTCATGATTCATGATTCAATTCATGATTCATGATTCGATTCATGATTCAATTCATGATTCATAATTCGATTCATGATTCATGATTCAATTCATGATTCATGATTGAATTCATGATTCGATTCCTGATTAAATTCATGATTCATGATTTGATTTTTGATTCATGATTCATTTAATGATTCATGATTCATGATTCAATTCATGATTCAATTCATTATTCAATTCATGATTTATGATTCATGATTCAATTTATGATTCATGATTCATGATTCATGATTCATGATTCAATTCATGAATCATGATTTATGATTCAATTCATGATTCAATTCATGATACATGATTTATGATTCAATTCATGATTCATAATTCATGATTCATGATTCAATTCATAATTTATAATTCATGATTCATGAATCATGATTCAATTCATGATTCATGATTTAATTCATTATTCATGATTTGATTCATGATTCATTATTCATGATTTTATTCATGATTCAAGATTCATGATTTTATTCATGATTCATGATTCAATTCATGATTCATGATTTATGATTCATGATTCATGATTCATGATTTATGATTCATGATTCATGATTCAATTCATGATTCATGATTCATTTCATGATTCTTGATTCGATTCATGATTCATGATTCAATTCATGATTCATGATTCAATTTATGATTCATGATTCGATTCATGATTCACGATTCATGATTCAATTCATTATTCATGATTCATGATTCATGATTAAATTCATGATTCAATTTATGATTCATGATTCAATTTATGATTCATGATTCAATTCATGATTTAACTCATGATTCATGATTCAATTCATGATTCATGATTCGATTCATGATTCATGATTCATGATTTAATTCATGATTCATGATTCATAATTCATGATTGGATTCATGATTCATGATTCATGAATCAATTCACGATTCGATTCTTGATTCAATTCATGATTCATGATTCGATTTATGATTCATGATTCATGATTCAATTCATGATTCATGACACATGATTCATGATTCAATTCATGATTCATAATTCATGATTCATGATTCGATTCATGATTTATGATTTAATTCATGATTCAATTCATGATTCATGATTCGATTCATGATTCATGATTCAATTCATGATTCATGATTCAATTCATGATTCGATTCCTGATTCAATTCATGATTCATGATTTGATTTTTGATTCATGATTCATTAATCAATTCATGATTCATGATTCATTATTCATGATTCAATTCATGATTCATGATTCATGATTTAATTCATGATTAAATTCATGATTCAATTCATGATTGATGATTCAATTCATGATTCAATTCATGAATTATGATTCGATTCATGATTTATTATTTAATTCATGATTCAATTCATGATTCATGATTCATGATTCGATTCATGATTCAATTCATGATTCATGATTCATAATTCATGATTCGATTAATGATTCATGATTCATGATTCGATTCATGATTTATGATTTAAGTCATGATTAATTTCATGATTCATGATTCGATTCATGATTCATGATTCGATTCATGATTCATGATTCATGATTTATGATTCATGATTCGATTCATGAGTCATGATTCTTGATTCAATTCAAGATTCATTATTCATGATTCATGATTCAATTCATGATTCATCATTCGATTCATGATTCATGATTCTTGATTCAATTCAAAATTCATGATTCATGATTCATGATTCAATTCATGATTCAATTCATGATTCATGATTCATGATTCAATTCATGATTCATGATTCGATTCATGATTCAATTCATGATTCATAATTCGATTCATGATTCATAATTAAATTCATGATTCATGATTCAATTCATAATTCATGATTCGATTCATGATTCAATTCATTATTCATGATTCATGATTCATGATTCAAGTCATGAGTCATGATTCAATTCATGATTTAATTCATGATTCATGATTCAATTCATGATTCAATTCACGATTCATGATTCGATTCATGATTCATGATTCAATTCATTATTCATGATTCATGATTCAAGTCACGATTCATGATTCAATTCTTGATTCAATTCATGATTCATGATTCGATTCATGATTTATGATTGATGGTTCAATTTATGATTCATGATTCATGATTCAATTCATGATTCATAATTCTATTCATGATTCATGATTCATGATTTAATTCATGATTCATAGTTCATGATTCATGATTCAATTCATAATTTATAATTCATGATTCATGATTCATGATTCAATTCATGAATCATGATTCAATTCATGATTCATGATTCAATTCATGATTCATGATTCATGATTCAATTCATGATTCATGATTCAATTCATAATTCAATTCATAATTCAATTCATGATTCGATTCATGATTCATGATTCATGATTCATGATTCAATTCATGATTCATGATTCAATTCATGATTCAATTCATGATTTGATTCATGATTCATGATTCATGATTCAATTCATGATTCATGATTCAATTCATGATTTATGATTCGATTCATGATTCATAATTCAATTCATGATTCATGATTAATGATTTAATTCATGATTCATGATTCATGATTCAATTCATGTTTCATGATTCATGATTCAATTCATGATTCATGATTCAATTCATAATTCAATTCATGATTCATGATTCATGATTCAATTCATGATTCATGATTCATGATTCATGATTCAATTCATGATTCATGATTTATGATTCAATTCATGATTCAATTCATGATTTGATTCCTGTTTCAATTCATGATTCATGATTCGATTTATGATTCATGATTTAATTCATGATTCGATTCCTGATTTAATTCATGATTCATGATTCAATTCATAATTCATGATTCATGATTCAATTCATGATTCATGATTCAATTCATAATTCAATTCATGATTTATGATTCAACTCATGATTCATGATTCGATTCATGATTCTTGATTCATGAATTATGATTCAATTCATGATTCATGATTCATGATTCAATTCATGATTCATGATTCAATTCATGATTCAATTCATGATTCAATTCATGATTCATGATTCATGATTCAATTCATGATTCATGATTCGATTCATGATTCAATTCATGATTCATAATTCGATTCATGATTCATGATTCAATTCATGATTCATGATTGAATTCATGATTCGATTCCTGATTAAATTCATGATTCATGATTTGATTTTTGATTCATGATTCATTTAATGATTCATGATTCATGATTCAATTCATGATTCAATTCATTATTCAATTCATGATTTATGATTCATGATTCAATTTATGATTCATGATTCATGATTCATGATTCATGATTCAATTCATGAATCATGATTTATGATTCAATTCATGATTCAATTCATGATACATGATTTATGATTCAATTCATGATTCATAATTCATGATTCATGATTCAATTCATAATTTATAATTCATGATTCATGAATCATGATTCAATTCATGATTCATGATTTAATTCATTATTCATGATTTGATTCATGATTCATTATTCATGATTTTATTCATGATTCAAGATTCATGATTTTATTCATGATTCATGATTCAATTCATGATTCATGATTTATGATTCATGATTCATGATTCATGATTTATGATTCATGATTCATGATTCAATTCATGATTCATGATTCATTTCATGATTCTTGATTCGATTCATGATTCATGATTCAATTCATGATTCATGATTCAATTTATGATTCATGATTCGATTCATGATTCACGATTCATGATTCAATTCATTATTCATGATTCATGATTCATGATTAAATTCATGATTCAATTTATGATTCATGATTCAATTTATGATTCATGATTCAATTCATGATTTAACTCATGATTCATGATTCAATTCATGATTCATGATTCGATTCATGATTCATGATTCATGATTTAATTCATGATTCATGATTCATAATTCATGATTGGATTCATGATTCATGATTCATGAATCAATTCACGATTCGATTCTTGATTCAATTCATGATTCATGATTCGATTTATGATTCATGATTCATGATTCAATTCATGATTCATGACACATGATTCATGATTCAATTCATGATTCATAATTCATGATTCATGATTCGATTCATGATTTATGATTTAATTCATGATTCAATTCATGATTCATGATTCGATTCATGATTCATGATTCAATTCATGATTCATGATTCAATTCATGATTCGATTCCTGATTCAATTCATGATTCATGATTTGATTTTTGATTCATGATTCATTAATCAATTCATGATTCATGATTCATTATTCATGATTCAATTCATGATTCATGATTCATGATTTAATTCATGATTAAATTCATGATTCAATTCATGATTGATGATTCAATTCATGATTCAATTCATGAATTATGATTCGATTCATGATTTATTATTTAATTCATGATTCAATTCATGATTCATGATTCATGATTCGATTCATGATTCAATTCATGATTCATGATTCATAATTCATGATTCGATTAATGATTCATGATTCATGATTCGATTCATGATTTATGATTTAAGTCATGATTAATTTCATGATTCATGATTCGATTCATGATTCATGATTCGATTCATGATTCATGATTCATGATTTATGATTCATGATTCGATTCATGAGTCATGATTCTTGATTCAATTCAAGATTCATTATTCATGATTCATGATTCAATTCATGATTCATCATTCGATTCATGATTCATGATTCTTGATTCAATTCAAAATTCATGATTCATGATTCATGATTCAATTCATGATTCAATTCATGATTCATGATTCATGATTCAATTCATGATTCATGATTCGATTCATGATTCAATTCATGATTCATAATTCGATTCATGATTCATAATTAAATTCATGATTCATGATTCAATTCATGATTCATGATTCAATTCATGATTCGATTCCTGATTAAATTCATGATTCATGATTTGATTTTTGATTCATGATTCATTTAATGATTCATGATTCATGATTCAATTCATGATTCATGATTCATGATTCAATTCATTATTCAATTCATGATTTATGATTCATGATTCAATTTATGATTCATGATTCATGATTCATGATTCAATTCATGAATCATGATTTATGATTCAATTCATGATTCAATTCATGATACATGATTTATGATTCAATTCATGATTCATAATTCATGATTCATGATTCAATTCATAATTTATGATTCATGATTCATGAATCATGATTCAATTCATGATTCATGATTTAATTCATGATTCATGATTTGATTCATGATTCATTATTCATGATTTTATTCATGATTCAAGATTGATGATTTTATTCATGATTCATGATTCAATTCATGATTCATGATTCATGATTCATGATTTATGATTCATGATTCATGATTCAATTCATGATTCATGATTCAATTCATGATTCTTGATTCGATTCATGATTCATGATTCAATTCATGATTCATGATTCAATTTATGATTCATGATTCGATTCATGATTCTTGATTCATGAATTATGATTCAATTCATGATTCATGATTCATGATTCAATTCATGATTCATGATTCAATTCATGATTCAATTCATGATTCAATTCATGATTCATGATTCATGATTCAATTCATGATTCATGATTCGATTCATGATTCAATTCATGATTCATAATTCGATTCATGATTCATGATTCAATTCATGATTCATGATTGAATTCATGATTCGATTCCTGATTAAATTCATGATTCATGATTTGATTTTTGATTCATGATTCATTTAATGATTCATGATTCATGATTCAATTCATGATTCAATTCATTATTCAATTCATGATTTATGATTCATGATTCAATTTATGATTCATGATTCATGATTCATGATTCATGATTCAATTCATGAATCATGATTTATGATTCAATTCATGATTCAATTCATGATACATGATTTATGATTCAATTCATGATTCATAATTCATGATTCATGATTCAATTCATAATTTATAATTCATGATTCATGAATCATGATTCAATTCATGATTCATGATTTAATTCATTATTCATGATTTGATTCATGATTCATTATTCATGATTTTATTCATGATTCAAGATTCATGATTTTATTCATGATTCATGATTCAATTCATGATTCATGATTTATGATTCATTATTCATGATTTATGATTCATGATTCATGATTCAATTCATGATTCATGATTCATTTCATGATTCTTGATTCGATTCATGATTCATGATTCAATTCATGATTCATGATTCAATTTATGATTCATGATTCGATTCATGATTCACGATTCATGATTCAATTCATTATTCATGATTCATGATTCATGATTAAATTCATGATTCAATTTATGATTCATGATTCAATTTATGATTCATGATTCAATTCATGATTTAACTCATGATTCATGATTCAATTCATGATTCATGATTCGATTCATGATTCATGATTCATGATTTAATTCATGATTCATGATTCATAATTCATGATTGGATTCATGATTCATGATTCATGAATCAATTCACGATTCGATTCTTGATTCAATTCATGATTCATGATTCGATTTATGATTCATGATTCATGATTCAATTCATGATTCATGACACATGATTCATGATTCAATTCATGATTCATAATTCATGATTCATGATTCGATTCATGATTTATGATTTAATTCATGATTCAATTCATGATTCATGATTCGATTCATGATTCATGATTCAATTCATGATTCATGATTCAATTCATGATTCGATTCCTGATTCAATTCATGATTCATGATTTGATTTTTGATTCATGATTCATTAATCAATTCATGATTCATGATTCATTATTCATGATTCAATTCATGATTCATGATTCATGATTTAATTCATGATTAAATTCATGATTCAATTCATGATTGATGATTCAATTCATGATTCAATTCATGAATTATGATTCGATTCATGATTTATTATTTAATTCATGATTCAATTCATGATTCATGATTCATGATTCGATTCATGATTCAATTCATGATTCATGATTCATAATTCATGATTCGATTAATGATTCATGATTCATGATTCGATTCATGATTTATGATTTAAGTCATGATTAATTTCATGATTCATGATTCGATTCATGATTCATGATTCGATTCATGATTCATGATTCATGATTTATGATTCATGATTCGATTCATGAGTCATGATTCTTGATTCAATTCAAGATTCATTATTCATGATTCATGATTCAATTCATGATTCATCATTCGATTCATGATTCATGATTCTTGATTCAATTCAAAATTCATGATTCATGATTCATGATTCAATTCATGATTCAATTCATGATTCATGATTCATGATTCAATTCATGATTCATGATTCGATTCATGATTCAATTCATGATTCATAATTCGATTCATGATTCATAATTAAATTCATGATTCATGATTCAATTCATGATTCATGATTCAATTCATGATTCGATTCCTGATTAAATTCATGATTCATGATTTGATTTTTGATTCATGATTCATTTAATGATTCATGATTCATGATTCAATTCATGATTCATGATTCATGATTCAATTCATTATTCAATTCATGATTTATGATTCATGATTCAATTTATGATTCATGATTCATGATTCATGATTCAATTCATGAATCATGATTTATGATTCAATTCATGATTCAATTCATGATACATGATTTATGATTCAATTCATGATTCATAATTCATGATTCATGATTCAATTCATAATTTATGATTCATGATTCATGAATCATGATTCAATTCATGATTCATGATTTAATTCATGATTCATGATTTGATTCATGATTCATTATTCATGATTTTATTCATGATTCAAGATTGATGATTTTATTCATGATTCATGATTCAATTCATGATTCATGATTCATGATTCATGATTTATGATTCATGATTCATGATTCAATTCATGATTCATGATTCAATTCATGATTCTTGATTCGATTCATGATTCATGATTCAATTCATGATTCATGATTCAATTTATGATTCATGATTCGATTCATGATTCACGATTCATGATTCAATTCATTATTCATGATTCATGATTAAATTCATGATTCAATTTATGATTCATGATTCAATTTATGATTCATGATTCAATTCATGATTTAACTCATGATTCATGATTCAATTCATGATTCATGATTCGATTCATTATTCATGATTTAATTCATGATTCATGATTCATAATTCATGATTGGATTCATGATTCATGATTCATGAATCAATTCACGATTCGATTCTTGATTCAATTCATGATTCATGATTCGATTTATGATTCATGATTCATGATTCAATTCATGATTCATGACTCATGATTCATGATTCAATTCATGATTCATAATTCATGATTCATGATTCGATTCATGATTTATGATTTAATTTATGATTCAATTCATGATTCATGATTCGATTCATGATTCATGATTCAATTCATGATTCATGATTCAATTCATGATTCGATTCCTGATTCAATTCATGATTCATGATTTGATTTTTGATTCATGATTCATGATTCAATTCATGATTCATGATTCATTATTCATGATTCAATTCATGATTCATGATTCATGATTTAATTCATGATTAAATTCATGATTCAATTCATGATTCAATTCATGATTCAGTTCATGAATTATGATTCGATTCATGATTTATTATTTAATTCATGATTCAATTCATGATTCATGATTCATGATTCGATTCATGATTCATGATTCATGATTCAATTCATGATTCATGATTCATAATTCATGATTCGATTAATGATTCATGATTCATGATTCGATTCATGATTTATGATTTAAGTCATGATTAATTTCATGATTCATGATTCGATTCATGATTCATGATTCATGATTTATGATTCATGATTCGATTCATGAGTCATGATTCTTGATTCAATTCAAGATTCATTATTCATGATTCATGATTCAATTCATGATTCATGATTCGATTCATGATTTATGATTCATGATTCAATTCATTAATTATGATTAAATTCATGATTTATAATTCATGATTCATGATTCAATTCATGATTCATGATTTATGAATCATGATTCATGATTCAATTCATGATTCATGATTCAATTCATGATTCATGATTCATGATTCAATTCATGATTCGATTTCTGATTTAATTCATGATTCATGATTTGATTTATGATTTATGATTCATGATTCAATTCATGATTCATGCTTCATGATTCATGATTCATGATTCAATTCATGATTCATGATTCATGATTCAATTCATTATTCATGATTCATGATTCAATTCATGATTCATGATTCGATTCATGATTCAATTCATGATTCATGATTCATGATTCAATTTATGATTCATGATTCAATTCATGATTCAATTCATGATTCAATTCATGATTCAATTCATGATTCATGATTCGATTCATGATTCAATTCATGATTCATGATTCAATTCATAATTCGATTCATGATTCAATTCATGATTCATAATTCATGATTTATGATTCAATTCATGATTCATGATTCATGATTCAATTCATGATTCATAATTCATGATTCATGATTCAATTCATGATTCATGATTCAATTCATGATTCGATTCCTGATTCAATTCATGATTCATGATTCATGATTCATGATTCAATTCATGATTCATGATTCATGATTCAATTCATTATTCATGATTCATGATTCAATTCATGATTTATGATTCAACTCATGATTCATGATTCAATTCATGATTCATGATTCATGATTCAATTTATGATTCATGATTTAATTCATGATTCAATTCATGATTCAATTCATTATTCATGATTCATGATTCATGATTCGATTCATGATTCAATTCATGATTCGTGATTCATGATTCAATTCATAATTCAATTCATGATTCGATTCATGATTCAATTCATGATTCATGATTCATGATTCATGATTCAATTCATGATTCATAATTCATGATTTATGATTCAATTCATGATTCATGATTCATGATTTAATTCATGATTCATGATTCAATTCATGATTCGATTCCTGATTCAATTCATGATTCATGATTCATGATTCAATTCATTATTCATGATTCATGATTCAATTCATGATTCATGATTCAATTCATGATTCAATTCATGATTCAATTCATGATTCATGATTCCTGATTCGATTCATGATTCAATTCATGATTCATGATTCATGATTCGATTCATGATTCAATTCATGATTCATGATTCATGATTCAGCATTCATGATTCAATTCATGATTCATAATTCATGATTTATGATTCAATTCATGATTCATGATTCATGTTTCATGGTTTAATTCATGATTCATGATTCAATTCATGATTCATAATTCATGATTCATGATTCAATTCATGATTCATGATTCATGATTCAATTCATGATTCGATTCCTGATTCAATTCATGATTCATGATTCATGATTCATGATTCAATTCATGATTCATGATTCATGATTCAATTCATTATTCATGATTCATGATTCAATTCATGATTTATGATTCAACTCATGATTCATGATTCAATTCATAATTCTTGATTCATGAATTATGATTCGATACGTGATTCATGATTCATGATTTGATTTATGATTCATGATTCAATTCATGATTCATGCTTCATGATTCATGATTCATGATTTAATTCATGATTCATGATTCATGATTCAATTCATGATTCATGATTCATGATTCAATTCATGATTCATGATTCAATTCATGATTCAATTCATGATTCATGATTCAATTCATGATTCATGATTCGATTCATGATTCAATTCATGATTCATAATTCGATTCATGATTCATGATTCAATTCATGATTCATGATTCAATTCATGATTCGATTCCTGATTAAATTCATGATTCATGATATGATTTTTGATTTATGATTCATGATTCATTTAATGATTCATGAATCATGATTCATGATTCAATTCATGATTCATGATTCAATTCATTATTCAATTCATGATTTATGATTCATGATTCAATTTATGATTCATGATTCATGATTCATGATTCAATTCATGAATCATGATTTATGATTCAATTCATGATTCAATTCATGATACATGATTTATGATTCAATTCATGATTCATAATTCATGATTCATGATTCAATTCATAATTTATAATTCATGATTCAAATCATGACTCATGATTCATGATTCATGATTCAAATCATGACTCATGATTCATGATTCAATTCATGATTCATGATTCATGATTCAAATCATGATTCATCATTCGATTCATGATTCATGATTCTTGATTCAATTCAAAATTCATGATTCATGATTCATGATTCAATTCATGATTCATCATTCGATTCATGATTCATGATTCTTGATTCAATTCAAAATTCATGATTCATGATTCATGATTCAATTCATGATTCAATTCATGATTCATGATTCATGATTCAATTCATGATTCATGATTCGATTCATGATTCAATTCATGATTCATAATTCGATTCATGGTTAATAATTAAATTCATGATTCATGATTCAATTCATGATTCATGATTCAATTCATGATTCGATTCCTGATTAAATTCATGATTCATGATTTGATTTTTGATTCATGATTCATTTAATGATTCATGATTCATGATTCAATTCATGATTCATGATTCATGATTCAATTCATTATTCAATTCATGATTTATGATTCATGATTCAATTTATGATTCATGATTCATGATTCATGATTCAATTCATGAATCATGATTTATGATTCAATTCATGATTCAATTCATGATACATGATTTATGATTCAATTCATGATTCATAATTCATGATTCATGATTCAATTCATAATTTATGATTCATGATTCATGAATCATGATTCAATTCATGATTCATGATTTAATTCATGATTCATGATTTGATTCATGATTCATTATTCATGATTTTATTCATGATTCAAGATTGATGATTTTATTCATGATTCATGATTCAATTCATGATTCATGATTCATGATTCATGATTCATGATTTATGATTCATGATTCATGATTCAATTCATGATTCATGATTCAATTCATGATTCTTGATTCGATTCATGATTCATGATTCAATTCATGATTCATGATTCAATTTATGATTCATGATTCGATTCATGATTCACGATTCATGATTCAATTCATTATTCATGATTCATGATTAAATTCATGATTCAATTTATGATTCATGATTCAATTTATGATTCATGATTCAATTCATGATTTAACTCATGATTCATGATTCAATTCATGATTCATGATTCGATTCATTATTCATGATTTAATTCATGATTCATGATTCATAATTCATGATTGGATTCATGATTCATGATTCATGAATCAATTCACGATTCGATTCTTGATTCAATTCATGATTCATGATTCGATTTATGATTCATGATTCATGATTCAATTCATGATTCATGACTCATGATTCAATTCATGATTCATAATTCATGATTCATGATTCGATTCATGATTTATGATTTAATTCATGATTCAATTCATGATTCATGATTCGATTCATGTTTCATGATTCAATTCATGATTCATGATTCAATTCATGATTCGATTCCTGATTCAATTCATGATTCATGATTTGATTTTTGATTCATGATTCATGATTCAATTCATGATTCATGATTCATTATTCATGATTCAATTCATGATTCATGATTCATGATTTAATTCATGATTAAATTCATGATTCAATTCATGATTCAATTCATGATTCAGTTCATGAATTATGATTCGTTTCATGATTTATTATTTAATTCATGATTCAATTCATGATTCATGATTCATGATTCGATTCATGATTCATGATTCATGATTCAATTCATGATTCATGATTCATAATTCATGATTCGATTAATGATTCATGATCATGATTCGATTCATGATTTATGATTTAAGTCATGATTAATTTCATGATTCATGATTCGATTCATGATTCATGATTCATGATTTATGATTCATGATTCGATTCATGAGTCATGATTCTTGATTCAATTCAAGATTCATTATTCATGATTCATGATTCAATTCATGATTCATGATTCGATTCATGATTTATGATTCATGATTCAATTCATTAATTATGATTAAATTCATGATTTATAATTCATGATTCATGATTCAATTCATGATTCATGATTTATGAATCATGATTCATGATTCAATTCATGATTTATGATTCAATTCATGATTCATGATTCATGATTCAATTCATGATTCGATTTCTGATTTAATTCATGATTCATGATTTGATTTATGATTTATGATTCATGATTCAATTCATGATTCATGCTTCATGATTCATGATTCATGATTCAATTCATGATTCATGATTCATAATTCAATTCATTATTCATGATTCATGATTCAATTCATGATTCATGATTCGATTCATGATTCAATTCATGATTCATGATTCATGATTCAATTTATGATTCATGATTCAATTCATGATTCAATTCATGATTCAATTCATGATTCAATTCATGATTCATGATTCGATTCATGATTCAATTCATGATTCATGATTCAATTCATAATTCGATTCATGATTCAATTCATGATTCATAATTCATGATTTATGATTCAATTCATGATTCAGGATTCATGATTCAATTCATGATTCATAATTCATGATTCATGATTCAATTCATGATTCATGATTCATGATTCAATTCATGATTCGATTCCTGATTCAATTCATGATTCATGATTCATGATTCATGATTCATGATTCAATTCATGATTCATGATTCATGATTCAATTCATTATTCATGATTCATGATTCAATTCATGATTTATGATTCAACTCATGATTCATGATTCAATTCATGATTCATGATTCATGATTCAATTTATGATTCATGATTTAATTCATGATTCAATTCATGATTCAATTCATGATTCATGATTCATGATTCATGATTCAATTCATGATTCAATTCATGATTCGTGATTCATGATTCAATTCATAATTCAATTCATGATTCGATTCATGATTCAATTCATGATTCATGATTCATGATTCATGATTCAATTCATGATTCATAATTCATGATTTATGATTCAATTCATGATTCATGATTCATGATTTAATTCATGATTCATGATTCAATTCATGATTCGATTCCTGATTCAATTCATGATTCATGATTCATGATTCAATTCATTATTCATGATTCATGATTCAATTCATGATTCATGATTCAATTCATGATTCAATTCATGATTCAATTCATGATTCATGATTCCTGATTCGATTCATGATTCAATTCATGATTCATGATTCATGATTCGATTCATGATTCAATTCATGATTCATGATTCATGATTCAGCATTCATGATTCAATTCATGATTCATAATTCATGATTTATGATTCAATTCATGATTCATGATTCATGTTTCATGGTTTAATTCATGATTCATGATTCAATTCATGATTCATAATTCATGATTCATGATTCAATTCATGATTCATGATTCATGATTCAATTCATGATTCGATTCCTGATTCAATTCATGATTCATGATTCATGATTCATGATTCAATTCATGATTCATGATTCATGATTCAATTCATTATTCATGATTCATGATTCAATTCATGATTTATGATTCAACTCATGATTCATGATTCAATTCATGATTCTTGATTCATGAATTATGATTCGATACGTGATTCATGATTCATGATTTGATTTATGATTCATGATTCAATTCATGATTCATGCTTCATGATTCATGATTCATGATTTAATTCATGATTCATGATTCAATTCATGATTCATGATTCAATTCATGATTCATGATTCAATTCATGATTCAATTCATGATTCATGATTCATGATTCAATTCATGATTCATGATTCGATTCATGATTCAATTCATGATTCATAATTCGATTCATGATTCATGATTCAATTCATGATTCATGATTCAATTCATGATTCGATTCCTGATTAAATTCATGATTCATGATATGATTTTTGATTCATGATTCATGATTCATTTAATGATTCATGAATCATGATTCATGATTCAATTCATGATTCATGATTCAATTCATTATTCAATTCATGATTTATGATTCATGATTCAATTTATGATTCATGATTCATGATTCAATTCATGAATCATGATTTATGATTCAATTCATGATTCAATTCATGATACATGATTTATGATTCAATTCATGATTCATAATTCATGATTCATGATTCAATTCATAATTTATAATTCATGATTCAAATCATGACTCATGATTCATGATTCATGATTCAAATCATGACTCATGATTCATGATTCAATTCATGATTCATGATTCATGATTCAAATCATGACTCATGATTCATGATTCATGATTCAATTCATGATTCATGATTCAATTCATGATTTATGATTTAATTCATGATTCATGATTCAATTAATGATTCATGATTCATGATTCAATTCATGATTCATGATTTGATTCATGATTCATGATTCATGATTTTATTCATGATTCATGATTCAATTCATGATTCATGATTCAAATCATGATTCATGATTCATGATTTATGATTCATGATTCATGATTCATGATTTATGATTCATGATTCATGATTCAATTCATGATTCATGATTCATGATTCATGATTCAATTCAAGATTCTTGATTCGATTCATGATTCATGATTCAATTCATGATTCATGATTCAATTTATGATTCATGATTCGATTCATGATTCATGATTCATGATTCAATTCATTATTCATGATTCATGATTCATGATTCAAGTCATGATTCATGATTAAATTCATGATTCAATTTATGATTCATGATTCAATTCATGATTTAACTCATGATTCATGATTCAATTCATGATTCATGATTCGATTCATGATTCATGATTCATGATTCAATTCATGATTCATGATTCATAATTCATGATTGGATTCATAATTTATGAATCATGATTCATGAATCAATTCATGATTTGATTCATGATTCAATTCATGATTCATGATTCGATTTATGATTCATGATTCATGATTCAATTCATGATTCATGATTCATGATTCATGATTCGATTCATGATTTATGATTTAATTCATGATTCAATTCATGATTCATGATTCGATTCATGATTTATGATTCATGATTCAATTCATGATTCATAATTCATGATTCATGATTCGATTCATGATTTATGATTTAATTCATGATTCAATTCATGATTCATGATTCGATTCATGATTCATGATTCAATTCATGATTCATGATTCAATTCATGATTCGATTCCTGATTCAATTCATGATTCATGATTTGATTTTTGATTCATGAATCATGATTCAATTCATGATTCATTATTCATGATTCAATTCATGATTCATGATTCATGATTCAATTCATGATTAAATTCATGATTCAATTCATGATTCATGATTCAATTCATGATTCAATTCATGAATTATGATTCGATTCATGATTTATTACTTAATTCATGATTCAATTCATGATTCATGATTCATGATTCGATTCATGATTCATGATTCATGATTCGATTCATGATTCATAATTCATGATTCGATTAATGATTCATGATTCATGATTCGATTCATGATCTATGATTTAAGTCATGATTAATTTCATGATTCATGATTCGATTCATGATTCATGACTCACTTCATGATTCATGATTCATGATTTATGATTCATGATTCGATTCATGAGTCATGATTCTTGATTCAATTCAAGATTCATGATTCATGATTCATGATTCAATTCATGATTCATCATTTGATTCATGATTCTTGATTCAATTCAAGATTCATGATTCATGATTTGATTCATGATTCATGATTTATGAATCATGATTCATGATTTATGATTCATCATTCGATTCATGATTCATGATTCAATTCATGATTCATGATTCAATTCATGATTCATCATTCGATTCATGATTCATGATTCTTGATTCAATTCAAGATTCATGATTCATGATTCATGATTCAATTCATGATTCATGATTCGATTCATGATTCATGATTCATGATTCAATTCATTAATTATGATTAAATTCATGATTCATAATTCATGATTCATGATTCAATTCATGATTCATGATTTATGAATCATGATTCATGATTCAATTCATGATTCATGATTCATGATTCAATTCATGATTCATGATTCGATTCATGATTCATGATTAAATTCATGATTCATGATTCAATTCATGATTCGATTCATGATTAAATTCATGATTCATGATTTGATTTTTGATTCATGATTCATGATTCATTTAATGATTCATGATTCATGATTCAATTCATGATTCATGATTCAATTCATTATTCAATTCATGATTTATGATTCATGATTCAATTTATGATTCATGATTCATGATTCATGATTCATGATTCAATTTATGAATCATGATTTATGATTCAATTCATGATTCAATTCATGATACATGATTTATGATTCAATTCATGATTCATAATTCATGATTCATGATTCAATTCATAATTTATAATTCATGATTCATGAATCATGATTTAATTCATGATTCATGATTTAATTTATGATTCATGATTCAATTCATGATCCATGATTCATGATTCAATTCATGATTTATGATTCAATTCATGATTCATGATTCAATTAATGATTCACGATTCATGATTCAATTCATGATTCATGATTTGATTCATGATTCATGATTCATGATTTTATTCATGATTCATGATTCATGATTTTATTCATGATTCATGATTCAATTCATGATTCATGATTCATGATTCATGATTCATGATTTATGATTCATGATTCATGATTCATGATTCAATTCATGATTCATGATTCATGATTCAATTCATGATTCTTGATTCGATTCATGATTCAATTCATGATTCATGATTCAATTCATGATTCATGATTCAATTTATGATTCATGATTCGATTCATGATTCATGATTCATGATTCAATTCATTGTTCATGATTCATGATTCATGATTCAAGTCATGATTCATGATTAAATTCATGATTAAATTTATGATTCATGATTCAATTTATGATTCATGATTCAATTCATGATTTAACTCATGATTCATGATTCAATTCATGATTCATGATTCGATTCATGATTCATGATTCATGATTCAATTCATGATTCATGATTCATAATTCATGATTGGATTCATAATTTATGAATCATGATTCATGAATCAATTCATGATTTGATTCATGATTCAATTCATGATTCATGATTCGATTTATGATTCATGATTCATGATTCAATTCATGATTCATGATTCATGATTCATGATTCGATTCATGATTTATGATTTAATTCATGATTCAATTCATGATTCATGATTCGATTCATGATTCATGATTCATGATTCAATTCATGATTCATAATTCATGATTCATGATTCGATTCATGATTTATGATTTAATTCATGATTCAATTCATGATTCATGATTCGATTCATGATTCATGATTCAATTCATGATTCATGATTCAATTCATGATTCGATTCCTGATTCAATTCATGATTCATGATTTGATTTTTGATTCATGAATCATGATTCAATTCATGATTCATTATTCATGATTCAATTCATGATTCATGATTCATGATTCAATTCATGATTAAATTCATGATTCAATTCATGATTCATGATTCAATTCATGATTCAATTCATGAATTATGATTCGATTCATGATTTATTACTTAATTCATGATTCAATTCATGATTCATGATTCATGATTCGATTCATGATTCATGATTCGATTCATGATTCATAATTCATGATTCGATTAATGATTCATGATTCATGATTCGATTCATGATCTATGATTTAAGTCATGATTAATTTCATGATTCATGATTCGATTCATGATTCATGATTCATGACTCATTTCATGATTCATGATTCATGATTTATGATTCATGATTCGATTCATGAGTCATGATTCTTGATTCAATTCAAGATTCATGATTCATGATTCATGATTCAATTCATGATTCATCATTTGATTCATGATTCTTGATTCAATTCAAGATTCATGATTCATGATTTGATTCATGATTCATGATTTATGAATCATGATTCATGATTTATGATTCATCATTCGATTCATGATTCATGATTCAATTCATGATTCATGATTCAATTCATGATTCATCATTCGATTCATGATTCATGATTCTTGATTCAATTCAAGATTCATGATTCATGATTCATGATTCAATTCATGATTCATGATTCGATTCATGATTCATGATTCATGATTCAATTCATTAATTATGATTAAATTCATGATTCATAATTCATGATTCATGATTCAATTCATGATTCATGATTTATGAATCATGATTCATGATTCAATTCATGATTCATGATTCATGATTCAATTCATGATTCATGATTCGATTCATGATTCATGATTAAATTCATGATTCATGATTCAATTCATGATTTGATTCATGATTAAATTCATGATTCATGATTTGATTTTTGATTCATGATTCATTTAATGATTCATGATTCATGATTCAATTCATGATTCATGATTCAATTCATTATTCAATTCATGATTTATGATTCATGATTCAATTTATGATTCATGATTCATGATTCATGATTCATGATTCAATTTATGAATCATGATTTATGATTCAATTCATGATTCAATTCATGATACATGATTTATGATTCAATTCATGATTCATAATTCATGATTCATGATTCAATTCATAATTTATAATTCATGAATCATGAATCATGATTTAATTCATGATTCATGATTTAATTCATGATTCATGATTCAATTCATGATCCATGATTCATGATTCAATTCATGATTTATGATTCAATTCATGATTCATGATTCAATTAATGATTCACGATTCATGATTCAATTCATGATTCATGATTTGATTCATGATTCATGATTCATGATTTTATTCATGATTCATGATTCATGATTTTATTCATGATTCATGATTCAATTCATGATTCATGATTCATGATTCATGATTCATGATTTATGATTCATGATTCATGATTCATGATTCAATTCATGATTCATGATTCATGATTCATGATTCAATTCATGATTCTTGATTCGATTCATGATTCAATTCATGATTCATGATTCAATTCATGATTCATGATTTAATTTATGATTCATGATTCGATTCATGATTCATGATTCATGATTCAATTCATTATTCATGATTCATGATTCATGATTCAAGTCATGATTCATGATTAAATTCATGATTCAATTTATGATTCATGATTCAATTTATGATTCATGATTCAATTCATGATTTAACTCATGATTCATGATTCAATTCATGATTCATGATTCGATTCATGATTCATGATTCATGATTCATAATTCATGATTGGATTCATAATTTATGAATCATGATTCATGAATCAATTCATGATTCGATTCCTGATTCAATTCATGATTCATGATTCGATTTATGATTCAATTCATGATTCGATTCATGATTCATGATTCAATTCATGATTCATGATTCAATTCATGATTCATGATTCATGATTCATGATTCAATTCATGATTCATGATTCAATTCATGATTCAATTCATGATTCGATTCATGATTCATGATTCAATTCATGATTCATGTTTCATGATTCAATTCATGATTCATGATTCATGATTCGATTCATGATTTATGATTTAATTCATGATTCAATTCATGATTCATGATTCGATTCATGATTCATGATTCATGATTCAATTCATGATTCATAATTCATGATTCATGATTCGATTCATGATTTATGATTTAATTCATGATTCAATTCATGATTCATGATTCAATTCATGATTCATGATTTGATTTTTGATTCATGATTCATGATTCAATTCATGATTCATGATTCATTATTCATGATTCATGATTCATGATTCAATTCATGATTAAATTCATGATTCAATTCATGATTCAATTCATGATTCATGATTCAATTCATGATTCAATTCATGATTCATGAATAAATTCATGATTGAATTCATGAATTATGATTCGATTCATCATTTATTATTTAATTCATGATTCGAATCATGATTCATGATTCATGATTCAATTCATGATTTATGATTCATAATTCATGATTGGATTCATAATTTATGAATCATGATTCATGAATCAATTCATGATTCGATTCCTGATTCAATTCATGATTCATGATTCGATTTATGATTCAATTCATGATTTGATTCATGATTCATGATTCAATTCATGATTCATGATTCATGATTCAATTCATGATTCATGATTCATGATTCATGATTCAATTCATGATTCATGATTCAATTCATGATTCAATTCATGATTCGATTCATGATTCATGATTCAATTCATGATTCATGTTTCATGATTCAATTCATGATTCATGATTCATGATTCGATTCATGATTTATGATTTAATTCATGATTCAATTCATGATTCATGATTCGATTCATGATTCATGATTCATGATTCAATTCATGATTCATAATTCATGATTCATGATTCGATTCATGATTTATGATTTAATTCATGATTCAATTCATGATTCATGATTCAATTCATGATTCATGATTTGATTTTTGATTCATGATTCATGATTCAATTCATGATTCATGATTCATTATTCATGATTCATGATTCATGATTCAATTCATGATTAAATTCATGATTCAATTCATGATTCAATTCATGATTCATGATTCAATTCATGATTCAATTCATGATTCATGATTCAATTCATGATTCAATTCATGAATTATGATTCGATTCATCATTTATTATTTAATTCATGATTCGAATCATGATTCATGATTCATGATTCGATTCATGATTCATGATTCATGATTCAATTCATGATTTATGATTCATAATTCATGATTCGATTAATGATTCATGATTCATGATTCGATTAATGATTTATGATTTAAGTCATGATTCATTTCATGATTCTTGATTCGATTCATGATTCATGATTCATGACTCACTTCATGATTCATGATTCGATTCATGAGTCATGATTCTTGATTCAATTCAAGATTCATGATTCATGATTCAATTCATGATTCATCATTCGATTCATGATTCATGATTCTTGATTCAATTCAAGATTCATGATTCATGATTCATGATTCATGATTCGATTCATGATTCATGATTCATGATTCAATTCATTAATTATGATTAAATTCATGATTCATAATTCATGATTCATGATTCATTTCATAATTCATGATTTATGAATCATGATTCATGATTTATGAATCATGATTCATGATTTATGAATCATGATTCATGATTCAATTCATGATTCATTCTTCAATTCATGATTCATAATTCATGATTCATGATTCAATTCATGATTCATGATTCATGATTCAATTCATGATTCATGATTCAATTCATGATTTATGATTCAATTCATGATTCGATTCCTGATTCAATTCATGATTCATGATTTGATTTATGATTCATGATTCAATTCATGATTCATGATTCATGATTCAATTCATGATTTATGATTCATGATTCATTTAATAATCATGATTCATGATTCAATTCATGATTCATGATTCAATTCATGATTCAATTCATGATTCATGATTCAATTTATGATTCCTGATTCAATTCATGATTCAATTCATGATTCAATTCATGATTCATGATTCATGATTCGATTCATGATTTGATTCATGATTCATGATTCATGATTCAACTCATGATTCATGATTCAATTCATGATTCATGATTCATAATTCATGATTGGATTCATGATTCATGATTCATGATTCATGAATCAATTCGTGATTCGATTCCTGATTCAATTCATGATTCATGATTCGATTTATGATTCATGATTCATGATTCAATTCATGATTCATGATTCATGATTCATGATTCAATTCATGATTCATGATTCAATTCATGATTCAATTCATGATTCAATTCATGATTTATGATTCATGATTCAATTCATGATTCATGATTCATTATTCAATTCATGATTCATGATTCGATTCATGATTTATGATTGATGATTCAATTTATGATTCATGATTCATGATTCATGATTCAATTCATGATTCATGATTCAATTCATGATTCAATTCATGATTCATGATTCATGATTCAATTCATGATTCATAATTCATAATTCATGATTAAATTCATAATTTATAATTCATGATTCATGATTCATGATTCAATTCATGATTCATGATTCAATTCATGATTCATAATTCATGATTCAATTCATAATTTATAATTCATGATTCATGATTCATGATTCGAGTTATGATTCATTATTCATGATTCAAATCATGATTCATGATTCATGATTCATTATTCGATTCATGATTCATGATTCGTGATTCATGATTCAATTCACGATTTATGATTCGATTCATGATTCATAATTCATGATTCATGATTCAATTCACAATTTATGGTTCGATTCATGATTCATGATTCAATTAATAATTCATGATTCATGATTCAATTCATGATTCATGATTCAATTCATGATTCATGATTCATGATTCAATTCATGATTCATGATTCATGATTCAATTCATGATTCATGATTCATGATTCAATTCATAATTCATGATTTATGATTCATGATTCATAATTCATGATTCATGATTCAATTCATGATTCTTGATTCGATTCATGATTCCTGATTCAATTCATGATTCATGATTCAATTCATAATTCATGATTCGATTCATGATTCATGATTCATGATTCAATTCATGATTTAATTCATGATTCATGATTCAAGTCATGATTCATGATTCAATTCATGATTCAATTCACGATTTATGATTCGATTCAAGATTCATAATTCATGATTCATGATTTAATTCACGATTTATGATTCGATTCATGATTCATGATTCAATTAATAATTCATGATTCATGATTCAATTAATAATTCATGATTCATGATTCAATTCATGATTCATGATTCAATTCATGATTCATGATTCATGATTCAATTCATGATTCATGATTCATGATTCAATTCATGATTCATGATTCATGATTCAATTCATGATTCATGATTCAATTCATGATTCATGATTCAAGATTCAATTCATGATTCATAATTCATGATTCAATTCATGATTCTTGATTCGATTCATGATTCATGATTCAACTCATGATTCATGATTCAATTCATGATTCATGATTCGATTCTTGATTCATGATTCATGATTCAATTCATGATTCATGATTCATAATTCATGATTGGATTCATGATTCATTATTCATGATTCGATTTATGATTCATGATTTATGATTCAATTCATGATTCATGATTCATGATTCATGATTCAATTCATGATTCATGATTCAATTCATGATTCAATTCATGATTCAATTCATGATTTATGATTCATGATTCAATTCATGATTCATGATTCATGATTCATGATTCAATTCATGATTCATGATTCGATTCATGATTTATGATTGATGATTCAATTTATGATTCATGATTCATGATTCATGATTCAATTCATGATTCATGATTCAATTCATGATTCATGATTCATGATTCAATTCATGATTCATAGTTCATGATTCATGATTCAATTCATAATTTATAATTCATGATTCATGATTCATGATTCATGATTCATGATTCAATTCATGATTCATGATTCAATTCATGATTCATGATTCAAATCATTATTCATGATTCATGAATCATGATTCATGATTCATGATTCAATTCATGATTCACGATTCATGATTCAATTCATGATTCATGATTCGATTCATGATTCTTGATTCAATTCATAATTCAATTCATAATTCAAGATTCATGATTCATGATTCAATTCATGTTTCATAATTCATGATTCAATTCATGATTCATGATTCATGATTCAATTCATAATTGAATTCATGATTCATAATTCATGATTCATGATTCAATTCATGATTCATGATTCATGATTCATGGTTCATGATTCAATTCATGATTCATGATTCATGATTCAATTCATGATTCATAATTCATGATTCAATTCATGATTCAATTCATGATTCGATTCCTGATTCAATTTATGATTCATGATTCAATTTATGATTCATGATTTAATTCATGATTCGATTCCTGATTCAGTTCATAATTCATGATTCAATTCATAATTCATGATTCAGGATTCAATTCATGATTCATGATTCAATTCATAATTCAATTCATGATTTATGATTCAACTCATGATTTATGATTCAACTCATGATTTATGATTCGATTCATGATTCTTGATTCATGAATTATGATTCGATTCGTGATTCAGGATTCATGATTTGATTTATGATTCATGATTCATGATTCAATTCATGATTCATGATTCATGATTCAATTCATGATTCATGATTCATTATTCATGATTTAATTCATGATTCATGATTCATGATTCAATTCATGATTCATGATTCATGATTCATGATTCAATTCATGATTCATGATTCATGATTCAATTCATGATTCATGATTCAATTCATGATTCATAATTCATGATTCATGATTCAATTCATGATTCTTGATTCGATTCATGATTCATGATTCAATTCATGATTTAATTCATAATTCATGATTCGATTCATGATTCAATTCATAATTCATGATTTATGATTCATGATTCATGATTCAATTCATGATTCATGATTTAAGATTCAATTCATGATTCATAATTCATTATTCATGATTCAATTCATGATTCTTTATTCGATTCATGATTCAACTCATGATTCATGATTCAATTCATGATTCATGATTCGATTCTTGATTCATGATTTATGATTCAATTCATGATTTATGATTCATTATTCATGAATCAATTCATGATTCGATTCCTGATTCAATTCATGATTCATGATTCGATTTATGATTCATGATTCATGATTCAATTCATGATTCATGATTCAATTCATGATTCATGATTCAATTCATGATTCATGATTCAATTCATGATTCAATTCATGATTCATGATTCATGATTCATGATTCAATTCATGATTCATGATTCGATTCATGATTTATGATTGATGATTCAATTTATGATTCATGATTCATGATTCAATTCATGATTCATGATTCAATTCATGATTCATAGTTCATGATTCATGATTCAATTCATAATTTATAATTCATGATTCATGATTCATGATTTAATTCATGATTCATGATTCAATTCATGATTCATGATTCAATTTATGATTCATGATAAGATTCATGATTCATGATTCAAATCATTATTCATGATTCATGAATCATGATTCGATTCATGATTCATGATTCGTGATTCAATTCATGATTCATGATTCATGATTCAATTCATGATTCATGATTTGATTCATGATTCATGATTCAATTCACGATTTATGATTCGATTCATGATTCATGATTCAATTAATAATTCATGATTCAGGATTCAATTCATGATTCATGATTTGATTCATGATTCATGATTCAATTCATAATTCATGATTTATGATTCATGATTCATGATTCAATTCATGATTCATGATTCAAGATTCAATTCATGATTCATAATTCATGATTCATGATTCAATTCATGATTCTTGATTCGATTCATGATTCAACTCATGATTAATGATTCAATTCAAGATTCATGATTCGATTCTTGATTCATGATTCATGATTCAATTCATGATTCGATTCCTGATTCAATTCATGATTCATGATTTGATTTATGATTCGAGATTCATGATTCAATTCATGATTCATGATTCAATTCATGATTCATGATTTAATTCATGATTCAATTCATGATTCAATTCATGATTTATGATTCATGATTCAATTCATGATTCATGATTCATGATTCATGATTCATGATTCAAATCATGATTCTTGATTCGATTCATGATTTATGATTCATGATTCAATTCATGATTCAATTCATGATTCATAATTCATGATTCAATTCATGATTCATAGTTCATGATTCATGATTCAATTCATAATTTTTAATTCATGATTCATGATTCATGATTAAATTCATGATTCATGATTCAATTCATGATTCATGATAAGATTCATGATTCATGATAAGATTCATGATTCATGATTCAAATCATTATTCATGATTCATGAATCATGATTCGATTTATGATTCATGATTCGTGATTCAATTCATGATTCATGATTCAATTCATGATTCATGATTCAATTCATGATTCATGATTAGTGATTTAATTCAAAATTCATGATTCATGATTCAATTCATAATTCAATTTATGATTCATGATTCATGATTCAATTCATGTTTCATGATGCATGATTCAATCCATGATTCATGATTCATGATTCAATTCATAATTGAATTCATGATTCATGATTCATGATTCATGATTCAATTCATGATTCATGATTCATGATTCATGATTCAATTCATGATTCATGATTCATGATTCAATTCATGATTCATGATTCAATTCATAATTCAATTCATGATTTATGATTCAACTCATGATTCATGATTCGATTCATGATTCTTGATTCATGAATTATGATTCGATTCGTGATTCATGATTTGATTTATGATTCATGATTCATGATTCAATTCATGATTCATGCTTCATGATTCATGATTCATGATTTAATTCATGATTCATGATTCAATTCATGATTCATGATTCATGATTCAATTCATGATTCATGATTCAATTCATGATTCAATTCATGATTCATGATACATGATTCAATTCATGATTCATGATTCAATTCATGATTCAATTCATGATTCATGATTTGATTTTTGATTCATGATTCATGATTCAATTCATGATTCATGATTCATGATTCAATTCATGATTCATGATTCAATTCATGATTCATAATTCATGATTCATGATTCAATTCATGATTCTTGATTCGATTCATGATTCATGATTCAATTCATGATTCATGATTTAATTCATAATTCATGATTCGATTCATGATTCATATTCAATTCATAATTCATGATTTATGATTCATGATTCATGATTCAATTCATGATTTATGATTCAATTCATGATTCATGATTCATAATTCATGATTGGATTCATGATTCATGATTCATGATTCATGAATCAATTCGTGATTCGATTCCTGATTCAATTCATGATTCATGATTCGATTTATGATTCATAATTCATGATTCAATTCATGATTCATGATTCATGATTCATGATTCAATTCATGATTCATGATTCAATTCATGATTCAATTCATGATTCAATTCATGATTTATGATTCATGATTCAATTCATGATTCATGATTCATTATTCAATTCATGATTCATGATTCGATTCATGATTTATGATTGATGATTCAATTTATGATTCATGATTCATGATTCATGATTCAATTCATGATTCATGATTCAATTCATGATTCAATTCATGATTCATGATTCATGATTCAATTCATGATTCATAATTCATAATTCATGATTCAATTCATAATTCATGATTCAATTCATAATTTATAATTCATGATTCATGATTCATGATTCAATTCATGATTCATGATTCATGATTCATGATTCGATTCATGATTCATGATTCGTGATTCATGATTCAATTTACAATTTATGATTTGATTCATGATTCATAATTCATGATTCATGATTCAATTCACGATTTATGGTTCGATTCATGATTCATGATTCAATTAATAATTCATGATTCAATTCATGATTCATGATTCAATTCATGATTCATGATTCATGATTCAATTCATGATTCATGATTCAATTCATGATTCATGATTCATGATTCAATTCATAATTCATGATTCATGATTTATGATTCATGATTCATGATTCAATTCATAATTCATGATTCAATTCATGATTCATGCTTCATGATTCATGATTCAATTCATGATTCTTGATTCGATTCATGATTCCTGATTCCTGATTCAATTCATGATTCATGATTCAATTCATAATTCATGATTCGATTCATGATTCATGATTCATGATTCAATTCATGATTTAATTCATGATTCAAGTCATGATTCATGATTCAATTCATGATTTAATTCATGATTCATGATTCAATTCATGATTCAATTCACGATTTATGATTCGATTCAAGATTCATAATTCATGATTCATGATTCAATTCACGATTTATGATTCGATTCATGATTCATGATTCAATTAATAATTCATGATTCATGATTCAATTCATGATTCATGATTCAATTCATGATTCATGATTCATGATTCAATTCATGATTCATGATTCATGATTCAATTCATGATTCATGATTCATGATTCAATTCATGATTCATGATTCAATTCATAATTCATGATTCAATTCATGATTCATGATTCAACATTCAATTCATGATTCATAATTCATGATTCAATTCATGATTCTTGATTCGATTCATGATTCATGATTAAACTCATGATTCATGATTCAATTCATGATTCATGATTCGATTCTTGATTCATGATTCATGATTCAATTCATGATTCATGATTCATAATTCATGATTGGATTCATGATTCATGATTCATGATTCAATTCATGATTCATGATTCAATTCATGATTCAATTCATGATTTATGATTCATGATTCAATTCATGATTCATGATTCATGATTCATGATTCAATTCATGATTCATGATTCGATTCATGATTTATGATTGATGATTCAATTTATGATTTTATGATTCATGATTCATGATTCATGATTCAATTCATGATTCATGATTCAATTCATGATTCAATTCATGATTCATGATTCATGATTCAATTCATGATTCATAGTTCATGATTCATGATTCAATTCATAATTTATAATTCATGATTCATGATTCATGATTCATGATTCAATTCATGATTCATGATTCAATTCATGATTCATGATTCAATTCATGATTCATGATAAGATTCATGATTCATGATTCATGATTCAAATCATTATTCATGATTCATGAATCATGATTCGATTCATGATTCATGATTCATGATTCAATTCATGATTCATGATTCATGATTCAATTCATGATTCATGATTCGATTCATGATTCATGATTCAATTCATGATTCATGATTAATGATTTAATTCATGATTCATGATTCTTGATTCAATTCATAATTCAATTCATAATTCATGATTCATGATTCATGATTCAATTCATAATTGAATTCATGATTCATAATTCATGATTCATGATTCAATTCATGATTCATGATTCATGATTCATGGTTCATGATTCAATTCATGATTCATGATTCAATTCATGATTCATAATTCATGATTTATGATTCAATTCATGATTCAATTCATGATTCGATTCCTGATTCAATTTATGATTCATGATTCAATTTATGATTCATGATTTAATTCATGATTCGATTCCTGATTCAGTTCATAATTCATGATTCAATTCATAATTCATGATTCAGGATTCAATTCATGATTCATGATTCAATTCATAATTCAATTCATGATTTATGATTCAACTCATGATTTATGATTCAACTCATGATTTATGATTCGATTCATGATTCTTGATTCATGAATTATGATTCGATTCGTGATTCAGGATTCATGATTTAAATTAATATGATTCATGATTCATGATTCATGATTCAATTCGTGATTCATGATTCATGATTCAATTCATGATTCATGATTCATTATTCATGATTTAATTCATGATTCATGATTCATGATTCAATTCATGATTCATGATTCATGATTCAATTCATGATTCATGATTCATTATTCATGATTCAATTCATGATTCATGATTCATGATTCAATTCATGATTCATAATTCATGATTCATGATTCAATTCATGATTCTTGATTCGATTCATGATTCATGATTCAATTCATGATTCATGATTTAATTCATAATTCATGATTCGATTCATGATTCATGATTCAATTCATGATTCATGATTTAAGATTCAATTCATGATTCATAATTCATTATTCATGATTCAATTCATAATTCTTTATTCGATTCATGATTCATGATTCAACTCATGATTCATGATTCAATTCATGATTCATGATTCGATTCTTGATTCATGATTTATGATTCAATTCATGATTCATGATTCATGATTCATGAATCAATTCATGATTCGACTCCTGATTCATGATTCGTGATATGATTCAATTCATGATTCATGATTCGATTCATGATTCAATTCATGATTTATGATTCATGATTCAATTCATGATTCATGATTCATGATTCAATTCATGATTCATGATTTAAGATTCAATTCATGATTCATAATTCATTATTCATGATTCAATTCATGATTCTTTATTCGATTCATGATTCAACTCATGATTCATGATTCAATTCATGATTCATGATTCGATTCTTGATTCATGATTTATGATTCAATTCATGATTCATGATTCATGATTCAATTCATGATTCATGATTCAATTCATGATTCATGATTCATGATTCAATTCATGATTCATGATTCATGAATCAATTCATGATTCGATTCCTGATTCAATTCATGATTCATGATTCGATTTATGATTCATGATTCATGATTCAATTCATGATTCATGATTCATGATTCAATTCATGATTCATGATTCAATTCATGATTCAATTCATGATTCAATTCATGATTCAATTCATGATTTATGATTCATGATTCAATTCATGATTCATGATTCATGATTCATGATTCAATTCATGATTCATGATTCGATTCATGATTTATGATTGATGATTCAATTTATGATTCATGATTTATGATTCAATTCATGATTCATGATTCAATTCATGATTCAATTCATGATTCATGATTCATGATTCAATTCATGATTCATAGTTCATGATTCATGATTCAATTCATAATTTATAATTCATGATTCATGATTCATGATTTAATTCATGATTCATGATTCAATTCATGATTCATGATTCAATTTATGATTCATGATAAGATTCATGATTCATGATTCAAATCATTATTCATGATTCATGAATCAATTCATGATTCATGATTTGATTCATGATTCATGATTCAATTCACGATTTATGATTCGATTCATGATTCATGATTCAATTAATAATTCATGATTCATGATTCAATTCATGATTCATGATTTGATTCATGATTCATGATTCATGATTCAATTCATAATTCATGATTTATGATTCATGATTCATGATTCAATTCATGATTCATGATTCAAGATTCAATTCATGATTCATAATTCATGATTCATGATTCAATTCATGATTCTTGATTCGATTCATGATTCAACTCATGATTAATGATTCAATTCAAGATTCATGATTCGATTCTTGATTCATGATTCATGATTCAATTCATGATTCGATTCCTGATTCAATTCATGATTCATGATTTGATTTATGATTCGAGATTCATGATTCAATTCATGATTCATGATTCAATTCATGATTCATGATTTAATTCATGATTCAATTCATGATTCAATTCATGATTTATGATTCATGATTCAATTCATGATTCATGATTCATGATTCATGATTCAAATCATGATTCTTGATTCGATTCATGATTTATGATTCATGATTCAATTCATGATTCAATTCATGATTCATAATTCATGATTCAATTCATGATTCATAGTTCATGATTCATGATTCAATTCATAATTTTTAATTCATGATTCATGATTCATGATTAAATTCATGATTCATGATTCAATTCATGATTCATGATAAGATTCATGATTCATGATAAGATTCATGATTCATGATTCATGATTCAAATCATTATTCATGATTCATGAATCATGATTCGATTTATGATTCATGATTCGTGATTCAATTCATGATTCATGATTCAATTCATGATTCATGATTCAATTCATGATTCATGATTAGTGATTTAATTCATAATTCATGATTCATGATTCAATTCATAATTCAATTTATGATTCATGATTAATGATTCAATTCATGTTTCATGATTCATGATTCAATCTATGATTCATGATTCATGATTCAATTCATAATTGAATTCATGATTCATGATTCATGATTCATGATTCAATTCATGATTCATGATTCATGATTCATGATTCAATTCATGATTCATGATTCATGATTCAATTCATGATTCATGATTCAATTCATAATTCAATTCATGATTTATGATTCAACTCATGATTCATGATTCGATTCATGATTCTTGATTCATGAATTATGATTCGATTCGTGATTCATGATTTGATTTATGATTCATGATTCATGATTCAATTCATGATTCATGCTTCATGATTCATGATTCATGATTTAATTCATGATTCATGATTCAATTCATGATTCATGATTCATAATTCAATTCATGATTCATGATTCAATTCATGATTCAATTCATGATTCATGATTTATGATTCAATTCATGATTCATGATTCGATTCATGATTCAATTCATGATTCATGATTCAATTCGTGATTCGATTCCTGATTCAATTCATGATTCATGATTCGATTTATGATTCATAATTCATGATTCATGATTCATGATTCATGATTCATGATTCATGATTCAATTCATGATTCATGATTCAATTCATGATTCAATTCATGATTCAATTCATGATTTATGATTCATGATTCAATTCATGATTCATGATTCATTATTCAATTCATGATTCATGATTCGATTCATGATTTATGATTGATGATTCAATTTATGATTCATGATTCATGATTCATGATTCAATTCATGATTCATGATTCAATTCATGATTCAATTCATGATTCATGATTCATGATTCAATTCATGATTCATAATTCATAATTCATGATTCAATTCATAATTCATGATTCAATTCATAATTTATAATTCATGATTCATGATTCATGATTCAATTCATGATTCATGATTCATGATTCATGATTCGATTCATGATTCATGATTCGTGATTCATGATTCAATTTACAATTTATGATTTGATTCATGATTCATAATTCATGATTCATGATTCAATTCACGATTTATGGTTCGATTCATGATTCATGATTCAATTAATAATTCATGATTCATGATTCAATTCATGATTCATGATTCAATTCATGATTCATGATTCATGATTCAATTCATGATTCATGATTCATGATTCAATTCATGATTCATGATTCAATTCATGATTCATGATTCATGATTCAATTCATAATTCATGATTCATGATTTATGATTCATGATTCATGATTCAATTCATAATTCATGATTCAATTCATGATTCATGCTTCATGATTCATGATTCAATTCATGATTCTTGATTCGATTCATGATTCCTGATTCCTGATTCAATTCATGATTCATGATTCAATTCATAATTCATGATTCGATTCATGATTCATGATTCATGATTCAATTCATGATTTAATTCATGATTCAAGTCATGATTCATGATTCAATTCATGATTTAATTCATGATTCATGATTCAATTCATGATTCAATTCACGATTTATGATTCGATTCAAGATTCATAATTCATGATTCATGATTCAATTCACGATTTATGATTCGATTCATGATTCATGATTCAATTAATAATTCATGATTCATGATTCAATTCATGATTCATGATTCAATTCATGATTCATGATTCATGATTCAATTCATGATTCATGATTCATGATTCAATTCATGATTCATGATTCATGATTCAATTCATGATTCATGATTCAATTCATAATTCATGATTCAATTCATGATTCATGATTCAACATTCAATTCATGATTCATAATTCATGATTCAATTCATGATTTTTGATTCGATTCATGATTCATGATTAAACTCATGATTCATGATTCAATTCATGATTCATGATTCGATTCTTGATTCATGATTCATGATTCAATTCATGATTCATGATTCATAATTCATGATTGGATTCATGATTCATGATTCATGATTCATGATTCAATTCATGATTCATGATTCAATTCATGATTCAATTCATGATTTATGATTCATGATTCAATTCATGATTCATGATTCATGATTCAATTCATGATTCATGATTCGATTCATGATTTATGATTGATGATTCAATTTATGATTTTATGATTCATGATTCATGATTCATGATTCAATTCATGATTCATGATTCAATTCATGATTCAATTCATGATTCATGATTCATGATTCAATTCATGATTCATAGTTCATGATTCATGATTCAATTCATAATTTATAATTCATGATTCATGATTCATGATTCATGATTCAATTCATGATTCATGATTCAATTCATGATTCATGATTCAATTCATGATTCATGATAAGATTCATGATTCATGATTCATGATTCAAATCATTATTCATGATTCATGAATCATGATTCGATTCATGATTCATGATTCATGATTCAATTCATGATTCATGATTCATGATTCAATTCATGATTCATGATTCGATTCATGATTCATGATTCAATTCATGATTCATGATTAATGATTTAATTCATGATTCATGATTCTTGATTCAATTCATAATTCAATTCATAATTCATGATTCATGATTCATGATTCAATTCATAATTGAATTCATGATTCATAATTAATGATTCATGATTCAATTCATGATTCATGATTCATGATTCATGGTTCATGATTCAATTCATGATTCATGATTCATGATTCAATTCATGATTCATAATTCATGATTTATGATTCAATTCATGATTCAATTCATGATTCGATTCCTGATTCAATTTATGATTCATGATTCAATTTATGATTCATGATTTAATTCATGATTCGATTCCTGATTCAGTTCATAATTCATGATTCAATTCATAATTCATGATTCAGGATTCAATTCATGATTCATGATTCAATTCATAATTCAATTCATGATTTATGATTCAACTCATGATTTATGATTCAACTCATGATTTATGATTCGATTCATGATTCTTGATTCATGAATTATGATTCGATTCGTGATTCAGGATTCATGATTTAAATTAATATGATTCATGATTCATGATTCAATTCGTGATTCATGATTCATGATTCAATTCATGATTCATGATTCATTATTCATGATTTAATTCATGATTCATGATTCATGATTCAATTCATGATTCATGATTCATGATTCAATTCATGATTCATGATTCATTATTCATGATTCAATTCATGATTCATGATTCATGATTCAATTCATGATTCATAATTCATGATTCATGATTCAATTCATGATTCTTGATTCGATTCATGATTCATGATTCAATTCATGATTCATGATTTAATTCATAATTCATGATTCGATTCATGATTCATGATTCAATTCATGATTCATGATTTAAGATTCAATTCATGATTCATAATTCATTATTCATGATTCAATTCATAATTCTTTATTCGATTCATGATTCATGATTCAACTCATGATTCATGATTCAATTCATGATTCATGATTCGATTCTTGATTCATGATTTATGATTCAATTCATGATTCATGATTCATGATTCATGAATCAATTCATGATTCGACTCCTGATTCATGATTCGTGATATGAATCAATTCATGATTCATGATTCGATTCATGATTCAATTCATGATTTATGATTCATGATTCAATTCATGATTCATGATTCATGATTCAATTCATGATTCATGATTTAAGATTCAATTCATGATTCATAATTCATTATTCATGATTCAATTCATGATTCTTTATTCGATTCATGATTCAACTCATGATTCATGATTCAATTCATGATTCATGATTCGATTCTTGATTCATGATTTATGATTCAATTCATGATTCATGATTCATGATTCAATTCATGATTCATGATTCAATTCATGATTCATGATTCATGATTCAATTCATGATTCATGATTCATGAATCAATTCATGATTCGATTCCTGATTCAATTCATGATTCATGATTCGATTTATGATTCATGATTCATGATTCAATTCATGATTCATGATTCATGATTCAATTCATGATTCATGATTCAATTCATGATTCATGATTCAATTCATGATTCAATTCATGATTCAATTCATGATTTATGATTCATGATTCAATTCATGATTCATGATTCATGATTCATGATTCAATTCATGATTCATGATTCGATTCATGATTTATGATTGATGATTCAATTTATGATTCATGATTCATGATTCAATTCATGATTCATGATTCAATTCATGATTCATAGTTCATGATTCATGATTCAATTCATAATTTATAATTCATGATTCATGATTCATGATTTAATTCATGATTCATGATTCAATTCATGATTCATGATTCAATTTATGATTCATGATAAGATTCATGATTCATGATTCAAATCATTATTCATGATTCATGAATCATGATTCGATTCATAATTCATGATTCGTGATTCAATTCATGATTCATGATTCATGATTCAATTCATGATTCATGATTTGATTCATGATTCATGATTCAATTCACGATTTATGATTCGATTCATGATTCATGATTCAATTAATAATTCATGATTCATGATTCAATTCATGATTCATGATTTGATTCATGATTCATGATTCATGATTCAATTCATAATTCATGATTTATGATTCATGATTCATGATTCAATTCATGATTCATGATTCAAGATTCAATTCATGATTCATAATTCATGATTCAATTCATGATTCTTGATTCGATTCATGATTCAACTCATGATTAATGATTCAATTCAAGATTCATGATTCGATTCTTGATTCATGATTCATGATTCAATTCATGATTCGATTCCTGATTCAATTCATGATTCATGATTTGATTTATGATTCGAGATTCATGATTCAATTCATGATTCATGATTCAATTCATGATTCATGATTTAATTCATGATTCAATTCATGATTCAATTCATGATTTATGATTCATGATTCAATTCATGATTCATGATTCATGATTCATGATTCAAATCATGATTCTTGATTCGATTCATGATTTATGATTCATGATTCAATTCATGATTCAATTCATGATTCATAATTCATGATTCAATTCATGATTCATAGTTCATGATTCATGATTCAATTCATAATTTTTAATTCATGATTCATGATTCATGATTAAATTCATGATTCATGATTCAATTCATGATTCATGATAAGATTCATGATTCATGATAAGATTCATGATTCATGATTCATGATTCAAATCATTATTCATGATTCATGAATCATGATTCGATTTATGATTCATGATTCGTGATTCAATTCATGATTCATGATTCAATTCATGATTCATGATTCAATTCATGATTCATGATTAGTGATTTAATTCATAATTCATGATTCATGATTCAATTCATAATTCAATTTATGATTCATGATTAATGATTCAATTCATGTTTCATGATTCATGATTCAATCTATGATTCATGATTCATGATTCAATTCATAATTGAATTCATGATTCATGATTCATGATTCATGATTCAATTCATGATTCATGATTCATGATTCATGATTCAATTCATGATTCATGATTCATGATTCAATTCATGATTCATGATTCAATTCATAATTCAATTCATGATTTATGATTCAACTCATGATTCATGATTCGATTCATGATTCTTGATTCATGAATTATGATTCGATTCGTGATTCATGATTTGATTTATGATTCATGATTCATGATTCAATTCATGATTCATGCTTCATGATTCATGATTCATGATTTAATTCATGATTCATGATTCAATTCATGATTCATGATTCATAATTCAATTCATGATTCATGATTCAATTCATGATTCAATTCATGATTCATGATTTATGATTCAATTCATGATTCATGATTCGATTCATGATTCAATTCATGATTCATGATTCAATTCATGATTCGATTCCTGATTAAATTCATGATTCATGATTTGATTTTTGATTCATGATTCATGATTCAATTCATGATTCATGATTCAATTCATGATTCAATTCATGATTTATGATTCATGATTCAATTTATGATTCATGATTCATGATTCAATTCATGATTCATGATTCAATTCATGATTCATAGTTCATGATTCATTATTCAATTCATAATTTATAATTCATGATTTATGATTCATGATTCAATTCATGATTCATGATTCAATTCATGATTCATGATTCATGATTCAAATCATTATTCATGATTCATGAATCATGATTCGATTCATGATTCGTGATTCAATTCATGATTCATGATTCAGGGTTCAATTC
Source organism: Mixophyes australis (assembly GCA_036250195.1). Lineage (NCBI taxonomy): Eukaryota > Metazoa > Chordata > Amphibia > Anura > Limnodynastidae > Mixophyes > Mixophyes australis. Next base: position 261,471,459 of record JAVHZZ010000004.1, read on the forward strand.
ATGATTCATGATTCAGGGTTCAATTAATGATTCATGATTCGATTTATGATTCATGATTCAATTCATGATTCATGATTAATGATTTAATTCATGATTCATGATTCATGATTCATGATTCAATTCATGTTTCATGATTAATGATTTAATTCATGATTCATGATTCATGATTCATGATTCAATTCATGTTTCATGATTCATGATTCAATTCATGATTCAATTCATGATTCATGATTCATAATTCAATTCATGATTCATGATTCATGATTCATGATTCAATTCATGTTTCATGATTCATGATTCAATTCATGATTCATGATTCATGATTCAATTCATAATTCAATTCATGGTTCATGATTCATGATTCATGATTCAATTCATGATTCATGATTCATGATTCATGATTTAATTAATTATTCGATTCCTGATTCAATTCATGATTCATGATTCAATTCATAATTCATGATTGAATTCATGATTCAATTCATAATTTAATTCATGATTTATGATTCAACTCATGATTCATGATTCGATTCATGATTCTTGATTCATGAATTATGATTCGATTCGTGATTTATGATTCATGATTTGATGTATTATTCATGATTTATGATTCAATTCATGATTCATGCTTGATTCATGATTCATGATTTAATTCATGATTCATGATTCATGATTCAATTCATGATTCATGATTCATGATTCATGATTCAATTCATGATTCATGATTCGATTCATGATTTAATTCATGATTCATGATTCAATTCATGATTCGAATACTGATTAAATTCATGATTCATGATTTGATTTTTGATTCATGATTCATGATTAAATTCATGATTCATTATTCATGATTCAATTCATGATTCATGATACATGATTCAATTCATGATTCATAATTCATGATTCATGATTCAATTCATGATTCTTGATTCGATTCATGATTCAATTCATGATTCATGATTCAATTCATAATTTATGATTCGATTCATGATTCTTAAGTTCATGAATTATGATTCGATTCGTGATTTATGATTCATGATTTGATTTATTATTCATGATTTATGATTCAATTCATGATTCATGCTTGATTCATGATTCATGATTTAATTCATGATTCATGATTCATGATTCAATTCATGATTCATGATTCAATTCATGATTCATGATTCAATTCATGATTCATGATTCGATTCATGATTTAATTCATGATTCTCGATTCAATTCATGATTCGATTCCTGATTAAATTCATGATTCATGATTTGATTTTTGATTCATGATTCATGATTAAATTCATGATTCATTATTCATGATTCAATTCATGATTCATGATACATGATTCAATTCATGATTCATGATTCATGATTCATGATTCAAGTCATGATTCATGATTCAATTCATGATTTAATTCATGATTCATGATTCAATTCATGATTCGATTCCTGATTCAATTCATGATTCATGATTCGATTTATGATTCATGATTCATGATTCAATTCATGATTCAACTCATGATTCATGATTCAATTCATTATTCATGATTCGATTCTTGATTCATGATTCATGATTTGATTCATGATTCATAATTCATGATTGGATTCATGATTCATGATTCATGAATCAATTTATGATTCGATTCCTGATTCAATTCATGATTCATGATTCGATTTATAATTCATGATTCATGATTCAATTCATGATTCATGATTCATAATTCAATTCATGATTCATGATTCAATTCATGATTGAATTCATGATTCGATTCATGATTCATGATTCATGATTCATGATTCATGATTCAATTCATGATTCGATTCATGATTCATGATTCAATTCATGTTTCATGATTCATGATTCAATTCATGATTTATGATTCATGATTCAATTCATGATTCATGATTCAATTCATGATTCATGATTCAATTCTTGATTCATAGTTCATGATTCATGATTCAATTCATAATTTATAATTCATGATTCATGATTCATGATTCAATTCATGATTCATAGTTCATGATTCATGATTCAATTCATAATTTATAATTCATGATTCATGATTCATGATTCAATTCATAATTCATGATTCAATTCATGATTCATGATTCATGATAAGATTCATGATTCATGATTCATGATACAATTTATGATTCATAGTTCATGATTCATGATTCAATTCATGATTCATGATTCAATTCATGATTCAACTCATGATTCATGATTCAATTCATGATTCATGATTCATGATTCATGATTCAATTCATGATTCAACTCATGATTCATGATTCAATTCATTATTCATGATTCGATTCTTGATTCATGATTCATGATTTGATTCATGATTCATAATTCATGATTGGATTCATGATTCATGAATCAATTTATGATTCGATTACTGATTCAATTCATGATTCATGATTTGATTTATGATTCATAATTCAAATCATGATTCAATTCATGATTCGATTCATGATTCATGATTCATGATTAAATTCATGTTTCATGATTCATGATTCATGATTAAATTCATGATTTATGATTCAATTCATGATTCATGATTCATGATTCAATTCATGATTCAATTCATGATTTATGATTCATGATTCAATTTATGATTCATGATTCATGATTCATGATTCAATTCATGATTCATGATTCAATTCATGATTCATAGTTCATAATTCATGATTCAATTCATAATTTATAATGCATGATTCATGAATCATGATTCGATTCATGATTCATGATTCGTGATTCAATTCATGATTCATGATTCATGATTCAATTCATGATTCATGATTTGATTCATGATTCCTGATTCAATTCATGATTAATGATTAATGATTTAATTCATGATTCATGATTCATGATTCAATTCATAATTCAATTCATGATTCATGATTCATGATTCATGATTCAATTCATGTTTCATGATTCATGATTCAATTCATTAATTATGATTCATGATTCAATTCATAATTCAATTCATGGTTCATGATTCATGATTCATGATTCATGATTCAATTCATGATTCATGATTCATGATTCATGATTCATGATTTAATTCATTATTCGATTCCTGATTCAATTCATGATTCATGATTCAATTCATGATTCATGATTCAATTCATAATTCAATTCATGATTTATGATTCAACTCATGATTCATGATTCGATTCATGATTCTTGATTCATGAATTATGATTCGATTCGTGATTCATGATTCATGATTTGATTTATGATTCATGATTCATGATTCAATTCATGATTCATGCTTCATGATTCATGATTCATGATTTAATTCATGATTTATGATTCATGATTCAATTCATGATTCATGATGCATGATTCAATTCATGATTCAATTCATGATTCAATTCATGATTCATGATGCATGATTCAATTCATGATTCATGATTCGATTCATGATTCATGATTCATGATTCATGATTCAATTCATGATTCGATTCCTGATTAAATTCATGATTCATGATTTGATTTTTGATTCATGATTCATGATTCAATTCATGATTCAATTCATGATTTATGATTCATGATTCAATTTATGATTCATGATTCATGATTCATGATTCAATTCATGATTCATGATTCAATTCATGATTCATAGTTCATGATTCATGATTCAATTCATAATTTATAATTCATGACTCATGATTCATGATTCAATTCATGATTCATGATTCAATTCATGATTCATGATTCATGATTTATGATTCATGATTCAAATCATTATTCATGATTCATGAATCATGATTCGATTCATGATTCATGATTCGTGATTCAATTCATGATTCATGATTCATGATTCAATTCATGATTCATGATTCGATTCATGATTCATGATTCAATTCATGATTCATGATTAATGATTTAATTCATGATTCATGATTCATGATTCAATTCATAATTCAATTCATGATTCATGATTCATGATTCATGATTCATGATTCAATTCATGTTTCATGATTCATGATTCAATTCATTAATTATGATTCATGATTCAATTCATAATTCAATTCATGGTTCATGATTCATGATTCATGATTCATGATTCAATTTATGATTCATGATTCTCAATTTAATTCATTATTCGATTCCTGATTCAATTCATGATTCATGATTCAATTCATGATTCATGATTCATGATTCAATTCATGATTCATGATTCAATTCATAATTCAATTCATGATTTATGATTCAACTCATGATTCATGATTCGATTCATGATTCTTGATTCATGAATTATGATTCGATTCGTGATTCATGATTTGATTTATGATTCATGATTCAATTCATGATTCATGCTTCATGATTCAATTCATGATTCATGATTCAATTCATGATTCAATTCATGATTCATGATTCATGATTCAATTCATGATTCGATTCATGATTCAATTCATGATTCATGATTCAATTCATGATTCGATTCCTGATTAAATTCATGATTCATGATTTGATTTTTGATTCATGATTCATGATTAAATTCATAATTCATGATTCGATTCATGATTCATGATTCATGATTCAATTCATTATTCATGATTCATGATTCAAGTCATGATTTATGGTTCAATTCATGATTTAATTCATGATTCATGATTTAATTCATGATTCGATTCCTGATTCAATTCATGATTCATGATTCGATTTATGATTCATGATTCATGATTCAATTCATGATTCATGATTCATGATTCAATTCATGATTCAACTCATGATTCATGATTCAATTCATGATTCATGATTCGATTCTTGATTCATGATTCATGATTTAATTCATGATTCATGATTCATAATTCATGATTGGATTCATGATTCATGAATCAATTTATGATTCGATTCCTGATTCAATTCATGATTCATGATTCGATTTATGATTCATGATTCATGATTCAATTCATGATTCATGATTCATGATTCATAATTTAATTCATGATTCATGATTTAATTCATGATTCAATTCATGATTCGATTCATGATTCATGATTCATGAATCAATTCATGTTTCATGATTCATGATTCAGGATGCAATTCATGATTTATGATTCGATTCATGATTCATGATTCATGATTCAATTCATGATTCAATTCATGATTTATGATTCATGATTCAATTTATGATTCATGATTCAATTCATGATTCAATTCATGATTCATGATTCATGATTCAATTCATGATTCATAGTTCATGATTCATGATTCAATTCATAATTTATTATTCATGATTCATGATTCATGATTCAAATTATGATTCATGATTCAATTCATGATTCATGATAAGATTCATGATTCATGATTCAAATCATTATTCATGATTCATGAATCTATATTCGATTCATGATTCATGATTCGTGATTCAATTCATGATTCATGATTCAATTCATGATTCATGATTCAATTCATGATTCATGATTCATGATTCAATTCATGATTCATGATTAATGATTTAATTCATGATTCATGATTCATGATTCAATTCATAATTCAATTCATGATTCATGATTCATGATTCAATTCATGTTTCATGATTCATGATTCAATTCATGATTCAACTCATGATTCATGATTCAATTCATGATTTATGATTCATGATTCATGATTCAATTCATGATTCAACTCATGATTCATGATTTAATTCATTATTCATGATTCGATTCTTGATTCATGATTCATGATTTGATTCATGATTCATAATTCATGATTGGATTCATGATTCATGATTCATGAATCAATTTATGATTCGATTCCTGATTCAATTCATGATTCATGATTTGATTTATGATTCATAATTCAAATCATGATTCAATTCATGATTCGATTCATGATTCATGATTCATGATTAAATTCATGTTTCATGATTCAATTCATGATTCATGATTCATGATTCAATTCATGACTCAATTCATGATTTATGATTCATGATTCAATTTATGATTCATGATTCATGATTCAATTCATGATTCATGATTCAATTCATGATTCATGATTCAATTCATGATTCATAGTTCATGATTCATGATTCAATTCATAATTTATAATTCATGATTCATGATTCATGATTCAATTCATGATTCATGATTCAATTCATGATTCATGATTCATGATTTATGATTCATGATTCAAATCATTATTCATGATTCATGAATCATGATTCGATTCATGATTCATGATTCGTGATTCAATTCATGATTCAATTCATAATTCAATTCATGATTCATGATTCATGACTCATGATTCAATTCATGTTTCATGATTCATGATTCAATTCATTAATTATGATTCATGATTCAATTCATAATTCAATTCATGGTTCATGATTCATGATTCATGATTCATGATTCAATTCATGATTCATGATTCATGATTCATGATTTAATTCATTATTCGATTCCTGATTCAATTCATGATTAATGAATCAATTCATGATTCATGATTCAATTCATAATTCAATTCATGATTTATGATTCAACTCATGATTCATGATTCATGATTCAATTCATGATTCATGATTCAATTCATGATTCATGATTCAATTCATGATTCAATTCATGATTCATGATTCATGATTCAATTCATGATTCATGATTCGATTCATGATTCAATTCATGATTCATGATTCAATTCATGATTCGATTCCTGATTAAATTCATGATTCACGATTTGATTTTTGATTCATGATTCATGATTCAATTCATGATTCATGATTCAATTCATGATTCAATTCATGATTTATGATTCATGATTCAATTTATGATTCATGATTCATGATTCATGATTCAATTCATGATTCATGATTCATAGTTCATGATTCATGATTCAATTCATAATTTATAATTCATAATTCATGATTCATGATTCAATTCATGATTCATGATTCAATTCATGATTCATGATTCATGATTTATGATTCATGATTCAAATCATTATTCATGATTCATGAATCATGATTCGATTCATGATTCAATTCATGATTCATGATTCATGATTCAATTCATGATTCATGATTCGATTCATGATTCATGATTCAATTCATGATTCATGATTAATGATTTAATTCATGATTCATGATTCATGATTCAATTCATAATTCAATTCATGATTCATGATTCATGATTCATGATTCATGATTCAATTCATGATTCATGATTCAATTCATTATTCGATTCCTGATTCAATTCATAATTCATGATTCAATTCATAATTCATGATTCATGATTCAATTCATGATTCATGATTCAATTCATAATTCAATTCATGATTTATGATTCAATTCATGATTCATGATTTGATTCATGATTCTTGATTCATGAATTATGATTCGATTCGTGATTCATGATTCATGATTTGATTTATGATTCATGATTCATGATTCATGATTCAATTCATGATTCATGCTTCATGATTCATGATTTAATTCATGATTCATGATTCATGATTCAATTCATGATTCATGATTCATGATTCAATTCATGATTCATGATTCAATTCATGATTCATGATTCAATTCATGATTCATGATTAATGATTTAATTCATGATTCATGATTCATGATTCAATTCATAATTCAATTCATGATTCATGATTCATGATTCAATTCATGATTCATGATTCAATTCATTATTCGATTCCTGATTCAATTCATAATTCATGATTCAATTCATAATTCATGATTCATGATTCAATTCATGATTCATGATTCAATTCATAATTCAATTCATGATTTATGATTCAATTCATGATTCATGATTTGATTCATGATTCTTGATTCATGAATTATGATTCGATTCGTGATTCATGATTCATGATTTGATTTATGATTCATGATTCATGATTCATGATTCAATTCATGATTCATGCTTCATGATTCATGATTTAATTAATGATTCATGATTCATGATTCAATTCATGATTCATGATTCATGATTCAATTCATGATTCATGATTCAATTCATGATTCAATTCATGATTCATGATTCATGATTCAATTCATGATTCATGATTCGATTCATGATTCAATTCATGATTCATGATTCAATTCATGATTCGATTCCTGATTAAATTCATGATTCATGATTTGATTTTTGATTCATGATCCATGATTCAATTCATGATTCATGATTCATTATTCATGATTCAATTCATGATTCATAATTCATGATTCAATTCATGATTCATAATTCATGATTCATGATTCAATTCATGATTCTTGATTCGATTCATGATTCAATTCATGATTCATGATTAAATTCATAATTCATGATTCGATTCATGATTCATGATTCATGATTCAATTCATTATTCATGCCTCATGATTCATGATTCAAGTCATGATTCATGATTCAATTCATGATTTAATTCATGATTCATGATTCAATTCATGATTCAATTCCTGATTCAATTCATGATTCATGATTCGATTTATGATTCATGATTCATGATTCAATTCATGATTCACGATTCATGATTCAATTCATGATTCAACTCATGATTCATGATTCAATTCATGATTCATGATTCAATTCTTGATTCATGATTCATGATTTAATTCATGATTCATGATTGATAATTCATGATTGGATTCATGATTCATGATTCATGAATCAATTTTTGATTCGATTCCTGATTCAATTCATGATTCATGATTCGATTTATGATTCATGATTCATGATTCAATTCATGATTCATGATTCATAATTCAATTCATGATTCATGATTTAATTCATGATTCAATTCATAATTCGAATCATGATTCATGAATCAATTCATGTTTTATGATTCATGATTCATGATTCAATTCATGATTTATGATTCGATTCATGATTCATGATTCAATTCATGATTCAATTCATGATTTATGATTCATGATTCAATTTATGATTCATGATTCATGATTCATGATTCATGATTCAATTCATGATTCATGATTCAATTCATGATTCAATTCATGATTCATGATTCATGATTCAATTCATGATTTGATTCATGATTCATGATTCAATTCATGATTCATAGTTCATGATTCATGATTCAATTCATAATTTATAATTCATGATTCATGATTCATGATTCAATTCATGATTCATGATTCAATTCATGATTCATGATTCATGAAAAGATTCATGATTCATGATTCATGATTCAATTTATGATTCATAGTTCATGATTCATGATTCAATTCATAATTTATAATTCATGATTCATGATTCATTATTCAATTTATGATTTATGATTCAATTCATGATTCATGATAAGATTCATGATTCATGATTCATGATTCAAATCATTATTCATGATTCATGAATCTAGATTCGATTCATGATTCATGATTCGTGATTCAATTCATGATTCATGATTTAATTCATGATTTATGATTCGATTCATGATTCATGATTCAATTCATGATTCATGATTAATGATTTAATTCATTATTCATGATTCATGATTCAATTCATAATTCAATTCATGATTCATGATTCATGATTCATGATTCAATTCATGTTTCATGATTCATGATTCAATTCATGATTCATGATTCATGATTCAATTCATAATTCAATTCATGGTTCATGAATCATGATTCATGATTCATGATTCATGATTCAATTCATGATTCATGATTCATGATTCTTGATTCAATTCATGATTCATGATTCATGATTCGATTCATGATTCATAATTCATGATTTATGATTCAATTCATGATTCGATTCCTGATTCAATTCATGATTCAGGATTTTATTTATGATTCATGATTCAGGATTCAATTCATGATTCATGATTCATGATTCATAATTCAATTCATGATTCATGATTCAATTCATGATTCAATTCATGATTCGATTCATGATTCATGATTAAATTCATGTTTCATGATTAATAATTCATGATTCAATTCATGATTTATGATTCAATTCATGATTTATCATTCATGATTTATCATTCATGATTCAATTTATGATTAATGATTCATGATTCATGATTCATGATTCAATTCATGATTCATAGTTCATGATTCATTATTCAATTCATAATTTATAATTCATGATTTATCATTCAAGATTCAATTCATGATTCATGATTCAATTCATGATTCATGATTCATGATTCAAATCATTATTCATGATTCATGAATAATGATTCGATTCATGATTCATGATTCGTGATTCATGATTCATGATTCAATTCATGATTCATGATTCATGATTCAATTCATGATTCATGATTCATGATAAGATTCATGATTCATGATTCATGATTCAATTTATGATTCATAGTTCATGATTCATGATTCAATTCATAATTTATAATTCATGATTCATGATTCATTATTCAATTTATGATTTATGATTCAATTCATGATTCATGATTCATGATAAGATTCATGATTCATGATTCAAATCATTATTCATGATTCATGAATCTAGATTCGATTCATGATTCATGATTCGTGATTCAATTCATGATTCATGATTTAATTCATGATTCATGATTCGATTCATGATTCATGATTCAATTCATGATTCATGATTAAAGATTTAATTCATTATTCATGATTCATGATTCAATTCATAATTCAATTCATGATTCATAATTCATGATTCATGATTCAATTCATGATTCATAGTTCATGATTCATTATTCAATTCATAATTTATAATTCATGATTTATGATTCAAGATTCAATTCATGATTCAATTCATGATTCAATTCATGATTCATGATTCATGATTCAAATCATTATTCATGATTCATGAATAATGATTCGATTCATGATTCATGATTCGTGATTCAATTCATGATTCTTGATTCATGAATTATGATTCGATTCGTGATTCATGATTCATGATTTAATTCATGATTCATGATTCAATTCATGATTCATGATTCATGATTCAATTCATGATTCATGATTCAATTCATGATTCAATTCATGATTCATGATTCATGATTCAATTCATGATTCGATTCATGATTCAATTCATGATTCATGATTCAATTCATGATTCGATTCCTGATTAAATTCATGATTCATGATTTGATTTTTGATTCATGATTCATGATTCAATTCATGATTCATGATTCATTATTCATGATTCAATTCATGATTCATGATTCATGATTCAATTCATGATTCATAATTCATGATTCATGATTCAATTCATGATTCTTGATTCGATTCATGATTCAATTCATGATTCATGATTAAATTCATAATTCATGATTCGATTCATGATTCATGATTCATGATTCAATTCATTATTCATGATTCATGATTCATGATTCAAGTCATGATTCATGATTCAATTCATGATTTAATTCATGATTCATGATTCAATTAATGATTCGATTCCTGATTCAATTCATGATTCATGATTCGATTTATGATTCATGATTCATGATTCAATTCATGATTCATGATTCATGATTCAATTCATGATTCAACTCATGATTCATGATTCAATTCATGATTCATGATTCGATTCTTGATTCATGATTCATGATTTAATTCATGATTCATGATTCATAATTCATGATTGGATTCATGATTCATGATTCATGAATCAATTTATGATTCGATTCCTGATTCAATTCATGATTCATGATTCGATTTATGATTCATGATTCATGATTCAATTCATGATTCATGATTCATGATTCATAATTCAATTCATGATTCATGATTTAATTCATGATTCAATTCATGATTCGATTCATGATTCATGATTCATGAATCAATTCATGTTTCATGATTCATGATTCATGATGCAATTCATGATTTATGATTCGATTCATGATTCATGATTCATGATTAAATTCATGATTCAATTCATGATTTATGATTCATGATTCAATTGATGATTCATGATTCAATTCATGATTCAATTCATGATTCATGATTCATGATTCAATTCATGATTCATAGTTCATGATTCATGATTCAATTCATAATTTATAATTCATGATTCATGATTCATGATTCAATTCATGATTCATGATTTGATTCATGATTCATGATAAGATTCATGATTCATGATTCAAATCATTATTCATGATTCATGAATCTAGATTCGATTCATGATTCATGATTCGTGATTCAATTCATGATTCATGATTCAATTCATGATTCATGATTCATGATTCAATTCATGATTCATGATTAATGATTTAATTCATGATTCATGATTCATGATTCAATTCATAATTCAATTCATGATTCATGATTCATGATTCAATTCATGTTTCATAATTCATGATTCAATTCATGATTCAACTCATGATTCATGATTCAATTCATGATTCATGATTCATGATTCAATTCATGATTCAACTCATGATTCATGATTCAATTCATTATTCATGATTCGATTCTTGATTCATGATTCATGATTTGATTCATGATTCATAATTCATGATTGGATTCATGATTCATGATTCATGAATCAATTTATGATTCGATTCCTGATTCAATTCATGATTCATGATTTGATTTATGATTCATAATTCAAATCATGATTCAATTCATGATTCGATTCATGATTCATGATTCATGATTAAATTCATGTTTCATGATTCAATTCATGATTCATGATTCATGATTCAATTCATGACTCAATTCATGATTTATGATTCATGATTCAATTTATGATTCATGATTCATGATTCAATTCATGATTCATGATTCAATTCATGATTCATAGTTCATGATTCATGATTCAATTCATAATTTATAATTCATGATTCATGATTCATGATTCAATTCATGATTCATGATTCAATTCATGATTCATGATTCATGATTTATGATTCATGATTCAAATCATTATTCATGATTCATGGATCATGATTCGATTCATGATTCATGATTCGTGATTCAATTCATGATTCATGATTCATGATTCATTTCATGATTCATGATTCGATTCATGATTCATGATTCAATTCATGATTCATGATTAATGATTTAATTCATGATTCATGATTCATGATTCAATTCATAATTCAATTCATGATTCATGATTCATGATTCAATTCATGTTTCATGATTCATGATTCAATTCATTAATTATGATTCATGATTCAATTCATAATTCAATTCATGGTTCATGGTTCATGATTCATGATTCATGATTCATGATTCAATTCATGATTCATGATTCATGATTCATGATTTAATTCATTATTCGATTCCTGATTCAATTCATGATTAATGAATCAATTCATGATTCATGATTCAATTCATAATTCAATTCATGATTTATGATTCAACTTATGATTCATGATTCGATTCATGATTCTTGATTCATAAATTATGATTCGATTCGTGATTCATGATTTGATTTATGATTCATGATTCATGATTCAATTCATGATTCATGCTTCATGATTCATGATTTAATTCATGATTCATGATTCATGATTCAATTCATGATTCATGATTCAATTCATGATTCAATTCATGATTCATGATTCATGATTCAATTCATGATTCATGATTCGATTCATGATTCAATTCATGATTCATGATTCAATTCATGATTTGATTCCTGATTAAATTCATGATTCATGATTTGATTTTTGATTCATGATTCATGATTCAATTCATGATTCATGATTCAATTCATGATTCAATTCATGATTTATGATTCATGATTCAATTTATGATTCATGATTCATGATTCATGATTCAATTCATGATTCATGATTCAATTCATGATTCATAGTTCATGATTCATGATTCAATTCATAATTTATAATTCATAATTCATGATTCATGATTCAATTCATGATTCATAAATCAATTCATGATTCATGATTCATGATTTATGATTCATGATTCAAATCATTATTCATGATTCATGATTCAATTCATGATTCATGATTCGATTCATGATTCATGATTCAATTCATGATTCATGATTAATGATTTAATTCATAATTCAATTCATGATTCATGATTCATGATTCATGATTCAATTCATGTTTCATGATTCATGATTCAATTCATTAATTATGATTCATGATTCAATTCATAATTCAATTCATGGTTCATGATTCATGACTCATGATTCAATTCATGATTCATGATTTAATTCATTATTTGATTCCTGATTCAATTCATGATTCATGATTCAATTCATAATTCATGATTCATGATTCAATTCATGATTCATGATTCAATTCATAATTCAATTCATGATTTATGATTCAATTCATGATTCATGATTTGATTCATGATTCTTGATTCATGAATTATGATTCGATTCGTGATTCATGATTCATGATAAGATTCATGATTCATGATTCATGATTCAAATCATTATTCATGATTCATGAATCTAGATTCGATTCATGATTCATGATTCGTGATTCAATTCATGATTCATGATTTAATTCATGATTCATGATTCGATTCATGATTCATGATTCAATTCATGATTCATGATTAATGATTTAATTCATGATTCATGATTCAATTCATAATTCAATTCATGATTCATGATTCATGATTCAATTCATGTTTCATGATTCATGATTTAATTCATGATTCATGATTCAATTCATAATTCAATTCATGGTTCATGATTCATGATTCATGATTCATGATTCATGATTCAATTCATGATTCATGATTCATGATTCATGATTCTTGATTCAATTCATGATTCATGATTCATGATTCGATTCATGATTCATAATTCATGATTTATGATACAATTCATGATTCAATTCATGATTCGATTCCTGATTCAATTCATGATTCATGATTTTATTTATGATTCATGATTCAGGATTCAATTCATGAATCATGATTCATGATTCATAATTCAATTCATGATTCATGATTCAATTCATGATTCAATTCATGATTCGATTCATGATTCATGATTAAATTCATGTTTCATGATTCATGATTCATGATTCAATTCATGATTTATGATTCAATTCATGATTTATCATTCATGATTTATCATTCATGATTCAATTTATGATTAATGATTCATGATTCATGATTCATGATTCAATTCATGATTCATAGTTCATGATTCATTATTCAATTCATAATTTATAATTCATGATTTATGATTCAAGATTCAATTCATGATTCATGATTCAATTCATGATTCATGATTCATGATTCAAATCATTATTCATGATTCATGAATAATGATTCGATTCATGATTCATGATTCGTGATTCAATTCATGATTCATGATTCATGATTCAATTCATGATTCATGATTCGATTCATGATTCATGATTCAATTCATGATTCATGATTAATGATTTAATTCATGATTCATGATTCATGATTCATGATTCAATTCATGTTTCATGATTCATGATTCAATTCATGATTCATGATTCATAATTCAATTCATGATTCATGATTCATGATTCATGATTCAATTCATGTTTCATGATTCATGATTCAATTCATGATTCATGATTCATGATTCAATTCATAATTCAATTCATGGTTCATGATTCATGATTCATGATTCATGATTCAATTCATGATTCATGATTCATGATTCATGATTCATGATTTAATTCATTATTCGATTCCTGATTCAATTCATGATTCATGATTCAATTCATAATTCATGATTTATGATTCAATTCATGATTCATGATTCAATTCATAATTCAATTCATGATTTATGATTCAACTCATGATTCATGATTCGATTCATGATTCTTGATTCATGAATTATGATTCGATTCGTGATTCATGATTCATGATTTGATTTATTATTCATGATTTATGATTCAATTCATGATTCATGCTTCATGATTCATGATTCATGATTTAATTCATGATTCATGATTCATGATTCAATTCATGATTCATAGTTCATGATTCATGATTCAATTCATAATTTATAATTCATGATTCATGATTCATGATTCAATTCATGATTCATGATTCAATTCATGATTCATGATTCATGATAAGATTCATGATTCATGATTCATGATTCAATTTATGATTCATAGTTCATGATTCATGATTCAATTCATAATTTATAATTCATGATTCATGATTCAATTCATGATTCAATTCCTGATTTAATTCATGATTCGATTTATGATTCATGATTCATGATTTAATTCATGATTCATGATTCATGATTCAATTCATGATTCAACTCATGATTCATGATTCAATTCATGATTCATGATTCAATTCTTGATTCATGATTCATGATTTAATTCATGATTCATGATTCATAATTCATGATTGGATTCATGATTCATGATTCATGATTCATAATTCATGATTGGATTCATGATTCATGATTCATGAATCAATTTTTGATTCGATTCCTGATTCAATTCATGATTCATGATTCGATTTATGATTCATGATTCATGATTCAATTCATGATTCATGATTCATAATTCAATTCATGATTCATGATTTAATTCATGATTCAATTCATGATTCGATTCATGATTCATGAATCAATTCATGTTTCATGATTCATGATTCATGATTCAATTCATGATTTATGATTCGATTCATGATTCATGATTCAATTCATGATTCAATTCATGATTTATGATTCATGATTCATGATTCATGATTCATGATTCAATTCATGATTCATGATTCAATTCATGATTCAATTCATGATTCATGATTCATGATTCAATTCATGATTCATAGTTCATGATTCATGATTCAATTCATAATTTATAATTCATGATTCATGATTCATAATTCAATTCATGATTCATGATTCAATTCATGATTCATGATTCATGATAAGATTCATGATTCATGATTCATGATTCAATTTATGATTCATAGTTCATGATTCATGATTCAATTCATAATTTATAATTCATGATTCATGATTCATTATTCAATTTATGATTTATGATTCAATTCATGATTCATGATTCATGATAAGATTCATGATTCATGATTCATGATTCAAATCATTATTCATGATTCATGAATCTAGATTCGATTCATGATTCATGATTCGTGATTCAATTCATGATTCATGATTTAATTCATGATTCATGACTCGATTCATGATTCATGATTCAATTCATGATTCATGATTAATGATTTAATTCATTATTCATGATTCATGATTCAATTCATAATTCAATTCATGATTCATGATTCATGATTCATGATTCAATTCATGTTTTATGATTCATGATTCAATTCATGATTCATGATTCATGATTCAATTCATAATTCAATTCATGGTTCATGATTCATGATTCATGATTCATGATTCAATTCATGATTCATGATTCATGATTCTTGATTCAATTCATGATTCATGATTCATGATTCGATTCATGATTCATAATTCATGATTTATTATTCAATTCATGATTCAATTCATGATTCGATTCCTGATTCAATTCATGATTCATGATTCTATTTATGATTCATGATTCAGGATTCAATTCATGATTCATGATTCATGATTCATAATTCAATTCATGATTCATGATTCAATTCATGTTTCAATTCATGATTCGATTCATGATTCATGATTCATGATTAAATTCATGTTTCATGATTCATGATTCATGATTCAATTCAAGATTTATGATTCAATTCATGATTTATCATTCATGATTTATCATTCATGATTCAATTTATGATTAATGATTCATGATTCATGATTCATGATTCAATTCATGATTCATAGTTCATGATTCATTATTCAATTCATAATTTATAATTCATGATTTATGATTCAAGATTCAATTCATGATTTATGATTCAATTCATGATTCATGATTCAAATCATTATTCATGATTCATGAATAATGATTCGATTCATGATTCATGATTCGTGATTCAATTCATGATTCATGATTCAATTCATGATTCATGATTCGATTCATGATTCATGATTCAATTCATGATTCATGATTAATGATTTAATTCATGATTCATGATTCATGATTCATGATTCAATTCATGTTTCATGATTCATGATTCAATTCATGATTCAATTCATGATTCATGATTCATAATTCAATTCATGATTCATGATTCATGATTCATGATTCAATTCATGTTTCATGATTCATGATTCAATTCCTAATTCAATTCATGGTTCATGATTCATGATTCATGATTCATGATTCAATTCATGATTCATGATTCATGATTCATGATTTAATTCATTATTCGATTCCTGATTCAATTCATGATTCATGATTCAATTCATAATTCATGATTCAATTCATGATTCATGATTCAATTCATAATTCAATTCATGATTTATGATTCAACTCATGATTCATGATTCGATTCATGATTCTTGATTCATGAATTATGATTCGATTTGTGATTCATGATTCATGATTTGATTTATTATTCATGATTTATGATTCAATTCATGATTCATGCTTCATGATTCATGATTTAATTCATGATTCATGATTCATGATTCAATTCATAATTTATAATTCATGATTCATGATTCATGATTCAATTCATGATTCATGATTCAATTCATGATTCATGATTCATGATAAGATTCATGATTCATGATTCATGATTCAATTTATGATTCATAATTCATGATTCATGATTCAATTCATAATTTATAATTCATGATTCATGATTCATTATTCAATTTATGATTTATGATTCAATTCATGATTCATGATTCATGATAAGATTCATGATTCATGATTCAAATCATTATTCATGATTCATGAATCTAGATTCGATTCATGATTCATGATTCGTGATTCAATTCATGATTCGTGATTCAATTCATGATTCATGATTTAATTCATGATTCGATTCATGATTCATGATTCAATTCATGATTCATGATTAATGATTTAATTCATTATTCATGATTCATGATTCAATTCATAATTCAATTCATGATTCATGATTCATGATTCATGATTCAATTCATGTTTCATGATTCATGATTCAATTCATGATTCATGATTCATGATTCAATTCATAATTCAATTCATGGTTCATGATTCATGATTCATGATTCATGATTCATGATTCGATTCATGATTCATGATTCATGATTCTTGATTCAATTCATGATTCATGATTCATGATTCGATTCATGATTCATAATTCATGATTTATGATTCAATTCATGATTCAATTCATGATTCATGATTCTATTTATGATTCATGATTCAGGATTCAATTCATGATTCATAATTCAATTCATGATTCATGATTCAATTCATGATTCAATTCATGATTCGATTCATGATTCATGATTAAATTCATGTTTCATGATTCATGATTCAATTCATGATTCATGATTTAATTCATGATTCATGATTCGATTCATGATTCATGATTCAATTCATGATTCATGATTAATGATTTAATTCATTATTCATGATTCATGATTCAATTTATGATTCATAGTTCATGATTCATGATTCAATTCATAATTTATAATTCATGATTCATGATTCATTATTCAATTTATGATTTATGATTCAATTCATGATTCATGATTCATGATAAGATTCATGATTCATGATTCAAATCATTATTCATGATTCATGAATCTAGATTCGATTCATGATTCATGATTCGTGATTCAATTCATGATTCGTGATTCAATTCATGATTCATGATTTAATTCATGATTCGATTCATGATTCATGATTCAATTCATGATTCATGATTAATGATTTAATTCATTATTCATGATTCATGATTCAATTCATAATTCAATTCATGATTCATGATTCATGATTCATGATTCAATTCATGTTTCATGATTCATGATTCAATTCATGATTCATGATTCATGATTCAATTCATAATTCAATTCATGGTTCATGATTCATGATTCATGATTCATGATTCATGATTCGATTCATGATTCATGATTCATGATTCTTGATTCAATTCATGATTCATGATTCATAATTCATGATTTATGATTCAATTCCTGATTCAATTCATGATTCATGCTTCATGATTCATGATTTAATTCATGATTCATGATTCATGATTCAATTCATAATTTATAATTCATGATTCATGATTCATGATTCAATTCATGATTCATGATTCAATTCATGATTCATGATTCATGATAAGATTCATGATTCATGATTCATGATTCAATTTATGATTCATAGTTCATGATTCATGATTCAATTCATAATTTATAATTCATGATTCATGATTCATTATTCAATTTATGATTTATGATTCAATTCATGATTCATGATTCATGATAAGATTCATGATTCATGATTCAAATCATTATTCATGATTCATGAATCTAGATTCGATTCATGATTCATGATTCGTGATTCAATTCATGATTCGTGATTCAATTCATGATTCATGATTTAATTCATGATTCGATTCATGATTCATGATTCAATTCATGATTCATGATTAATGATTTAATTCATTATTCATGATTCATGATTCAATTCATAATTCAATTCATGATTCATGATTCATGATTCATGATTCAATTCATGTTTCATGATTCATGATTCAATTCATGATTCATGATTCATGATTCAATTCATAATTCAATTCATGGTTCATGATTCATGATTCATGATTCATGATTCATGATTCGATTCATGATTCATGATTCATGATTCTTGATTCAATTCATGATTCATGATTCATGATTCGATTCATGATTCATAATTCATGATTTATGATTCAATTCCTGATTCAATCCATGATTCATGATTCTATTTATGATTCATGATTCAGGATTCAATTCATGATTCATAATTCAATTCACGATTCATGATTCAATTCATGATTCAATTCATGATTCGATTCATGATTCATGATTCATGATTAAATTCATGTTTCATGATTCATGATTCAATTCATGATTCATGATTTAATTCATGATTCATGATTCGATTCATGATTCATGATTCAATTCATGATTCATGATTAATGATTTAATTCATTATTCATGATTCATGATTCAATTCATAATTCAATTCATGATTCATGATTCAATTCATGTTTCATGATTCAATTCATGATTCATGATTCATGATTCAATTCATAATTCATGATTCATGATTCATGATTCAATTCATGATTCATGATTCATGATTCATGATTCTTGATTCAATTCATGATTCATGATTCATGATTCGATTCATGATTCATAATTCATGATTTATAATTCAATTCATGATTCAATTCATGATTCGATTCCTGATTCAATTCATGATTCATGATTTTATTTATGATTCATGATTCAGGATTCAATTCATGATTCATGATTCATGATTCATAATTCAATTCATGATTCATGATTCAATTCATGATTCAATTCATGATTCGATTCATGATTCATGATTAAATTCATGTTTCATGATTCATGATTCATGATTCAATTCATGATTTATGATTCAATTCATGATTTATCATTCATGATTCAATTTATGATTAATGATTCATGATTCATGATTCAATTCATGATTCATAGTTCATGATTCATTTTTCAATTCATAATTTATAATTCATGATTTATGATTCAAGATTCAATTCATGATTCATGATTCAATTCATGATTCATGATTCATGATTCAAATCATTATTCATGATTCATGAATAATGATTCGATTCATGATTCATGATTCGTGATTCAATTCATGATTCATGATTCATGATTCAATTCATGATTCATGATTCGATTCATGATTCATGATTCAATTCATGATTCATGATTAATGATTTATTTCATGATTCATGATTCAATTCATGTTTCATGATTCATGATTCAATTCATGATTCAATTCATGATTCATGATTCATAATTCAATTCATGATTCATGATTCATGATTCAATTCATGTTTCATGATTCATGATTCAATTCATGATTCATGATTCATGATTCAATTCATAATTCAATTCATGGTTCATGATTCATGATTCATGATTCATGATTCAATTCATGATTCATGATTCATGATTTAATTCATTATTCGATTCCTGATTCAATTCATGATTCATGATTCAATTCATAATTCATGATTTATGATTCAATTCATGATTCATGATTCAATTCATAATTCAATTCATGATTTATGATTCAACTCATGATTCATGATTCGATTCATGGTTCATGATTCATGATTCAATTCATGATTCATAGTTCATGATTCATGATTCAATTCATAATTTATAATTCATGATTCATGATTCATGATTCAATTCATGATTCATGATTCAATTCATGATTCATGATTCATGATAAGATTCATGATTCATGATTCATGATTCATGATAAGATTCATGATTCATGATTCATGATTCAATTTATGATTCATAGTTCATGATTCATGATTCAATTCATAATTTATAATACATGATTCATGATTCATTATTCAATTTATGATTTATGATTCAATTCATGATTCATGATTCATGATAATATTCATGATTCATGATTCAAATCATTATTCATGATTCATGAATCTAGATTCGATTCATGATTCATGATTCGTGATTCAATTCATGATTCATGATTTAATTCATGATTCATGATTCGATTCATGATTCATGATTCAATTCATGATTCATGATTAATGATTTAATTCATTATTCATGATTCATGATTCAATTCATAATTCAATTCATGATTCATAATTCATGATTCATGATTCAATTCATGATTCTTGATTCGATTCATGATTCAATTCATGATTCATGATTAAATTCATAATTCATGATTCGATTTATGATTCATGATTCATGATTCAATTCATTATTCATGCCTCATGATTCATGATTCAAGTCATGATTCATGATTCAATTCATGATTTAATTCATGATTCATGATTCAATTCATGATTCAATTCCTGATTCAATTCATGATTCATGATTCGATTTATGATTCATGATTCATGATTCAATTCATGATTCATGATTCATGATTCAATTCATGATTCAACTCATGATTCATGATTCAATTCATGATTCATGATTCAATTCTTGATTCATGATTCATGATTTAATTCATGATTCATGATTCATAATTCATGATTGGTTTCATGATTCATGATTCATGAATCAATTTTTGATTCGATTCCTGATTCAATTCATGATTCATGATTCGATTTATGATTCATGATTCATGATTCAATTCATGATTCATGATTCATAATTCAATTCATGATTCATGATTTAATTCATGATTCAATTCATGATTCGATTCATGTTTCATGATTCATGAATCAATTCATGATTCATGATTCATGATTCAATTCATGATTTATGATTCGATTCATGATTCATGATTCAATTCATGATTCAATTCATGATTTATGATTCATGATTCAATTTATGATTCATGATTCATGATTCATGATTCAATTCATGATTCATGATTCAATTCATGATTCAATTCATGATTCATGATTCATGATTCAATTCATGATTCATAGTTCATGATTCATGATTCAATTCATAATTTATAATTCATGATTCATGATTCATGATTCAATTCATGATTCATGATTCAATTTATGATTCATGATTCATGATAAGATTCATGATTCATGATTCATGATTCAATTTATGATTCATAGTTCATGATTCATGATTCAATTCATAATTTATAATTCATGATTCATGATTCATTATTCAATTTATGATTTATGATTCAATTCATGATTCATGATTCATGATAAGATTCATGATTCATGATTCATGATTCAAATCATTATTCATGATTCATGAATCTAGATTCGATTCATGATTCATGATTCGTGATTCAATTCATGATTCATGATTTAATTCATGATTCATGACTCGATTCATGATTTATGATTCAATTCATGATTCATGATTAATGATTTAATTCATTATTCATGATTCATGATTCAATTCATAATTCAATTCATGATTCATGATTCAGGATTCATGATTCAATTCATGTTTTATGATTCATGATTCAATTCATGATTCATGATTCATGATTCAATTCATAATTCAATTCATGGTTCATGATTCATGATTCATGATTCATGATTCAATTCATGATTCATGATTCATGATTCTTGATTCTATTCATGATTCATGATTCATGATTCGATTCATGATTCATAATTCATGATTTATGATTCAATTCATGATTCAATTCATGATTCGATTCCTGATTCAATTCATGATTCATGATTCTATTTATGATTCATGATTCAGGATTCAATTCATGATTCATGATTCATGATTCATAATTCAATTCATGATTCATGATTCAATTCATGATTCAATTCATGATTCGATTCATGATTCATGATTCATGATTAAATTCATGTTTCATGATTCATGATTCATGATTCAATTCATGATTTATCATTCATGATTTATCATTCATGATTCAATTTATGATTAATGATTCATGATTCATGATTCATGATTCAATTCATGATTCATAGTTCATGATTCATGATTCAATTCATAATTTATAATTCATGATTCATGATTCAATTCATGATTCATGATTCATGATAAGATTCATGATTCATGATTCAATTTATGATTCATAGTTCATGATTCATGATTCAATTCATAATTTATAATTCATGATTCATGATTCATTATTCAATTTATGATTTATGATTCAATTCATGATTCATGATTCATGATAAGATTCATGATTCATGATTCATGATTCAAATCATTATTCATGATTCATGAATCTAGATTCGATTCATGATTCATGATTCGTGATTCAATTCATGATTCATGATTTAATTCATGATTCATGACTCGATTCATGATTTATGATTCAATTCATGATTCATGATTAATGATTTAATTCATTATTCATGATTCATGATTCAAATCATAATTCAATTCATGATTCATGATTCAGGATTCATGATTCAATTCATGTTTTATGATTCATGATTCAATTCATGATTCATGATTCAATTCATGATTCATAGTTCATGATTCATGATTCAATTCATAATTTATAATTCATAATTCATGATTCATGATTCAATTCATGATTCATGATTCAATTCATGATTCATGATTCATGATTTATGATTCATGATTCAAATCATTATTCATGATTCATGAATCATGATTCGATTCATGATTCATGATTCAATTCATGATTCATGATTCATGATTCAATTCATGATTCATGATTCGATTCATGATTCATGATTCAATTCATGATTCATGATTAATGATTTAATTCATGGTTCATGATTCATGATTCAATTCATAATTCAATTCATGATTCATGATTCATGATTCATGATTCAATTCATGTTTCATGATTCATGATTCAATTCATTAATTATGATTCATGATTCAATTCATAATTCAATTCATGGTTCATGATTCATGATTCATGATTCATGATTCAATTCATGATTCATGATTTAATTCATTATTTGATTCCTGATTCAATTCATGATTCATGATTCAATTCATAATTCATGATTCATGATTCAATTCATGATTCATGATTCAATTCATAATTCAATTCATGATTTATGATTCAATTCATGATTCATGATTTGATTCATGATTCTTGATTCATGAATTATGATTCGATTCGTGATTCATGATTCATGATAAGATTCATGATTCATGATTCATGATTCAAATCATTATTCATGATTCATGAATCTAGATTCGATTCATGATTCATGATTCGTGATTCAATTCATGATTCATGATTTAATTCATGATTCATGATTCGATTCATGATTCATGATTCAATTCATGATTCATGATTAATGATTTAATTCATTATTCATGATTCATGATTCAATTCATAATTCAATTCATGATTCATGATTCATGATTCAATTCATGTTTCATGATTCATGATTCAATTCATGATTCATGATTCATGATTCAATTCATAATTCAATTCATGGTTCATGATTCATGATTCATGATTCATGATTCATGATTCAATTCATGATTCATGATTCATGATTCATGATTCTTGATTCAATTCATGATTCATGATTCATGATTCGATTCATGATTCATAATTCATGATTTATGATACAATTCATGATTCAATTCATGATTCGATTCCTGATTCAATTCATGATTCATGATTTTATTTATGATTCATGATTCAGGATTCAATTCATGATTCATGATTCATGATTCATAATTCAATTCATGATTCATGATTCAATTCATGATTCAATTCATGATTCGATTCATGATTCATGGTTAAATTCATGTTTCATGATTCATGATTCATGATTCAATTCATGATTTATGATTCAATTCATGATTTATCATTCATGATTTATTATTCATGATTCAATTTATGATTAATGATTCATGATTCATGATTCATGATTCAATTCATGATTCATAGTTCATGATACATTATTCAATTCATAATTTATAATTCATGATTTATGATTCAAGATTCAATTCATGATTCATGATTCAATTCATGATTCATGATTCATGATTCAAATCATTATTCATGATTCATAAATAATGATTCAATTCATGATTCATGATTCATGATTCAATTCATGATTCATGATTCAATTCATGATTCATGATTCGATTCATGATTCATAATTCAATTCATGATTCATGATTAATGATTTAATTCATGATTCATGATTCATGATTCAATTCATGTTTCATGATTCATGATTCAATTCATGATTCAATTCATGATTCATGATTCATAATTCAATTCATGATTCATGATTCATGATTCATGATTCAATTCATGTTTCATGATTCATGATTCAATTCATGATTCATGATTCAATTCATAATTCAATTCATGGTTCATGATTCATGATTCATGATTCATGATTCATGATTCAATTCATGATTCATGATTCATGATTCATGATTTAATTCATTATTCGATTCCTGATTCAATTCATGATTCATGATTCAATTCATAATTCATGATTTATGATTCAATTCATGATTCATGATTCAATTCATAATTCAATTCATGATTTATGATTCAACTCATGATTCATGATTCGATTCATGATTCTTGATTCATGAATTATGATTCGATTCGTGATTCATGATTCATGATTTGATTTATTATTCATGATTTATGATTCAATTCATGATTCATGCTTCATGATTCATGATTTAATTCATGATTCATGATTCATGATTCAATTCATGATTCATAGTTCATGATTCATGATTCAATTCATAATTTATAATTCATGATTCATGATTCAATTCATGATTCATGATTCAATTCATGATTCATGATTCATGATAAGATTCATGATTCATGATTCAATTTATGATTCATAGTTCATGATTCATGATTCAATTCATAATTTATAATTAATGATTCATGATTCATTATTCAATTTATGATTTATGATTCAATTCATGATTCATGATTCATGATAAGATTCATGATTCATGATTCAAATCATTATTCATGATTCATGAATCTAGATTCGATTCATGATTCATGATTCGTGATTCAATTCATGATTCATGATTTAATTCATGATTCATGATTCGATTCATGATTCATGATTCAATTCATGATTCATGATTAATGATTTAATTCATTATTCATGATTCATGATTCAATTCATATTTCAATTCATAATTCATAATTCATGATTCATGATTCAATTCATGATTCTTGATTCGATTCATGATTCAATTCATGATTCATGATTAAATTCATAATTCATGATTCTATTCATGATTCATGATTCATGATTCAATTCATTATTCATGCCTCATGATTCATGATTCAAGTCATGATTCATGATTCAATTCATGATTTAATTCATGATTCATGATTCAATTCATGATTCAATTCCTGATTCAATTCATGATTCGATTTATGATTCATGATTCATGATTCAATTCATGATTCATGATTCATGATTCAATTCATGATTCAACTCATGATTCATGATTCAATTCATGATTCATGATTCAATTCTTGATTCATGATTCATGATTTAATTCATGATTCATGATTCATAATTCATGATTGGATTCATGATTCATGAATCAATTTTTGATTCGATTCCTGATTCAATTCATGATTCATGATTCGATTTATGATTCATGATTCATGATTCAATTCATGATTCATAATTCAATTCATGATTCATGATTTAATTCATGATTCAATTCATGATTCGATTCATGATTCATGATTCATGAATCAATTCATGTTTCATGATTCATGATTCATGATTCAATTCATGATTTATGATTCGATTCATGATTCATGATTCAATTCATGATTCAATTCATGATTTATGATTCATGATTCATGATTCATGATTCATGATTCAATTCATGATTCATGATTCAATTCATGATTCAATTCATGATTCATGATTCATGATTCAATTCATGATTCATAGTTCATGATTCATGATTCAATTCATAATTTATAATTCATGATTCATGATTCATAATTCAATTCATGATTCATGATTCAATTCATGATTCATGATTCATGATAAGATTCATGATTCATGATTCATGATTCAATTTATGATTCATAGTTCATGATTCATGATTCAATTCATAATTTATAATTCATGATTCATGATTCATTATTCAATTTATGATTTATGATTCAATTCATGATTCATGATTCATGATAAGATTCATGATTCATGATTCATGATTCAAATCATTATTCATGATTCATGAATCTAGATTCGATTCATGATTCATGATTCGTGATTCAATTCATGATTCATGATTTAATTCATGATTCATGACTCGATTCATGATTCATGATTCATTAAATGATTCATGATGAATGATTTAATTCATTATTCATGATTCATGATTCAATTCATAATTCAATTCATGATTCATGATTCATGATTCAATTCATGTTTTATGATTCATGATTCAATTCATGATTCATGATTCATGATTCAATTCATAATTCAATTCATGGTTCATGATTCATGATTCATGATTCATGATTCATGATTCAATTCATGATTCATGATTCATGATTCTTGATTCAATTCATGATTCATGATTCATGATTCGATTCATGATTCATAATTCATGATTTATGATTCAATTCATGATTCAATTCATGATTCGATTCCTGATTCAATTCATGATTCATGATTCTATTTATGATTCATGATTCAGGATTCAATTCATGATTCATGATTCATAATTCAATTCTTGATTCATGATTCAATTCATGTTTCAATTCATGATTCGATTCATGATTCATGATTCATGATTAAATTCATGTTTCATGATTCATGATTCATGATTCAATTCAAGATTTATGATTCAATTCATGATTTATCATTCATGATTTATCATTCATGATTCAATTTATGATTAATGATTCATGATTCATGATTCATGATTCAATTCATGATTCATAGTTCATGATTCATTATTCAATTCATAATTTATAATTCATGATTTATGATTCAAGATTCAATTCATGATTCATGATTCAATTCATGATTCATGATTCATGATTCAAATCATTATTCATGATTCATGAATAATGATTCGATTCATGATTCATGATTCGTGATTCAATTCATGATTCATGATTCAATTCATGATTCATGATTCGATTCATGATTCATGATTCAATTCATGATTCATGATTAATGATTTAATTCATGATTCATGATTCATGATTCATGATTCAATTCATGTTTCATGATTCATGATTCAATTCATGATTCAATTCATGATTCATGATTCATAATTCAATTCATGATTCATGATTCATGATTCATGATTCAATTCATGTTTCATGATTCATGATTCAATTCATGATTCATGATTCATGATTCAATTCATAATTCAATTCATGGTTCATGATTCATGATTAATGATTCATGATTCAATTCATGATTCATGATTCATGATTCATGATTCATGATTTAATTCATTATTCGATTCCTGATTCAATTCATGATTCATGATTCAATTCATAATTCATGATTCATGATTCAATTCATGATTCATGATTCAATTCATAATTCAATTCATGATTTATGATTCAACTCATGATTCATGATTCGATTCATGATTCTTGATTCATGAATTATGATTCGATTCGTGATTCATGATTCATGATTTGATTTATTATTCATGATTTATGATTCAATTCATGATTCATGATTCATGATTTAATTCATGATTCATGATTCATGATTCAATTCATAATTTATAATTCATGATTCATGATTCATGATTCAATTCATGATTCATGATTCAATTCATGATTCATGATTCATGATAAGATTCATGATTCATGATTCATGATTCAATTTATGATTCATAGTTCATGATTCATGATTCAATTCATAATTTATAATTCATGATTCATGATTCATTATTCAATTTATGATTTATGATTCAATTCATGATTCATGATTCATGATAAGATTCATGATTCATGATTCAAATCATTATTCATGATTCATGAATCTAGATTCGATTCATGATTCATGATTCGTGATTCAATTCATGATTCATGATTTAATTCATGATTCGATTCATGATTCATGATTCAATTCATGATTCATGATTAATGATTTAATTCATTATTCATGATTCATGATTCAATTCATGATTCAATTCATGATTTATGATTCATGATTCAATTTATGATTCATGATTCATGATTCATGATTCATGATTCAATTCATGATTCATGATTCAATTCATGATTCAATTCATGATTCATGATTCATGATTCAATTCATGATTCATAGTTCATGATTCATGATTCAATTCATAATTTATAATTCATGATTCATGATTCATGATTCAATTCATGATTCATGATTCAATTTATGATTCATGATTCATGATAAGATTCATGATTCATGATTCATGATTCAATTTATGATTCATAGTTCATGATTCATGATTCAATTCATAATTTATAATTCATGATTCATGATTCATTATTCAATTTATGATTTATGATTCAATTCATGATTCATGATTCATGATAAGATTCATGATTCATGATTCATGATTCAAATCATTATTCATGATTCATGAATCTAGATTCGATTCATGATTCATGATTCGTGATTCAATTCATGATTCATGATTTAATTCATGATTCATGACTCGATTCATGATTTATGATTCAATTCATGATTCATGATTAATGATTTAATTCATTATTCATGATTCATGATTCAATTCATAATTCAATTCATGATTCATGATTCAGGATTCATGATTCAATTCATGTTTTATGATTCATGATTCAATTCATGATTCATGATTCATGATTCAATTCATAATTCAATTCATGGTTCATGATTCATGATTCATGATTCATGATTCAATTCATGATTCATGATTCATGATTCTTGATTCAATTCATGATTCATGATTCATGATTCGATTCATGATTCATAATTCATGATTTATGATTCAATTCATGATTCAATTCATGATTCGATTCCTGATTCAATTCATGATTCATGATTCTATTTATGATTCATGATTCAGGATTCAATTCATGATTCATGATTCATGATTCATAATTCAATTCATGATTCATGATTCAATTCATGATTCAATTCATGATTCGATTCATGATTCATGATTCATGATTAAATTCATGTTTCATGATTCATGATTCATGATTCAATTCATGATTTATCATTCATGATTTATCATTCATGATTCAATTTATGATTAATGATTCATGATTCATGATTCATGATTCAATTCATGATTCATAGTTCATGATTCATGATTCAATTCATAATTTATAATTCATGATTCATGATTCAATTCATGATTCATGATTCATGATAAGATTCATGATTCATGATTCAATTTATGATTCATAGTTCATGATTCATGATTCAATTCATAATTTATAATTCATGATTCATGATTCATTATTCAATTTATGATTTATGATTCAATTCATGATTCATGATTCATGATAAGATTCATGATTCATGATTCATGATTCAAATCATTATTCATGATTCATGAATCTAGATTCGATTCATGATTCATGATTCGTGATTCAATTCATGATTCATGATTTAATTCATGATTCATGACTCGATTCATGATTTATGATTCAATTCATGATTCATGATTAATGATTTAATTCATTATTCATGATTCATGATTCAAATCATAATTCAATTCATGATTCATGATTCAGGATTCATGATTCAATTCATGTTTTATGATTCATGATTCAATTCATGATTCATGATTCAATTCATGATTCATAGTTCATGATTCATGATTCAATTCATAATTTATAATTCATAATTCATGATTCATGATTCAATTCATGATTCATGATTCAATTCATGATTCATGATTCATGATTTATGATTCATGATTCAAATCATTATTCATGATTCATGAATCATGATTCGATTCATGATTCATGATTCAATTCATGATTCATGATTCATGATTCAATTCATGATTCATGATTCGATTCATGATTCATGATTCAATTCATGATTCATGATTAATGATTTAATTCATGGTTCATGATTCATGATTCAATTCATAATTCAATTCATGATTCATGATTCATGATTCATGATTCATGATTCAATTCATGATTCATGATTCAATTCATGTTTCATGATTCATGATTCAATTCATTAATTATGATTCATGATTCAATTCATAATTCAATTCATGGTTCATGATTCATGATTCATGATTCATGATTCAATTCATGATTCATGATTTAATTCATTATTTGATTCCTGATTCAATTCATGATTCATGATTCAATTCATAATTCATGATTCATGATTCAATTCATGATTCATGATTCAATTCATAATTCAATTCATGATTTATGATTCAATTCATGATTCATGATTTGATTCATGATTCTTGATTCATGAATTATGATTCGATTCGTGATTCATGATTCATGATAAGATTCATGATTCATGATTCATGATTCAAATCATTATTCATGATTCATGAATCTAGATTCGATTCATGATTCATGATTCGTGATTCAATTCATGATTCATGATTTAATTCATGATTCATGATTCGATTCATGATTCATGATTCAATTCATGATTCATGATTAATGATTTAATTCATTATTCATGATTCATGATTCAATTCATAATTCAATTCATGATTCATGATTCATGATTCAATTCATGTTTCATGATTCATGATTCAATTCATGATTCATGATTCATGATTCAATTCATAATTCAATTCATGGTTCATGATTCATGATTCATGATTCATGATTCATGATTCAATTCATGATTCATGATTCATGATTCATGATTCTTGATTCAATTCATGATTCATGATTCATGATTCGATTCATGATTCATAATTCATGATTTATGATACAATTCATGATTCAATTCATGATTCGATTCCTGATTCAATTCATGATTCATGATTTTATTTATGATTCATGATTCAGGATTCAATTCATGATTCATGATTCATGATTCATAATTCAATTCATGATTCATGATTCAATTCATGATTCAATTCATGATTCGATTCATGATTCATGGTTAAATTCATGTTTCATGATTCATGATTCATGATTCAATTCATGATTTATGATTCAATTCATGATTTATCATTCATGATTTATTATTCATGATTCAATTTATGATTAATGATTCATGATTCATGATTCATGATTCAATTCATGATTCATAGTTCATGATACATTATTCAATTCATAATTTATAATTCATGATTTATGATTCAAGATTCAATTCATGATTCATGATTCAATTCATGATTCATGATTCATGATTCAAATCATTATTCATGATTCATAAATAATGATTCGATTCATGATTCATGATTCATGATTCAATTCATGATTCATGATTCAATTCATGATTCATGATTCGATTCATGATTCATAATTCAATTCATGATTCATGATTAATGATTTAATTCATGATTCATGATTCATGATTCAATTCATGTTTCATGATTCATGATTCAATTCATGATTCAATTCATGATTCATGATTCATAATTCAATTCATGATTCATGATTCATGATTCATGATTCAATTCATGTTTCATGATTCATGATTCAATTCATGATTCATGATTCAATTCATAATTCAATTCATGGTTCATGATTCATGATTCATGATTCATGATTCATGATTCAATTCATGATTCATGATTCATGATTCATGATTTAATTCATTATTCGATTCCTGATTCAATTCATGATTCATGATTCAATTCATAATTCATGATTTATGATTCAATTCATGATTCATGATTCAATTCATAATTCAATTCATGATTTATGATTCAACTCATGATTCATGATTCGATTCATGATTCTTGATTCATGAATTATGATTCGATTCGTGATTCATGATTCATGATTTGATTTATTATTCATGATTTATGATTCAATTCATGATTCATGCTTCATGATTCATGATTTAATTCATGATTCATGATTCATGATTCAATTCATGATTCATAGTTCATGATTCATGATTCAATTCATAATTTATAATTCATGATTCATGATTCAATTCATGATTCATGATTCAATTCATGATTCATGATTCATGATAAGATTCATGATTCATGATTCAATTTATGATTCATAGTTCATGATTCATGATTCAATTCATAATTTATAATTAATGATTCATGATTCATTATTCAATTTATGATTTATGATTCAATTCATGATTCATGATTCATGATAAGATTCATGATTCATGATTCAAATCATTATTCATGATTCATGAATCTAGATTCGATTCAT
Source organism: Mixophyes australis (assembly GCA_036250195.1). Lineage (NCBI taxonomy): Eukaryota > Metazoa > Chordata > Amphibia > Anura > Limnodynastidae > Mixophyes > Mixophyes australis. The sequence goes on from JAVHZZ010000004.1 coordinate 261,506,248, forward strand.
GATTCATGATTCGTGATTCAATTCATGATTCATGATTTAATTCATGATTCATGATTCGATTCATGATTCATGATTCAATTCATGATTCATGATTAATGATTTAATTCATTATTCATGATTCATGATTCAATTCATATTTCAATTCATAATTCATAATTCATGATTCATGATTCAATTCATGATTCTTGATTCGATTCATGATTCAATTCATGATTCATGATTAAATTCATAATTCATGATTCTATTCATGATTCATGATTCATGATTCAATTCATTATTCATGCCTCATGATTCATGATTCAAGTCATGATTCATGATTCAATTCATGATTTAATTCATGATTCATGATTCAATTCATGATTCAATTCCTGATTCAATTCATGATTCGATTTATGATTCATGATTCATGATTCAATTCATGATTCATGATTCATGATTCAATTCATGATTCAACTCATGATTCATGATTCAATTCATGATTCATGATTCAATTCTTGATTCATGATTCATGATTTAATTCATGATTCATGATTCATAATTCATGATTGGATTCATGATTCATGAATCAATTTTTTATTCGATTCCTGATTCAATTCATGATTCATGATTCGATTTATGATTCATGATTCATGATTCAATTCATGATTCATAATTCAATTCATGATTCATGATTTAATTCATGATTCAATTCATGATTCGATTCATGATTCATGATTCATGAATCAATTCATGTTTCATGATTCATGATTCATGATTCAATTCATGATTTATGATTCGATTCATGATTCATGATTCAATTCATGATTCAATTCATGATTTATGATTCATGATTCATGATTCATGATTCATGATTCAATTCATGATTCATGATTCAATTCATGATTCAATTCATGATTCATGATTCATGATTCAATTCATGATTCATAGTTCATGATTCATGATTCAATTCATAATTTATAATTCATGATTCATGATTCATAATTCAATTCATGATTCATGATTCAATTCATGATTCATGATTCATGATAAGATTCATGATTCATGATTCATGATTCAATTTATGATTCATAGTTCATGATTCATGATTCAATTCATAATTTATAATTCATGATTCATGATTCATTATTCAATTTATGATTTATGATTCAATTCATGATTCATGATTCATGATAAGATTCATGATTCATGATTCATGATTCAAATCATTATTCATGATTCATGAATCTAGATTCGATTCATGATTCATGATTCGTGATTCAATTCATGATTCATGATTTAATTCATGATTCATGACTCGATTCATGATTCATGATTCATTAAATGATTCATGATGAATGATTTAATTCATTATTCATGATTCATGATTCAATTCATAATTCAATTCATGATTCATGATTCATGATTCAATTCATGTTTTATGATTCATGATTCAATTCATGATTCATGATTCATGATTCAATTCATAATTCAATTCATGGTTCATGATTCATGATTCATGATTCATGATTCATGATTCAATTCATGATTCATGATTCATGATTCTTGATTCAATTCATGATTTATGATTCATGATTCAATTTATGATTCATGATTCATGATTCATGATTCATGATTCAATTCATGATTCATGATTCAATTCATGATTCAATTCATGATTCATGATTCATGATTCAATTCATGATTCATAGTTCATGATTCATGATTCAATTCATAATTTATAATTCATGATTCATGATTCATGATTCAATTCATGATTCATGATTCAATTTATGATTCATGATTCATGATAAGATTCATGATTCATGATTCATGATTCAATTTATGATTCATAGTTCATGATTCATGATTCAATTCATAATTTATAATTCATGATTCATGATTCATTATTCAATTTATGATTTATGATTCAATTCATGATTCATGATTCATGATAAGATTCATGATTCATGATTCATGATTCAAATCATTATTCATGATTCATGAATCTAGATTCGATTCATGATTCATGATTCGTGATTCAATTCATGATTCATGATTTAATTCATGATTCATGACTCGATTCATGATTTATGATTCAATTCATGATTCATGATTAATGATTTAATTCATTATTCATGATTCATGATTCAATTCATAATTCAATTCATGATTCATGATTCAGGATTCATGATTCAATTCATGTTTTATGATTCATGATTCAATTCATGATTCATGATTCATGATTCAATTCATAATTCAATTCATGGTTCATGATTCATGATTCATGATTCATGATTCAATTCATGATTCATGATTCATGATTCTTGATTCAATTCATGATTCATGATTCATGATTCGATTCATGATTCATAATTCATGATTTATGATTCAATTCATGATTCAATTCATGATTCGATTCCTGATTCAATTCATGATTCATGATTCTATTTATGATTCATGATTCAGGATTCAATTCATGATTCATGATTCATGATTCATAATTCAATTCATGATTCATGATTCAATTCATGATTCAATTCATGATTCGATTCATGATTCATGATTCATGATTAAATTCATGTTTCATGATTCATGATTCATGATTCAATTCATGATTTATCATTCATGATTTATCATTCATGATTCAATTTATGATTAATGATTCATGATTCATGATTCATGATTCAATTCATGATTCATAGTTCATGATTCATGATTCAATTCATAATTTATAATTCATGATTCATGATTCAATTCATGATTCATGATTCATGATAAGATTCATGATTCATGATTCAATTTATGATTCATAGTTCATGATTCATGATTCAATTCATAATTTATAATTCATGATTCATGATTCATTATTCAATTTATGATTTATGATTCAATTCATGATTCATGATTCATGATAAGATTCATGATTCATGATTCATGATTCAAATCATTATTCATGATTCATGAATCTAGATTCGATTCATGATTCATGATTCGTGATTCAATTCATGATTCATGATTTAATTCATGATTCATGACTCGATTCATGATTTATGATTCAATTCATGATTCATGATTAATGATTTAATTCATTATTCATGATTCATGATTCAAATCATAATTCAATTCATGATTCATGATTCAGGATTCATGATTCAATTCATGTTTTATGATTCATGATTCAATTCATGATTCATGATTCAATTCATGATTCATAGTTCATGATTCATGATTCAATTCATAATTTATAATTCATAATTCATGATTCATGATTCAATTCATGATTCATGATTCAATTCATGATTCATGATTCATGATTTATGATTCATGATTCAAATCATTATTCATGATTCATGAATCATGATTCGATTCATGATTCATGATTCAATTCATGATTCATGATTCATGATTCAATTCATGATTCATGATTCGATTCATGATTCATGATTCAATTCATGATTCATGATTAATGATTTAATTCATGGTTCATGATTCATGATTCAATTCATAATTCAATTCATGATTCATGATTCATGATTCATGATTCAATTCATGTTTCATGATTCATGATTCAATTCATTAATTATGATTCATGATTCAATTCATAATTCAATTCATGGTTCATGATTCATGATTCATGATTCATGATTCAATTCATGATTCATGATTTAATTCATTATTTGATTCATGATTCAATTCATAATTCATGATTCATGATTCAATTCATGATTCATGATTCAATTCATAATTCAATTCATGATTTATGATTCAATTCATGATTCATGATTTGATTCATGATTCTTGATTCATGAATTATGATTCGATTCGTGATTCATGATTCATGATAAGATTCATGATTCATGATTCATGATTCAAATCATTATTCATGATTCATGAATCTAGATTCGATTCATGATTCATGATTCGTGATTCAATTCATGATTCATGATTTAATTCATGATTCATGATTCGATTCATGATTCATGATTCAATTCATGATTCATGATTAATGATTTAATTCATTATTCATGATTCATGATTCAATTCATAATTCAATTCATGATTCATGATTCATGATTCAATTCATGTTTCATGATTCATGATTCAATTCATGATTCATGATTCATGATTCAATTCATAATTCAATTCATGGTTCATGATTCATGATTCATGATTCATGATTCATGATTCAATTCATGATTCATGATTCATGATTCATGATTCTTGATTCAATTCATGATTCATGATTCATGATTCGATTCATGATTCATAATTCATGATTTATGATACAATTCATGATTCAATTCATGATTCGATTCCTGATTCAATTCATGATTCATGATTTTATTTATGATTCATGATTCAGGATTCAATTCATGATTCATGATTCATGATTCATAATTCAATTCATGATTCATGATTCAATTCATGATTCAATTCATGATTCGATTCATGATTCATGGTTAAATTCATGTTTCATGATTCATGATTCATGATTCAATTCATGATTTATGATTCAATTCATGATTTATCATTCATGATTTATTATTCATGATTCAATTTATGATTAATGATTCATGATTCATGATTCATGATTCAATTCATGATTCATAGTTCATGATACATTATTCAATTCATAATTTATAATTCATGATTTATGATTCAAGATTCAATTCATGATTCATGATTCAATTCATGATTCATGATTCATGATTCAAATCATTATTCATGATTCATAAATAATGATTCGATTCATGATTCATGATTCATGATTCAATTCATGATTCATGATTCAATTCATGATTCATGATTCGATTCATGATTCATAATTCAATTCATGATTCATGATTAATGATTTAATTCATGATTCATGATTCATGATTCAATTCATGTTTCATGATTCATGATTCAATTCATGATTCAATTCATGATTCATGATTCATAATTCAATTCATGATTCATGATTCATGATTCATGATTCAATTCATGTTTCATGATTCATGATTCAATTCATGATTCATGATTCAATTCATAATTCAATTCATGGTTCATGATTCATGATTCATGATTCATGATTCAATTCATGATTCATGATTCATGATTCATGATTTAATTCATTATTCGATTCCTGATTCAATTCATGATTCATGATTCAATTCATAATTCATGATTTATGATTCAATTCATGATTCATGATTCAATTCATAATTCAATTCATGATTTATGATTCAACTCATGATTCATGATTCGATTCATGATTCTTGATTCATGAATTATGATTCGATTCGTGATTCATGATTCATGATTTGATTTATTATTCATGATTTATGATTCAATTCATGATTCATGCTTCATGATTCATGATTTAATTCATGATTCATGATTCATGATTCAATTCATGATTCATAGTTCATGATTCATGATTCAATTCATAATTTATAATTCATGATTCATGATTCAATTCATGATTCATGATTCAATTCATGATTCATGATTCATGATAAGATTCATGATTCATGATTCAATTTATGATTCATAGTTCATGATTCATGATTCAATTCATAATTTATAATTAATGATTCATGATTCATTATTCAATTTATGATTTATGATTCAATTCATGATTCATGATTCATGATAAGATTCATGATTCATGATTCAAATCATTATTCATGATTCATGAATCTAGATTCGATTCATGATTCATGATTCGTGATTCAATTCATGATTCATGATTTAATTCATGATTCATGATTCGATTCATGATTCATGATTCAATTCATGATTCATGATTAATGATTTAATTCATTATTCATGATTCATGATTCAATTCATATTTCAATTCATAATTCATAATTCATGATTCATGATTCAATTCATGATTCTTGATTCGATTCATGATTCAATTCATGATTCATGATTAAATTCATAATTCATGATTCTATTCATGATTCATGATTCATGATTCAATTCATTATTCATGCCTCATGATTCATGATTCAAGTCATGATTCATGATTCAATTCATGATTTAATTCATGATTCATGATTCAATTCATGATTCAATTCCTGATTCAATTCATGATTCGATTTATGATTCATGATTCATGATTCAATTCATGATTCATGATTCATGATTCAATTCATGATTCAACTCATGATTCATGATTCAATTCATGATTCATGATTCAATTCTTGATTCATGATTCATGATTTAATTCATGATTCATGATTCATAATTCATGATTGGATTCATGATTCATGAATCAATTTTTGATTCGATTCCTGATTCAATTCATGATTCATGATTCGATTTATGATTCATGATTCATGATTCAATTCATGATTCATAATTCAATTCATGATTCATGATTTAATTCATGATTCAATTCATGATTCGATTCATGATTCATGATTCATGAATCAATTCATGTTTCATGATTCATGATTCATGATTCAATTCATGATTTATGATTCGATTCATGATTCATGATTCAATTCATGATTCAATTCATGATTTATGATTCATGATTCATGATTCATGATTCATGATTCAATTCATGATTCATGATTCAATTCATGATTCAATTCATGATTCATGATTCATGATTCAATTCATGATTCATAGTTCATGATTCATGATTCAATTCATAATTTATAATTCATGATTCATGATTCATAATTCAATTCATGATTCATGATTCAATTCATGATTCATGATTCATGATAAGATTCATGATTCATGATTCATGATTCAATTTATGATTCATAGTTCATGATTCATGATTCAATTCATAATTTATAATTCATGATTCATGATTCATTATTCAATTTATGATTTATGATTCAATTCATGATTCATGATTCATGATAAGATTCATGATTCATGATTCATGATTCAAATCATTATTCATGATTCATGAATCTAGATTCGATTCATGATTCATGATTCGTGATTCAATTCATGATTCATGATTTAATTCATGATTCATGACTCGATTCATGATTCATGATTCATTAAATGATTCATGATGAATGATTTAATTCATTATTCATGATTCATGATTCAATTCATAATTCAATTCATGATTCATGATTCATGATTCAATTCATGTTTTATGATTCATGATTCAATTCATGATTCATGATTCATGATTCAATTCATAATTCAATTCATGGTTCATGATTCATGATTCATGATTCATGATTCATGATTCAATTCATGATTCATGATTCATGATTCTTGATTCAATTCATGATTCATGATTCATGATTCGATTCATGATTCATAATTCATGATTTATGATTCAATTCATGATTCAATTCATGATTCGATTCCTGATTCAATTCATGATTCATGATTCTATTTATGATTCATGATTCAGGATTCAATTCATGATTCATGATTCATAATTCAATTCATGATTCATGATTCAATTCATGTTTCAATTCATGATTCGATTCATGATTCATGATTCATGATTAAATTCATGTTTCATGATTCATGATTCATGATTCAATTCAAGATTTATGATTCAATTCATGATTTATCATTCATGATTTATCATTCATGATTCAATTTATGATTAATGATTCATGATTCATGATTCATGATTCAATTCATGATTCATAGTTCATGATTCATTATTCAATTCATAATTTATAATTCATGATTTATGATTCAAGATTCAATTCATGATTCATGATTCAATTCATGATTCATGATTCATGATTCAAATCATTATTCATGATTCATGAATAATGATTCGATTCATGATTCATGATTCGTGATTCAATTCATGATTCATGATTCAATTCATGATTCATGATTCGATTCATGATTCATGATTCAATTCATGATTCATGATTAATGATTTAATTCATGATTCATGATTCATGATTCATGATTCAATTCATGTTTCATGATTCATGATTCAATTCATGATTCAATTCATGATTCATGATTCATAATTCAATTCATGATTCATGATTCATGATTCATGATTCAATTCATGTTTCATGATTCATGATTCAATTCATGATTCATGATTCATGATTCAATTCATAATTCAATTCATGGTTCATGATTCATGATTAATGATTCATGATTCAATTCATGATTCATGATTCATGATTCATGATTCATGATTTAATTCATTATTCGATTCCTGATTCAATTCATGATTCATGATTCAATTCATAATTCATGATTCATGATTCAATTCATGATTCATGATTCAATTCATAATTCAATTCATGATTTATGATTCAACTCATGATTCATGATTCGATTCATGATTCTTGATTCATGAATTATGATTCGATTCGTGATTCATGATTCATGATTTGATTTATTATTCATGATTTATGATTCAATTCATGATTCATGATTCATGATTTAATTCATGATTCATGATTCATGATTCAATTCATAATTTATAATTCATGATTCATGATTCATGATTCAATTCATGATTCATGATTCAATTCATGATTCATGATTCATGATAAGATTCATGATTCATGATTCATGATTCAATTTATGATTCATAGTTCATGATTCATGATTCAATTCATAATTTATAATTCATGATTCATGATTCATTATTCAATTTATGATTTATGATTCAATTCATGATTCATGATTCATGATAAGATTCATGATTCATGATTCAAATCATTATTCATGATTCATGAATCTAGATTCGATTCATGATTCATGATTCGTGATTCAATTCATGATTCATGATTTAATTCATGATTCGATTCATGATTCATGATTCAATTCATGATTCATGATTAATGATTTAATTCATTATTCATGATTCATGATTCAATTCATAATTCAATTCATGATTCATAATTCATGATTCATGATTCAATTCATGTTTCATGATTCATGATTCAATTCATGATTCATGATTCATGATTCAATTCATAATTCAATTCATGGTTCATGATTCATGATTCATGATTCATGATTCATGATTAGATTCATGATTCATGATTCATGATTCTTGATTCAATTCATGATTCATGATTCATGATTCGATTCATGATTCATAATTCATGATTTATGATTCAATTCATGATTCATGATTCATGATTCAAATCATTATTCATGATTCATGAATAATGATTCGATTCATGATTCATGATTCGTGATTCAATTCATGATTCATGATTCAATTCATGATTCATGATTCGATTCATGATTCATGATTCAATTCATGATTCATGATTAATGATTTAATTCATGATTCATGATTCATGATTCATGATTCAATTCATGTTTCATGATTCATGATTCAATTCATGATTCAATTCATGATTCATGATTCATAATTCAATTCATGATTCATGATTCATGATTCATGATTCAATTCATGATTCATGATTTAATTCATGATTCATAATTCATGATTGGATTCATGATTCATGAATCAATTTTTGATTCGATTCCTGATTCAATTCATGATTCATGATTCGATTTATGATTCATGATTCATGATTCAATTCATGATTCATAATTCAATTCATGATTCATGATTTAATTCATGATTCAATTCATGATTCGATTCATGATTCATGATTCATGAATCAATTCATGTTTCATGATTCATGATTCATGATTCAATTCATGATTTATGATTCGATTCATGATTCATGATTCAATTCATGATTCAATTCATGATTTATGATTCATGATTCATGATTCATGATTCATGATTCAATTCATGATTCATGATTCAATTCATGATTCAATTCATGATTCATGATTCATGATTCAATTCATGATTCATAGTTCATGATTCATGATTCAATTCATAATTTATAATTCATGATTCATGATTCATAATTCAATTCATGATTCATGATTCAATTCATGATTCATGATTCATGATAAGATTCATGATTCATGATTCATGATTCAATTTATGATTCATAGTTCATGATTCATGATTCAATTCATAATTTATAATTCATGATTCATGATTCATTATTCAATTTATGATTTATGATTCAATTCATGATTCATGATTCATGATAAGATTCATGATTCATGATTCATGATTCAAATCATTATTCATGATTCATGAATCTAGATTCGATTCATGATTCATGATTCGTGATTCAATTCATGATTCATGATTTAATTCATGATTCATGACTCGATTCATGATTCATGATTCAATTCATGATTCATGATTAATGATTTAATTCATTATTCATGATTCATGATTCAATTCATAATTCAATTCATGATTCATGATTCATGATTCATGATTCAATTCATGTTTTATGATTCATGATTCAATTCATGATTCATGATTCATGATTCAATTCATAATTCAATTCATGGTTCATGATTCATGATTCATGATTCATGATTCATGATTCAATTCATGATTCATGATTCATGATTCTTGATTCAATTCATGATTCATGATTCATGATTCGATTCATGATTCATAATTCATGATTTATGATTCAATTCATGATTCAATTCATGATTCGATTCCTGATTCAATTCATGATTCATGATTCTATTTATGATTCATGATTCAGGATTCAATTCATGATTCATGATTCATGATTCATAATTCAATTCATGATTCATGATTCAATTCATGTTTCAATTCATGATTCGATTCATGATTCATGATTCATGATTAAATTCATGTTTCATGATTCATGATTCATGATTCAATTCAAGATTTATGATTCAATTCATGATTTATCATTCATGATTTATCATTCATGATTCAATTTATGATTAATGATTCATGATTCATGATTCATGATTCAATTCATGATTCATAGTTCATGATTCATTATTCAATTCATAATTTATAATTCATGATTTATGATTCAAGATTCAATTCATGATTCATGATTCAATTCATGATTCATGATTCATGATTCAAATCATTATTCATGATTCATGAATAATGATTCGATTCATGATTCATGATTCGTGATTCAATTCATGATTCATGATTCAATTCATGATTCATGATTCGATTCATGATTCATGATTCAATTCATGATTCATGATTAATGATTTAATTCATGATTCATGATTCATGATTCATGATTCAATTCATGTTTCATGATTCATGATTCAATTCATGATTCAATTCATGATTCATGATTCATAATTCAATTCATGATTCATGATTCATGATTCATGATTCAATTCATGTTTCATGATTCATGATTCAATTCATGATTCATGATTCATGATTCAATTCATAATTCAATTCATGGTTCATGATTCATGATTCATGATTCATGATTCAATTCATGATTCATGATTCATGATTCATGATTCATGATTTAATTCATTATTCGATTCCTGATTCAATTCATGATTCATGATTCAATTCATAATTCATGATTCATGATTCAATTCATGATTCATGATTCAATTCATAATTCAATTCATGATTTATGATTCAACTCATGATTCATGATTCGATTCATGATTCTTGATTCATGAATTATGATTCGATTCGTGATTCATGATTCATGATTTGATTTATTATTCATGATTTATGATTCAATTCATGATTCATGCTTCATGATTCATGATTTATTTCATGATTCATGATTCATGATTCAATTCATAATTTATAATTCATGATTCATGATTCATGATTCAATTCATGATTCATGATTCAATTCATGATTCATGATTCATGATAAGATTCATGATTCATGATTCATGATTCAATTTATGATTCATAGTTCATGATTCATGATTCAATTCATAATTTATAATTCATGATTCATGATTCATTATTCAATTTATGATTTATGATTCAATTCATGATTCATGATTCATGATAAGATTCATGATTCATGATTCAAATCATTATTCATGATTCATGAATCTAGATTCGATTCATGATTCATGATTCGTGATTCAATTCATGATTCATGATTTAATTCATGATTCGATTCATGATTCATGATTCAATTCATGATTCATGATTAATGATTTAATTCATTATTCATGATTCATGATTCAATTCATAATTCAATTCATGATTCATAATTCATGATTCATGATTCAATTCATGTTTCATGATTCATGATTCAATTCATGATTCATGATTCATGATTCAATTCATAATTCAATTCATGGTTCATGATTCATGATTCATGATTCATGATTCATGATTAGATTCATGATTCATGATTCATGATTCTTGATTCAATTCATGATTCATGATTCATGATTCGATTCATGATTCATAATTCATGATTTATGATTCAATTCATGATTCATGATTCATGATTCAAATCATTATTCATGATTCATGAATAATGATTCGATTCATGATTCATGATTCGTGATTCAATTCATGATTCATGATTCAATTCATGATTCATGATTCGATTCATGATTCATGATTCAATTCATGATTCATGATTAATGATTTAATTCATGATTCATGATTCATGATTCATGATTCAATTCATGTTTCATGATTCATGATTCAATTCATGATTCAATTCATGATTCATGATTCATAATTCAATTCATGATTCATGATTCATGATTCATGATTCAATTCATGTTTCATGATTCATGATTCAATTCATGATTCATGATTCATGATTCAATTCATAATTCAATTCATGGTTCATGATTCATGATTCATGATTCATGATTCAATTCATGATTCATGATTCATGATTCATGATTCATGATTTAATTCATTATTCGATTCCTGATTCAATTCATGATTCATGATTCAATTCATAATTCATGATTCATGATTCAATTCATGATTCATGATTTAATTCATAATTCAATTCATGATTTATGATTCAACTCATGATTCATGATTCGATTCATGATTCTTGATTCATGAATTATGATTCGATTCGTGATTCATGATTCATGATTTGATTTATTATTCATGATTTATGATTCAATTCATGATTCATGCTTCATGATTCATGATTTAATTCATGATTCATGATTCATGATTCAATTCATAATTTATAATTCATGATTCATGATTCATGATTCAATTCATGATTCATGATTCAATTCATGATTCATGATTCATGATAAGATTCATGATTCATGATTCATGATTCAATTTATGATTCATAGTTCATGATTCATGATTCAATTCATAATTTATAATTCATGATTCATGATTCATTATTCAATTTATGATTTATGATTCAATTCATGATTCATGATTCATGATAAGATTCATGATTCATGATTCAAATCATTATTCATGATTCATGAATCTAGATTCGATTCATGATTCATGATTCGTGATTCAAGTCATGATTCATGATTTAATTCATGATTCGATTCATGATTCATGATTCAATTCATGATTCATGATTAATGATTTAATTCATTATTCATGATTCATGATTCAATTCATAATTCAATTCATGATTCATGATTCATGATTCATGATTCAATTCATGTTTCATGATTCATGATTCAATTCATGATTCATGATTCATGATTCAATTCATAATTCAATTCATGGTTCATGATTCATGATTCATGATTCATGATTCATGATTAGATTCATGATTCATGATTCATGATTCTTGATTCAATTCATGATTCATGATTCATGATTCGATTCATGATTCATAATTCATGATTTATGATTCAATTCATGATTCAATTCATGATTCGATTCCTGATTCAATTCATGATTCATGATTCTATTTATGATTCATGATTCAGGATTCAATTCATGATTCATGATTCATAATTCAATTCATGATTCATGATTCAATTCATGATTCAATTCATGATTCGATTCATGATTCATGATTCATGATTAAATTCATGTTTCATGATTCATGATTCAATTCATGATTCATGAATTAATTCATGATTCATGATTCGATTCATGATTCATGATTCAATTCATGATTCATGATTAATGATTTAATTCATTAATCATGATTCATGATTCAATTCATAATTCAATTCATGATTCATGATTCATGATTCATGATTCAATTCATGTTTCATGATTCATGATTCAATTCATGATTCATGATTCATGATTCATGATTCTTGATTCAATTCATGATTCATGATTCATGATTCGATTCATGATTCATAATTCATGATTTATGATTCAATTCATGATTCAATTCATGATTCGATTCCTGATTCAATTCATGATTCATGATTTTATTTATGATTCATGATTCAGGATTCAATTCATGATTCATGATTCATGATTCATAATTCAATTCATGATTCATGATTCAATTCATGATTCAATTCATGATTCGATTCATGATTCATGATTAAATTCATGTTTCATGATTCATGATTCATGATTCAATTCATGATTTATGATTCAATTCATGATTTATCATTCATGATTTATCATTCATGATTCAATTCATGATTCATGATTCAATTCATGTTTCATGATTCATGATTCAAATCATTATTCATGATTCATGAATAATGATTCGATTCATGATTCATGATTCGTGATTCAATTCATGATTCATAATTCAATTCATGATTCATGATTTAATTCATGATTCAATTCATGATTCGATTCATGATTCATGATTCATGAATCAATTCATGTTTCATGATTCATGATTCATGATTCAATTCATGATTTATGATTCGATTCATGATTCATGATTCAATTCATGATTCAATTCATGATTTGTGATTCATGATTCATGATTCATGATTCATGATTCAATTCATGATTCATGATTCAATTCATGATTCAATTCATGATTCATGATTCATGATTCAATTCATGATTCATAGTTCATGATTCATGATTCAATTCATAATTTATAATTCATGATTCATGATTCATAATTCAATTCATGATTCATGATTCAATTCATAATTTATAATTCATGATTCATGATTCATAATTCAATTCATGATTCATGATTCAATTCATGATTCATGATTCATGATAAGATTCATGATTCATGATTCATGATTCAATTTATGATTCATAGTTCATGATTCATGATTCAATTCATAATTTATAATTCATGATTCATGATTCATTATTCAATTTATGATTTATGATTCAATTCATGATTCATGATTCATGATAAGATTCATGATTCATGATTCATGATTCAAATCATTATTCATGATTCATGAATCTAGATTCGATTCATGATTCATGATTCGTGATTCAATTCATGATTCATGATTTAATTCATGATTCATGACTCGATTCATGATTCATGATTCAATTCATGATTCATGATTAATGATTTAATTCATTATTCATGATTCATGATTCAATTCATAATTCAATTCATGATTCATGATTCATGATTCATGATTCAATTCATGTTTTATGATTCATGATTCAATTCATGATTCATGATTCATGATTCAATTCATAATTCAATTCATGGTTCATGATTCATGATTCATGATTCATGATTCATGATTCAATTCATGATTCATGATTCATGATTCTTGATTCAATTCATGATTCATGATTCATGATTCGATTCATGATTCATAATTCATGATTTATGATTCAATTCATGATTCAATTCATGATTCGATTCCTGATTCAATTCATGATTCATGATTCTATTTATGATTCATGATTCAGGATTCAATTCATGATTCATGATTCATGATTCATAATTCAATTCATGATTCATGATTCAATTCATGTTTCAATTCATGATTCGATTCATGATTCATGATTCATGATTAAATTCATGTTTCATGATTCATGATTCATGATTCAATTCAAGATTTATGATTCAATTCATGATTTATCATTCATGATTTATCATTCATGATTCAATTTATGATTAATGATTCATGATTCATGATTCATGATTCAATTCATGATTCATAGTTCATGATTCATTATTCAATTCATAATTTATAATTCATGATTTATGATTCAAGATTCAATTCATGATTCATGATTCAATTCATGATTCATGATTCATGATTCAAATCATTATTCATGATTCATGAATAATGATTCGATTCATGATTCATGATTCGTGATTCAATTCATGATTCATGATTCAATTCATGATTCATGATTCGATTCATGATTCATGATTCAATTCATGATTCATGATTAATGATTTAATTCATGATTCATGATTCATGATTCATGATTCAATTCATGTTTCATGATTCATGATTCAATTAATGATTCAATTCATGATTCATGATTCATAATTCAATTCATGATTCATGATTCATGATTCATGATTCAATTCATGTTTCATGATTCATGATTCAATTCATGATTCATGATTCATGATTCAATTCATAATTCAATTCATGGTTCATGATTCATGATTCATGATTCATGATTCAATTCATGATTCATGATTCATGATTCATGATTCATGATTTAATTCATTATTCGATTCCTGATTCAATTCATGATTCATGATTCAATTCATAATTCATGATTCATGATTCAATTCATGATTCATGATTCAATTCATAATTCAATTCATGATTTATGATTCAACTCATGATTCATGATTCGATTCATGATTCTTGATTCATGAATTATGATTCGATTCGTGATTCATGATTCATGATTTGATTTATTATTCATGATTTATGATTCAATTCATGATTCATGCTTCATGATTCATGATTTAATTCATGATTCATGATTCATGATTCAATTCATAATTTATAATTCATGATTCATGATTCATGATTCAATTCATGATTCATGATTCAATTCATGATTCATGATTCATGATAAGATTCATGATTCATGATTCATGATTCAATTTATGATTCATAGTTCATGATTCATGATTCAATTCATAATTTATAATTCATGATTCATGATTCATTATTCAATTTATGATTTATGATTCAATTCATGATTCATGATTCATGATAAGATTCATGATTCATGATTCAAATCATTATTCATGATTCATGAATCTAGATTCGATTCATGATTCATGATTCGTGATTCAATTCATGATTCATGATTTAATTCATGATTCGATTCATGATTCATGATTCAATTCATGATTCATGATTAATGATTTAATTCATTATTCATGATTCATGATTCAATTCATAATTCAATTCATGATTCATAATTCATGATTCATGATTTAATTCATGTTTCATGATTCATGATTCAATTCATGATTCATGATTCATGATTCAATTCATAATTCAATTCATGGTTCATGATTCATGATTCATGATTCATGATTCATGATTAGATTCATGATTCATGATTCATGATTCTTGATTCAATTCATGATTCATGATTCATGATTCGATTCATGATTCATAATTCATGATTTATGATTCAATTCATGATTCATGATTCATGATTCAAATCATTATTCATGATTCATGAATAATGATTCGATTCATGATTCATGATTCGTGATTCAATTCATGATTCATGATTCAATTCATGATTCATGATTCGATTCATGATTCATGATTCAATTCATGATTCATGATTAATGATTTAATTCATGATTCATGATTCAATTCATGATTCAATTCATGATTCATGATTCATAATTCAATTCATGATTCATGATTCAATTCATGATTCATGATTCATGATAAGATTCATGATTCATGATTCATGATTCAATTTATGATTCATAGTTCATGATTCATGATTCAATTCATAATTTATAATTCATGATTCATGATTCATTATTCAATTTATGATTTATGATTCAATTCATGATTCATGATTCATGATAAGATTCATGATTCATGATTCATGATTCAAATCATTATTCATGATTCATGAATCTAGATTCGATTCATGATTCATGATTCGTGATTCAATTCATGATTCATGATTTAATTCATGATTCATGACTCGATTCATGATTCATGATTCAATTCATGATTCATGATTAATGATTTAATTCATTATTCATGATTCATGATTCAATTCATAATTCAATTCATGATTCATGATTCATGATTCATGATTCAATTCATGTTTTATGATTCATGATTCAATTCATGATTCATGATTCATGATTCAATTCATAATTCAATTCATGGTTCATGATTCATGATTCATGATTCATGATTCATGATTCAATTCATGATTCATGATTCATGATTCTTGATTCAATTCATGATTCATGATTCATGATTCGATTCATGATTCATAATTCATGATTTATGATTCAATTCATGATTCAATTCATGATTCGATTCCTGATTCAATTCATGATTCATGATTCTATTTATGATTCATGATTCAGGATTCAATTCATGATTCATGATTCATGATTCATAATTCAATTCATGATTCATGATTCAATTCATGTTTCAATTCATGATTCGATTCATGATTCATGATTCATGATTAAATTCATGTTTCATGATTCATGATTCATGATTCAATTCAAGATTTATGATTCAATTCATGATTTATCATTCATGATTTATCATTCATGATTCAATTTATGATTAATGATTCATGATTCATGATTCATGATTCAATTCATGATTCATAGTTCATGATTCATTATTCAATTCATAATTTATAATTCATGATTTATGATTCAAGATTCAATTCATGATTCATGATTCAATTCATGATTCATGATTCATGATTCAAATCATTATTCATGATTCATGAATAATGATTCGATTCATGATTCATGATTCGTGATTCAATTCATGATTCATGATTCAATTCATGATTCATGATTCGATTCATGATTCATGATTCAATTCATGATTCATGATTAATGATTTAATTCATGATTCATGATTCATGATTCATGATTCAATTCATGTTTCATGATTCATGATTCAATTAATGATTCAATTCATGATTCATGATTCATAATTCAATTCATGATTCATGATTCATGATTCATGATTCAATTCATGTTTCATGATTCATGATTCAATTCATGATTCATGATTCATGATTCAATTCATAATTCAATTCATGGTTCATGATTCATGATTCATGATTCATGATTCAATTCATGATTCATGATTCATGATTCATGATTCATGATTTAATTCATTATTCGATTCCTGATTCAATTCATGATTCATGATTCAATTCATAATTCATGATTCATGATTCAATTCATGATTCATGATTCAATTCATAATTCAATTCATGATTTATGATTCAACTCATGATTCATGATTCGATTCATGATTCTTGATTCATGAATTATGATTCGATTCGTGATTCATGTTTCATGATTTGATTTATTATTCATGATTTATGATTCAATTCATGATTCATGCTTCATGATTCATGATTTAATTCATGATTCATGATTCATGATTCAATTCATAATTTATAATTCATGATTCATGATTCATGATTCAATTCATGATTCATGATTCAATTCATGATTCATGATTCATGATAAGATTCATGATTCATGATTCATGATTCAATTTATGATTCATAGTTCATGATTCATGATTCAATTCATAATTTATAATTCATGATTCATGATTCATTATTCAATTTATGATTTATGATTCAATTCATGATTCATGATTCATGATAAGATTCATGATTCATGATTCAAATCATTATTCATGATTCATGAATCTAGATTCGATTCATGATTCATGATTCGTGATTCAATTCATGATTCATGATTTAATTCATGATTCGATTCATGATTCATGATTCAATTCATGATTCATGATTAATGATTTAATTCATTATTCATGATTCATGATTCAATTCATAATTCAATTCATGATTCATAATTCATGATTCATGATTTAATTCATGTTTCATGATTCATGATTCAATTCATGATTCATGATTCATGATTCAATTCATAATTCAATTCATGGTTCATGATTCATGATTCATGATTCATGATTCATGATTAGATTCATGATTCATGATTCATGATTCTTGATTCAATTCATGATTCATGATTCATGATTCGATTCATGATTCATAATTCATGATTTATGATTCAATTCATGATTCATGATTCATGATTCAAATCATTATTCATGATTCATGAATAATGATTCGATTCATGATTCATGATTCGTGATTCAATTCATGATTCATGATTCAATTCATGATTCATGATTCGATTCATGATTCATGATTCAATTCATGATTCATGATTAATGATTTAATTCATGATTCATGATTCAATTCATGATTCAATTCATGATTCATGATTCATAATTCAATTCATGATTCATGATTCATGATTCATGATTCAATTCATGTTTCATGATTCATGATTCAATTCATGTTTCATGATTCATGATTCAATTCATAATTCAATTCATGGTTCATGATTCATGATTCATGATTCATGATTCAATTCATGATTCATGATTCATGATTCATGATTCATGATTTAATTCATTATTCGATTCCTGATTCAATTCATGATTCATGATTCAATTCATAATTCATGATTCATGATTCAATTCATGATTCATGATTCAATTCATAATTCAATTCATGATTTATGATTCAACTCATGATTCATGATTCGATTCATGATTCTTGATTCATGAATTATGATTCGATTCGTGATTCATGATTCATGATTTGATTTATTATTCATGATTTATGATTCAATTCATGATTCATGCTTCATGATTCATGATTTAATTCATGATTCATGATTCATGATTCAATTCATAATTTATAATTCATGATTCATGATTCATGATTCAATTCATGATTCATGATTCAATTCATGATTCATGATTCATGATAAGATTCATGATTCATGATTCATGATTCAATTTATGATTCATAGTTCATGATTCATGATTCAATTCATAATTTATAATTCATGATTCATGATTCATTATTCAATTTATGATTTATGATTCAATTCATGATTCATGATTCATGATAAGATTCATGATTCATGATTCAAATCATTATTCATGATTCATGAATCTAGATTCGATTCATGATTCATGATTCGTGATTCAATTCATGATTCATGATTTAATTCATGATTCGATTCATGATTCATGATTCAATTCATGATTCATGATTAATGATTTAATTCATTATTCATGATTCATGATTCAATTCATAATTCAATTCATGATTCATGATTCATGATTCATGATTCAATTCATGTTTCATGATTCATGATTCAATTCATGATTCATGATTCATGATTCAATTCATAATTCAATTCATGGTTCATGATTCATGATTCATGATTCATGATTCATGATTAGATTCATGATTCATGATTCATGATTCTTGATTCAATTCATGATTCATGATTCATGATTCGATTCATGATTCATAATTCATGATTTATGATTCAATTCATGATTCAATTCATGATTCGATTCCTGATTCAATTCATGATTCATGATTCTATTTATGATTCATGATTCAGGATTCAATTCATGATTCATGATTCATAATTCAATTCATGATTCATGATTCAATTCATGATTCAATTCATGATTCGATTCATGATTCATGATTCATGATTAAATTCATGTTTCATGATTCATGATTCAATTCATGATTCATGAATTAATTCATGATTCATGATTCGATTCATGATTCATGATTCAATTCATGATTCATGATTAATGATTTAATTCATTAATCATGATTCATGATTCAATTCATAATTCAATTCATGATTCATGATTCATGATTCATGATTCAATTCATGTTTCATGATTCATGATTCAATTCATGATTCATGATTCATGATTCATGATTCTTGATTCAATTCATGATTCATGATTCATGATTCGATTCATGATTCATAATTCATGATTTATGATTCAATTCATGATTCAATTCATGATTCGATTCCTGATTCAATTCATGATTCATGATTTTATTTATGATTCATGATTCAGGATTCAATTCATGATTCATGATTCATGATTCATAATTCAATTCATGATTCATGATTCAATTCATGATTCAATTCATGATTCGATTCATGATTCATGATTAAATACATGTTTCATGATTCATGATTCATGATTCAATTCATGATTTATGATTCAATTCATGATTTATCATTCATGATTTATCATTCATGATTCAATTCATGATTCATGATTCAATTCATGTTTCATGATTCATGATTCAAATCATTATTCATGATTCATGAATAATGATTCGATTCATGATTCATGATTCGTGATTCAATTCATGATTCATGATTCATGATTCAATTCATGATTCATGATTCGATTCATGATTCATGATTCAATTCATGATTCATGATTAATGATTTAATTCATGATTCATGATTCATGATTCATGATTCAATTCATGTTTCATGATTCATGATTCAATTCATGATTCAATTCATGATTCATGATTCATAATTCAATTCATGATTTATGATTCATGATTCAATTCATGTTTCATGATTCATGATTCAATTCATGATTCATGATTCATGATTCAATTCATAATTCAATTCATGGTTCATGATTCATGATTCATGATTCATGATTCAATTCATGATTCATGATTCATGATTTAATTCATTATTCGATTCCTGATTCAATTCATGATTCATGATTCAATTCATAATTCATGATTTATGATTCAATTCATGATTCATGATTCAATTCATAATTCAATTCATGATTTATGATTCAACTCATGATTCATGATTCGATTCATGATTCATGATTCATGATTCGATTCATGATTCATGATTCATGATTCAATTCATGATTCATAGTTCATGATTCATGATTCAATTCATAATTTATAATTCATGATTCATGATTCATGATTCAATTCATGATTCATGATTCAATTCATGATTTATGATTCATGATAAGATTCATGATTCATGATTCATGATTCAATTTATGATTCATAGTTCATGATTCATGATTCAATTCATAATTTATAATACATGATTCATGATTCATTATTCAATTTATGATTTATGATTCAATTCATGATTCATGATTCATGATAAGATTCATGATTCATGATTCAAATCATTATTCATGATTCATGAATCTAGATTCGATTCATGATTCATGATTCGTGATTCAATTCATGATTCATGATTTAATTCATGATTCATGATTCGATTCATGATTCATTATTCAATTCATGATTCATGATTAATGATTTAATTCATTATTCATGATTCATGATTCAATTCATAATTCAATTCATGATTCATAATTCATGATTCATGATTCAATTCATGATTCTTGATTCGATTCATGATTCAATTCATGATTCATGATTAAATTCATAATTCATGATTCGATTTATGATTCATGATTCATGATTCAATTCATTATTCATGCCTCATGATTCATGATTCAAGTCATGATTCATGATTCAATTCATGATTTAATTCATGATTCATGATTCAATTCATGATTCAATTCCTGATTCAATTCATGATTCATGATTCGATTTATGATTAATGATTCATGATTCAATTCATGATTCATGATTCATGATTCATGATTCATGATTCAATTCATGATTCAACTCATGATTCATGATTCAATTCATGATTCATGATTCAATTCTTGATTCATGATTCATGATTTAATTCATGATTCATGATTCATAATTCATGATTGGATTCATGATTCATGATTCATGAATCAATTTTTGATTCGATTCCTGATTCAATTCATGATTCATGATTCGATTTATGATTCATGATTCATGATTCAATTCATGATTCATGATTCATAATTCAATTCATGATTCATGATTTAATTCATGATTCAATTCATGATTCGATTCATGTTTCATGATTCATGAATCAATTCATGATTCATGATTCATGATTCAATTCATGATTTATGATTCGATTCATGATTCATGATTCAATTCATGATTTATGATTCATGATTCAATTTATGATTCATGATTCATGATTCATGATTCATGATTCAATTCATGATTCATGATTCAATTCATGATTCAATTCATGATTCATGATTCATGATTCAATTCATGATTCATAGTTCATGATTCATGATTCAATTCATAATTTATAATTCATGATTCATGATTCATGATTCAATTCATGATTCATGATTCAATTTATGATTCATGATTCATGATAAGATTCATGATTCATGATTCAATTTATGATTCATAGTTCATGATTCATGATTCAATTCATAATTTATAATTCATGATTCATGATTCATTATTCAATTTATGATTTATGATTCAATTCATGATTCATGATTCATGATAAGATTCATGATTCATGATTCATGATTCAAATCATTATTCATGATTCATGAATCTAGATTCGATTCATGATTCATGATTCGTGATTCAATTCATGATTCATGATTTAATTCATGATTCATGACTCGATTCATGATTTATGAGTCAATTCATGATTCATGATTAATGATTTAATTCATTATTCATGATTCATGATTCAATTCATAATTCAATTCATGATTCATGATTCAGGATTCATGATTCAATTCATGTTTTATGATTCATGATTCAATTCATGATTCATGATTCATGATTCAATTCATAATTCAATTCATGGTTCATGATTCATGATTCATGATTCATGATTTAATTCATGAATCATGATTCTTGATTCAATTCATGATTCATGATTCATGATTCGATTCATGATTCATAATTCATGATTTATGATTCAATTCATGATTCAATTCATGATTCGATTCCTGATTCAATTCATGATTCATGATTCTATTTATGATTCATGATTCAGGATTCAATTCATGATTCATGATTCATGATTCATAATTCAATTCATGATTCATGATTCAATTCATGATTCAATTCATGATTCGATTCATGATTCATGATTCATGATTAAATTCATGTTTCATGATTCATGATTCATGATTCAATTCATGATTTATGATTCAATTCATGATTTATCATTCATGATTTATCATTCATGATTCAATTTATGATTAATGATTCATGATTCATGATTCATGATTCAATTCATGATTCATAGTTCATGATTCATGATTCAATTCATAATTTATAATTCATGATTCATGATTCATGATTCAATTCATGATTCATGATTCAATTCATGATTCATGATTCATGATAAGATTCATGATTCATGATTCAATTTATGATTCATAGTTCATGATTCATGATTCAATTCATAATTTATAATTCATGATTTATGATTCATTATTCAATTTATGATTTATGATTCAATTCATGATTCATGATTCATGATAAGATTCATGATTCATGATTCAAATCATTATTCATGATTCATGAATCTAGATTCGATTCATGATTCATGATTCGTGATTCAATTCATGATTCATGATTTAATTCATGATTCATGACTCGATTCATGATTTATGATTCAATTCATGATTCATGATTAATGATTTAATTCATTATTCATGATTCATGATTCAATTCATAATTCAATTCATGATTCATGATTCAGGATTCATGATTCAATTCATGTTTTATGATTCATGATTCAATTCATGATTCATGATTCATGATTCAATTCATAATTCAATTCATGGTTCATGATTCATGATTCATGATTCATGATTCAATTCATGATTCATGATTCATGATTCTTGATTCAATTCATGATTCATGATTCATGATTCGATTCATGATTCATAATTCATGATTTATGATTCAATTCATGATTCAATTCATGATTCGATTCCTGATTCAATTCATGATTCATGATTCTATTTATGATTCATGATTCAGGATTCAATTCATGATTCATGATTCATGATTCATAATTCAATTCATGATTCATGATTCAATTCATGATTCAATTCATGATTCGATTCATGATTCATGATTCATGATTAAATTCATGTTTCATGATTCATGATTCATGATTCAATTCATGATTTATGATTCAATTCATGATTTATCATTCATGATTTATCATTCATGATTCAATTTATGATTAATGATTCATGATTCATGATTCATGATTCAATTCATGATTCATAGTTCATGATTCATTATTCAATTCATAATTTATAATTCATGATTTATGATTCAAGATTCAATTCATGATTCATGATTCAATTCATGATTCATGATTCATGATTCAAATCATTATTCATGATTCATGAATAATGATTCGATTCATGATTCGTGATTCAATTCATGATTCATGATTCAATTCATGATTCATGATTCGATTCATGATTCATGATTCAATTCATGATTCATGATTAATGATTTAATTCATGATTCATGATTCATGATTCATGATTCAATTCATGTTTCATGATTCATGATTCAATTCATGATTCAATTCATGATTCAATTCATGATTCATGATTCATTATTCAATTCATGATTCATGATTCATGATTCATGATTCAATTCATGTTTCATGATTCATGATTCAATTCATGATTCATGATTCATGATTCAATTCATAATTCAATTCATGGTTCATGATTCATGATTCATGATTCATGATTCAATTCATGATTCATGATTCATGATTCATGATTTAATTCATTATTCGATTCCTGATTCAATTCATGATTCATGATTCAATTCATAATTCATGATTCATGATTCAATTCATGATTCATGATTCAATTCATAATTCAATTCATAATTCAATTCATGATTTATGATTCAACTCATGATTCATGATTCGATTCATGATTCTTTATTCATGAATTATGATTCGATTCGTGATTCATGATTCATGATTTGAATTATTATTCATGATTTATGATTCAATTCATGATTCATGCTTCATGATTCATGATTTAATTCATGATTCATGATTCATGATTCAATTCATGATTCATAGTTCATGATTCATGATTCAATTCATAATTTATAATTCATGATTCATGATTCATGATTCAATTCATGATTCATGATTCATGATAAGATTCATGATTCATGATTCAATTTATGATTCATAGTTCATGATTCATGATTCAATTCATAATTTATAATTCATGATTCATGATTCATTATTCAATTTATGATTTATGATTCAATTCATGATTCATGATTCATGATAAGATTCATGATTCATGATTCAAATCATTATTCATGATTCATGAATCTAGATTCGATTCATGATTCATGATTCGTGATTCAATTCATGATTCATGATTTAATTCATGATTCATGATTCGATTCATGATTCATGATTCAATTCATGATTCATGATTAATGATTTAATTCATTATTCATGATTCATGATTCAATTCATAATTCAATTCATGATTCATGATTCATGATTCATGATTCAATTCATGTTTCATGATTCATGATTCAATTCATGATTCATGATTCATGATTCAATTCATAATTCAATTCATGGTTTATGATTCATGATTCATGATTCATGATTCATGATTCAATTCATGATTCATGATTCATGATTCTTGATTCAATTCATGATTCATGATTCATGATTCGATTCATGATTCATAATCATGATTTATGATTCAATTCATGATTCAATTCATGATTCGATTCCTGATTCAATTCATGATTCATGATTCTATTTATGATTCATGATTCAGGATTCAATTCATGATTCATGATTCATGATTCATAATTCAATTCATGATTCATGTATCAATTCATGATTCGATTCATGATTCATGATTCATGATTAAATTCATGTTTCATGATTCATGATTCATGATTCAATTCATGATTTATGATTCAATTCATGATTTATCATTCATGATTTATCATTCATGATTTATCATTCATGATTCAATTTATGATTAATGATTCATGATTCATGATTCAATTCATGATTCATAGTTCATGATTCATTATTCAATTCATAATTTATAATTCATGATTTATGATTCATGATTCAATTCATGATTCATGATTCAATTCATGATTCATGATTCATGATTCAAATCATTATTCATGATTCGATTCATGATTCATGATTCAATTCATGATTCATGAATAATGATTTAATTCATGATTCATGTTTCATGATTCATGATTCAATTCATGATTCAATTCATGATTCATGATTCATAATTCAATTCATGATTCATGATTCATGATTCATGATTCAATTCATGTTTCATGATTCATGATTCAATTCTTGATTTATGATTCATGATTCAATTTATAATTCAATTCATGATTCATGATTCATGATTCATGATTCAATTCATGATTCATGATTCATGATTCATGATTCATGATTTAATTCATTATTCGATTCCTGATTCAATTCATGATTCATGATTCAATTCATAATTCATGATTCATGATTCAATTCATGATTCATGATTCAATTCATAATTCAATTCATGATTTATGATTCAACTCATGATTCATGATTCGATTCATGATTCTTGATTCATGAATTATGATTCGATTCGTGATTCATGATTCATGATTTGATTTATTATTCATGATTTATGATTCAATTCATGATTCATGCTTCATGATTCATGATTCATGATTTAATTCATGATTCATGATTCATGATTCAATTCATGATTCATGATTCATGATTCAATTCATGATTCAATTCATGATTCATGATTCATGATTCAATTCATGATTCATGATTCGATTCATGATTTAATTCATGATTCATGATTCAATTCATGATTCGATTCCTGATTAAATTCATGATTTATGATTTGATTTTTGATTCATGATTCATGATTAAATTCATGATTCATGATTCATTATTCATGATTCAATTCATGATTTAATTCATGATTCATGATTCAATTCATGATTCGATTCCTGATTGAATTCATGATTCATGATTCGATTTATGATTCATGATTCATGATTCAATTCATGATTCAACTCATGATTCATGATTCAATTCATTATTCATGATTCGATTCTTGATTCATGATTCATGATTTGATTCATGATTCATAATTCATGATTGGATTCATGACTCATGATTCATGAATCAATTTATGATTCGATTCCTGATTCAATTCATGATTCATGATTCTATTTATGATTCATGATTCAGGATTCAATTCATGATTCATGATTCATGATTCATAATTCAATTCATGATTCATGATTCAATTCATGATTCAATTCATGATTCGATTCATGATTCATGATTCATGATTAAATTCATGTTTCATGATTCATGATTCATGATTCAATTCATGATTTATGATTCAATTCATGATTTATCATTCATGATTTATCATTCATGATTCAAATTATGATTAATGATTCATGATTCATGATTCAATTCATGATTCATGATTCAATTCATGATTCATGATTCATGATTCAAATCATTATTCATGATTCATGAATCATGATTCGATTCATGATTCATGATTCATGATTCAATTCATGATTCGTGATTCATGGTTCAATTCATGATTCATGATTCGATTCATGATTCATGATTAAATTCATGATTCATGATTAATGATTTAATTCATGATTCATGATTCATGATTCATGATTTAATTCATGTTTCATGATTCATGATTCAATTCATGATTCAATTCATGATTCATGATTCATAATTCAATTCATGATTCATGATTCATGATTCATGATTCAATTCATGTTTCATGATTCATGATTCAATTCATGATTCATGATTCAATTCATAATTCAATTCATGGTTCATGATTCATGATTCATGATTCATGATTTAATTCATTATTCGATTCCTGATTCAATTCATGATTCATGATTCAATTCATAATTCATGATTCATGATTCATGATTCAATTCATAATTCAATTCATGATTTATGATTCAACTCATGATTCATGATTCGATTCATGATTCTTGATTCATGAATTATGATTCGATTCGTGATTCATGATTCATGATTTGATTTATTATTCATGATTTATGATTCAATTCATGATTCATGCTTCATGATTCATGATTCATGATTTAATTCATGATTCATGATTCATAATTCAATTCATGATTCATGATTCATGATTCAATTCATGATTCAATTCATGATTCAATTCATGATTCATGATTCATGATTCAATTCATGATTCATGATTCGATTCATGATTTAATTCATGATTCATGATTCAATTCATGATTCGATTCCTGATTAAATTCATGATTCATGATTTGATTTTTGATTCATGATTCATGAATAAATTCATGATTCATGATTCATTATTCATGATTCAAATTATGATTCATGATTCATGATTCAATTCATGATTCATAATTCATGATTCATGATTCAATTCATGATTCATGATTCAATTCATAATTTATGATTCGATTCATGATTCATGATTCATGATTCAATTCATTATTCATGATTCATGATTCATGATTCAAGTCATGATTCATGATTCAATTCATGATTTAATTCATGATTCATGATTCAATTCATGATTCGATTCCTGATTCAATTCATGATTCATGATTCTATTTATGATTCATGATTCAGGATTCAATTCATGATTCATGATTCATGATTCATAATTCAATTCATGATTCATGATTTAATTCATGATTCAATTCATGATTCGATTCATGATTCATGATTCATGATTAAATTCATGTTTCATGATTCATGATTCATGATTCAATTCATGATTTATGATTCAATTCATGATTTATCATTCATGATTTATCATTCATGATTCAAATTATGATTAATGATTCATGATTCATGATTCATGATTCAATTCATGATTCATGATTTAATTCATGATTCATGATTCATGATTCATGATTCAAATCATTATTCATGATTCATGAATCATGATTCGATTCATGATTCATGATTCAATTTATGATTCATGATTCATGGATCAATTCATGATTCATGATTCGATTCATGATTCATGATTAAATTCATGATTCATGATTAATGATTTAATTCATGATTCATGATTCATGATTCATGATTCAATTCATGTTTCATGATTCATGATTCAATTCATGATTCAAATTATGATTCATGATTCATAATTCAATTCATGATTCATGATTCATGATTCAATTCATGTTTCATGATTCATGATTCATGATTCAATTCATGTTTCATGATTCATGATTCAATTCATGATTCATGATTCAATTCATAATTCAATTCATGGTTCATGATTCATGATTCATGATTCATGATTTAATTCATTATTCGATTCCTGATTCAATTCATGATTCAATTCATAATTCATGATTCATGATTCATGATTCAATTCATAATTCATGATTCATGATTCATGATTCAATTCATAATTCAATTCATGATTTATGATTCAACTCATGATTCATGATTCGATTCATGATTCTTGATTCATGAATTATGATTCGATTCGTGATTCATGATTTGATTTATTATTCATGATTTATGATTCAATTCATGATTCATGATTTAATTCATGATTCATGATTCATGATTCAATTCATGATTCATGATTCATGATTCATGATTCAATTCATGTTTCATGATTCATGATTCAATTCATGATTCATGATTCAATTCATAATTCAATTCATGGTTCATGATTCATGATTCATGATTTAATTCATTATTCGATTCCTGATTCAATTCATGATTCAATTCATAATTCATGATTCATGATTCATGATTCAATTCATAATTCATGATTCATGATTCATGATTCAATTCATAATTCAATTCATGATTTATGATTCAACTCATGATTCATGATTCAATTCATGATTCATGATTCATGATTCAATTCATGATTCATGATTCAATTCAAGATTTAATTCATGATTCATGATTCAATTCATAATTCGATTCCTGATTCAATTAATGATTTATGATTTGATTTTTGATTCATGATTCATGAATAAATTCATGATTCATGATTCATTATTCATGATTCAATTCATGATTCATGATTCATGATTCAATTCATGATTCATAATTCATGATTCATGATTCAATTCATGATTCGATTCATGATTCTTGATTCGATTCATGATTCAATTCATGATTCATGATTCGATTCATAATTTATGATTCGATTCATGATTCATGATTCAATTCATTATTCATGATTCATGATTCATGATTCAAGTCATGATTCATGATTCAATTCATGATTTAATTCATGATTCATGATTCAATTCATGATTCGATTCCTGATTCAATTCATGATTCATGATTCGATTTATGATTCATGATTCATGATTCAATTCATGATTCAACTCATGATTCCTGATTCGATTCTTGATTCATGATTCATGATTTGATTCATGATTCATAATTCATGATTGGATTCATGATTCATGATTCATGAATCAATTTATGATTCGATTCCTGATTGAATTCATGATTCATGATTCGATTTATGATTCATGATTCATGATTCAATTCATGATTCATGATTCATGATTCATAATTCAATTCATGATTCATGATTCAATTCATGATTCAATTCATGATTCGATTCATGATTCATGATTCAATTCATGTTTCATGATTCATGATTCATTATTCAATTCATGATTTATGATTCATGATTCAATTTATGATTCATGATTCATGATTCAATTCATGATTCATGATTCAATTCATGATTAAATTCATGATTCATGATTCAATTCATGATTCATAGTTCATGATTCATGATTCAATTCATAATTTATAATTCATGATTCATGATTCATGATTCAATTCATGATTCATGATTCAATTCATGATTAATGATTCATGATAAGATTCATGATTCATGATTCATGGTTCAATTTATGATTCATAGTTCATGATTCATGATTCAATTCATGATTCATGATTCAATTCATGATTCAACTCATGATTCATGATTCAATTCATGATTCATGATTCATGATTCAATTCATGATTCAACTCATGATTCATGATTCAATTCATTATTCATGATTCGATTCTTGATTCATGATTCATGATTTGATTCATGATTTATAATTCATGATTGGATTCATGATTCATGAACCAATTTATGATTCGATTCCTGATTCAATTCATGATTCATGATTTGATTTATGATTCATAATTCAAATCATGATTCAATTCATGATTCGATTCATGATTCATGATTAAATTCATGTTTCATGATTCATGATTCATGATTCAATTCATGATTTATGATTCAATTCATGATTCATGATTCATGATTCAATTCATGATTCAATTCATGATTTATGATTCATGATTCAATTTATGATTCATGATTCATGATTCATGATTCAATTCATGATTCATGATTCAATTCATGATTCATAGTTCATGATTCATGATTCAATTCATAATTTATAATTCATGGCTCATGATTCATGATTCAATTCATGATTCATGATTCAATTCATGATTCATGATTCAATTCATGATTCATGATTCATGATTTATGATTCATGATTTAAATCATTATTCATGATTCATGAATCATGATTCGATTCATGATTCATGAATCATGATTCGATTCATGATTCATGATTCGTGATTCAATTCATGATTCATGATTCATGATTCAATTCATGATTCATGATTCGATTCATGATTCATGATTCAATTCATGATTCATGATTAATGATTTAATTCATGATTCATGATTCATGATTCATGATTCAATTCATGTTTCATGATTCATGATTCAATTCATGATTCAATTCATGATTCATGATTCATAATTCAATTCATGATTCATGATTCATGATTCATGATTTAATTCATGTTTCATGATTCATGATTCAATTCATGATTCATGATTCAATTCATAATTCAATTCATGGTTCATGATTCATGATTCATGATTCATGATTTAATTCATTATTCGATTCCTGATTCAATTCATGATTCATGATTCAATTCATAATTCATGATTCATGATTCAATTCATAATTCAATTCATGATTTATGATTCAACTCATGATTCATGATTCGATTCATGATTCTTGATTCATGAATTATGATTCGATTCGTGATTCATGATTCATGATTTGATTTATTATTCATGATTTATGATTCAATTCATGATTCATGCTTCATGATTCATGATTCATGATTTAATTCATGATTCATGATTCATGATTCAATTCATGATTCATGATTCATGATTCAATTCATGATTCAATTCATGATTCATGATTCATGATTCAATTCATGATTCATGATTCGATTCATGATTTAATTCATGATTCATGATTCAATTCATGATTCGATTCCTGATTAAATTCATGATTCATGATTTGATTTTTGATTCATGATTCATGAATAAATTCATGATTCATGATTCATTATTCATGATTCATGATTCATTATTCATGATTCAATTCATGATTCATGATTCATGATTCAATTCATGATTCATAATTCATGATTCATGATTCAATTCATGATTCTTGATTCGATTCATGATTCATGATTCAATTCATGATTCATGATTCAATTCATAATTTATGATTCGATTCATGATTCATGATTCATGATTCAATTCATTATTCATGATTCATGATTCATGATTCAAGTCATGATTCATGATTCAATTCATGATTTAATTCATGATTCATGATTCAATTCATGATTCGATTCCTGATTCAATTCATGATTCATGATTCTATTTATGATTCATGATTCAGGATTCAATTCATGATTCATGATTCATGATTCATAATTCAATTCATGATTCATGATTAATGATTTAATTCATGATTCATGATTCATGATTCATGATTCAATTCATGTTTCATGATTCATGATTCAATTCATGATTCAATTCATGATTCATGATTCATAATTCAATTCATGATTCATGATTCATGATTCATGATTCAATTCATGTTTCATGATTCATGATTCAATTCATGATTCATGATTCAATTCATAATTCAATTCATGGTTCATGATTCATGATTCATGATTCATGATTTAATTCATTATTCGATTCCTGATTCAATTCATGATTCATGATTCAATTCATAATTCATGATTCATGATTCAATTCATAATTCAATTCATGATTTATGATTCAACTCATGATTCATGATTCGATTCATGATTCTTGATTCATGAATTATGATTCGATTCGTGATTCATGATTCATGATTTGATTTATTATTCATGATTTATGATTCAATTCATGATTCATGCTTCATGATTCATGATTCATGATTTAATTCATGATTCATGATTCATGATTCAATTCATGATTCATGATTCATGATTCAATTCATGATTCAATTCATGATTCATGATTCATGATTCAATTCATGATTCAAGATTTGATTCATGATTTAATTCATGATTCATGATTCAATTCATGATTCGATTCCTGATTAAATTCATGATTCATGATTTGATTTTTGATTCATGATTCATGAATAAATTCATGATTCATGATTCATTATTCATGATTCATGATTCATTATTCATGATTCAATCCATGATTCATGATTCATGATTCAATTCATGATTCATAATTCATGATTCATGATTCAATTCATGATTCTTGATTCGATTCATGATTCATGATTCAATTCATGATTCATGATTCAATTCATAATTTATGATTCGATTCATGATTCATGATTCATGATTCAATTCATTATTCATGATTCATGATTCATGATTCAAGTCATGATTCATGATTCAATTCATGATTTAATTCATGATTCATGATTCAATTCATGATTCGATTCCTGATTCAATTCATGATTCATGATTCTATTTATGATTCATGATTCAGGATTGAATTCATGATTCATGATTCATGATTCATAATTCAATTCATGATTCATGATTCAATTCATGATTCAATTCATGATTCGATTCATGATTAATGATTCATGATTCATGATTAAATTCATGTTTCATGATTCATGATTCATGATTCAATTCATGATTTATGATTCAATTCATGATTTATCATTCATGATTTATCATTCATGATTCAAATTATGATTAATGATTCATGATTCATGATTCATGATTCAATTCATGATTAATGATTCAATTCATGATTCATGATTCATGATTCACGATTCAAATCATGATTCATGATTCATGGTTCAATTCATGATTCATGATTTGATTCATGATTCATGATTAAATTCATGATTCATGATTAATGATTTAATTCATGATTCATGATTCATGGTTCAATTCATGATTCATGATTCGATTCATGATTCATGATTAAATTCCTGATTCATAATTAATGATTTAATTCATGATTCATGATTCATGATTCAATTCATGTTTCATGATTCATGATTCAATTCATGATTCAATTCATGATTCATGATTCATAATTCAATTCATGATTCATGATTCATGATTCATGATTCATGATTCAATTCATGTTTCATGATTCATGATTCAATTAATGATTCATGATTCAATTCATAATTCAATTCATGGTTCATGATTCATGATTCATGATTCATGATTTAATTCATTATTCGATTCCTGATTCAATTCATGATTCATGATTCAATTCATAATTCATGATTCATGATTCATGATTCAATTCATAATTCAATTCATGATTTATGATTCAACTCATGATTCATGATTCGATTCATGATTCTTGATTCATGAATTATGATTCGATTCTTGATTCATGATTCATGATTTGATTTATTATTCATGATTTATGATTCAATTCATGATTCATGCTTCATGATTCATGATTTAATTCATGATTCATGATTCAATTCATGATTCATTATTCATGATTCAATTCCTGATTCAATTCATTATTCATGATTCATGATTCAATTCATGATTCATGATTCGATTCATGATTTAATTCATGATTCATGATTCAATTCATGATTCGATTCCTGATTAAATTCATGATTTATGATTTGATTTTTGATTCATGATTCATGAATAAATTCATGATTCATGATTCATTATTCATGATTCAATTCATGATTCATGATTCATGATTCAATTCATGATTCATAATTCATGATTCATGATTCAATTCATGATTCATGATTCGATTCATGATTCTTGATTCGATTCATGATTCATGATTCAATTCATGATTCATGATTCGATTCATAATTTATGATTCGATTCATGATTCATGATTCATGATTCAATTCATTATTCATGATTCATGATTCATGATTCAAGTCATGATTCATGATTCAATTCATGATTTAATTCATGATTCATGATTCAATTCATGATTCGATTCCTGATTCAATTCATGATTCATGATTCGATTTATGATTCATGATTCATGATTCAATTCATGATTCAACTCATAATTCATGATTCAATTCATTATTTATGATTCGATTCTTGATTCATGATTCATGATTTGATTCATGATTCATAATTCATGATTGGATTCATGATTCATGATTCATGAATCAATTTATGATTCGATTCCTGATTGAATTCATGATTCATGATTCGATTTATGATTCATGATTCATGATTCAATTCATGATTCATGATTCATGATTCATAATTCAATTCATGATTCATGATTCAATTCATGATTCATGATTCAATTCATGATTCAATTCATGATTCGATTCATGATTCATGATTCATGATTCAATTCATGTTTCATGATTCATGCTTCATTATTCAATTCATGATTTATGATTCATGATTCAATTTATGATTCATGATTCATGATTCATGATTCAATTCATGATTCATGATTCAATTCATGATTCAATTCATGATTCATGATTCAATTCATGATTCATAGTTCATGATTCATGATTCAATTCATAATTTATAATTCATGATTCATGATTCATGATTCAATTCATGATTCATGATTCAATTCATGATTCATGATTCATGATAAGATTCATGATTCATGATTCATGGTTCAATTTATGATTCATAGTTCATGATTCATGATTCAATTCATGATTCATGATTCATGATTCAATTCATGATTCATGATTCATGATTCAATTCATGATTCAACTCATGATTCATGATTCAATTCATGATTCATGATTCATGATTCATGATTCAATTCATGATTCAACTCATGATTCATGATTCAATTCATTATTCATGATTCAATTCTTGATTCATGATTCATGATTTGATTCATGATTCATAATTCATGATTGCATTCATGATTCATGATTCATGAACCAATTTATGATTCGATTCCTGATTCAATTCATGATTCATGATTTGATTTATGATTCATAATTCAAATCATGATTCAATTCATGATTCGATTCATGATTCATGATTAAATTTATGATTCATGATTCATGATTCATGATTCAATTCATGATTCATGATTCAATTCATGATTCATAGTTCATGATTCATGATTCAATTCATAATTTATAATTCATGATTCATGATTCATGATTCAATTCATGATTCATGATTCAATTCATGATTCATGATTCATGATTTATGATTCATGATTCAAATCATTATTCATGATTCATGAATCATGATTCGATTCATGATTCATGATTCGTGATTCAATTCATGATTCATGATTC
This sequence comes from Mixophyes australis, assembly GCA_036250195.1. NCBI lineage: Eukaryota > Metazoa > Chordata > Amphibia > Anura > Limnodynastidae > Mixophyes > Mixophyes australis. The sequence continues at coordinate 261,544,670 of JAVHZZ010000004.1, forward strand.
ATGATTCAATTCATGATTCATGATTCGATTCATGATTCATGATTCAATTCATGTTTCATGATTCATGATTCAATTCATTAATTATGATTCATGATTCAATTCATAATTCAATTCATGGTTCATGATTCATGATTCATGATTCATGATTCAATTTATGATTCATGATTCATGATTCATGATTTAATTCATTATTCGATTCCTGATTCGATTCATGATTCTTGATTCAATTCATGATTCATGATTCAATTCATAATTCAATTCATGATTTATGATTTAACTCATGATTCATGATTCGATTCATGATTCTTGATTCATGAATTATGATTCGATTCGTGATTCATGATTCATGATTTGATTTTTGATTCATGATTCATGATTCAATTCATGATTCATGCTTCATGATTCATGATTCATGATTTAATTCATGATTCATGATTCATGATTCAATTCATGATTCATGATTCAATTCATGATTCATGATTCAATTCATGATTCAATTCATGATTCATGATTCATGATTCAATTCATGATTCATGATTCGATTCATGATTCAATTCATGATTCATGATTCAATTCATGATTCGATTCCTGATTAAATTCATGATTCATGATTTGATTTTTGATTCATGATTCATGATTCAATTCATGATTCATGATTCAATTCATGATTCAATTCATGATTTATGATTCATGATTCAATTTATGATTCATGATTCATGATTTATGATTCAATTCATGATTCATGATTCAATTCATGATTCATAGTTCATGATTCATGATTCAATTCATGATTCATAGTTCATGATTCATGATTCAATTCATAATTTATAATTCCTGATTCATGATTCATGATTCAATTCATGATTCAATTCATGATTCATGATTCATGATTTATGATTTATGTATCAAATCATTATTTATGATTCATGAATCATGATTCGATTCATGATTCATGATTCGTGATTCAATTCATGATTCATGATTCATGATTCAATTCATGATTCATGATTCGATTCCTGATTCATGATTCAATTCATGATTCATGATTAATGATTTAATTAATGATTCATGATTCATGATTCAATTCATAATTCAATTCATGATTCATGATTCATGATTCATGATTCAATTCATGTTTCATGATTCATGATTCAATTCATTAATTATGATTCATGATTCAATTCATAATTCAATTCATGGTTCATGATTCATGATTCAATTCATGATTCATGATTCAATTCATAATTCAATTCATGATTTATGATTCAACTCATGATTCATGATTCGATTCATGATTCTTGATTCATGAATTATGATTCGATTCGTGATTCATGATTTGATTTATGATTCGTGATTCATGATTCGATTCTTGATTCATGATTCATGATTTGATTCATGATTCATAATTCATGATTGGATTCATGATTCATGATTCATGAACCAATTTATGATTCGATTCCTGATTCAATTCATGATTCATGATTTGATTTATGATTCATAATTCAAATTATGATTCAATTCATGATTCGATTCATGATTCATTATTCATGATTAAATTCATGTTTCATGATTCATGATTCATGATTCAATTCATGATTTATGATTCAATTCATGATTCATGATTCATGATTCAATTCATGATTCAATTCATGATTTATGATTCATGATTCAATTTATGATTCATGATTCATGATTCATGATTCAATTCATGATTCATGATTCAATTCATGATTCATAGTTCATGATTCATGATTCAATTCATAATTTATAATTCATGATTCATGATTCATGATTCAATTCATGATTCATGATTCATGATTTATGATTCATGATTCAAATCATTATTCATGATTCATGAATCATGATTCGATTCATGATTCATGATTCGTGATTCAATTCATGATTCATGATTCATGATTCAATTCATGATTCATGATTAATGATTTAATTCATGATTCATGATTCATGATTCAATTCATAATTCAATTCATGATTCATGATTCATGATTCATGATTCATGATTCAATTCATGTTTCATGATTCATGATTCAATTCATTAATTATGATTCATGATTCAATTCATAATTCAATTCATGGTTCATGATTCATGATTCATGATTCATGATTCAATTCATGATTCATGATTCATGATTCATGATTTAATTCATTATTCGATTCCTGATTCAATTCATGATTCATGATTCAATTCATGATTCATGATTCAATTCATAATTCAATTCATGATTTATGATTCAACTCATGATTCATGATTCGATTCATGATTTTTGATTCATGAATTATGATTCGATTCGTGACTCATGATTCATGATTTGATTTATGATTCATGATTCATGATTCAATTCATGATTCATGCTTCATGATTCATGATTCATGATTTAATTCATGATTCATGATTCATGATTCAATTCATGATTCATGATTCAATTCATGATTCATGATTCAATTCATGATTCAATTCATGATTCATGATTCATGATTCAATTCATGATTCATGATTCGATTCATGATTCAATTCATGATTCATGATTCAATTCATGATTCGATTCCTGATTAAATTCATGATTCATGATTTGATTTTTGATTCATGATTCATGATTTAATTCATGATTCATGATTCAATTCATGATTTATGATTCATGATTCAATTTATAAATCATGATTCATGATTCAAATCATGATTCATGATTCAATTCATGATTCATAGTTCATGATTCATGATTTAATTCATAATTTATAATTCATGATTCATGATTCATGATTCAATTCATGATTCATGATTCAATTCATGATTCATGATTCATGATTTATGATTTATGATTCAAATCATTATTCATGATTCATGATTCGATTCATGATTCATGATTCGTGATTCAATTCATGATTCATGATTCATGATTCAATTCATGATTCATGATTCGATTCATGATTAATGATTCAATTCATGATTCATGATTAATGATTTAATTAATGATTCATGATTCATGATTCAATTCATAATTCAATTCATGATTCATGATTCATGATTCATGATTCAATTCATGTTTCATGATTCATGATTCAATTCATTAATTATGATTCATGATTCAATTCATGATTCATGATTCAATTCATAATTCAATTCATGATTTATGATTCAACTCATGATTCATGATTCGATTCATGATTCTTGATTCATGAATTATGATTCGATTCATGATTCATGATTCAATTCATGATTAATGATTAATGATTTAATTAATGATTCATGATTCATGATTCAATTCATAATTCAATTCATGATTCATGATTCATGATTCAATTCATGGTTCATGATTCATGATTCAATTCATGATTCATGATTCAATTCATAATTCAATTCATGATTTATGATTCAACTCATGATTCATGATTCGATTCATGATTCTTGATTCATGAATTATGATTCGATTCGTGATTCATGATTCATGATTTGATTTATAATTCATGATTTAATTCATGATTCATGCTTCATGATTCATGATTTAATTCATGATTCATAATTCATGATTCAATTAATGATTCATGATTCATGATTCAATTCATGATTCATGATTCAATTCATGATTCAATTCATGATTCATGATTCATGATTTGATTCATGATTCGATTCATGATTCAATTCATGATTCATGATTCAATTCATGATTCGATTCCTGATTAAATTCATGATTCATGATTTGATTTTTGATTCATGATTCATGATTCAATTCATGATTCATGATTCATTATTCATGATTCAATTCATGATTCATGATTCATGATTCAATTCATGATTCATAATTCATGATTCATGATTCAATTCATGATTCTTGATTCGATTCATTATTCAATTCATGATTCATGATTAAATTCATAATTCATGATTCGATTCATGATTCATGATTCATTATTCAATTCATTATTCATGATTCATGATTCAAGTCATGATTCATGATTCAATTCATGATTTAATTCATGATTCATGATTCAATTCATGATTCGATTCCTGATTCAATTCATGATTCATGATTCGATTTATGATTCATGATTCATGATTCAAATCATGATTCATAATTCATGATTTAATTCATGATTCAATTCACGATTCGATTCATGATTCATGATTCATGAATCAATTCATGTTTCATGATTCATGATTCATGATTCAATTCATGATTTATGATTCGATTCATGATTCATGATTCATGATTCAATTCATGATTCAATTCATGATTTATGATTCATGATTCAATTTATGATTCATGATTCAATTCATGATTCAATTCATGATTCATGATTCAATTCATGATTCATGATTCAATTCATGATTCATGATAAGATTCATGATTCATGATTTATGATTCAATTTATGATTCATAGTTTATGATTCATGATTCAATTCATAATTTATGATTCATGATTCATGATTCAATTTATGATTCAAGATTCAATTCATGATTCATGATTCATGATAAGATTCATGATTCATGATTTATGATTCAAATCATTATTCATGATTCATGAATCTAGATTCGATTCATGATTCATGATTCGTGATTCAGTTCATGATTCATGATTCAATTCATGATTCATGATTCGATTCATGATTCATGATTCAATTCATGATTCATGATTAGTGATTTAATTCATGATTCATGATTCATGATTCAATTCATAATTCAATTCATGATTCATGATTCATGATTCATGATTCATGATTCAATTTATGTTTCATGATTCATGATTCAATTCATGATTCAACTCATGATTCATGATTCAATTCATGATTCATGATTCATGATTCAATTCATGATTCAACTCATGATTCATGATTCAATTCATTATTCATGATTCGATTCTTGATTCATGATTCATGATTCATGATTCATGATTCAATTCATGTTTCATGATTCATGATTCAATTCATTAATTATGATTCATGATTCAATTCATGATTCATGATTCAATTCATAATTCATTTCATGATTTATGATTCAACTCATGATTCATGATTCGATTCATGATTCTTGATTCATGAATTATGATTCGATTCGTGATTCATGATTCATGATTCAATTCATGATTCATGATTAATGATTTAATTAATGATTCATGATTCATGATTCAATTCATAATTCAATTCATGATTCATGATTCATGATTCAATTCATGTTTCATGATTCATGATTCAATTCATGGTTCATGATTCATGATTCAATTCATGATTCATGATTCAATTCATAATTCAATTCATGATTTATGATTCAACTCATGATTCATGATTCGATTCATGATTCTTGATTCATGAATTATGATTCGATTCGTGATTCATGATTCATGATTTTATTTATGATTCATGATTCATGATTCAATTCATGATTCATGCTTCATGATTCATGATTTAATTCATGATTCATAATTCATGATTCAATTTATGATTCATGATTCATGATTCAATTCATGATTCATGCTTCATGATTCATGATTTAATTCATGATTCATGATTCGATTCATGATTCGATTCATGATTCATGATTCAATTCATGATTCGATTCCTGATTAAATTCATGATTCATGATTTGATTTTTGATTCATGATTCATGATTCAATTCATGATTCAATTCATGCATCATGATTCATGATTCGATTCATGATTCGATTCATGATTCATGATTCAATTCATGATTCGATTCCTGATTAAATTCATGATTCATGATTTGATTTTTGATTCATGATTCATGATTCAATTCATGATTCATGATTCATTATTCATGATTCAATTCATGATTCATGATTCATGATTCATGATTCAATTCATGATTCTTGATTCGATTCATGATTCAATTCATGATTCATGATTAAATTCATAATTCATGATTCGATTCATGATTCATGATTCATTATTCAATTCATTATTCATGATTCATGATTCATGATTCAAGTCATGATTCATGATTCAATTCATGATTTAATTCATGATTCATGATTCAATTCATGATTCGATTCCTGATTCATTTCATGATTCATGATTCGATTTATGATTCATGATTCATGATTCAATTCATGATTCATGATTCATGATTCAATTCATGATTCAATTCACGATTCGATTCATGATTCATGATTCATGAATCAATTCATGTTTCATGATTCATGATTCATGATTCAATTCATGATTTATGATTCGATTCATGATTCATGATTCATGATTCAATTCATGATTCAATTCATGATTTATGATTCATGATTCAATTTATGATTCATGATTCAATTCATGATTCAATTCATGATTCATGATTCAATTCATGATTCATGATTCAATTCATGATTCATGATAACATTCATGATTCATGATTCATGATTCAATTTATGATTCATAGTTTATGATTCATGATTCAATTCATAATTTATAATTCATGATTCATGATTCATGATTCAATTTATGATTCAAGATTTAATTCATGATTCATGATTCATGATAAGATTCATGATTCATGATTTATGATTCAAATCATTATTCATGATTCATGAATCTAGATTCGATTCATGATTCATGATTCGTGATTCAATTCATGATTCATGATTCAATTCATGATTCATGATTCGATTCATGATTCATGATTCAATTCATGATTCATGATTAATGATTTAATTCATGATTCATGATTCAATTCATAATTCAATTCATGATTCATGATTCATGATTCATGATTCAATTTATGTTTCATGATTCATGATTCAATTCATGATTCAACTCATGATTCATGATTCAATTCATGATTCATGATTCATGATTCATGATTCAATTCATGATTCAACTCATGATTCATGATTCAATTCATTATTCATGATTCGATTCTTGATTCATGATTCATGATTTGATTCATGATTCATAATTCATGATTGAATTCATGATTCATGATTCATGAATCAATTTATGATTCGATTCCTGATTCAATTCATGATTCATGATTTGATTTATGATTCATAATTCAAATCATGATTCAATTCATGATTCGATTCATGATTCATGATTCAATTCATGATTTATGATTCAATTCATGATTCATGATTCATGTTTTAATTCATGATTCAATTCATGATTTATGATTCATGATTCATGATTCATGATTCAATTCATGATTCATGATTCAATTCATGATTCATAGTTCATGATTCATGATTCAATTCATAATTTATAATTCATGATTCATGATTCATGATTCAATTCATGATTCATGATTCAATTCATGATTCATGATTCAAATCATTATTCATGATTCATGAATCATGATTCGATTCATGATTCATGATTCGTGATTCAATTCATGATTCATGATTCATGATTCAATTCATGATTCATGATTCGATTCATGATTCATGATTCAATTCATGATTCATGATTAATGATTTAATTCATGATTCATGATTCATGATTCAATTCATAATTCAATTCATGATTCATGATTCATGATTCATGATTCATGATTCAATTCATGTTTCATGATTCATGATTCAATTCATTAATTATGATTCATGATTCAATTCATAATTCATGGTTCATGATTCATGATTCATGATTCAATTCATGATTCATGATTCATGATTCATGATTCATGATTCATGATTTATGATTTAATTCATTATTCGATTCCTGATTCAATTCATGATTCATGATTCAATTCATGATTCAATTCATAATTCAATTCATGATTTATGATTCAACTCATGATTCATGATTCGATTCATGATTCTTGATTCATGAATTATGATTCGATTCGTGATACATGATTTGATTTATGATTCATGATTCATGATTCAATTCATGATTCATGCTTCATGATTCATGATTCATGATTTAATTCATGATTCATGATTCATGATTCAATTCATGATTCATGATTCATGATTCAATTCATGATTCATGATTCAATTCATGATTCAATTCATGATTCATGATTCATGATTCAATTCATGATTCATGATTCGATTCATGATTCAATTCATGATTCATGATTCAATTCATGATTCATGATTCAATTCATGATTCGATTCCTGATTAAATTCATGATTCATGATTTGATTTTTGATTCATGATTCATGATTCAATTCATGATTCATGATTCAATTCATGATTCAATTCATGATTTATGATTCATGATTCAATTTATGATTCATGATTCATGATTCAATTCATGATTCATGATTCAATTCATGATTCATGATTCATGATTTATGATTCATGATTCAAATCATTATTCATGATTCATGAATCATGATTCGATTCATGATTCATGATTCGTGATTCAATTCATGATTCATGATTCGTGATTCAATTCATGATTCATGATTCAATTCATGATTCAATTCATGATTTATGATTCATGATTCAATTTATGATTCATGATTCATGATTCATGATTCAATTCATGATTCATGATTCAATTCATGATTCATGATTCATGATTTATGATTCATGATTCAAATCATTATTCATGATTCATGTATCATGATTCGATTCATGATTCATGATTCGTGATTCAATTCATGATTCATGATTCATGATTGAATTCATGATTCATGATTCGATTCATGATTCATGATTAATGATTTAATTAATGATTCATGATTCATGATTCATGATTGAATTCATGATTCATGATTCGATTCATGATTCATGATTAATGATTTAATTAATGATTCATGATTCATGATTCAATTCATAATTCAATTCATGATTCATGATTCATGATTCATGATTCAATTCATATTTCATGATTCATGATTCAATTCATTAATTATGATTCATGATTCAATTCATAATTCAATTCATGGTTCATGATTCATGATTCATGATTCATGATTTAATTCATTATTCGATTCCTGATTCAATTCATGATTCATGATTCAATTCATAATTCATGATTCATGATTCAATTCATGATTTATGATTCAATTCATAATTCAATTCATGATTTATGATTCAACTCATGATTCATGATTCGATTCATGATTCTTGATTCATAAATTATGATTTGATTCGTGATTCATGATTCATGATTTGATTTATGATTCATGATTCAATTCATGATTCATGCTTCATGATTCATGATTTAATTCATGATTCATGATTCATGATTCAATTCATGATTCATGATTCGATTCATGATTCATGATTCAATTCATGATTCATGATTAATGATTTAATTCATGATTCATGATTCAATTCATGATTCAATTCATGATTCATGATTCATGATTCAATTCATGATTCATGATTCAATTCATGATTCATGATTTAATTCATGATTCATGATTCATGATTCAATTCATACTTCAATTCATGATTCATGATTCATGATTCATGATTCAATTCATAATTCAATTCATGATTCATGATTCATGATTCAATTCATGTTTCATGATTCAATTCATGTTTCATGATTCATGATTCAATTCATTAATTATGATTCATGATTCAATTCATAATTCAATTCATGGTTCATGATTCATGATTCATGATTCAATTCATGATTCATTATTCATGATTCATGATTCATGATTTAATTCATTATTCGATTCCTAAATCAATTGATGATTCATGATTCAATTCATAATTCATGATTCATGATTCAATTCATGATTCATGATTCAATTCATAATTCAATTCATGATTTATGATTCAACTCATAATTCATGATTCGATTCATGATTCTTGATTCATGAATTATGATTCGATTCGTGATTCATGATTCATGATTTGATTTATGATTCATGATTCATGATTCAATTCATGATTCATGCTTCATGATTCATGATTCATGATTTAATTCATGATTCATGATTCATGATTCAATTCATGATTCATGATTCAATTCATGATTCATGATTCAATTCATGATTCAATTCATTATTCATGATTCATGATTCAATTCATGATTCATGATTCGATTCATGATTCAATTCATGATTCATGATTCAATTCATGATTCGATTACTGATTAAATTCATGATTCATGATTTGATTTTTGATTCATGATTCATGATTCAATTCATGATTCATGATTCATTATTCATGATTCAATTCATGATTCATGATTCATGATTCAATTCATGATTCATAATTCATGATTCATGATTCAATTCATGATTCTTGATTCGATTCATGATTCAATTCATGATTCATGATTAATTTCATAATTCATAATTCGATTCATGATTCATGATTCATGATTCAAATCATTATTCATGATTCATGATTCATGATTCAAGTCATGATTCATGATTCAATTCATGATTTAATTCATGATTCAATTCATGATTCGATTCCTGATTCAATTCATGATTCATGATTCGATTTATGATTCATGATTCATGATTCAATTCATGATTCATGATTCATGATTCGATTTATGATTCATGATTCATGATTCAATTCATGATTCATGATTCATGATTCAATTCATGATTCAACTCATGATTCATGATTCAATTCATGATTCATGATTCGATTCTTGATTCATGATTTATGATTTAATTCATGATTCATGATTCATAATTCAATTCATGATTCATGATTTAATTCATGATTCAATTCATGATTCGATTCATGATTCATGATTCATGAATCAATTCATGTTTCATGATTCATGATTCATGATTCAATTTATGATTTATGATTCGATTCATGATTCATGATTCAATTCATGATTCAATTCATGATTTATGATTCATGATTCAATTTATGATTCATGATTCATGATTCATGATTCATGATTCAATTCATGATTCATGATTCAATTCATGATTCAATTCATGATTCATGATTCATGATTCAATTCATGATTCATAGTTCATGATTCATGATTCAATTCATAATTTATAATTCATGATTCATGATTCATGATTCAATTCATGATTCATGATTAAATTCATGATTCATGATTCATAATAAGATTCATGATTCAATTTATCATTCATAGTTCATGATTCATGATTCAATTCATAATTTATAATTCATGATTCATGATTCATGATTCAATTTATGATTCATGATTCAATTCATGATTCATGATTCATGATAAGATTCATGATTCATGATTCATGATTCATGAATCTAGATTCGATTCATGATTCGTGATTCAATTCATGATTCATGATTCGATTCATGATTCATGATTCATGATTCGATTCATGATTCATGATTCAATTCATGATTCATGATTAATGATTTAATTCATGATTCATGATTCATGATTCAATTCATAATTCAATTCATGATTCATGATTCATGATTCTTGATTCATGATTCAATTCATGTTTCATGATTCATGATTCAATTCATGATTCAACTCATGATTCATGATTCAATTCATGATTCATGATTCATGATTCATGATTCAATTCATGATTCAACTCATGATTCATGATTCAATTCATTATTCATGATTCGATTCTTGATTCATAATTCATGATTGGATTCATGATTCAATTTATGATTCATGATTCATGATTCATGATTCAATTCATTTTTCATGATTCGATTCTTGATTCATAATTTATGATTTGATTCCTGATTCAATTCATGATTCATGATTTGATTTATGATTCATAATTCAAATCATGATTCAATTCATGATTCGATTCATGATTCATGATTCATGATTAAATTCATGTTTCATGATTCATGATTCATGATTCAATTCATGATTTATGATTCAATTCATGATTCATGATTCATGATTCAATTCAGGATTCAATTCATGATTTATGATTCATGATTCAATTTATGATTCATGATTCATGATTCATGATTCAATTCATGATTCATGATTCAATTCATGATTCATAGTTCATGATTCATGATTCAATTCATAATTTATAATTCATGATTCATGATTCATGATTCAATTCATGATTCATGATTCAATTCATGATTCATGATTCATGATTTATGATTCATGATTTAAATCATTATTCATGATTCATGAATCATGATTCGATTCATGATTCATGATTCGTGATTCAATTCATGATTCATGATTCAATTCATGATTCATGATTCGATTCATGATTCATGATTCAATTCATGATTCATGATTAATGATTTAATTCATGATTCATGATTCAATTCATAATTCAATTCATGATTCATGATTCATGATTCATGATTCAATTCATGTTTCATGATTCATGATTCAATTCATTAATTATGATTCATGATTCAATTCATAATTCAATTCATGGTTCATGATTCTTGATTCATGATTCATGATTCAATTCATGATTCATGATTCATGATTCATGATTCATGATTTAATTCATTATTCGATTCCTGATTCAATTCATGATTCATGATTCAATTCATGATTCATGATTCAATTCATAATTCAATTCATGATTTATGATTCAACTCATGATTCATGATTCGATTCATGATTCTTGATTCATGAATTATGATTCGATTCGTGATTCATGATTCATGATTTGATTTACGATTCATGATTCATGATTCAATTCATGATTCATGCTTCATGATTCATGATTCAATTCATGATTCTTGATTCGATTCATGATTCAATTCATGATTCATGATTAAATTCATAATTCATAATTCGATTCATGATTCATGATTCATGATTCAATTCATTATTCATGATTCATGATTCATGATTCAAGTCATGATTCATGATATGATTCAATTCATGATTCATGATTCGATTCTTGATTCATGATTTATGATTTAATTCATGATTCATGATTCATAATTCATGATTGGATTCATGATTCATTATTCATGAATCAATTTATGATTCGATTCCTGATTCAATTCATGATTCATGATTCGATTTATGATTCATGATTCATGATTCGATTCATGATTCATGATTCATAATTCAATTCATGATTCATGATTTAATTCATGATTCAATTCATGATTCGATTCATGATTCATGATTCATGAATCAATTCATGTTTCATGATTCATGATTCATGATTCAATTCATGATTTATGATTCGATTCATGATTCATGATTCATGATTCAATTCATGATTCAATTCATGATTTATGATTCATGATTCAATTTATGATTCATGATTCATGATTCATGATTCAATTCATGATTCATGATTCAATTCATGATTCAATTCATGATTCATGATTCATGATTCAATTCATGATTCATAGTTCATGATTCATGATTCAATTCATAATTTATAATTCATGATTCATGATTCATGATTCAATTCATGATTCATGATTCAATTCATGATTCATGATTCATGATAAGATTCATGATTAATGATTCATGATTCAATTTATCATTCATAGTTCATGATTCATGATTCAATTCATAATTTATAATTCATGATTCATGATTCATGATTCAATTTATGATTCATGATTCAATTCATGATTCATGATTCATGATAAGATTCATGATTCATGATTCATGATTCATGAATCTAGATTCGATTCATGATTCGTGATTCAATTCATGATTCATGATTCGATTCATGATTCATGATTCGATTCATGATTCATGATTCAATTCATGATTCATGATTAATGATTTAATTCATGATTCATGATTCATGATTCAATTCATAATTCAATTCATGATTCATGATTCATGATTCTTGATTCATGATTCAATTCATGTTTCATGATTCATGATTCAATTCATGATTCAACTCATGATTCATGATTCAATTCATGATTCATGATTCATGATTCATGATTCAATTCATGATTCAACTCATGATTCATGATTCAATTCATTATTCATGATTCGATTCTTGATTCATGATTCATGATTTGATTTATGATTCATAATTCAAATCATGATTCAATTCATGATTCGATTCATGATTCATGATTCATGATTAAATTCATGTTTCATGATTCATGATTCATGATTCAATTCATGATTTATGATTCAATTCATGATTCATGATTCAATTCAGGATACAATTCATGATTTATGATTCATGATTCAATTTATGATTCATGATTCATGATTCATGATTCAATTCATGATTCATGATTCAATTCATGATTCATAGTTCATGATTCATGATTCAATTCATAATTTATAATTCATGATTCATGATTCATGATTCAATTCATGATTCATGATTCAATTCATGATTCATGATTCATGATTTATGATTCATGATTTAAATCATTATTCATGATTCATGAATCATGATTCGATTCATGATTCATGATTCGTGATTCAATTCATGATTCATGATTCAATTCATGATTCATGATTCGATTCATGATTCATGATTCAATTCATGATTCATGATTAATGATTTAATTCATGATTCATGATTCAATTCATAATTCAATTCATGATTCATGATTCATGATTCATGATTCAATTCATGTTTCATGATTCATGATTCAATTCATTAATTATGATTCATGATTCAATTCATAATTCAATTCATGGTTCATGATTCATGATTCATGATTCATGATTCAATTCATGATTCATGATTCATGATTCATGATTTAATTCATTATTCGATTCCTGATTCAATTCATGATTCATGATTCAATTCATGATTCATGATTCAATTCATAATTCAATTCATGATTTATGATTCAACTCATGATTCATGATTCGATTCATGATTCTTGATTCATGAATTATGATTCGATTGGTGATTCATGATTCATGATTTGATTTACGATTCATGATTAATGATTCAATTCATGATTCATGATTCATGATTCATGATTTAATTCATGATTCATGATTCATGATTCAATTCATGATTCAATTCATGATTCATGATTCATGATTCAATTCATGATTCAATTCATGATTCATGATTCATTATTCAATTCATGATTCATAATTCGATTCATGATTCAATTCATGATTCATGATTCAATTCATGATTCATGATTCAATTCATGATTTGATTCCTGATTCAATTCATGATTCATGATTTGATTTTTAATTCATGATTCATGATTCAATTCATGATTCATGATTCAATTCATGATTTAATTCATGATTTATGATTCAATTCATAATTTATAATTCATGATTCATGATTCATGATTCAATTCATGATTCATGATTCAATTCATGATTCATGATTCATGATTTATGATTCATGATTCAATTCATGATTCATGATTCGATTCATGATTCATGATTCAATTCATGATTCATGATTCATGATTCAATTCATAATTCATGATTCATGATTCAATTCATAGTTCAATTCATGATTCATGATTCATGATTCAATTCATGTTTCATGATTCATGATTCAATTCATTAATTATGATTCATAATTCAATTCATAATTCAATTCATGGTTCATGATTCATGATTCATGATTCATGATTCAATTCATGATTCATGATTCATGATTCAATTCATGATTCATGATTCATGATTCATGATTCATGATTTAATTCATTATTCGATTCCTGATTCAATTCATGATTCATGATTCAATTCATGATTCATGATTCAATTCATAATTCAATTCATGATTTATGATTCAACTCATGATTCATGATTCGATTCATGATTCTTGATTCATGAATTATGATTCGATTCGTGATTCATGATTCATGATTTGATTTACGATTCATGATTCATGATTCAATTCATGATTCATGCTTCATGATTCATGATTCATGATTTAATTCATGATTCATGATTCATGATTCAATTCATGATTCATGATTCATGATTCGATTCATGATTCAATTCATGATTCATGATTCAATTCATGATTCGATTCCTGATTCAATTCATGATTCATGATTTGATTTTTGATTCATGATTCATGATTCAATTCATGATTCATGATTCAATTCATGATTCAATTCATGATTTATGATTCAATTCATAATTTATAATTCATGATTCATGATTCAATTCATGATTCATGATTCATGATTTATGATTCATGATTCATGATTCAATTCATGATTCATGATTCGATTCATGATTCATGATTCAATTCATGATTCATGATGCATGATTCAATTCATAATTCATGAATCATGATTCAATTCATAATTCAATTCATGATTCATGATTCATGATTCAATTCATGTTTCATGATTCATGATTCAATTCATTAATTATGATTCATAATTCAATTCATAATTCAATTCATGGTTCATGATTCATGATTCATGATTCATGATTCATGATTCAATTCATGATTCATGATTCATGATTCATGATTCATGATTTAATTCATTATTTGATTCCTGATTCAATTCATGATTCATGATTCAATTCATAATTCATGATTCATGATTCAATTCATGATTCATGATTTAATTCATAATTCAATTCATGATTTATGATTCAACTCATGATTCATGATTCGATTCATGATTCTTGATTCATGAATTATGATTCGATTCGTGATTCATGATTCATGATTTGATTTACGATTCATGATTCATGATTCAATTCATGATTCATGATTCAATTCATGATTCATGATTCAATTCATGATTCAATTCATGATTCATGATTCATGAATTATGATTCGATTCATGATTCATGATTTGATTTATGATTCATGCTTCATGATTCATGATTCATGATTTAATTCATGATTCATGATTCATGATTCAATTCATGATTCATGATTCATGATTCAATTCATGATTCAATTCATGATTCAATTCATGATTCATGATTCATGATTCAATTCATGATTCATGATTCGATTCATGATTCAATTCATGATTCATGATTCAATTCATGATTCGATTCCTGATTAAATTCATGATTCATGATTTGATTTTTGATTCATGATTCATGATTCAATTCATGATTCATGATTCATTATTCATGATTCAATTCATGATTCATGATTCATGATTCAATTCATGATTCATAATTCATGATTCATGATTTAATTCATGATTCTTGATTCGATTCATGATTCAATTCATGATTCATGATTAAATTCATAATTCATGATTCGATTCATGATTCATGATTCATGATTCAATTCATTATTCATGATTCATGATTCATGATTCAAGTCATGATTCATGATTCAATTCATGATTTAATTCATGATTCATGATTCAATTCATGATTCGATTCCTGATTCAATTCATGATTCATGATTCGATTTATGATTCATGATTCATGATTCAATTCATGATTCATGATTCATGATTCAATTCATGATTCAACTCATGATTCATGATTCAATTCATGATTCATGATTCGATTCTTGATTCATGATTCATGATTTAATTCATGATTCATGATTCATAATTCATGATTGGATTCATGATTTATGATTCATGAATCAATTTATGATTCGATTCCTGATTCAATTCATGATTCATGATTCGATTTATGATTCATGATTCATGATTCGATTTATGATTCATGATTCATGATTCAATTTATGATTCATGATTCATGATTCATAATTCAATTCATGATTCATGATTTAATTCATGATTCAATTCATGATTCGATTCATGATTCATGAATCAATTCATGATTTATGATTCGATTCATGATTCATGATTCAATTCATGATTCAATTCATGATTTATGATTCATGATTCAATTTATGATTCATGATTCAATTCATGATTCAATTCATGATTCATGATTCATTATTCAATTCATGATTCATAGTTCATGATTCATGATTCAATTCATAATTTATAATTCATGATTCATGATTCATGATTCAATTCATGATTCATGTTTCAATTCATGATTCATGATTCATGATAAGATTCATGATTCATGATTCATGATTCAATTTATGATTCATAGTTCATGATTCATGATTCAATTCATAATTTATAATTCATGATTCATGATTCATGATTCAATTTATGATTCATGATTCAATTCATGATTCATGATAAGATTCATGATTCATGATTCAAATCATTATTCATGATTCATGAATCTAGATTCGATTCATGATTCATGATTCGTGATTCAATTCATGATTCATGATTCAATTCATGATTCATGATTCGATTCATGATTCATGATTCAATTCATGATTCATGATTAATGATTTAATTCATGATTCATGATTCATGATTCAATTCATAATTCAATTCATGATTCATGATTCATGATTCATGATTCAATTTATGTTTCATGATTCATGATTCAATTCATGATTCAACTCATGATTCATGATTCATTTCATGATTCATGATTCATGATTCATGATTCAATTCATGATTCAACTCATGATTCATGATTCAATTCATTATTCATGATTCGATTCTTGATTCATGATTTGATTCATGATTCATAATTCATGATTAGATTCATGATTCATGATTCATGAATCAATTTATGATTCGATTCCTGATTCAATTCATGATTCATGATTTGATTTATGATTCATAATTCAAATCATGATTCGATTCATGATTCGATTCATGATTCGATTCATGATTCATGATTAAATTCATGTTTCATGATTTATGATTCAATTCATGATTCATGATTCATGATTCAATTCATGATTCATGATTCAATTCATGATTCAATTCATGATTCATGATTCATGATTCAATTCATGATTCATGATTCAATTCATGATTCATGATTCGATTCATGATTCATGATTCAATTCATGATTCATGATTAATGATTTAATTCATGATTCATGATTCATGATTCAATTCATAATTCAATTCATGATTCATGATTCATGATTCATGATTCATGATTCAATTCATGATTCATGATTCATGATTTAATTCATTATTCGATTCCTGATTCAATTCATGATTCATGATTCAATTCATGATTCATGATTCGATTCATGATTCATGATTCAATTCATGATTCATGATTAATGATTTAATTCATGATTCATGATTCATGATTCAATTCATAATTCAATTCATGATTCATGATTCATGATTCATGATTCATGATTCAATTCATGATTCATGATTTAATTCATTATTCGATTCCTGATTCAATTCATGATTCAATTCATGATTCATGATTCAATTCATAATTCAATTCATGATTTATGATTCAACTCATGATTCATGATTTGATTCATGATTCTTGATTCATGAATTATGATTCGATTCGTGATTCATGATTCATGATTTGATTTACGATTCATGATTCATGATTCAATTCATGATTCATGCTTCATGATTCATGATTTAATTCATGATTCATGATTCATGATTCAATTCATGATTCATGATTCATGATTCAATTCATGATTCATGATTCAATTCATGATTCATGATTCAATTCATGATTCAATTCATGATTCATGATTCATGATTCAATTCATGATTCATGATTCGATTCATGATTCAATTCATGATTCATGATTCAATTCATGATTCGATTCCTGATTCAATTCATGATTCATGATTTGATTTTTGATTCATGATTCATGATTCAATTCATGATTCATGATTCAATTCATGATTCAATTCATGATTTATGATTCAATTCATAATTTATAATTCATGATTCATGATTCATGATTCAATTCATGATTCATGATTCAATTCATGATTCATGATTCATGATTTATGATTCATGATTCAATTCATGATTCATGATTTGATTCATGATTCATGATTCAATTCATGATTCATGATTAATGATTTAATTCATGATTCATGATTCATGATTCAATTCATAATTCAATTCATGATTCATGATTCATGATTCAATTCATGTTTCATGATTCATGATTCAATTCATTAATTATGATTCATGATTCAATTCATAATTCAATTCATGATTCATGATTCAATTCATGATTCATGATTCATGATTCATGATTTAATTCATTATTCGATTCCTGATTCAATTCATGATTCATGATTCAATTCATAATTCATGATTCATGATTCAATTCATGATTCATGATTCAATTCATAATTCAATTCATGATTTATGATTCAACTCATGATTCATGATTCGATTCATGATTCTTGATTCATGAATTATGATTCGATTCGTGATTCATGATTCATGATTTGATTTATGATTCATGATTCATGATTCAATTCATGATTCATGCTTCATGATTCATGATTCATGATTTAATTCATGATTCATGATTCATGATTCAATTCATGATTCATGATTCATGATTCAATTCATGATTCATGATTCAATTCATGATTCAATTCATGATTCATGTTTCATGATTCAATTCATGATTCATGATTCGATTCATGATTCAATTCATGATTCATGATTCAATTCATGATTCGATTCCTGATTAAATTCATGATTCATGATTTGATTTTTGATTCATGATTCATGATTCAATTCATGATTCATGATTCATTATTCATGATTCAATTCATGATTCATGATTCATGATTCAATTCATGATTCATACTTCATGATTCATGATTTAAGTCATGATTCTTGATTCGATTCATGATTCAATTCATGATTCATGATTAAATTCATAATTCATGATTCGATTCATGATTCATGATTCAATTCATAATTCATGATTCAATTCATGATTCATGATTAAATTCATAATTCATGATTCGATTCATAATTCATGATTCATGATTCAAGTCATGATTCATGATTCAATTCATGATTTAATTCATGATTCATGATTCAATTCATGATTCGATTCCTGATTCATGATTAAATTCATAATTCATGATTCGATTCATGATTCATGATTCATGATTCAAGTCATGATTCATGATTCAATTCATGATTTAATTCATGATTCATGATTCAATTCATGATTCGATTCCTGATTCAATTCATGATTCATGATTCGATTTATGATTCATGATTCATGATTCAATTCATGATTCATGATTCATGATTCAATTCATGATTCAACTCATGATTCATGATTCAATTCATGATTCATGATTCGATTCTTGATTCATGATTCATGATTTAATTCATGATTCATGATTCATAATTCATGATTGGATTCATGATTTATGATTCATGAATCAATTTATGATTCGATTCCTGATTCAATTCATGATTCATGATTCGATTTATGATTCATGATTCATGATTCAATTTATGATTCATGATTCATGATTCATAATTCAATTCATGATTCATGATTTAATTCATGATTCAATTCATGATTCGATTCATGATTCATGAATCAATTCATGTTTCATGATTTATGATTCAATTCATGATTTATGATTCGATTCATGATTCATGATTCAATTCATGATTCAATTCATGATTTATGATTCATGATTCAATTTATGATTCATGATTCAATTCATGATTCAATTCATGATTCATGATTCATTATTCAATTCATGATTCATAGTTCATGATTCATGATTCAATTCATAATTTATAATTCATGATTCATGATTCATGATTCAATTCATGATTCATGATTCAATTCATGATTCATGATTCATGATAAGATTCATGATTCATGATTCATGATTCAATTTATGATTCATAGTTCATGATTCATGATTCAATTCATAATTTATAATTCATGATTCATGATTCATGATTCAATTTATGATTCATGATTCAATTCATGATTCATGATAAGATTCATGATTCATGATTCAAATCATTATTCATGATTCATGAATCTAGATTCGATTCATGATTCATGATTCGTGATTCAATTCATGATTCATGATTCAATTCATGATTCATGATTCGATTCATGATTCATGATTCAATTCATGATTCGATTCATGATTCATGATTCAATTCATGATTCATGATTAATGATTTAATTCATGATTCATGATTCATGATTCAATTCATAATTCAATTCATGATTCATGATTCATGATTCATGATTCAATTTATGTTTCATGATTCATGATTCAATTCATGATTCAACTCATGATTCATGATTCATTTCATGATTCATGATTCATGATTCATGATTCAATTCATGATTCAACTCATGATTCATGATTCAATTCATTATTCATGATTCGATTCTTGATTCATGATTCATGATTTGATTCATGATTCATAATTCATGATTGGATTCATGATTCATGATTCATGAATCAATTTATGATTCGATTCCTGATTCAACTCATGATTCATGATTCAATTCATTATTCATGATTCGATTCTTGATTCATGATTCATGATTTGATTCATGATTCATAATTCATGATTGGATTCATGATTCATGATTCATGAATCAATTTATGATTCGATTCCTGATTCAATTCATGATTCATGATTTGATTTATGATTCATAATTCAAATCATGATTCAATTCATGATTCGATTCATGATTCATGATTAAATTCATGTTTCATGATTCATGATTCATGATTCAATTCATGATTTATGATTCAATTCATGATTCATGATTCATGATTCAATTCATGATTTATGATTCATGATTCAATTTATGATTCATGATTCATGATTCAATTCACGATTCATGATTCAATTCATGATTCATAGTTCATGATTCATGATTCAATTCATAATTTATAATTCATGATTCATGATTCATGATTCAATTCATGATTCATGATTCAATTCATGATTCATGATTCATGATTTATGATTCATGATTCAAATCATTATTCATGATTCATGATTCGATTCTTGATTCATGATTCGTGATTCAATTCATGATTCATGATTCAATTCATGATTCATGATTCGATTCATGATTCATGATTCAATTCATGATTCATGATTAATGATTTAATTCAGGATTCATGATTCAATTCATCATTCAATTCATGATTCATGATTCATGATTCATGATTCAATTCATGTTTCATGATTCATGATTCAATTCATTAATTATGATTCATGATTCAATTCATAATTCAATTCATGGTTCATGATTCATGATTCATGATTCATGATTCAATTCATGATTCATGATTCATGATTCATGATTTAATTCATTATTCGATTCCTGATTCAATTCATGATTCATGATTCAATTCATGATTCATGATTCAATTCATAATTCAATTCATGATTTATGATTCAACTCATGATTCATGATTCGATTCATGATTCTTGATTCATGAATTATGATTCGATTCGTGATTCATGATTCATGATTTGATTTATGATTCATGATTCATGATTCAATTCATGATTCATGCTTCATGATTCATGATTCATGATTTAATTCATGATTCATGATTCATGATTCAATTCATGATTCATGATTCATGATTCAATTCATGATTCATGCTTCATGATTCATGATTCATGATTCATGATTCAATTCATGATTCATGATTCATGATTCAATTCATGATTCATGATTCAATTCATGATTCATGATTCAATTCATGATTCAATTCATGATTCATGATTCATGATTCAATTCATGATTCATGATTCGATTCATGATTCAATTCATGATTCATGATTCAATTCATGATTCGATTCCTGATTAAATTCATGATTCATGATTTGATTTTTGATTCATGATTCATGATTTAATTCATGATTCATGATTCAATTCATGATTCATGATTCAATTCATGATTCAATTCATGATTCATGATTCATGATTCAATTCATGATTCATGATTCGATTCATAATTCAATTCATGATTCATGATTCAATTCATGATTCATGATTCGATTCCTGATTAAATTCATGATTCATGATTTGATTTTTGATTCATGATTCATGATTCAATTCATGATTCATGATTCAATTCATGATTCAATTCATGATTCAATTTATGATTTATGATTCATGATTCAATTTATGATTCAATTCATGATTTATGATTCAATTCATGATTCATGATTCAATTCATGATTCATAGTTCATGATTCATGATTCAATTCATAATTTATAATTCATGATTCATGATTCATGATTCAATTCATGATTCATGATTTAATTCATGATTCATGATTCATGATTTATGATTCATGATTCAAATTATTATTCATGATTCATGAATCATGATTCGATTCATGATTCATGATTCGTGATTCAATTCATGATTAATGATTCATGATTCGTGATTCAATTCATGATTCATGATTCAATTCATGATTCATGATTCGATTCATGATTCATGATTCAATTCATGATTCATGATTAATGATTTAATTAATGATTCATGATTCATGATTCAATTCATTAATTATGATTCATGATTCAATTCATAATTCAATTCATGGTTCATGAGTCATGATTCATGATTCATGATTCAATTCATGATTCATTATTCATGATTCATGATTCATGATTTAATTCATTATTCGATTCCTGATTCAATTCATGATTCATGATTCAATTCATAATTCATGATTCATGATTCAATTCATGATTCATGATTCAATTCATAATTCAATTCATGATTTATGATTCAACTCATGATTCATGATTCGATTCATGATTCTTGATTCATGAATTATGATTCGATTCGTGATTCATGATTCATGATTTGATTTATGATTCATGATTCATGATTTAATTCATGATTCATGCTTCATGATTCATGATTCATGATTTAATTCATGATTCATGATTCAATTCATGATTCATGATTCAATTCATGATTCATGATTCAATTCATGATTCATGATTCAATTCATGATTCAATTCATTATTCATGATTCATGATTCGATTCATGATTCATGATTCGATTCATGATTCAATTCATGATTCATGATTCAATTCATGATTCGATTCCTGATTAAATTCATGATTCATGATTTGATTTTTGATTCATGATTCATGATTCAATTCAAGATTCATGATTCATTATTCATGATTCAATTCATGATTAATGATTCATGATTCAATTCATGATTCATAATTCATGATTCATGATTCAATTCATGATTCTTGATTCGATTCATGATTCAATTCATGATTCATGATTAAATTCATAATTTATGATTCGATTCATGATTCATGATTCATGATTCAATTCATTATTCATGATTCATGATTCATGATTCAAGTCATGATTCATGATTCAATTCATGATTTAATTCATGATTCAATTCATGATTCGATTCCTGATTCAATTCATGATTCATGATTCGATTTATGATTCATGATTCATGATTCAATTCATGATTCATGATTCATGATTCATCTCATACTTCAACTCATGATTCATGATTCAATTCATGATTCATGATTCGATTCTTGATTCATGATTTATGATTTAATTCATGATTCATGATTCATAATTCATGATTGGATTCATGATTCATTATTCATGAATAAATTTATGATTCGATTCCTGATTCAATTCATGATTCTTGATTCGATTTATGATTCATGATTCATGATTCAATTCATGATTCATGATTCATGATTCATAATTCAATTCATGATTCATGATTTAATTCATGATTCAATTCATGATTCGATTCATGATTCATGATTCATGAATCAATTCATGTTTCATGATTCATGATTCATGATTCAATTCATGATTTATGATTCAATTCATGATTTATGATTCAATTCATGATTCATGATTCATAATTCAATTCATGATTCAATTCATGATTTATGATTCATGATTCAATTTATGATTCATGATTCATGATTCATGATTCATGATTCAATTCATGATTCATGATTCGATTCATGATTCATGATTCAATTCATGATTCATGATTAATGATTTAATTCAGGATTCATGATTCAATTCATCATTCAATTCATGATTCATGATTCATGATTCATGATTCATGATTCAATTCATGTTTCATGATTCATGATTCAATTCATTAATTATGATTCATGATTCAATTCATAATTCAATTCATGGTTCATGATTCATGATTCATGATTCATGATTCAATTCATGATTCATGATTTAATTCATTATTCGATTCCTGATTCAATTCATGATTCATGATTTAATTCATGATTCATGATTCAATTCATAATTCAATTCATGATTTATGATTCAACTCATGAATTATGATTTGATTCGTGATTCATGATTCATGATTTGATTTATGATTCATGATTCATGATTCAATTCATGATTCATGCTTCATGGATCATGATTCATGATTTAATTCATGATTCATGATTCATGATTCAATTCATGATTCATGATTCATGATTCAATTCATGATTCATGATTCAATTCATGATTCAATTCATAATTCATGATTCATGATTCAATTCATGATTCATGATTCGATTCATGATTCAATTCATGATTCATGATTCAATTCATGATTCATAATTCAATTCATGATTCGATTCCTGATTAAATTCATGATTCATGATTTGATTTTTGATTTATGATTCATGATTCAATTCATGATTCATGATTCAATTCATGATTCAATTCATGATTTATGATTCATGATTCAATTTATGATTCATGATTCATGATTCATGATTCAATTCATGATTCATGATTCAATTCATGATTCAATTTATGATTCATGATTCAATTCATGATTCATGATTCATGATTTATGATTCATGATTCAAATCATTATTCATGATTCATGAATCATGATTCGATTCATGATTCATGATTCGTGATTCAATTCATGATTCATGATTCATGATTCAATTTATGATTCATGATTAATGATTTAATTAATGATTCATGATTCATGATTCAATTCATAATTCAATTCATGATTCATGATTCATGATTCATAATTCATGATTCAATTCATGTTTCATGATTCATGATTCAATTCATTAATTATGATTCATGATTCAATTCATAATTCAGTTCATGAGTCATAATTCATGATTCATGATTCAATTCATGATTCATTATTCATGATTCATTATTCATGATTCATGATTCATGATTTAATTCATTATTCGATTCCTGATTCAATTCATGATTCATGATTCAATTCATAATTCATGATTCATGATTCAATTCATGATTCATGATTTAATTCATAATTCAATTTATGATTTATGATTCAACTCATGATTCATGATTCGATTCATGATTTTTGATTCATGAATTATGATTCGATTCGTGATTCATGATTCATGATTTGATTTATGATTCATGATTCATGATTCAATTCATGATTCATGCTTCATGATTCATGATTCATGATTTAATTCATGATTCATGATTCATGATTCAATTCATGATTCATGATTCATGATTCAATTCATGATTCATGATTTAATTCATGATTCAATTCATCATTCATGATTCATGATTCAATTCATGATTCGATTCATGATTCAATTCATGATTCGATTCCTGATTAAATTCATGATTCATGATTTGATTTTTGATTCATGATTCATGATTCAATTCATGATTCATGATTCATGATTCATGATTCAATTCATGATTCATGATTCATGATTCAATTCATGATTCATAATTCATGATTCATGATTCAATTCATGATTCTTGATTCGATTCATGATTCAATTCATGATTCATGATTAAATTCATGATTCGATTCATGATTCATGATTCATGATTCAATTCATTATTCATGATTCATGATTCATGATTCAAGTCATGATTCATGATTCAATTCATGATTTAATTCTTAATTCAATTCATGATTCGATTCCAGATTCAATTCATGATTCATGATTCGATTTATGATTCATGATTCATGATTCAATTCATGATTCATGATTCAATTCATGCTTCAACTCATGATTCATGATTCAATTCATGATTCATGATTCGATTCTTGATTCATGATTTATGATTTAATTCATGATTCATGATTCATAATTCATGATTGGATTCATGATTCATTATTCATGAATCAATTTATGATTCGATTCCTGATTCAATTCATGATTCATGATTCGATTTATGATTCATGATTCATGACTCAATTCATGATTCATGATTCATGATTCATAATTCAATTCATGATTCATGATTTAATTCATGATTCAATTCATGATTCGATTCATGATTCATGATTCATGAATCAATTCATGTTTCATGATTCATGATTCATGATTCAATTCATGATTTATGATTCGATTCATGATTCATGATTCATGATTCAATTCATGATTCAATTCATGATTTATGATTCATGATTCAATTTATGATTCATGATTCAATTCATGATTCATGATTCAATTCATGATTCAATTCATGATTCATGATTCATGATTCAATTCATGATTCATAGTTCATGATTCATGATTCAATTCATAATTTATAATTCATGATTCATGATTCAATTCATGATTCATGATTCAATTCATGATTCATGATTCATGATAAGATTCATGATTTATGATTCAATTTATGATTCATAGTTCATGATTCATGATTCAATTCATAATTTATAATTCATGATTCATGATTCATGATTCAATTTATGATTCATGATTCAATTCATGATTCATGATTCATGATTCAATTCATGATTCATTATTCAATTCATGATTCATGATTAATGATTTAATTCATGATTCATGATTCATGAATCTAGATTTGATTCATGATTCATGATTCGTGATTCAATTCATGATTCATGATTCAATTCATGATTCGATTCATGATTCATGATTCAATTCATGATTCATGATTCATGATTCATGATTCAATTCATAATTCAATTCATGATTCATGATTCATGATTCATGATTCAATTCATGTTTCATGATTCATGATTCAATTCATGATTCAACTCATGATTCATGATTCAATTCATGATTCATGATTCATGATTCAATTCATGATTCAACTCATGATTCATGATTCAATTCATTATTCATGATTCGATTCTTGATTCATAATTCATGATTGGATTCATGATTCATGAATCAATTTATGATTCGATTCCTGATTCAATTCATGATTCATGATTTGATTTATGATTCATAATTCAAATCATGATTCAATTAATGATTCGATTCATGATTCATGATTAAATTCATGTTTCATGATTCATGATTCATGATTCAATTCATGATTTATGATTCAATTCATGATTCATGATTCATGATTCAATTCAGGATTCAATTCATGATTTATGATTCATGATTCAATTTATGATTCATGATTCATGATTCATGATTCATGATTCAATTCATGATTCATGATTCATGATTAATGATTTAATTCATGATTCATGATTCATGATTCAATTCATAATTCAATTCATGATTCATGATTCATGATTCATGATTCAATTTATGTTTCATGATTCATGATTCAATTCATGATTCAACTCATGATTCATGATTCAATTCATGATTCATGATTCATGATTCATGATTCAATTCATGATTCAACTCATGATTCATGATTCAATTAATTATTCATGATTCGATTCTTGATTCATGATTCATGATTTGATTCATGATTCATAATTCATGATTGGATTCATGATTCATGATTCATGAATCAATTTATGATTCGATTCCTGATTCAATTCATGATTCATGATTTGATTTATGATTCATAATTCAAATCATGATTCAATTCATGATTCGATTCATGATTCATGATTCAATTCATGTTTCATGATTCATGATTCATGATTCAATTCATGATTTATGATTCAATTCATGATTCATGATTCATGTTTCAATTCATGATTCAATTCATGATTTATGATTCATGATTCAATTTATGATTCATGATTCATGATTCATGATTCAATTCATGCTTCATGATTCAATTCATGATTCATAGTTCATGATTCATGATTCAATTCGTAATTTATAATTCATGATTCATGATTCATGATTCAATTCATGATTCATGATTCAATTCATGATTCATGATTCAATTCATGATTCATGATTCATGATTTATGATTCATGATTGAAATCATTATTCATGATTCATGAATCATGATTCGATTCATGATTCATGATTCGTGATTCAATTCATGATTCATGATTCATGATTCAATTCAAGATTCATGATTCGATTCATGATTCATGATTCTATTCATGATTCAATTCATGATTCATGATTAATGATTTAATTCATGATTCATGATTCATGATTCAATTCATAATTCAATTCATGATTCATGATTCATGATTCATGATTCAATTCATGTTTCATGATTCATGA
Organism: Mixophyes australis; assembly: GCA_036250195.1. NCBI lineage: Eukaryota > Metazoa > Chordata > Amphibia > Anura > Limnodynastidae > Mixophyes > Mixophyes australis. The sequence continues at coordinate 261,574,717 of JAVHZZ010000004.1, forward strand.
TTCAATTCATTAATTATGATTCATGATTCAATTCATAATTCAATTCATGGTTCATGATTCATGATTCATGATTCAATTCATGATTCATGATTCATGATTCATGATTTAATTCATTATTCGATTCCTGATTCAATTCATGATTCATGATTCAATTCATGATTCATGATTCAATTCATAATTCAATTCATGATTTATGATTCAACTCATGATTCATGATTCGATTCATGATTCATGATTCATGATTTGATTTATGATTCATGATTCATGATTCAATTCATGATTCATGCTTCATGATTCATGATTCATGATTTAATTCATGATTCATGATTCATGATTCAATTCATGATTCATGATTCAATTCATGATTCATGCTTCATGATTCATGATTCGATTCCTGATTAAATTCATGATTCATGATTTGATTTTTGATTCATGATTCATGATTCAATTCATGATTCATGATTCAATTCATGATTCAATTCATGATTTATGATTCATGATTCAATTTATGATTCATGATTCATGATTCAATTCATGATTCATGATTCAATTCATGATTCATGATTCATGATTTATGATTCATGATTCAAATCATTATTCATGATTCATGAATCATGATTCAATTCATGATTCATGATTCGTGATTCAATTCATGATTCATGATTCATGATTCAATTCATGATTCATGATTCAATTCATGATTCAATTCATGATTTATGATTCATGATTCAATTTATGATTCATGATTCATGATTCATGATTCAATTCATGATTCATGATTCAATTCATGATTCATGATTCATGAATCATGATTCGATTCATGATTCATGATTCGTGATTCAATTCATGATTCATGATTCATGATTGAATTCATGATTCATGATTCGATTCATGATTCATGATTCAATTCATGATTCATGATTAATGATTTAATTAATGATTCATGATTCATGATTCAATTCATAATTCAATTCATGATTCATGATTCATGATTCATGATTTATGATTCAATTCATGTTTCATGATTCATGATTCAATTCATTAATTATGATTCATGATTCAATTCATAATTCAATTCATGGTTCATGATTCATGATTCATGATTCATGATTTAATTCATTATTCGATTCCTGATTCAATTCATGATTCATGATTCAATTCATGATTCATGATTCAATTCATAATTCATGATTCATGATTCAATTCATGATTCATGATTCAATTCATAATTCAATTCATGATTTATGATTCAACTCATGATTCATGATTCGATTCATGATTCTTGATTCATGAATTATGATTCGATTCGTGATTCATGATTCATGATTTGATTTATGATTCATGATTCATGATTCAATTCATGATTCATGCTTCATGATTCATGATTTAATTCATGATTCATGATTCATGATTCAATTCATGATTCATGATTTGATTCATGATTCATGATTCAATTCATGATTCATGATTAATGATTTAATTCATGATTCATGATTCAATTCATGATTCAATTCATGATTCATGTTTCATGATTCAATTCATGATTCATGATTCATGATTCAATTCATGATTCATGATTTAATTCATGATTCATGATTCATGATTCAATTCATAATTCAATTCATGATTCATGATTCATGATTCATGATTCATGATTCAATTCATAATTCAATTCATGATTCATGATTCATGATTCATGATTCATGATTCAATTCATAATTCAATTCATGATTCATGATTCATGATTCATGATTCAATTCATGTTTCATGATTCAATTCATGTTTCATGATTCATGATTCAATTCATTAATTATGATTCATGATTCAATTCATAATTCAATTCATGGTTCATGATTCATGATTCATGATTCATGATTCAATTCATGATTCATTATTCATGATTCATGATTCATGATTTAATTCATTATTCGATTCATGATTCAATTCATGATTCATGATTCAATTCATAATTCATGATTCATGATTCAATTCATGATTCATGATTCAATTCATAATTCAATTCATGATTTATGATTCAACTCATGATTCATGATTCGATTCATGATTCTTGATTCATGAATTATGATTCGATTCGTGATTCATGATTCATGATTTGATTCATGATTCATGATTCAATTCATGATTCATGCTTCATGATTCATGATTCATGATTTAATTCATGATTCATGATTCATGATTCAATTCATGATTCATGATTCAATTCATGATTCATGATTCAATTCATGATTCAATTCATTATTCATGATTCATGATTCAATTCATGATTCATGATTCGATTCATGATTCAATTCATGATTCATGATTCAATTCATGATTCGATTCCTGATTAAATTCATGATTCATGATTTGATTTTTGATTCATGATTCATGATTCAATTCATGATTCATGATTCATGATTCATGATTCAATTCAGGATTCATGATTCATGATTCAATTCATGATTCATAATTCATGATTCATGATTCAATTCATGATTCTTGATTCGATTCATGATTCAATTCATGATTCATGATTAAATTCATAATTCATAATTCGATTCATGATTCATGATTCAATTCATTATTCATGATTCATGATTCATGATTCAAGTCATGATTCATGATTCAATTCATGATTTAATTCATGATTCGATTCCTGATTCATTTCATGATTCATGATTCGATTCATGATTCATGATTCATGATTCAATTCATGATTCATGATTCATGATTCAATTCATGATTCAACTCATGATTCATGATTCAATTCATGATTCTTGATTCGATTCTTGATTCATTATTCATGAATCAATTTATGATTCGATTCCTGATTCAATTCATGATTCATGATTCGATTTATGATTCATGATTCATGATTCAATTCATGATTCATGATTCATGATTCATAATTCAATTCATGATTCATGATTTAATTCATGATTCAATTCATGATTCGATTCATGATTCATGATTCATGAATCAATTCATGTTTCATGATTCATGATTCATGATTCAATTCATGATTCATGATTCAATTCATGATTCAATTCATGATTTATGATTCATGATTCAATTTATGATTCATGATTCATGATTCAATTCATGATTCATGATTCAATTCATGATTCATGATTCATGAATCATGATTCGATTCATGATTCATGATTCGTGATTCAATTCATGATTCATGATTCATGATTGAATTCATGATTCATGATTCGATTCATGATTCATGATTCAATTCATGATTCATGATTAATGATTTAATTAATGATTCATGATTCAATTCATAATTCAATTCATGATTCATGATTCATGATTCATGATTTATGATTCAATTCATGTTTCATGATTCATGATTCAATTAATTAATTATGATTCATGATTCAATTCATAATTCAATTCATGGTTCATGATTCATGATTCATGATTCATGATTTAATTCATTATTTGATTCCTGATTCAATTCATGATTCATGATTCAATTCATGATTCATGATTCAATTCATAATTCATGATTCATGATTCAATTCATGATTCATGATTCATGAATTATGATTCGATTCGTGATTCATGATTCATGATTTGATTTATGATTCATGATTCATGATTCAATTCATGATTCATGCTTCATGATTCATGATTTAATTCATGATTCATGATTCATGATTCAATTCATGATTCATGATTCGATTCATGATTCATGATTCAATTCATGATTCATGATTAATGATTTAATTCATGATTCATGATTCAATTCATGATTCAATTCATGATTCATGTTTCATGATTCAATTCATGATTCATGATTCATGATTCAATTCATGATTCATGATTTAATTCATGATTCATGATTCATGATTCAATTCATAATTCAATTCATGATTCATGATTCATGATTCATGATTCATGATTCAATTCATAATTCAATTCATGATTCATGATTCATGATTCATGATTCAATTCATGTTTCATGATTCAATTCATGTTTCATGATTCATGATTCAATTCATTAATTATGATTCATGATTCAATTCATAATTCAATTCATGGTTCATGATTCATGATTCATGATTCATGATTCAATTCATGATTCATTATTCATGATTCATGATTCATGATTTAATTCATTATTCGATTCCTGATTCAATTCATGATTCATGATTCAATTCATAATTCATGATTCATGATTCAATTCATGATTCATGATTCAATTCATAATTCAATTCATGATTTATGATTCAACTCATGATTCATGATTCGATTCATGATTCTTGATTCATGAATTATGATTCGATTCGTGATTCATGATTCATGATTTGATTTATGATTCATGATTCATGATTTAATTCATGATTCATGCTTCATGATTCATGATTCATGATTTAATTCATGATTCATGATTCAATTCATGATTCATGATTCATGATTCAATTCATGATTCATGATTCAATTCATGATTCAATTCATTATTCATGATTCATGATTCGATTCATGATTCAATTCATGATTCATGATTCAATTCATGATTCGATTCCTGATTAAATTCATGATTCATGATTTGATTTTTGATTCATGATTCATGATTCAATTCAAGATTCATGATTCATTATTCATGATTCAATTCATGATTAATGATTCATGATTCAATTCATGATTCATAATTCATGATTCATGATTCAATTCATGATTCTTGATTCGATTCATGATTCAATTCATGATTCATGATCAAATTCATAATTTATGATTCGATTCATGATTCATGATTCATGATTCAATTCATTATTCATGATTCATGATTCATGATTCAAGTCATGATTCATGATTCAATTCATGATTTAATTCATGATTCAATTCATGATTCGATTCCTGATTCAATTCATGATTCATGATTCGATTTATGATTCATGATTCATGATTCAATTCATGATTCATGATTCATGATTCATCTCATACTTCAACTCATGATTTATGATTCAATTCATGATTCATGATTCGATTCTTGATTCATGATTTATGATTTAATTCATGATTCATGATTCATAATTCATGATTGGATTCATGATTCATTATTCATGAATCAATTTATGATTCGATTCCTGATTCAATTCATGATTCTTGATTCGATTTATGATTCATGATTCATGATTCAATTCATGATTCATGATTCATGATTCATAATTCAATTCATGATTCATGATTTAATTCATGATTCAATTCATGATTCGATTCATGATTCATGATTCATGAATCAATTCATGTTTCATGATTCATGATTCATGATTCAATTCATGATTTATGATTCAATTCATGATTTATGATTCAATTCATGATTCATGATTCATAATTCAATTCATGATTCAATTCATGATTTATGATTCATGATTCAATTTATGATTCATGATTCATGATTCATGATTCATGATTCAATTCATGATTCATGATTCGATTCATGATTCATGATTCAATTCATGATTCATGATTAATGATTTAATTCAGGATTCATGATTCAATTCATCATTCAATTCATGATTCATGATTCATGATTCATGATTCATGATTCAATTCATGTTTCATGATTCATGATTCAATTCATTAATTATGATTCATGATTCAATTCATAATTCAATTCATGGTTCATGATTCATGATTCATGATTCATGATTCAATTCATGATTCATGATTCATGATTCATGATTTAATTCATTATTCGATTCCTGATTCAATTCATGATTCATGATTTAATTCATGATTCATGATTTAATTCATAATTCAATTCATGATTTATGATTCAACTCATGAATTATGATTCGATTCGTGATTCATGATTCATGATTTGATTTATGATTCATGATTCATGATTCAATTCATGATTCATGCTTCATGGATCATGATTCATGATTTAATTCATGATTCATGATTCATGATTCAATTCATGATTCATGATTCATGATTCAATTCATGATTCATGATTCAATTCATGATTCAATTCATAATTCATGATTCATGATTCAATTCATGATTCATGATTCGATTCATGATTCAATTCATGATTCATGATTCAATTCATGATTCATGATTCAATTCATGATTCGATTCCTGATTAAATTCATGATTCATGATTTGATTTTTGATTTATGATTCATGATTCAATTCATGATTCATGATTCAATTCATGATTCAATTCATGATTTATGATTCATGATTCAATTTATGATTCATGATTCATGATTCATGATTCAATTCATGATTCATGATTCAATTCATGATTCAATTTATGATTCATGATTCAATTCATGATTCATGATTCATGATTTATGATTCATGATTCAAATCATTATTCATGATTCATGAATCATGATTCGATTCATGATTCATGATTCGTGATTCAATTCATGATTCATGATTCATGATTCAATTTATGATTCATGATTAATGATTTAATTAATGATTCATGATTCATGATTCAATTCATAATTCAATTCATGATTCATGATTCATGATTCATAATTCATGATTCAATTCATGTTTCATGATTCATGATTCAATTCATTAATTATGATTCATGATTCAATTCATAATTCAGTTCATGGTTCATGAGTCATAATTCATGATTCATGATTCAATTCATGATTCATTATTCATGATTCATTATTCATGATTCATGATTCATGATTTAATTCATTATTCGATTCCTGATTCAATTCATGATTCATGATTCAATTCATAATTCATGATTCATGATTCAATTCATGATTCATGATTTAATTCATAATTCAATTTATGATTTATGATTCAACTCATGATTCATGATTCGATTCATGATTTTTGATTCATGAATTATGATTCGATTCGTGATTCATGATTCATGATTTGATTTATGATTCATGATTCCTGATTCAATTCATGATTCATGCTTCATGATTCATGATTCATGATTTAATTCATGATTCATGATTCATGATTCAATTCATGATTCATGATTCATGATTCAATTCATGATTCATGATTTAATTCATGATTCAATTCATTATTCATGATTCATGATTCAATTCATGATTCGATTCATGATTCAATTCATGATTCGATTCCTGATTAAATTCATGATTCATGATTTGATTTTTGATTCATGATTCATGATTCAATTCATGATTCATGATTCATTATTCATGATTCAATTCATGATTCATGATTCATGATTCAATTCATGATTCATAATTCATGATTCATGATTCAATTCATGATTCTTGATTCGATTCATGATTCAATTCATGATTCATGATTAAATTCATGATTCGATTCATGATTCATGATTCATGATTCAATTCATTATTCATGATTCATGATTCATGATTCAAGTCATGATTCATGATTCAATTCATGATTTAATTCTTAATTCAATTCATGATTCGATTCCAGATTCAATTCATGATTCATGATTCGATTTATGATTCATGATTCATGATTCAATTCATGATTCATGATTCAATTCATGCTTCAACTCATGATTCATGATTCAATTCATGATTCATGATTCGATTCTTGATTCATGATTTATGATTTAATTCATGATTCATGATTCATAATTCATGATTGGATTCATGATTCATTATTCATGAATCAATTTATGATTCGATTCCTGATTCAATTCATGATTCATGATTCGATTTATGATTCATGATTCATGACTCAATTCATGATTCATGATTCATGATTCATAATTCAATTCATGATTCATGATTTAATTCATGATTCAATTCATGATTCGATTCATGATTCATGATTCATGAATCAATTCATGTTTCATGATTCATGATTCATGATTCAATTCATGATTTATGATTCGATTCATGATTCATGATTCATGATTCAATTCATGATTCAATTCATGATTTATGATTCATGATTCAATTTATGATTCATGATTCAATTCATGATTCATGATTCAATTCATGATTCAATTCATGATTCATGATTCATGATTCAATTCATGATTCATAGTTCATGATTCAATTCATAATTTATAATTCATGATTCATGATTCAATTCATGATTCATGATTCAATTCATGATTCATGATTCATGATAAGATTCATGATTCATGATTCAATTCATAATTTATAATTCATGATTCATGATTCATGATTCAATTTATGATTCATGATTCAATTCATGATTCATGATTCATGATTCAATTCATGATTCATTATTCAATTCATGATTCATGATTAATGATTTAATTCATGATTCATGATTCATGAATCTAGATTTGATTCATGATTCATGATTCGTGATTCAATTCATGATTCATGATTCAATTCATGATTCATGATTCGATTCATGATTCATGATTCAATTCATGATTCATGATTCATGATTCATGATTCAATTCATAATTCAATTCATGATTCATGATTCATGATTCATGATTCAATTCATGTTTCATGATTCATGATTCAATTCATGATTCAACTCATGATTCATGATTCAATTCATGATTCATGATTCATGATTCAATTCATGATTCAACTCATGATTCATGATTCAATTCATTATTCATGATTCGATTCTTGATTCATAATTCATGATTGGATTCATGATTCATGATTCATGAATCAATTTATGATTCGATTCCTGATTCAATTCATGATTCATGATTTGATTTATGATTCATAATTCAAATCATGATTCAATTAATGATTCGATTCATGATTCATGATTAAATTCATGTTTCATGATTCATGATTCATGATTCAATTCATGATTTATGATTCAATTCATGATTCATGATTCATGATTCAATTCAGGATTCAATTCATGATTTATGATTCATGATTCAATTTATGATTCATGATTCATGATTCATGATTCATGATTCAATTCATGATTCATGATTCATGATTAATGATTTAATTCATGATTCATGATTCATGATTCAATTCATAATTCAATTCATGATTCATGATTCATGATTCATGATTCATGATTCAATTTATGTTTCATGATTCATGATTCAATTCATGATTCAACTCATGATTCATGATTCAATTCATGATTCATGATTCATGATTCATGTTTCAATTCATGATACAACTCATGATTCATGATTCAATTCATTATTCATGATTCGATTCTTGATTCATGATTCATGATTTGATTCATGATTCATAATTCATGATTGGATTCATGATTCATGATTCATGAATCAATTTATGATTCGATTCCTGATTCAATTCATGATTCATGATTTGATTTATGATTCATAATTCAAATCATGATTCAATTCATGATTCGATTCATGATTCATGATTCAATTCATGTTTCATGATTCATGATTCATGATTCAATTCATGATTTATGATTCAATTCATGATTCATGATTCATGTTTCAATTCATGATTCAATTCATGATTTATGATTCATGATTCAATTTATGATTCATGATTCATGATTCATGATTCAATTCATGATTCATGATTCAATTCATGATTCATAAATCATGATTCATGATTCAATTCATAATTTATAATTCATGATTCATGATTCATGATTCAATTCATGATTCATGATTCAATTCATGATTCATGATTCAATTCATGATTCATGATTCATGATTTATGATTCATGATTGAAATCATTATTCATGATTCATGAATCATGATTCGATTCATGATTCATGATTCGTGATTCAATTCATGATTCATGATTCATGATTCAATTCAAGATTCATTATTCGATTCATGATTCATGATTTGATTCATGATTCAATTCATGATTCATGATTAATGATTTAATTCATGATTCATGATTCATGATTCAATTCATAATTCAATTCATGATTCATGATTCATGATTCATGATTCAATTCATGTTTCATGATTCATGATTCAATTCATTAATTATGATTCATGATTCAATTCATAATTCAATTCATGGTTCATGATTCATGATTCATGATTCATGATTCATGATTCAATTCATGATTCATGATTCATGATTCATGATTTAATTCATTATTCGATTCCTGATTCAATTCATGATTCATGATTCAATTCATGATTCATGATTCAATTCATAATTCAATTCATGATTTATGATTCAACTCATGATTCATGATTCGATTCATGATTCATGATTCATGATTTGATTTATGATTCATGATTCATGATTCAATTCATGATTCATGCTTCATGATTCATGATTCATGATTTAATTCATGATTCATGATTCATGATTCAATTCATGATTCATGATTCAATTCATGATTCATGCTTCATGATTCATGATTCGATTCCTGATTAAATTCATGATTCACGATTTGATTTTTGATTCATGATTCATGATTCAATTCATGATTCATGATTCAATTCATGATTCAATTCATGATTTATGATTCATGATTCAATTTATGATTCATGATTCATGATTCAATTCATGATTCATGATTCAATTCATGATTCATGATTCATGATTTATGATTCATGATTCAAATCATTATTCATGATTCATGAATCATGATTCGATTCATGATTCATGATTCGTGATTCAATTCATGATTCATGATTCATGATTCAATTCATGATTCATGATTCAATTCATGATTCAATTCATGATTTATGATTCATGATTCAATTTATGATTCATGATTCATGATTCATGATTCAATTCATGATTCATGATTCAATTCATGATTCATGATTCATGAATCATGATTCGATTCATGATTCATGATTCGTGATTCAATTCATGATTCATGATTCATGATTGAATTCATGATTCATGATTCGATTCATGATTCATGATTCAATTCATGATTCATGATTAATGATTTAATTAATGATTCATGATTCATGATTCAATTCATAATTCAATTCATGGTTCATGATTCATGATTCATGATTCATGATTTAATTCATTATTCGATTCCTGATTCAATTCATGATTCATGATTCAATTCATGATTCATGATTCAATTCATAATTCATGATTCATGATTCAATTCATGATTCATGATTCAATTCATAATTCAATTCATGATTTATGATTCAACTCATGATTCATGATTCGATTCATGATTCTTGATTCATGAATTATGATTCGATTCGTGATTCATGATTCATGATTTGATTTATGATTCATGATTCATGATTCAATTCATGATTCATGCTTCATGATTCATGATTTAATTCATGATTCATGATTCATGATTCAATTCATGATTCATGATTTGATTCATGATTCATGATTCAATTCATGATTCATGATTAATGATTTAATTCATGATTCATGATTCAATTCATGATTCAATTCATGATTCATGTTTCATGATTCAATTCATGATTCATGATTCAATTCATGATTCATGATTTAATTCATGATTCATGATTCAATTCATAATTCAATTCATGATTCATGATTCATGATTCATGATTCATGATTCAATTCATAATTCAATTCATGATTCATGATTCATGATTCATGATTCAATTCATGTTTCATGATTCAATTCATGTTTCATGATTCATGATTCAATTCATTAATTATGATTCATGATTCAATTCATAATTCAATTCATGGTTCATGATTCATGATTCATGATTCATGATTCAATTCATGATTCATTATTCATGATTCATGATTCATGATTTAATTCATTATTCGATTCATGATTCAATTCATGATTCATGATTCAATTCATAATTCATGATTCATGATTCAATTCATGATTCATGATTCAATTCATAATTCAATTCATGATTTATGATTCAACTCATGATTCATGATTCGATTCATGATTCTTGATTCATGAATTATGATTCGATTCGTGATTCATGATTCATGATTTGATTCATGATTCATGATTCAATTCATGATTCATGCTTCATGATTCATGATTCATGATTTAATTCATGATTCATGATTCATGATTCAATTCATGATTCATGATTCAATTCATGATTCATGATTCAATTCATGATTCAATTCATTATTCATGATTCATGATTCAATTCATGATTCATGATTCGATTCATGATTCAATTCATGATTCATGATTCAATTCATGATTCGATTCCTGATTAAATTCATGATTCATGATTTGATTTTTGATTCATGATTCATGATTCAATTCATGATTCATGATTCATGATTCATGATTCAATTCAGGATTCATGATTCATGATTCAATTCATGATTCATAATTCATGATTCATGATTCAATTCATGATTCTTGATTCGATTCATGATTCAATTCATGATTCATGATTAAATTCATAATTCATAATTCGATTCATGATTCATGATTCAATTCATTATTCATGATTCATGATTCATGATTCAAGTCATGATTCATGATTCAATTCATGATTTAATTCATGATTCGATTCCTGATTCATTTCATGATTCATGATTCGATTCATGATTCATGATTCAATTCATGATTCATGATTCATGATTCAATTCATGATTCAACTCATGATTCATGATTCAATTCATGATTCTTGATTCGATTCTTGATTCATTATTCATGAATCAATTTATGATTCGATTCCTGATTCAATTCATGATTCATGATTCGATTTATGATTCATGATTCATGATTCAATTCATGATTCATGATTCATAATTCAATTCATGATTCATGATTTAATTCATGATTCAATTCATGATTCGATTCATGATTCATGATTCATGAATCAATTCATGTTTCATGATTCATGATTCATGATTCAATTCATGATTCATGATTCAATTCATGATTCAATTCATGATTTATGATTCATGATTCAATTTATGATTCATGATTCATGATTCAATTCATGATTCATGATTCAATTCATGATTCATGATTCATGAATCATGATTCGATTCATGATTCATGATTCGTGATTCAATTCATGATTCATGATTCATGATTGAATTCATGATTCATGATTCGATTCATGATTCATGATTCAATTCATGATTCATGATTAATGATTTAATTAATGATTCATGATTCATGATTCAATTCATAATTCAATTCATGATTCATGATTCATGATTCATGATTTATGATTCAATTCATGTTTCATGATTCATGATTCAATTCATTAATTATGATTCATGATTCAATTCATAATTCAATTCATGGTTCATGATTCATGATTCATGATTCATGATTTAATTCATTATTTGATTCCTGATTCAATTCATGATTCATGATTCAATTCATGATTCATGATTCAATTCATAATTCATGATTCATGATTCAATTCATGATTCATGATTCATGAATTATGATTCGATTCGTGATTCATGATTCATGATTTGATTTATGATTCATGATTCATGATTCAATTCATGATTCATGCTTCATGATTCATGATTTAATTCATGATTCATGATTCATGATTCAATTCATGATTCATGATTCGATTCATGATTCATGATTCAATTCATGATTCATGATTAATGATTTAATTCATGATTCATGATTCAATTCATGATTCAATTCATGATTCATGTTTCATGATTCAATTCATGATTCATGATTCAATTCATGATTCATGATTTAATTCATGATTCATGATTCATGATTCAATTCATAATTCAATTCATGATTCATGATTCATGATTCATGATTCATGATTCAATTCATAATTCAATTCATGATTCATGATTCATGATTCATGATTCAATTCATGTTTCATGATTCAATTCATGTTTCATGATTCATGATTCAATTCATTAATTATGATTCATGATTCAATTCATAATTCAATTCATGGTTCATGATTCATGATTCATGATTCATGATTCAATTCATGATTCATTATTCATGATTCATGATTCATGATTTAATTCATTATTCGATTCCTGATTCAATTCATGATTCATGATTCAATTCATAATTCATGATTCATGATTCAATTCATGATTCATGATTCAATTCATAATTCAATTCATGATTTATGATTCAACTCATGATTCATGATTCGATTCATGATTCTTGATTCATGAATTATGATTCGATTCGTGATTCATGATTCATGATTTGATTCATGATTCATGATTCATGATTCATGATTCAATTCATGATTCATGATTCAATTCATGATTCAATTCATTATTCATGATTCATGATTCAATTCATGATTCATGATTCGATTCATGATTCAATTCATGATTCATGATTCAATTCATGATTCGATTCCTGATTAAATTCATGATTCATGATTTGATTTTTGATTCATGATTCATGATTCAATTCATGATTCATGATTCATGATTCATGATTCAATTCATGATTCATGATTCATGATTCAATTCATGATTCATAATTCATGATTCATGATTCAATTCATGATTCTTGATTCGATTCATGATTCAATTCATGATTCATGATTAAATTCATAATTCATAATTCGATTCATGATTCATGATTCATGATTCAATTCATTATTCATGATTCATGATTCATGATTCAAGTCATGATTCATGATTCAATTCATGATTTAATTCATGATTCAATTCATGATTCGATTCCTGATTCATTTCATGATTCGATTCATGATTCATGATTCATGATTCAATTCATGATTCATGATTCATGATTCAATTCATGATTCAACTCATGATTCATGATTCAATTCATGATTCATGATTCGATTCTTGATTCATTATTCATGAATCAATTTATGATTCGATTCCTGATTCAATTCATGATTCATGATTCGATTTATGATTCATGATTCATGATTCAATTCATGATTCATGATTCATGATTCATAATTCAATTCATTATTCATGATTTAATTCATGATTCAATTCATGATTCGATTCATGATTCATGATTCATGAATCAATTCATGTTTCATGATTCATGATTCATGATTCAATTCATGATTTTTGATTCGATTCATGATTCATGATTCATGATTCAATTCATGATTCAATTCATGATTTATGATTCATGATTCAATTTATGATTCATGATTCATGATTCATGATTCAATTCATGATTCATGATTCAATTCATGATTCATGATTCAATTCATGATTCATAGTTCATGATTCATGATTCAATTCATAATTTATAATTCATGATTCATGATTCATGATTCAATTCATGATTCATGATTCAATTCATGATTCATGATTCATGATAAGATTCATGATTCATGATTCATGATTCAATTTATCATTCATAGTTCATGATTCATGATTCAATTCATAATTTATAATTCATGATTCATGATTCATGATTCAATTTATGATTCATGATTCAATTCATGATTCATGATTCATGATAAGATTCATGATTCATGATTCATGATTCATGAATCTAGATTCGATTCATGATTCATGATTCGTGATTCAATTCATGATTCATGATTGGATTCATGATTCATGATTCGATTCATGATTCATGATTCAATTCATGATTTATGATTAATGATTTAATTCATGATTCATGATTCAATTCATAATTCAATTCATGATTCATGATTCATGATTCTTGATTCATGATTCAATTCATGTTTCATGATTCATGATTCAATTCATGATACAACTCATGATTCACGATTCAATTCATGATTCATGATTCATGATTCATGATTCAATTCATGATTCAACTCATGATTCATGATTCAATTCATTATTCATGATTCGATTCTTGATTCATGATTCATGATTTGATTCATGATTCATAATTCATGATTGGATTCATGATTCATGATTCATGAATCAATTTATGATTTGATTCCTTATTCAATTCATGATTCATGATTTGATTTATGATTCATAATTCAAATCATGATTTAATTCATGATTCGATTCATGATTCATGATTCATGATTTAATTCATTATTCGATTCCTGATTCAATTCATGATTCATGATTCAATTCATGATTTATGATTCAATTCATGATTCATGATTCATGATTCAATTCAGGATTCAATTCATGATTTATGATTCATGATTCAATTTATGATTCATGATTCATGATTCAATTCATGATTCATGATTCAATTCATGATTCATAGTTCATGATTCATGATTCAATTCATAATTTATAATTCATGATTCATGATTCATGATTCAATTCATGATTCATGATTCAATTCATGATTCATGATTCATGATTTATGATTCATGATTTAAATCATTATTCATGATTCATGAATCATGATTCGATTCATGATTCATGATTCGTGATTCAATTCATGATTCATGATTTAATTCATGATTCATGATTCGATTCATGATTCATGATTCAATTCATGATTCATGATTAATGATTTAATTCATGATTCATGATTCATGATTCAATTCATAATTCAATTCATGATTCATGATTCATGATTCATGATTCAATTCATGTTTCATGATTCATGATTCAATTCATTAATTATGATTCATGATTCAATTCATAATTCAATTCATGGTTCATGATTCATGATTCATGATTCATGATTCAATTCATGATTCATGATTCATGATTCATGATTTAATTCATTATTCGATTCCTGATTCAATTCATGATTCATGATTCAATTCATGATTCATGATTCAATTCATAATTCAATTCATGATTTATGATTCAACTCATGATTCATGATTCGATTCATGATTCTTGATTCATGAATTATGATTCGATTCGTGATTCATGATTCATGATTTGATTTACGATTCATGATTCATGATTCAATTCATGATTCATGCTTCATGATTCATGATTCATGATTTAATTCATGATTCATGATTCATGATTCAATTCATGATTCAATTCATGATTCATGATTCATGATTCATGATTCAATTCATGATTCAATTCATGATTCATGATTCAATTCATGATTCATAATTCGATTCATGATTCAATTCATGATTCATGATTCAATTCATGATTCGATTCCTGATTCAATTCATGATTCATGATTTGATTTTTGATTCATGATTCATGATTCAATTCATGATTCATGATTCAATTCATGATTCAATTCATGATTTATGATTCAATTCATAATTTATAATTCATGATTCATGATTCATGATTCAATTCATGATTCATGATTCAATTCATGATTCATGATTCATGATTTATGATTCATGATTCAATTCATGATTCATGATTCGATTCATGATTCATGATTCAATTCATGATTCATGATTCAATTCATAATTCATGATTCATGATTCAATTCATAGTTCAATTCATGATTCATGATTCATGATTCAATTCATGTTTCATGATTCATGATTCAATTCATTAATTATGATTCATAATTCAATTCATAATTCAATTCATGGTTCATGATTCATGATTCATGATTCATGATTCAATTCATGATTCATGATTCATGATTCATGATTCAATTCATGATTCATGATTCATGATTCATGATTCATGATTTAATTCATTATTCGATTCCTGATTCAATTCATTATTCATGATTCAATTCATGATTCATGATTCAATTCATAATTCAATTCATGATTTATGATTCAACTCATGATTCATGATTCAATTCATGATTCATGATTCAATTCATGATTCATGATTCGATTCATGATTCATGATTCAATTCATGGTTCATGATTAATGATTTAATTCATGATTAATGATTCAATTCATAATTCAATTCATGATTCATGATTCATGATTCAATTCATGTTTCATGATTCATGATTCAATTCATTAATTATGATTCATGATTCAATTCATAATTCAATTCATGGTTCATGATTCATGATTCATGATTCATGATTCAATTCATGATTCATGATTCATGATTCATGATTTAATTCATTATTCGATTCCTGATTCAATTCATGATTCATGATTCAATTCATAATTCAATTCATGATTTATGATTCAACTCATGATTCATGATTCGATTCATGATTCTTGATTCATGAATTATGATTCGATTCGTGATTCATGATTCATGATTTGATTTACGATTCATGATTCATGATTCAATTCATGATTCATGCTTCATGATTCATGATTTAATTCATGATTCATGATTCATGATTCAATTCATGATTCAGTTCATGATTCATGATTCATGATTCAATTCATGATTCAATTCATGATTCATGATTCATTATTCAATTCATGATTCATAATTCGATTCATGATTCAATTCATGATTCATGATTCAATTCATGATTCGATTCCTGATTCAATTCATGATTCATGATTTGATTTTTGATTCATGATTCATGATTCAATTCATGATTCATGATTCAATTCATGATTTAATTCATGATTTATGATTCAATTCATAATTTATAATTCATGATTCATGATTCATGATTCAATTCATGATTCATGATTCAATTCATGATTCATGATTCATGATTTATGATTCATGATTCAATTCATGATTCATGATTCGATTCATGATTCATGATTCAATTCATGATTCATGATTCAATTCATAATTCATGATTCATGATTCAATTCATAGTTCAATTCATGATTCATGATTCATGATTCAATTCATGTTTCATGATTCATGATTCAATTCATTAATTATGATTCATAATTCAATTCATAATTCAATTCATGGTTCATGATTCATGATTCATGATTCATGATTCAATTCATGATTCATGATTCATGATTCATGATTCAATTCATGATTCATGATTCATGATTCATGATTCATGATTTAATTCATTATTCGATTCCTGATTCAATTCATGATTCATGATTCAATTCATGATTCATGATTCAATTCATAATTCAATTCATGATTTATGATTCAACTCATGATTCATGATTCGATTCATGATTCTTGATTCATGAAATATGATTCGATTCGTGATTCATGATTCATGATTTGATTTACGATTCATGATTCATGATTCAATTCATGATTCATGCTTCATGATTCATGATTCATGATTTAATTCATGATTCATGATTCAATTCATGATTCATGATTCATGATTCAATTCATGATTCATGATTCAATTCATGATTCATGATTCAATTCATGATTCAATTCATGATTCATGATTCATGATTCAATTCATGATTCATGATTCGATTCATGATTCAATTCATGATTCATGATTCAATTCATGATTCGATTCCTGATTCAATTCATGATTCATGATTTGATTTTTGATTCATGATTCATGATTCAATTCATGATTCATGATTTATAATTCATGATTGGATTCATGATTCATGATTCATGAACCAATTTATGATTCAATTCCTGATTCAATTCATGATTCATGATTTGATTTATGATTCATAATTCAAATCATGATTCAATTCATGATTCGATTCATGATTCATGATTCATGATTAAATTCATGTTTCATGATTCATGATTCATGATTCAATTCATGATTTATGATTCAATTCATGATTCATGATTCATGATTCAATTCATGATTCAATTCATGATTTATGATTCATGATTCAATTTATGATTCATGATTCATGATTCATGATTCAATTCATGATTCATGATTCAATTCATGATTCATAGTTCATGATTCATGATTCAATTCATAATTTATAATTCATGGCTCATGATTCATGATTCAATTCATGATTCATGATTCAATTCATGATTCATGATTCATGATTTATGATTCATGATTCAAATCATTATTCATGATTCAATTCATGATTCATGATTCATGATTTATGATTCATGATTCAAATCATTATTCATGATTCATGAATCATGATTCGATTCATGATTCATGAATCATGATTCGATTCATGATTCATGAATCATGATTCGATTCATGATTCATGATTCGTGATTCAATTCATGATTCATGATTCATGATTCAATTCATGATTCATGATTCGATTCATGATTCATGATTCAATTCATGATTCATGATTAATGATTTAATTCATGATTCATGATTCATGATTCATGATTCAATTCATGTTTCATGATTCATGATTCAATTCATGATTCAATTCATGATTCATGATTCATAATTCAATTCATGATTCATGATTCATGATTCATGATTCAATTCATGTTTCATGATTCATGATTCAATTCATGATTCATGATTCAATTCATAATTAAATTCATGGTTCATGATTCATGATTCATGATTCATGATTTAATTCATTATTCGATTCCTGATTCAATTCATGATTCATGATTCAATTCATAATTCATGATTCATGATTCAATTCATAATTCAATTCATGATTTATGATTCAACTCATGATTCATGATTCGATTCATGATTCTTGATTCATGAATTATGATTCGATTCGTGATTCATGATTCATGATTTGATTTATTATTCATGATTTATGATTCAATTCATGATTCATGCTTCATGATTCATGATTTAATTCATGATTCATGATTCATGATTCAATTCATGATTCATGATTCATGATTCAATTCATGATTCATGATTCATGATTCAATTCATGATTCATGATTCGATTCATGATTTAATTCATGATTCATGATTCAATTCATGATTCGATTCCTGATTAAATTCATGATTCATGATTTGATTTTTGATTCATGATTCATGAATAAATTCATGATTCATGATTCATTATTCATGATTCATGATTCATTATTCATGATTCAATTCATGATTCATGATTCATGATTCAATTCATGATTCATAATTCATGATTCATGATTCAATTCATGATTCTTGATTCGATTCATGATTCATGATTCAATTCATGATTCATGATTCAATTCATAATTTATGATTCGATTCATGATTCATGATTCATGATTCAATTCATTATTCATGATTCATGATTCATGATTCAATTCATGATTCATGATTCAATTCATGATTTAATTCATGATTCATGATTCAATTCATGATTCGATTCCTGATTCAATTCATGATTCATGATTCTATTTATGATTCATGATTCAGGATTCAATTCATGATTCATGATTCATGATTCATAATTCAATTCATGATTCATGATTCAATTCATGATTCAATTCATGATTCATGATTCATGATTCAATTCATGATTCATGATTCATGATTCATGATTCATGATTTAATTCATTATTCGATTCCTGATTCAATTCATTATTCATGATTCAATTCATGATTCATGATTCAATTCATAATTCAATTCATGATTTATGATTCAACTCATGATTCATGATTCAATTCATGATTCATGATTCAATTCATGATTCATGATTCGATTCATGATTCATGATTCAATTCATGATTCATGATTAATGATTTAATTCATGATTCATGATTCAATTCATAATTCAATTCATGATTCATGATTCATGATTCATGATTCAATTCATGTTTCATGATTCATGATTCAATTCATTAATTATGATTCATGATTCAATTCATAATTCAATTCATGGTTCATGATTCATGATTCATGATTCATGATTCAATTCATGATTCATGATTCATGATTTAATTCATTATTCGATTCCTGATTCAATTCATGATTCATGATTCAATTCATGATTCATGATTCAATTCATAATTCAATTCATGATTTATGATTCAACTCATGATTCATGATTCGATTCATGATTCTTGATTCATGAATTATGATTCGATTCGTGATTCATGATTCATGATTTGATTTACGATTCATGATTCATGATTCAATTCATGATTCATGCTTCATGATTCATGATTCATGATTTAATTCATGATTCATGATTCATGATTCAATTCATGATTCAATTCATGATTCATGATTCATGATTCAATTCATGATTCAATTCATGATTCATGATTCATTATTCAATTCATGATTCATAATTCGATTCATGATTCAATTCATGATTCATGATTCAATTCATGATTCGATTCCTGATTCAATTCATGATTCATGATTTGATTTTTGATTCATGATTCATGATTCAATTCATGATTCATGATTCAATTCATGATTTAATTCATGATTTATGATTCAATTCATAATTTATAATTCATGATTCATGATTCATGATTCAATTCATGATTCATGATTCAATTCATGATTCATGATTCATGATTTATGATTCATGATTCAATTCATGATTCATGATTCGATTCATGATTCATGATTCAATTCATGATTCATGATTCAATTCATAATTCATGATTCATGATTCAATTCATAGTTCAATTCATGATTCATGATTCATGATTCAATTCATGTTTCATGATTCATGATTCAATTCATTAATTATGATTCATAATTCAATTCATAATTCAATTCATGGTTCATGATTCATGATTCATGATTCATGATTCAATTCATGATTCATGATTCATGATTCATGATTCAATTCATGATTCATGATTCATGATTCATGATTTAATTCATTATTCGATTCCTGATTCAATTCATGATTCATGATTCAATTCATGATTCATGATTCAATTCATAATTCAATTCATGATTTATGATTCAACTCATGATTCATGATTCGATTCATGATTCTTGATTCATGAATTATGATTCGATTCGTGATTCATGATTCATGATTTGATTTACGATTCATGATTCATGATTCAATTCATGATTCATGCTTCATGATTCATGATTCATGATTTAATTCATGATTCATGATTCATGATTCAATTCATGATTCATGATTCATGATTCAATTCATGATTCATGATTCAATTCATGATTCAATTCATGATTCATGATTCATGATTCAATTCATGATTCATGATTCAATTCATGATTCATGATTCAATTCATGATTCGATTCCTGATTCAATTCATGATTCATGATTTGATTTTTGATTCATGATTCATGATTCAATTCATGATTCATGATTCAATTCATGATTCAATTCATAATTTATGATTCAATTCATAATTTATAATTCATGATTCATGATTCATGATTCAATTCATGATTCATGATTCTATTCATGATTCATGATTCATGATTTATGATTCATGATTCATGATTCAATTCATGATTCATGATTCGATTCATGATTCATGATTCAATTCATGATTCATGATGCATGATTCAATTCATAATTCATGAATCATGATTCAATTCATAATTCAATTCATGATTCATGATTCATGATTCAATTCATGTTTCATGATTCATGATTCAATTCATTAATTATGATTCATAATTCAATTCATAATTCAATTCATGGTTCATGATTCATGATTCAATTCATGATTTAATTCATGATTCATGATTCATGATTCAATTCATGTTTCATGATTCATGATTCAATTCATTAATTATGATTCATAATTCAATTCATAATTCAATTCATGGTTCATGATTCATGATTCAATTCATGATTTAATTCATGATTCAATTCATGATTCGATTCCTGATTCATTTCATGATTCATGATTTGATTCATGATTCATGATTCATGATTCAATTCATGATTCATGATTCATGATTCGATTCTTGATTCATTATTCATGAATCAATTTATGATTCGATTCCTGATTCAATTCATAATTCATGATTCATGATTCAATTCATGATTCGATTCCTGATTCAATTCATGATTCATGATTCGATTTATGATTCATGATTCATGATTCAATTCATGATTCAACTCATGATTCATGATTCGATTCTTGATTCATGATTCATGATTTGATTCATGATTCATAATTCATGATTGGATTCATGATTCATGAATCAATTTATGATTCGATTCCTGATTGAATTCATGATTCATGATTCGATTTATGATTCATGATTCATGATTCAATTCATGATTCATGATTCAATTCATGATTCAATTCATGATTCGATTCATGATTCATGATTCAATTCATGTTTCATGATTCATGATTCATTATTCAATTCATGATTTATGATTCATGATTCAATTTATGATTCATGATCCATGATTCAATTCATGATTCAATTCATGATTAAATTCATGATTCATGATTCAATTCATGATTCATAGTTCATGATTCATGATTCAATTCATAATTTATAATTCATGATTCATGATTCATGATTTAATTCATGATTCATGATTCAATTCATGATTAATGATTCATGATAAGATTCATGATTCATGATTCATGGTTCAATTTATGATTCATAGTTCATGATTCATGATTCAATTCATGATTCATGATTCAATTCATGATTCAACTCATGATTCATGATTCAATTCATGATTCATGATTCATGATTCATGATTCAATTCATGATTCAACTCATGATTCATGATTCAATTCATTATTCATGATTCGATTCTTGATTCATGATTCATGATTTGATTCATGATTTATAATTCATGATTGGATTCATGATTCATGATTCATGAACCAATTTATGATTCGATTCCTGATTCAATTCATGATTCATGATTTGATTTATGATTCATAATTCAAATCATGATTCAATTCATGATTCGATTCATGATTCATGATTCATGATTAAATTCATGTTTCATGATTCATGATTCATGATTCAATTCATGATTTATGATTCAATTCATGATTCATGATTCATGATTCAATTCATGATTCAATTCATGATTTATGATTCATGATTCAATTTATGATTCATGATTCATGATTCATGATTCAATTCATGATTCATGATTCAATTCATGATTCATAGTTCATGATTCATGATTCAATTCATAATTTATAATTCATGGCTCATGATTCATGATTCAATTCATGATTCATGATTCAATTCATGATTCATGATTCATGATTTATGATTCATGATTCAAATCATTATTCATGATTCATGAATCATGATTCGATTCATGATTCATGAATCATGATTCGATTCATGATTCATGATTCGTGATTCAATTCATGATTCATGATTCATAATTCAATTCATGATTCATGATTCGATTCATGATTCATGATTGAATTCATGATTCATGATTAATGATTTAATTCATGATTCATGATTCATGATTCATGATTCAATTCATGTTTCATGATTCATGATTCAATTCATGATTCAATTCATGATTCATGATTCATAATTCAATTCATGATTCATGATTCATGATTCATGATTCAATTCATGTTTCATGATTCATGATTCAATTCATGATTCATGATTCAATTCATAATTAAATTCATGGTTCATGATTCATGATTCATGATTCATGATTTAATTCATTATTCGATTCCTGATTCAATTCATGATTCATGATTCAATTCATAATTCATGATTCATGATTCAATTCATAATTCAATTCATGATTTATGATTCAACTCATGATTCATGATTCGATTCATGATTCTTGATTCATGAATTATGATTCGATTCGTGATTCATGATTCATGATTTGATTTATGATTCATGATTCATGATTCAATTCATGATTCATGCTTCATGATTCTTGATTCATGATTTAATTCATGATTCATGATTCATGATTCAATTCATGATTCATGATTCAATTCATGATTCATGATTCAATTCATGATTCAATTCATGATTCATGATTCATGATTCAATTCATGATTCATGATTCGATTCATGATTCAATTCATGATTCATGATTCAATTCATGATTCGATTCCTGATTAAATTCATGATTCATGATTTGATTTTTGATTCATGATTCATGATTCAATTCATGATTCAATTCATGATTCAATTCATGATTTATGATTCATGATTCAATTTATGATTCATGATTCATGATTCATGATTCAATTCATGATTCATGATTCAATTCATGATTCATAGTTCATGATTCATGATTCAATTCATGATTCATAGTTCATGATTCATGATTCAATTCATAATTTATAATTCCGGATTCATGATTCATGATTCAATTCATGATTCAATTCATGATTCATGATTCATGATTTATGATTTATGATTCAAATCATTATTTATGATTCATGAATCATGATTCGATTCATGATTCATGATTCGTGATTCAATTCATGATTCATGATTCATGATTCAATTCATGATTCATGATTCGATTCCTGATTCATGATTCAATTCATGATTCATGATTAATGATTTAATTAATGATTCATGATTCATGATTCAATTCATAATTCAATTCATGATTCATGATTCATGATTCATGATTCAATTCATGTTTCATGATTCATGATTCAATTCATTAATTATGATTCATGATTCAATTCATAATTCAATTCATGGTTCATGATTCATGATTCAATTCATGATTCATAATTCAATTCATAATTCAATTCATGATTTATGATTCAACTCATGATTCATGATTCGATTCATGATTCTTGATTCATGAATTATGATTCGATTCGTGATTCATAATTTGATTTATGATTCATGATTCTTGATTCAATTCATGATTCATGATTCATGATTCATGATTCAATTCATGATTCAACTCATGATTCATGATTCAATTCATTATTCATGATTCGATTCTTGATTCATGATTCATGATTTGATTCATGATTCATAATTCATGATTGGATTCATGATTCATGATTCATGAACCAATTTATGATTCGATTCCTGATTCAATTCATGATTCATGATTTGATTTATGATTCATAATTCAAATCATGATTCAATTCATGATTCGATTCATGATTCATTATTCATGATTAAATTCATGTTTCATGATTCATGATTCATGATTCAATTCATGATTTATGATTCAATTCATGATTCATGATTCATGAGTCAATTCATGATTCAATTCATGATTTATGATTCATGATTCAATTTATGATTCATGATTCATGATTCATGATTCAATTCATGATTCATGATTCAATTCATGATTCATAGTTCATGATTCATGATTCAATTCATAATTTATAATTCATGATTCATGATTCATGATTCAATTCATGATTCATGATTCATGATTTATGATTCATGATTCAAATCATTATTCATGATTCATGAATCATGATTCGATTCATGATTCATGCTTCATGATTCATGATTCATGATTTAATTCATGATTCATGATTCATGATTCAATTCATGATTCATGATTCAATTCATGATTCATGATTCAATTCATGATTCAATTCATGATTCATGATTCATGATTCAATTCATGATTCATGATTCGATTCATGATTCAATTCATGATTCATGATTCAATTCATGATTCGATTCCTGATTAAATTCATGATTCATGATTTGATTTTTGATTCATGATTCATGATTCAATTCATGATTCAATTCATGATTCAATTCATGATTTATGATTCATGATTCAATTTATGATTCATGATTCATGATTCATGATTCAATTCATGATTCATGATTCAATTCATG
This sequence comes from Mixophyes australis, assembly GCA_036250195.1. NCBI lineage: Eukaryota > Metazoa > Chordata > Amphibia > Anura > Limnodynastidae > Mixophyes > Mixophyes australis. The sequence goes on from JAVHZZ010000004.1 coordinate 261,601,961, forward strand.
ATTCATAGTTCATGATTCATGATTCAATTCATGATTCATAGTTCATGATTCATGATTCAATTCATAATTTATAATTCCGGATTCATGATTCATGATTCAATTCATGATTCAATTCATGATTCATGATTCATGATTTATGATTTATGATTCAAATCATTATTTATGATTCATGAATCATGATTCGATTCATGATTCATGATTCGTGATTCAATTCATGATTCATGATTCATGATTCAATTCATGATTCATGATTCGATTCCTGATTCATGATTCAATTCATGATTCATGATTAATGATTTAATTAATGATTCATGATTCATGATTCAATTCATAATTCAATTCATGATTCATGATTCATGATTCATGATTCAATTCATGTTTCATGATTCATGATTCAATTCATTAATTATGATTCATGATTCAATTCATAATTCAATTCATGGTTCATGATTCATGATTCAATTCATGATTCATAATTCAATTCATAATTCAATTCATGATTTATGATTCAACTCATGATTCATGATTCGATTCATGATTCTTGATTCATGAATTATGATTCGATTCGTGATTCATAATTTGATTTATGATTCATGATTCTTGATTCAATTCATGATTCATGATTCATGATTCATGATTCAATTCATGATTCAACTCATGATTCATGATTCAATTCATTATTCATGATTCGATTCTTGATTCATGATTCATGATTTGATTCATGATTCATAATTCATGATTGGATTCATGATTCATGATTCATGAACCAATTTATGATTCGATTCCTGATTCAATTCATGATTCATGATTTGATTTATGATTCATAATTCAAATCATGATTCAATTCATGATTCGATTCATGATTCATTATTCATGATTAAATTCATGTTTCATGATTCATGATTCATGATTCAATTCATGATTTATGATTCAATTCATGATTCATGATTCATGAGTCAATTCATGATTCAATTCATGATTTATGATTCATGATTCAATTTATGATTCATGATTCATGATTCATGATTCAATTCATGATTCATGATTCAATTCATGATTCATAGTTCATGATTCATGATTCAATTCATAATTTATAATTCATGATTCATGATTCATGATTCAATTCATGATTCATGATTCATGATTTATGATTCATGATTCAAATCATTATTCATGATTCATGAATCATGATTCGATTCATGATTCATGATTCGTGATTCAATTCATGATTCATGATTCATGATTCAATTCATGATTCATGATTAATGATTTAATTCATGATTCATGATTCATGATTCAATTCATAATTCAATTCATGATTCATGATTCATGATTCATGATTCATGATTCAATTCATGTTTCATGATTCATGATTCAATTCATTAATTGAGATTCATGATTCAATTCATAATTCAATTCATGGTTCATGATTCATGATTCATGATTCAATTCATGATTCATGATACATGATTCATGATTTAATTCATTATTCGATTCCTGATTCAATTCATGATTCATGATTCAATTCATGATTCATGATTCAATTCATAATTCAATTCATGATTTATGATTCAACTCATGATTCATGATTCGATTCATGATTCTTGATTCATGAATTATGATTCGATTCGTGATTCATGATTCATGATTTGATTTATGATTCATGATTCATGATTCAATTCATGATTCATGCTTCATGATTCATGATTCATGATTTAATTCATGATTCATGATTCATGATTCAATTCATGATTCATGATTCATGATTCAATTCATGATTCAATTCATGATTCAATTCATGATTCATGATTCATGATTCAATTCATGATTCATGATTCGATTCATGATTCAATTCATGATTCATGATTCAATTCATGATTCGATTCCTGATTAAATTCATGATTCATGATTTGATTTTTGATTCATGATTCATGATTTAATTCATGATTCATGATTCAATTCATGATTCATGATTCAATTCATGATTTATGATTCATGATTCAATTTATGATTCATGATTCATGATTCAATTCATGATTCATGATTCAATTCATGATTCATAGTTCATGATTCATGATTTAATTCTTAATTTATAATTCATGATTCATGATTCATGATTCAATTCATGATTCATGATTCAATTCATGATTCATGATTCATGATTTATGATTTATGATTCAAATCATTATTCATGATTCATGATTCGATTCATGATTCATGATTTGTGATTCAATTCATGATTCATGATTCAATTCATGATTCATGATTCGATTCATGATTAATGATTCAATTCATGATTCATGATTAATGATTTAATTAATGATTCATGATTCATGATTCAATTCATAATTCAATTCATGATTCATGATTCATGATTCATGATTCAATTCATGTTTCATGATTCATGATTCAATTCATTAATTATGATTCATGATTCAATTCATGATTCATGATTCAATTCATAATTCAATTCATGATTTATGATTCAACTCATGATTCATGATTCGATTCATGATTCTTGATTCATGATTCAATTCATGATTCATAATTCATGATTCATGATTCAATTCATGATTCATGATTCATGATTCAATTCATGATTCATGATTCATTATTCATGATTCAATTCATGATTCATGATTCATGATTCAATTCATGATTCATAATTCATGATTCATGATTCAATTCATGATTCTTGATTCGATTCATTATTCAATTCATGATTCATGATTAAATTCATAATTCATGATTCGATTCATGATTCATGATTCATTATTCAATTCATTATTCATGATTCATGATTCATGATTCAAGTCATGATTCATGATTCAATTCATGATTTAATTCATGATTCATGATTCAATTCATGATTCGATTCCTGATTCAATTCATGATTCATGATTCGATTTATGATTCATGATTCATGATTCAATTCATGATTCATGATTCATGATTCAATTCATGATTCAATTCACGATTCGATTCATGATTCATGATTCATGAATCAATTCATGTTTCATGATTCATGATTCATGATTCAATTCATGATTTATGATTCGATTCATGATTCATGATTCATGAATCAATTCATGTTTCATGATTCATGATTCATGATTCAATTCATGATTTATGATTCGATTCATGATTCATGATTCAATTCATGATTCAATTCATGATTTATGATTCATGATTCAAATTATGATTCATGATTCAATTCATGATTCAATTCATGATTCATGATTCAATTCATGATGCATGAATCAATTCATGATTTATGATAAGATTCATGATTCATGATTCATGATTCAATTTATGATTCATAGTTTATGATTCATGATTCAATTTATGATTCATAGTTTATGATTCATGATTCATGATTCAATTTATGATTCAAGATTCAATTCATGATTCATGATTCATGATAAGATTCATGATTCATGATTTATGATTCAAATCATTATTCATGATTCATGAATCTAGATTCGATTCATGATTCATGATTCGTGATTCAATTCATGATTCATGATTCAATTCATGATTCATGATTCGATTCATGATTCATGATTCAATTCATGATTCATGATTAATGATTTAATTCATGATTCATGATTCATGATTCAATTCATAATTCAATTCATGATTCATGATTCATGATTCATGATTCATGATTCAATTTATGTTTCATGATTCATGATTCAATTCATGATTCAACTCATGATTCATGATTCAATTCATGATTCATGATTCATGATTCATGATTCAATTCATTATTCATGATTCGATTCTTGATTCATGATTTGATTCATGATTCATAATTCATGATTGGATTCATGATTCATGATTCATGAATCAATTTATGATTCGATTCCTGATTCAATTCATGATTCATGATTTGATTTATGATTCATAATTCAAATCACGATTCAATTCATGATTCGATTCATGATTCATGATTCAATTCATGTTTCATGATTCATGATTCATGATTCAATTCATGATTTATGATTCAATTCATGATTCATGATTCATGTTTCAATTCATGATTCAATTCATGATTTATGATTCATGATTCAATTTATGATTCATGATTCAATTCATGATTCATGATTCAATTCATGATTCATAGTTCATGATTCATGATTCAATTCATAATTTATAATTCATGATTCATGATTCATGATTCAATTCATGATTCATGATTCAATTCATGATTCATGATTCAATTCATGATTCATGATTCATGATTCATGATTCATGATTCATGATTCATGATTTATGGTTCATGATTCAAATCATTATTCATGATTCATGAATCATGATTCGATTCATGATTCATGATTCGTGATTCAATTCATGATTCATGATTCATGATTCAATTCATGATTCATGATTCGATTCATGATTCATGATTCAATTCATGATTCATGATTAATGATTTAATTCATGATTCATGATTCATGATTCAATTCATAATTCAATTCATGATTCATGATTCATGATTCATGATTCAATTCATGTTTCATGATTCATGATTCAATTCATTAATTATGATTCATGATTCAATTCATAATTCATGGTTCATGATTCATGATTCATGATTCATGATTCAATTCATGATTCATGATTCATGATTCATGATTCATGATTTAATTCATTATTCGATTCCTGATTCAATTCATGATTCATGATTCAATTCATGATTCATGATTCAATTCATAATTCACTTCATGATTTATGATTCAACTCATGATTCATGATTCGATTCATGATTCTTGATTCATGAATTATGATTCGATTCGTGATACATGATTTGATTTATGATTCATGATTCATGATTCAATTCATGATTCATGCTTCATGATTCATGATTCATGATTTATTTCATGATTCATGATTCATGATTCAATTCATGATTCATGATTCATGATTCAATTCATGATTCATGATTCAATTCATGATTCAATTCATGATTCATGATTCATGATTCAATTCATGATTCATGATTCGATTCATGATTCAATTCATGATTCATGATTCAATTCATGATTCATGATTCAATTCATGATTCGATTCCTGATTAAATTCATGATTCATGATTTGATTTTTGATTCATGATTCATGATTCAATTCATGATTCATGATTCAATTCATGATTCAATTCATGATTTATGATTCATGATTCAATTTATGATTCATGATTCATGATTCAATTCATGATTCATGATTCAATTCATGATTCATGATTCATGATTTATGATTCATGATTCAATTCATAATTCTTGATTCATGATTCAATTCATGATTCATGATTCAATTCATAATTCAATTCATGATTTATGATTCAACTCATAATTCATGATTCGATTCATGATTCTTGATTCATGAATTATGATTCGATTCGTGATTCATGATTCATGATTTGATTTATGATTCATGATTCATGATTCAATTCATGATTCATGCTTCATGATTCATGATTCATGATTTAATTCATGATTCATGATTCATGATTCAATTCATGATTCATGATTCATGATTCTTGATTCATGATTCAATTCATGATTCATGATTCAATTCATGATTCATGATTCATGATTTATGATTCATGATTTAAATCATTATTCATGATTCATGAATCATGATTCGATTCATGATTCATGATTCGTGATTCAATTCATGATTCATGATTCAATTCATGATTCATGATTCGATTCATGATTCATGATTCAATTCATGATTCATGATTAATGATTTAATTCATGATTCATGATTCATTTCATAATTCAATTCATGATTCATGATTCATGATTCATGATTCAATTCATGTTTCATGATTCATGATTCAATTCATTAATTATGATTCATGATTCAATTCATAATTCAATTCATGGTTCATGATTCATGATTCATGATTCATGATTCAATTCATGATTCATGATTCATGATTCATGATTCATGATTTAATTCATTATTCGATTACTGATTCAATTCATGATTCATGATTCAATTCATGATTCATGATTCAATTCATAATTCAATTCATGATTTATGATTCAACTCATGATTCATGATTCGATTCATGATTCTTGATTCATGAATTATGATTCGATTCGTGATTCATGATTCATGATTTGATTTACGATTCATGATTCATGATTCAATTCATGATTCATGCTTCATGATTCATGATTCATGATTTAATTCATGATTCATGATTCATGATTCAATTCATGATTCATGATTCATGATTCAATTCATGATTCAATTCATGATTCATGATTCATTATTCAATTCATGATTCATAATTCGGTTCATGATTCAATTCATGATTCATGATTCAATTCATGATTCGATTCCTGATTCAATTCATGATTCATGATTTGATTTTTGATTCATGATTCAAGATTCAATTCATGATTCATGATTCAATTCATGATTTAATTCATGATTTATGATTCAATTCATAATTTATAATTCATGATTCATGATTCATGATTCAATTCATGATTCATGATTCAATTCATGATTCATGATTCATGATTTATGATTCATGATTCAATTCATGATTCATGATTCGATTCATGATTCATGATTCAATTCATGATTCATGATTCATGATTCAATTCATAATTCATGATTCATGATTCAATTCATAGTTCAATTCATGATTCATGATTCATGATTCAATTCATGTTTCATGATTCATGATTCAATTCATTAATTATGATTCATAATTCAATTCATAATTCAATTCATGGTTCATGATTCATGATTCATGATTCATGATTCAATTCATGATTCATTATTCATGATTCAATTCATGATTCATGATTCATGATTCATGATTTAATTCATTATTCGATTCCTGATTCAATTCATGATTCATGATTCAATTCATGATTCATGATTCAATTCATAATTCAATTCATGATTTATGATTCAACTCATGATTCATGATTCGATTCATGATTCTTGATTCATGAATTATGATTCGATTTGTGATTCATGATTCATGATTTGATTTACGATTCATGATTCATGATTCAATTCATGATTCATGCTTCATGATTCATGATTCATGATTTAATTCATGATTCATGATTCATGATTCAATTCATAATTCATGATTCATGATTCGATTCATGATTCAATTCATGATTCATGATTCAATTCATGATTCGATTCCTGATTCAATTCATGATTCATGATTTGATTTTTGATTCATGATTCATGATTCAATTCATGATTCATGATTCAAATCATGATTCAATTCATGATGTATGATTCAATTCATAATTTATAATTCATGATTCATGATTCATGATTCAATTCATGATATATGATTCAATTCATGATTCATGATTCGATTCATGATTCATGATTCAATTCATGATTCATGATGCATGATTCAATTCATAATTCATGAATCATGATTCAATTCATAATTCAATTCATGATTCATGATTCATGATTCAATTCATGTTTCATGATTCATGATTCAATTCATTAATTATGATTCATAATTCAATTCATAATTCAATTCATGGTTCATGATTCATGATTCATGATTCATGATTCAATTCATGATTCATGATTCATGATTCATGATTCATGATTTAATTCATTATTTGATTCCTGATTCAATTCATGATTCATGATTCAATTCATAATTCATGATTCATGATTCAATTCATGATTCATGATTCAATTCATAATTCAATTCATGATTTATGATTCAACTCATGATTCATGATTCGATTCATGATTCTTGATTCATGAATTATGATTCGATTCGTGATTCATGATTCATGATTTGATTTACGATTCATGATTCATGATTCAATTCATGATTCATGATTCATGATTCAATTCATGATTCATGATTCAATTCATGATTCAATTCATGATTCATGAATTATGATTCGATTCATGATTCATGATTTGATTTATGATTCATGCTTCATGATTCATGATTCATGATTTAATTCATGATTCATGATTCATGATTCAATTCATGATTCATGATTCATGATTCAATTCATGATTCAATTCATGATTCAATTCATGATTCATGATTCATGATTCAATTCATGATTCATGATTCGATTCATGATTCAATTCATGATTCATGATTCAATTCATGATTCGATTCCTGATTAAATTCATGATTCATGATTTGATTTTTGATTCATGATTCATGATTCAATTCATGATTCATGATTCATTATTCATGATTCAATTCATGATTCATGATTCATGATTCAATTCATGATTCATAATTCATGATTCATGATTTAATTCATGATTCTTGATTCGATTCATAATTCAATTCATGATTCATGATTAAATTCATAATTCATGATTCGATTCATGATTCATGATTCATGATTCAATTCATTATTCATGATTCATGATTCATGATTCAAGTCATGATTCATGATTCAATTCATGATTTAATTCATGATTCATGATTCAATTCATGATTCGATTCCTGATTCAATTCATGATTCATGATTCGATTTATGATTCATGATTCATGATTCGATTCTTGATTCATGATTCATGATTTAATTCATGATTCATGATTCATAATTCATGATTGGATTCATGATTTATGATTCATAAATCAATTTATGATTCGATTCCTGATTCAATTCATGATTCATGATTCGATTTATGATTCATGATTCATGATTCGATTTATGATTCATGATTCATGATTCAATTTATGATTCATGATTCATGATTCATAATTCAATTCATGATTCATGATTTAATTCATAATTCAATTCATGATTCGATTCATGATTCATGAATCAATTCATGATTTATGATTCGATTCATGATTCATGATTCATGATTCAATTCATGATTCAATTCATGATTTATGATTCATGATTCAATTTATGATTCATGATTCAATTCATGATTCAATTCATGATTCATGATTCATTATTCAATTCATGATTCATAGTTCATGATTCATGATTCAATTCATAATTTATAATTCATGATTCATGATTCATGATTCAATTCATGATTCATGTTTCAATTCATGATTCATGATTCATGATAAGATTCATGATTTATGATTCATGATTCAATTTATGATTCATAGTTCATGATTCATGATTCAATTCATAATTTATAATTCATGATTCATGATTCATGATTCAATTTATGATTCATGATTCAATTCATGATTCATGATAAGATTCATGATTCATGATTCAAATCATTATTCATGATTCATGAATCTAGATTCGATTCATGATTCATGATTCGTGATTCAATTCATGATTCATGATTCAATTCATGATTCATGATTCGATTCATGATTCATGATTCAATTCATGATTCATGATTAATGATTTAATTCATGATTCATGATTCATGATTCAATTCATAATTCAATTCATGATTCATGATTCATGATTCATGATTCAATTTATGTTTCATGATTCATGATTCAATTCATGATTCAACTCATGATTCATGATTCATTTCATGATTCATGATTTATGATTCATGATTCAATTCATGATTCAACTCATGATTCATGATTCAATTCATTATTCATGATTCGATTCTTGATTCATGATTCATGATTTGATTCATGATTCATAATTCATGATTAGATTCATGATTCATGATTCATGAATCAATTTATGATTCGATTCCTGATTCAATTCATGATTCATGATTTGATTTATGATTCATAATTCAAATCATGATTCGATTCATGATTCGATTCATGATTCGATTCATGATTCATGATTAAATTCATGTTTCATGATTCATGATTCAATTCATGATTTATGATTCAATTCATGATTCATGATTCATGATTCAATTCATGATTTAATTCATGATTTATGATTCATGATTCAATTTATGATTCATGATTCATGATTCATGATTCAATTCATGATTCATGATTCATGATTCATGATTCAATTCATGATTCATGATTCAATTCATGATTCATAGTTCATGATTCATGATTCAATTCATAATTTATAATTCATGATTCATGATTCATGATTCAATTCATGATTCATGATTCATGATTTATGATTCATGATTCAAATCATTATTCATGATTCATGATTTGATTCATGATTCGTGATTCAATTCATGATTCATGATTCATGATTCAATTCATGATTCATGATTCGATTCATGATTCATGATTCAATTCATGATTCATGATTAATGATTTAATTCATGATTTATGATTCATGATTCAATTCATAATTCAATTCATGATTCATGATTCATGATTCATGATTCATGATTCAATTCATGTTTCATGATTCATGATTCAATTCATTAATTATGATTCATGATTCAATTCATAATTCAATTCATGGTTCATGATTCATGATTCATGATTCATGATTCAATTCATGATTCATGATTCATGATTTAATTCATTATTCGATTCCTGATTCAATTCATGATTCATGATTCAATTTATGATTCATGATTCAATTCATAATTCAATTCATGATTTATGATTCAACTCATGATTCATGATTCGATTCATGATTCTTGATTCATGAATTATGATTCGATTCGTGATTCATGATTCATGATTTGATTTATGATTCATGATTCATGATTCAATTCATGATTCATGCTTCATGATTCATGATTCATGATTTAATTCATGATTCATGATTCATGATTCAATTCATGATTCATGATTCATGATTCAATTCATGATTCAATTCATGATTCATGATTCATGATTCAATTCATGATTCATGATTCAATTCATGATTCATGATTCGATTCATGATTCATGGTTCAATTCATGATTCATGATTCATGATTCAATTCATAATTCAATTCATGATTCATGATTCATGATTCATGATTCATGATTCATGATTCAATTCATGTTTCATGATTCATGATTCAATTCATTAATTATGATTCAATTCATGATTCATAGTTCATGATTCATGATTCAATTCATAATTTATAATCAATGATTCATGATTCATGATTCAATTCATGATTCATGATTCATGATTTATGATTCATGATTCAAATCATTATTCATGATTCATGATTTGATTCATGATTCGTGATTCAATTCATGATTCATGATTCATGATTCAATTCATGATTCATGATTCGATTCATGATTCATGATTCAATTCATGATTCATGATTAATGATTTAATTCATGATTTATGATTCATGATTCAATTCATAATTCAATTCATGATTCATGATTCATGATTCATGATTCAATTCATGTTTCATGATTCATGATTCAATTCATTAATTATGATTCATGATTCAATTCATAATTCAATTCATGGTTCATGATTCATGATTCATGATTCATGATTCAATTCATGATTCATGATTCATGATTTAATTCATTATTCGATTCCTGATTCAATTCATGATTCATGATTCAATTTATGATTCATGATTCAATTCATAATTCAATTCATGATTTATGATTCAACTCATGATTCATGATTCGATTCATGATTCTTGATTCATGAATTATGATTCGATTCGTGATTCATGATTCATGATTTGATTTATGATTCATGATTCATGATTCAATTCATGATTCATGCTTCATGATTCATGATTCATGATTTAATTCATGATTCATGATTCATGATTCAATTCATGATTCATGATTCATGATTCAATTCATGATTCATGATTCAATTCATGATTCAATTCATGATTCATGATTTATGATTCAATTCATGATTCATTATTCAATTCATGATTCATGATTCGATTCATGATTCATGATTCAATTCATGATTCATGATTCATGATTCAATTCATAATTCAATTCATGATTCATGATTCATGATTCATGATTCATGATTCAATTCATGTTTCATGATTCATGATTCAATTCATTAATTATGATTCATGATTCAATTCATAATTCAATTCATGGTTCATGATTCATGATTCATGATTCATGATTCAATTCATGATTCATGATTCATGATTTAATTCATTATTCGATTCCTGATTCAATTCATGATTCAATTCATGATTCATGATTCAATTCATAATTCAATTCATGATTTATGATTCAACTCATGATTCATGATTTGATTCATGATTCTTGATTCATGAATTATGATTCGATTCGTGATTCATGATTCATGATTTGATTTACGATTCATGATTCATGATTCAATTCATGATTCATGCTTCATGATTCATGATTTAATTCATGATTCATGATTCATGATTCAATTCATGATTCATGATTCATGATTCAATTCATGATTCATGATTCAATTCATGATTCATGATTCAATTCATGATTCAATTCATGATTCATGATTCATGATTCAATTCATGATTCATGATTCGATTCATGATTCAATTCATGATTCATGATTCAATTCATGATTCGATTCCTGATTCAATTCATGATTCATGATTTGATTTTTGATTCATGATTCATGATTCAATTCATGATTCATGATTCAATTCATGATTCAATTCATGATTTATGATTCAATTCATAATTTATAATTCATGATTCATGATTCATGATTCAATTCATGATTCATGATTCAATTCATGATTCATGATTCATGATTTATGATTCATGATTCAATTCATGATTCATGATTCGATTCATGATTCATGATTCAAATCATGATTCATGATTAATGATTTAATTCATGATTCATGATTCATGATTCAATTCATAATTCAATTCATGATTCATGATTCATGATTCAATTCATGTTTCATGATTCATGATTCAATTCATTAATTATGATTCATGATTCAATTCATAATTCAATTCATGATTCATGATTCAATTCATGATTCATGATTCATGATTCATGATTCATGATTTAATTCATTATTCGATTCCTGATTCAATTCATGATTCATGATTCAATTCATAATTCATGATTCATGATTCAATTCATGATTCATGATTCAATTCATAATTCAATTCATGATTTATGATTCAACTCATGATTCATGATTCGATTCATGATTCTTGATTCATGAATTATGATTCGATTCGTGATTCATGATTCATGATTTGATTTATGATTCATGATTCATGATTCAATTCATGATTCATGCTTCATGATTCATGATTCATGATTTAATTAATGATTCATGATTCATGATTCAATTCATGATTCATGATTCATGATTCAATTCATGATTCATGATTCAATTCATGATTCAATTCATGATTCATGTTTCATGATTCAATTCATGATTCATGATTCGATTCATGATTCAATTCATGATTCATGATTCAATTCATGATTCGATTCCTGATTAAATTCATGATTCATGATTTGATTTTTGATTCATGATTCATGATTCAATTCATGATTCATGATTCATTATTCATGATTCAATTCATGATTCATGATTCAATTCATGATTCATACTTCATGATTCATGATTTAAGTCATGATTCTTGATTCGATTCATGATTCAATTCATGATTCATGATTAAATTCATAATTTCTGATTCGATTCATGATTCATGATTCATGATTCAATTCATTATTCATGATTCAATTCATGATTCATGATTAAATTCATAATTCATGATTCGATTCATGATTCATGATTCATGATTCAAGTCATGATTCATGATTCAATTCATGATTTAATTCATGATTCATGATTCAATTCATGATTCGATTCCTGATTCATGATTAAATTCATAATTCATGATTCGATTCATGATTCATGATTCATGATTCAAGTCATGATTCATGATTCAATTCATGATTTAATTCATGATTCATGATTCAATTCATGATTCGATTCCTGATTCAATTCATGATTCATGATTCGATTTATGATTCATGATTCATGATTCAATTCATGATTCATGATTCATGATTCAATTCATGATTCAACTCATGATTCATGATTCAATTCATGATTCATGATTCGATTCTTGATTCATGATTCAAGATTTAATTCATGATTCATGATTCATAATTCATGATTCGATTCATGATTTATGATTCATGAATCAATTTATGATTCGATTCCTGATTCAATTCATGATTCATGATTCGATTTATGATTCATGATTCATGATTCAATTTATGATTCATGATTCATGATTCATAATTCAATTCATGATTCATGATTTAATTCATGATTCAATTCATGATTCGATTCATGATTCATGAATCAATTCATGTTTCATGATTCATGATTCATGATTCAATTCATGATTTATGATTCGATTCATGATTCATGATTCAATTCATGATTAAATTCATGATTTATGATTCATGATTCAATTTATGATTCATGATTCAATTCATGATTCAATTCATGATTCATGATTCATTATTCAATTCATGATTCATAGTTCATGATTCATGATTCAATTCATAATTTATAATTCATGATTCATGATTCATGATTCAATTCATGATTCATGATTCAATTCATGATTCATGATTCATGATAAGATTCATGATTCATGATTCATGATTCAATTTATGATTCATAGTTCATGATTCATGATTCAATTCATAATTTATAATTCATGATTCATGATTCATGATTCAATTTATGATTCATGATTCAATTCATGATTCATGATAAGATTCATGATTTATGATTCAAATCATTATTCATGATTCATGAATCTAGATTCGATTCATGATTCATGATTCGTGATTCAATTCATGATTCATGATTCGATTCATGATTCATGATTCGTGATTCAATTCATGATTCATGATTCAATTCATGATTCATGATTCGATTCATGATTCATGATTCAATTCATGATTCATGATTAATGATTTAATTCATGATTCATGATTCATGATTCAATTCATAATTCAATTCATGATTCATGATTCATGATTCATGATTCAATTTATGTTTCATGATTCATGATTCAATTCATGATTCAACTCATGATTCATGATTCATTTCATGATTCATGATTCATGATTCATGATTCAATTCATGATTCAACTCATGATTCATGATTCAATTCATTATTCATGATTCGATTCATGATTCATGAATCAATTTATGATTCGATTCCTGATTCAATTCATGATTCATGATTTGATTTATGATTCATAATTCAAATCATGATTCAATTCATGATTCGATTCATGATTCATGATTAAATTCATGTTTCATGATTCATGATTCATGATTCAATTCATGATTTATGATTCAATTCATGATTCATGATTCATGATTCAATTCATGATTTATGATTCATGATTCAATTTATGATTCATGATTCATGATTCATGATTCAATTCAGGATTCAGGATTCAATTCATGATTCATAGTTCATGATTCATGATTCAATTCATAATTTATAATTCATGATTCATGATTCATGATTCAATTCATGATTCATGATTCAATTCATGATTCATGATTCATGATTTATGATTCATGATTCAAATCATTATTCATGATTCATGATTCGATTCATGATTCATGATTCGTGATTCAATTCATGATTCATGATTCATGATTCAATTCATGATTCATGATTCGATTCATGATTCATGATTCAATTCATGATTCATGATTAATGATTTAATTCATGATTCATGATTCAATTCATAATTCAATTCATGATTCATGATTCATGATTCATGATTCATGATTAAATTCATGTTTCATGATTCATGATTCAATTCATTAATTATGATTCATGATTCAATTCATAATTCAATTCATGGTTCATGATTCATGATTCATGATTCATGATTCAATTCATGATTCATGATTCATGATTCATGATTCAATTCATGATTCAACTCATGATTCATGATTCAATTCATTATTCATGATTCGATTCTTGATTCATGAATCAATTTATGATTCAACTCATGATTCATGATTCATTTCATGATTCATGATTCATGATTCATGATTCAATTCATGATTCAACTCATGATTCATGATTCAATTCATTATTCATGATTCGATTCTTGATTCATGATTCATGAATCAATTTATGATTCGATTCCTGATTCAATTCATGATTCATGATTTGATTTATGATTCATAATTCAAATCATGATTCAATTCATGATTCGATTCATGATTCATGATTAAATTCATGTTTCATGATTCATGATTCATGATTCAATTCATGATTTATGATTCAATTCATGATTCATGATTCATGATTCAATTCATGATTTATGATTCATGATTCAATTTATGATTCATGATTCATGATTCATGATGATTAAATTCAGGATTCAGGATTCAATTCATGATTCATAGTTCATGATTCATGATTCAATTCATAATTTATAATTCATGATTCATGATTCATGATTCAATTCATGATTCATGATTCAATTCATGATTCATGATTCATGATTTATGATTCATGATTCAAATCATTATTCATGATTCATGATTCGATTCATGATTCATGATTCGTGATTCAATTCATGATTCATGATTCATGATTCAATTCATGATTCATGATTCGATTCATGATTCATGATTCAATTCATGATTCATGATTAATGATTTAATTCATGATTCATGATTCAATTCATAATTCAATTCATGATTCATGATTCATGATTCATGATTCATGATTAAATTCATGTTTCATGATTCATGATTCAATTCATTAATTATGATTAATGATTCAATTCATAATTCAATTCATGGTTCATGATTCATGATTCATGATTCATGATTCAATTCATGATTCATGATTCATGATTCATGATTTAATTCATTATTTGATTCCTGATTCAATTCATGATTCATGATTCAATTCATGATTCATGATTCAATTCATAATTCAATTCATGATTTATGATTCAACTCATGATTCATGATTCTATTCATGATTCTTGATTCATGAATTATGATTCGATTCGTGATTCATGATTCATGATTTGATTTATGATTTATGATTCATGATTCATGATTCAATTCATGATTCATGCTTCATGATTCATGATTCATGATTTAATTCATGATTCATGATTCATGATTCAATTCATGATTCATGATTCATGATTCAATTCATGATTCATGATTCAATTCATGATTCAATTCATGATTCATGATTCATGATTCAATTCATGATTCATGATTCGATTCATAATTCAATTCATGATTCATGATTCAATTCATGATTCAATTCATGATTCATGATTCAATTCATGATTCAATTCATGATTCATGATTCATGATTCAATTCATGATTCATGATTCGATTCATAATTCAATTCATGATTCATGATTCAATTCATGATTCAATTCATGATTCAATTCATGATTTATGATTCATGATTCAATTTATGATTCAATTCATGATTTATGATTCATGATTCAATTTATGATTCATGATTCATGATTCATGATTCAATTCATGATTCATGATTCAATTCATGATTCATAGTTCATGATTCATGATTCAATTCATAATTTATAATTCATGATTCATGATTCATGATTCAATTCATGATTCATGATTTAATTCATGATTCATGATTCATGATTTATGATTCATGATTCAAATCATTATTCATGATTCATGAATCATGATTCGATTCATGATTCATGATTCGTGATTCAATTCATGATTCATGATTCGTGATTCAATTCATGATTCATGATTCATGATTCAATTCATGATTCGTGATTCGATTCATGATTCATGATTCAATTCATGATTCATGATTAATGATTTAATTCATGATTCATGATTCAATTCATAATTCAATTCATGATTCATGATTCATGATTCATGATTAAATTCATGTTTCATGATTCATGATTCAATTCATTAATTATGATTCATGATTCAATTCATAATTCAATTCATGGTTCATGATTCATGATTCATGATTCATGATTCAATTCATGATTCATGATTCATGATTCATGATTTAATTCATTATTCGATTCCTGATTCAATTCATGATTCATGATTCAATTCATGATTCATGATTCAATTCATAATTCAATTCATGATTTATGATTCAACTCATGATTCATGATTCGATTCATGATTCTTGATTCATGAATTATGATTCGATTCGTGATTCATGATTCATGATTTGATTTATGATTTATGATTCATGATTCATGATTCAATTCATGATTCATGCTTCATGATTCATGATTCATGATTTAATTCATGATTCATGATTCATGATTCAATTCATGATTCATGATTCATGATTCAATTCATGATTCATGATTCAATTCATGATTCATGATTCATGATTCAATTCATGATTCATGATTCGATTCATAATTCAATTCATGATTCATGATTCAATTCATGATTCATGATTCGATTCCTGATTAAATTCATGATTCATGATTTGATTTTTGATTCATGATTCATGATTCAATTCATGATTCATGATTCAATTCATGATTCAATTCATGATTCAATTCATGATTTATGATTCATGATTCAATTTATGATTCAATTCATGATTTATGATTCATGATTCAATTTATGATTCATGATTCATGATTCATGATTCAATTCATGATTCATGATTCAATTCATGATTCATAGTTCATGATTCATGATTCAATTCATAATTTATAATTCATGATTCATGATTCATGATTCAATTCATGATTCATGATTTAATTCATGATTCATGATTCATGATTTATGATTCATGATTCAAATCATTATTCATGATTCATGATTCGATTCATGATTCATGATTCGTGATTCAATTCATGATTCATGATTCGTGATTCAATTCATGATTCATGATTCATGATTCAATTCATGATTCATGATTCGATTCATGATTCATGATTCAATTCATGATTCATGATTAATGATTTAATTAATGATTCATGATTCATGATTCAATTCATTAATTATGATTCATGATTCAATTCATAATTCAATTCATGGTTCATGAGTCATGATTCATGATTCATGATTCAATTCATGATTCATTATTCATGATTCATGATTCATGATTTAATTCATTATTCGATTCCTGATTCAATTCATGATTCATGATTCAATTCATAATTCATGATTCATGATTCAATTCATGATTCATGATTCAATTCATAATTCAATTCATGATTTATGATTCAACTCATGATTCATGATTCGATTCATGATTCTTGATTCATGAATTATGATTCGATTCGTGATTCATGATTCATGATTTGATTTATGATTCATGATTCATGATTCAATTCATGATTCATGCTTCATGATTCATGATTCATGATTTAATTCATGATTCATGATTCATGATTCAATTCATGATTCATGATTCAATTCATGATTCAATTCATTATTCATGATTCATGATTCAATTCATGATTCATGATTCGATTCATGATTCAATTCATGATTCATGATTCAATTCATGATTCGATTCCTGATTAAATTCATGATTCATGATTTGATTTTTGATTCATGATTCATGATTCAATTCATGATTCATGATTCATGATTCATGATTCAATTCATGATTCATGATTCAATTCATGATTCATAATTCATGATTCATGATTCAATTCATGATTCTTGATTCGATTCATGATTCAATTCATGATTCATGATTAAATTCATAATTCATAATTCGATTCATGATTCATGATTCATGATTCAATTCATTATTCATGATTCATGATTCATGATTCAAGTCATGATTCATGATTCAATTCATGATTTAATTCATGATTCAATTCATGATTCGATTCCTGATTCATTTCATGATTCATGATTCGATTCATGATTCATGATTCAATTCATGATTCATGATTCATGATTCAACTCATGATTCATGATTCAATTCATGATTCATGATTCGATTCTTGATTCATTATTCATGAATCAATTTATGATTCGATTCCTGATTCAATTCATGATTCATGATTCGAGTTATGATTCATGATTCATGATTCAATTCATGATTCATGATTCATGATTCATAATTCAATTCATGATTCATGATTTAATTCATGATTCAATTCATGATTCGATTCATGATTCATGATTCATGAATCAATTCATGTTTCATGATTCATGATTCATGATTCAATTCATGATTTTTTGATTCAATTCATGATTCATGATTCATGATTCAATTCATGATTCAATTCATGATTTATGATTCATGATTCAATTTATGATTCATGATTCATGATTCATGATTCATGATTCAATTCATGATTCATGATTCAATTCATGATTCAATTCATGATTCATGATTCATGATTCAATTCATGATTCATAGTTCATGATTCATGATTCAATTCATAATTTATAATTCATGATTCATGATTCAATTCATAATTCAATTCATGATTCATGATTCATGATTCATGATTCATGATTCAATTTATGTTTCATGATTCATGATTCAATTCATGATTCAACTCATGATTCATGATTCAATTCATGATTCATGATTCATGATTCAATTCATGATTCAACTCATGATTCATGATTCAATTCATTATTCATGATTCGATTCTTGATTCATGATTCATGATTTGATTCATGATTCATAATTCATGATTGGATTCATGATTCATGATTCATGAATCAATTTATGATTCGATTCCTGATTCAATTCATGATTCATGATTTGATTTATGATTCATAATTCAAATCATGATTCAATTCATGATTCGATTCATGATTCATGATTCAATTCATGTTTCATGATTCATGATTCATGATTCAATTCATGATTTATGATTCAATTCATGATTCATGATTCATGTTTCAATTCATGATTCAATTCATGATTTATGATTCATGATTCAATTTATGATTCATGATTCATGATTCATGATTCAATTCATGATTCATGATTCAATTCATGATTCATAGTTCATGATTCATGATTCAATTCATAATTTATAATTCATGATTCATGATTCAATTCATGATTCATCATTCAATTCATGATTCATGATTCAATTCATGATTCATGATTCATGATTCAATTCAAGATTCATGATTCGATTCATGATTCATGATTCGATTCATGATTCAATTCATGATTCATGATTAATGATTTAATTCATGATTCATGATTCATGATTCAATTCATAATTCAATTCATGATTCATGATTCATGATTCATGATTCAATTCATGTTTCATGATTCATGATTCAATTCATTAATTATGATTCATGATTCAATTCATAATTCAATTCATGGTTCATGATTCATGATTCATGATTCATGATTCATGATTCAATTCATGATTCATGATTCATGATTTAATTCATTATTCGATTCCTGATTCAATTCATGATTCATGATTCAATTCATGATTCATGATTCAATTCATAATTCAATTCATGATTTATGATTCAACTCATGATTCATGATTCGATTCATGATTCATGATTCATGATTTGATTTATGATTCATGATTCATGCTTCATGATTCATGATTCATGATTTAATTCATGATTCATGATTCATGATTCAATTCATGATTCATGATTCATGATTCAATTCATGATTCATGATTCAATTCATGATTCAATTCATGATTCATGATTCATGATTCGATTCATGATTCAATTCATGATTCATGATTCAATTCATGATTCGATTCCTGATTAAATTCATGATTCATGATTTGATTTTTGATTCATGATTCATGATTCAATTCATGATTCATGATTCAATTAATGATTCAATTCATGATTTATGATTCATGATTCAATTTATGATTCATGATTCATGATTCAATTCATGATTCATGATTCAATTCATGATTCATGATTCATGATTTATGATTCATGATTCAAATCATTATTCATGATTCATGAATCATGATTCGATTCATGATTCATGATTCGTGATTCAATTCATGATTCATGATTCATGATTCAATTCATGATTCATGATTCAATTCATGATTCAATTCATGATTTATGATTCATGATTCAATTTATGATTCATGATTCATGATTCATGATTCAATTCATGATTCATGATTCAATTCATGATTCATGATTCATAAATCATGATTCGATTCATGATTCATGATTCATGATTCAATTCATGATTCATGATTCATGATTGAATTCATGATTCATGATTCGATTCATGATTCATGATTCAATTCATGATTCATGATTAATGATTTAATTAATGATTCATGATTCATGATTCAATTCATAATTCAATTCATGATTCATGATTCATGATTCATGATTTATGATTCGATTCATGATTCATGATTCGTGATTCAATTCATGATTCATGATTCAATTCATGATTCATGATTCGATTCATGATTCATGATTCAATTCATGATTCATGATTAATGATTTAATTCATGATTCATGATTCATGATTCAATTCATAATTCAATTCATGATTCATGATTCATGATTCATGATTCAATTTATGTTTCATGATTCATGATTCAATTCATGATTGAACTCATGATTCATGATTCATTTCATGATTCATGATTCATGATTCATGATTCAATTCATGATTTAACTCATGATTCATGATTCAATTCATTATTCATGATTCGATTCTTGATTCATGATTCATGATTTGATTCATGATTCATAATTCATGATTGGATTCATGATTCATGATTCATGAATCAATTTATGATTCGATTCCTGATTCAATTCATGATTCATGATTTGATTTATGATTCATAATTCAAATCATGATTCAATTCATGATTCGATTCATGATTCATGATTAAATTAATGTTTCATGATTCATGATTCATGATTCAATTCATGATTTATGATTCAATTCATGATTCATGATTCATGATTCAATTCATGATTTATGATTCATGATTCAATTTATGATTCATGATTCATGATTCATGATTCAATTCAGGATTCATGATTCAATTCATGATTCATAGTTCATGATTCATGATTCAATTCATAATTTATAATTCATGATTCATGATTCATGATTCAATTCATGATTCATGATTCAATTCATGATTCATGATTCATGATTTATGATTCATGATTCAAATCATTATTCATGATTCATGATTCGATTCATGATTCATGATTCGTGATTCATTTCATGATTCATGATTCATGATTCAATTCATGATTCATGATTCGATTCATGATTCATGATTCAATTCATGATTCATGATTAATGATTTAATTCATGATTCATGATTCAATTCATAATTCAATTCATGATTCATGATTCATGATTCATGATTCATGATTCAATTCATGTTTCATGATTCATGATTCAATTCATTAATTATGATTCATGATTCAATTCATAATTCAATTCATGGTTCATGATTCATGATTCATGATTCATGATTCAATTCATGATTCATGATTCATGATTTAATTCATTATTCGATTCCTGATTCAATTCATGATTCATGATTCAATTCATGATTCATGATTCAATTCATAAATCAATTCATGATTTATGATTCAACTCATGATTCATGATTCGATTCATGATTCTTGATTCATGAATTATGATTCGATTCGTGATTCATGATTCATGATTTGATTTATGATTCATGATTCATGATTCAATTCATGATTCATGCTTCATGATTCATGATTCATGATTTAATTCATGATTCATGATTCATGATTCAATTCATGATTCATGATTCATGATTCAATTCATGATTCATGATTCAATTCATGATTCAATTCATGATTCATGATTCATGATTCAATTCATGATTCATGATTCGATTCATAATTCAATTCATGATTCATGATTCAATTCATGATTCATGATTCGATTCCTGATTAAATTCATGATTCATGATTTGATTTTTGATTCATGATTCATGATTCAATTCATGATTCATGATTCAATTCATGATTCAATTCATGATTCAATTCATGATTTATGATTCATGATTCAATTTATGATTCAATTCATGATTTATGATTCATGATTCAATTTATGATTCATGATTCATGATTCATGATTCAATTCATGATTCATGATTCAATTCATGATTCATAGTTCATGATTCATGATTCAATTCATAATTTATAATTCATGATTCATGATTCATGATTCAATTCATGATTCATGATTTAATTCATGATTCATGATTCATGATTTATGATTCATGATTCAAATCATTATTCATGATTCATGAATCATGATTCGATTCATGATTCATGATTCGTGATTCAATTCATGATTCATGATTCGTGATTCAATTCATGATTCATGATTCATGATTCAATTCATGATTCATGATTCAATTAATGATTCATGATTAATGATTTAATTAATGATTCATGATTCATGATTCAATTCATTAATTATGATTCATGATTCAATTCATAATTCAATTCATGGTTCATGAGTCATGATTCATGATTCATGATTCAATTCATGATTCATTATTCATGATTCATGATTCATGATTTAATTCATTATTCGATTCCTGATTCAATTCATGATTCATGATTCAATTCATAATTCATGATTCATGATTCAATTCATGATTCATGATTCAATTCACAATTCAATTCATGATTTATGATTCAACTCATGATTCATGATTCGATTCATGATTCTTGATTCATGAATTATGATTCGATTCGTGATTCATGATTCATGATTTGATTTATGATTCATGATTTAATTCATGATTCATGCTTCATGATTCATGATTCATGATTTAATTCATGATTCATGATTCAATTCATGATTCATGATTCATGATTCAATTCATGATTCATGATTCAATTCATGATTCAATTCATTATTCATGATTCATGATTCAATTCATGATTCATGATTCGATTCATGATTCAATTCATGATTCATGATTCAATTCATGATTCGATTCCTGATTAAATTCATGATTCATGATTTGATTTTTGATTCATGATTCATGATTCAATTCATGATTCATGATTCATTATTCATGATTCAATTCATGATTAATGATTCATGATTCAATTCATGATTCATAATTCATGATTCATGATTCAATTCATGATTCTTGATTCGATTCATGATTCAATTCATGATTCATGATTAAATTCATAATTTATGATTCGATTCATGATTCATGATTCATGATTCAATTCATTATTCATGATTCATGATTCATGATTCAAGTCATGATTCATGATTCAATTCATGATTTAATTCATGATTCAATTCATGATTCGATTCCTGATTCAATTCATGATTCATGATTCGATTTATGATTCATGATTCATGATTCAATTCATGATTCATGATTCATGATTCAATTCATACTTCAACTCATGATTCATGATTCAATTCATGATTCATGATTCGATTCTTGATTCATGATTTATGATTTAATTCATGATTCATGATTCATAATTCATGATTGGATTCATGATTCATTATTCATGAATCAATTTATGATTCGATTCCTGATTCAATTCATGATTCTTGATTCGATTTATGATTCATGATTCATGATTCAATTCATGATTCATGATTCATGATTCATAATTCAATTCATGATTCATGATTTAATTCATGATTCAATTCATGATTCGATTCATGATTCATGATTCATGAATCAATTCATGTTTCATGATTCATGATTCATGATTCAATTCATGATTTATGATTCAATTCATGATTTATGATTCAATTCATGATTCATGATTCATAATTCAATTCATGATTCAATTCATGATTTATGATTCATGATTCAATTTATGATTCATGATTCATGATTCATAATTCAATTCATGATTCATGATTCAATTCATGATTCAATTCATGATTCATGATTCATGATTCATGATTCATGATTTAATTCATTATTTGATTCCTGATTCAATTCATGATTCATGA
Organism: Mixophyes australis; assembly: GCA_036250195.1. Taxonomy (NCBI): domain Eukaryota; kingdom Metazoa; phylum Chordata; class Amphibia; order Anura; family Limnodynastidae; genus Mixophyes; species Mixophyes australis. The sequence continues at coordinate 261,627,802 of JAVHZZ010000004.1, forward strand.
TTTAATTCATGATTCATGATTCAATTCATAATTCAATTCATGATTTATGATTCAACTCATGATTCATGATTCGATTCATGATTCTTGATTCATGAATTATGATTCGATTCGTGATTCATGATTCATGATTTGATTTATGATTCATGATTCATGATTCAATTCATGATTCATGCTTCATGATTCATGATTCATGATTTAATTCATGATTCATGATTCATGATTCAATTCATGATTCATGATTCATGATTCAATTCATGATTCATGATTCAATTCATGATTCAATTCATGATTCATGATTCATGATTCAATTCATGATTCATGATTCAATTCATGATTCATGATTCGATTCATGATTCATGATTCAATTCATGATTCATGATTCATGATTCAATTCATAATTCAATTCATGATTCATGATTCATGATTCATGATTCATGATTCAATTCATGTTTCATGATTCATGATTCAATTCATTAATTATGATTCATGATTCAATTCATAATTCAATTCATGGTTCATGATTCATGATTCATGATTCATGATTCAATTCATGATTCATGATTCATGATTCATGATTTAATTCATTATTCGATTCCTGATTCAATTCATGATTCAATTCATGATTCATGATTCAATTCATAATTCAATTCATGATTTATGATTCAACTCATGATTCATGATTTGATTCATGATTCTTGATTCATGAATTATGATTCGATTCGTGATTCATGATTCATGATTTGATTTACGATTCATGATTCATGATTCAATTCATGATTCATGCTTCATGATTCATGATTTAATTCATGATTCATGATTCATGATTCAATTCATGATTCATGATTCATGATTCAATTCATGATTCATGATTCATGATTCAATTCATGATTCAATTCATGATTCATGATTCAATTCATGATTCATGATTCGATTCATGATTCAATTCATGATTCATGATTCAATTCATGATTCGATTCCTGATTCAATTTATGATTCATGATTTGATTTTTGATTCATGATTCATGATTCAATTCATGATTCATGATTCAATTCAAGATTCAATTCATGATTTATGATTCAATTCATAATTTATAATTCATGATTCATGATTCATGATTCAATTCATGATTCATGATTCAATTCATAATTCATGATTCATGATTTATGATTCATGATTCAATTCATGATTCATGATTCGATTCATGATTCATGATTCAAATCATGATTCATGATTAATGATTTAATTCATGATTCATGATTCATGATTCAATTCATAATTCAATTCATGATTCATGATTCATGATTCAATTCATGTTTCATGATTCATGATTCAATTCATTAATTATGATTCATGATTCAATTCATAATTCAATTCATGATTCATGATTCAATTCATGATTCATGATTCATGATTCATGATTCATGATTTAATTCATTATTCGATTCCTGATTCAATTCATGATTCATGATTCAATTCATAATTCATGATTCATGATTCAATTCATGATTCATGATTCAATTCATAATTCAATTCATGATTTATGATTCAACTCATGATTCATGATTCGATTCATGATTCTTGATTCATGAATTATGATTCGATTCGTGATTCATGATTCATGATTTGATTTATGATTCATGATTCATGATTCAATTCATGATTCATGCTTCATGATTCATGATTCATGATTTAATTCATGATTCATGATTCATGATTCAATTCATGATTCATGATTCATGATTCAATTCATGATTCATGATTCAATTCATGATTCAATTCATGATTCATGTTTCATGATTCAATTCATGATTCATGATTTGATTCATGATTCAATTCATGATTCATGATTCAATTCATGATTCGATTCCTGATTAAATTCATGATTCATGATTTGATTTTTGATTCATGATTCATGATTCAATTCATGATTCATGATTCATTATTCATGATTCAATTCATGATTCATGATTCAATTCATGATTCATACTTCATGATTCATGATTTAAGTCATGATTCTTGATTCGATTCATGATTCAATTCATGATTCATGATTAAATTCATAATTTCTGATTCGATTCATGATTCATGATTCATGATTCAATTCATTATTCATGATTCAATTCATGATTCATGATTAAATTCATAATTCATGATTCGATTCATGATTCATGATTCATGATTCAAGTCATGATTCATGATTCAATTCATGATTTAATTCATGATTCATGATTCAATTCATGATTCGATTCCTGATTCAATTCATGATTCATGATTCGATTTATGATTCATGATTCATGATTCAATTCATGATTCATGATTCATGATTCAATTCATGATTCAACTCATGATTCATGATTCAATTCATGATTCATGATTCGATTCTTGATTCATGATTCAAGATTTAATTCATGATTCATGATTCATAATTCATGATTGGATTCATGATTTATGATTCATGAATCAATTTATGATTCGATTCCTGATTCAATTCATGATTCATGATTCGATTTATGATTCATGATTCAATTTATGATTCATGATTCATGATTCATAATTCAATTCATGATTCATGATTTAATTCATGATTCAATTCATGATTCGATTCATGATTCATGAATCAATTCATGTTTCATGATTCATGATTCATGATTCAATTCATGATTTATGATTCGATTCATGATTCATGATTCAATTCATGATTAAATTCATGATTTATGATTCATGATTCAATTTATGATTCATGATTCAATTCATGATTCAATTCATGATTCATGATTCATTATTCAATTCATGATTCATAGTTCATGATTCATGATTCAATTCATAATTTATAATTCATGATTCATGATTCATGATTCAATTCATGATTCATGATTCAATTCATGATTCATGATTCATGATAAGATTCATGATTCATGATTCATGATTCAATTTATGATTCATAGTTCATGATTCATGATTCAATTCATAATTTATAATTCATGATTCATGATTCATGATTCAATTTATGATTCATGATTCAATTCATGATTCATGATAAGATTCATGATTCATGATTCAAATCATTATTCATGATTCATGAATCTAGATTCGATTCATGATTCATGATTCGTGATTCAATTCATGATTCATGATTCAATTCATGATTCATGATTCGATTCATGATTCATGATTCAATTCATGATTCATGATTAATGATTTAATTCATGATTCATGATTCATGATTCAATTCATAATTCAATTCATGATTCATGATTCATGATTCATGATTCAATTTATGTTTCATGATTCATGATTCAATTCATGATTCAACTCATGATTCATGATTCATTTCATGATTCATGATTCATGATTCATGATTCAATTCATGATTCAACTCATGATTCATGATTCAATTCATTATTCATGATTCGATTCTTGATTCATGATTCATGATTTGATTCATGATTCATAATTCATGATTGGATTCATGATTCATGATTCATGAATCAATTTATGATTCGATTCCTGATTCAATTCATGATTCATGATTTGATTTATGATTCATAATTCAAATCATGATTCAATTCATGATTCGATTCATGATTCATGATTAAATTCATGTTTCATGATTCATGATTCATGATTCAATTCATGATTTATGATTCAATTCATGATTCATGATTCATGATTCAATTCATGATTTATGATTCATGATTCAATTTATGATTCATGATTCATGATTCATGATTCAATTCAGGATTCAATTCATGATTCATAGTTCATGATTCATGATTCAATTCATAATTTATAATTCATGATTCATGATTCATGATTCAATTCATGATTCATGATTCAATTCATGATTCATGATTCATGATTTATGATTCATGATTCAAATCATTATTCATGATTCATGATTCGATTCATGATTCGTGATTCAATTCATGATTCATGATTCATGATTCAATTCATGATTCATGATTCGATTCATGATTCATGATTCAATTCATGATTCATGATTAATGATTTAATTCATGATTCATGATTCAATTCATAATTCAATTCATGATTCATGATTCATGATTCATGATTCAATTCATGTTTCATGATTCATGATTCAATTCATTAATTATGATTCATGATTCAATTCATAATTCAATTCATGGTTCATTATTCATGATTCATGATTCATGATTCAATTCATGATTCATGATTCATGATTCATGATTTAATTCATTATTCGATTCCTGATTCAATTCATGATTCATGATTCAATTCATGATTCATGATTCAATTCATAATTCAATTCATGATTTATGATTCAACTCATGATTCATGATTCGATTCATGATTCTTGATTCATGAATTATGATTCGATTCGTGATTCATGATTCATGATTTGATTTATGATTTATGATTCATGATTCATGATTCAATTCATGATTCATGCTTCATGATTCATGATTCATGATTTAATTCATGATTCATGATTCATGATTCAATTCATGATTCATGATTCATGATTCAATTCATGATTCATGATTCAATTCATGATTCAATTCATGATTCATGATTCATGATTCAATTCATGATTCATGATTCGATTCATAATTCAATTCATGATTCATGATTCAATTCATGATTCATGATTCGATTCCTGATTAAATTCATGATTCATGATTTGATTTTTGATTCATGATTCATGATTCAATTCATGATTCATGATTCAATTCATGATTCAATTCATGATTCAATTCATGATTTATGATTCATGATTCAATTTATGATTCAATTCATGATTTATGATTCATGATTCAATTTATGATTCATGATTCATGATTCATGATTCAATTCATGATTCATGATTCAATTCATGATTCATAGTTCATGATTCATGATTCAATTCATAATTTATAATTCATGATTCATGATTCATGATTCAATTCATGATTCATGATTTAATTCATGATTCATGATTCATGATTTATGATTCATGATTCAAATCATTATTCATGATTCATGAATCATGATTCGATTCATGATTCATGATTCGTGATTCAATTCATGATTCATGATTCGTGATTCAATTCATGATTCATGATTCATGATTCAATTCATGATTCATGATTCGATTCATGATTCATGATTCAATTCATGATTCATGATTAATGATTTAATTAATGATTCATGATTCATGATTCAATTCATTAATTATGATTCATGATTCAATTCATAATTCAATTCATGGTTCATGAGTCATGATTCATGATTCATGATTCAATTCATGATTCATTATTCATGATTCATGATTCATGATTTAATTCATTATTCGATTCCTGATTCAATTCATGATTCATGATTCAATTCATAATTCATGATTCATGGTTCAATTCATGATTCATGATTCAATTCATAATTCAATTCATGATTTATGATTCAACTCATGATTCATGATTCGATTCATGATTCTTGATTCATGAATTATGATTCGATTCGTGATTCATGATTTGATTTATGATTCATGATTCATGATTCAATTCATGATTCATGCTTCATGATTCATGATTCATGATTTAATTCATGATTCATGATTCATGATTCAATTCATGATTCATGATTCAATTCATGATTCATGATTCAATTCATGATTCAATTCATTATTCATGATTCATGATTCAATTCATGATTCATGATTCGATTCATGATTCAATTCATGATTCATGATTCAATTCATGATTCGATTCCTGATTAAATTCATGATTCATGATTTGATTTTTGATTCATGATTCATGATTCAATTCATGATTCATGATTCATGATTCATGATTCAATTCATGATTCATGATTCATGATTCAATTCATGATTCATAATTCATGATTCATGATTCAATTCATGATTCTTGATTCGATTCATGATTCAATTCATGATTCATGATTAAATTCATAATTCATAATTCGATTCATGATTCATGATTCATGATTCAATTCATTATTCATGATTCATGATTCATGATTCAAGTCATGATTCATGATTCAATTCATGATTTAATTCATGATTCAATTCATGATTCGATTCCTGATTCATTTCATGATTCATGATTCGATTCATGATTCATGATTCATGATTCAACTCATGATTCAACTCATGATTCATCATTCAATTCATGATTCATGATTCGATTCTTGATTCATTATTCATGAATCAATTTATGATTCGATTCCTGATTCAATTCATGATTCATGATTCGAGTTATGATTCATGATTCATGATTCAATTCATGATTCATGATTCATGATTCAACTCATGATTCAACTCATGATTCATGATTCAATTCATGATTCATGATTCGAGTTATGATTCATGATTCATGATTCAATTCATGATTCATGATTCATGATTCATAATTCAATTCATGATTCATGATTTAATTCATGATTCAATTCATGATTCGATTCATGATTCATGATTCATGAATCAATTCATGTTTCATGATTCATGATTCATGATTCAATTCATGATTTTTGATTCGATTCATGATTCATGATTCATGATTCAATTCATGATTCAATTCATGATTTATGATTCATGATTCAATTTATGATTCATGATTCATGATTCATGATTCATGATTCAATTCATGATTCATGATTCAATTCATGATTCAATTCATGATTCATGATTCATGATTCAATTCATGATTCATAGTTCATGATTCATGATTCAATTCATAATTTATAATTCATGATTCATGATTCAATTCATAATTCAATTCATGATTCATGATTCATGATTCATGATTCATGATTCAATTTATGTTTCATGATTCATGATTCAATTCATGATTCAACTCATGATTCATGATTCAATTCATGATTCATGATTCATGATTCATGATTCATGATTCAATTCATGATTCAACTCATGATTCATGATTCAATTCATTATTCATGATTCGATTCTTGATTCATGATTCATGATTTGATTCATGATTCATAATTCATGATTGGATTCATGATTCATGATTCATGAATCAATTTATGATTCGATTCCTGATTCAATTCATGATTTGATTTATGATTCATAATTCAAATCATGATTCAATTCATGATTCGATTCATGATTCATGATTCAATTCATGTTTCATGATTCATGATTCATGATTCAATTCATGATTTATGATTCAATTCATGATTCATGATTCATGTTTCAATTCATGATTCAATTCATGATTTATGATTCATGATTCAATTTATGATTCATGATTCATGATTCATGATTCAATTCATGATTCATGATTCAATTCATGATTCATAGTTCATGATTCATGATTCAATTCATAATTTATAATTCATGATTCATGATTCATGATTCAATTCATGATTCATCATTCAATTCATGATTCATGATTCAATTCATGATTCATGATTCATGATTTATGATTCATGATTGAAATCATTATTCATGATTCATGAATCATGATTCGATTCATGATTCATGATTCGTGATTCAATTCATGATTCATGATTCATGATTCAATTCAAGATTCATGATTCGATTCATGATTCATGATTCGATTCATGATTCAATTCATGATTCATGATTAATGATTTAATTCATGATTCATGATTCATGATTCAATTCATAATTCAATTCATGATTCATGATTCATGATTCATGATTCAATTCATGTTTCATGATTCATGATTCAATTCATTAATTATGATTCATGATTCAATTCATAATTCAATTCATGGTTCATGATTCATGATTCATGATTCATGATTCATGATTCAATTCATGATTCATGATTCATGATTCATGATTTAATTCATTATTCGATTCCTGATTCAATTCATGATTCATGATTCAATTCATGATTCATGATTCAATTCATAATTCAATTCATGATTTATGATTCAACTCATGATTCATGATTCGATTCATGATTCATAATTCATGATTTGATTTATGATTCATGATTCATGATTCAATTCATGATTCATGCTTCATGATTCATGATTCATGATTTAATTCATGATTCATGATTCATGATTCAATTCATGATTCATGATTCATGATTCAATTCATGATTCATGATTCAATTCATGATTCAATTCATGATTCATGATTCATGATTCGATTCATGATTAAATTCATGATTCGATTCATGATTCAATTCATGATTCATGATTCAATTCATGATTCGATTCCTGATTAAATTCATGATTCATGATTTGATTTTTGATTCATGATTCATGATTCAATTCATGATTCATGATTCAATTAATGATTCAATTCATGATTTATGATTCATGATTCAATTTATGATTCATGATTCATGATTCAATTCATGATTCATGATTCAATTCATGATTCATGATTCATGATTTATGATTCATGATTCAAATCATTATTCATGATTCATGAATCATGATTCGATTCATGATTCATGATTCGTGATTCAATTCATGATTCATGATTCATGATTCAATTCATGATTCATGATTCAATTCATGATTCAATTCATAATTTATAATTCATGATTCATGATTCATGATTCAATTCATGATTCATCATTCAATTCATGATTCATCATTCAATTCATGATTCATGATTCATGATTTATGATTCATGATTGAAATCATTATTCATGATTCATGAATCATGATTCGATTCATGATTCATGATTCGTGATTCAATTCATGATTCATGATTCATGATTCAATTCAAGATTCATGATTCGATTCATGATTCATGATTCGATTCATGATTCAATTCATGATTCATGATTAATGATTTAATTCATGATTCATGATTCATGATTCAATTCATAATTCAATTCATGATTCATGATTCATGATTCATGATTCAATTCATGTTTCATGATTTATGATTCAATTCATTAATTATGATTCATGATTCAATTCATAATTCAATTCATGGTTCATGATTCATGATTCATGATTCATGATTCATGATTCAATTCATGATTCATGATTCATGATTTAATTCATTATTCGATTCCTGATTCAATTCATGATTCATGATTCAATTCATGATTCATGATTCAATTCATAATTCAATTCATGATTTATGATTCAACTCATGATTCATGATTCGATTCATGATTCATAATTCATGATTTGATTTATGATTCATGATTCATGATTCAATTCATGATTCATGCTTCATGATTCATGATTCATGATTTAATTCATGATTCATGATTCATGATTCAATTCATGATTCATTATTCATGATTCAATTCATGATTCATGATTCAATTCATGATTCAATTCATGATTCATGATTCATGATTCGATTCATGATTCAATTCATGATTCGATTCATGATTCAATTCATGATTCATGATTCAATTCATGATTCGATTCCTGATTAAATTCATGATTCATGATTTGATTTTTGATTCATGATTCATGATTCAATTCATGATTCATGATTCAATTAATGATTCAATTCATGATTTATGATTCATGATTCAATTTATGATTCATGATTCATGATTCAATTCATGATTCATGATTCAATTCATGATTCATGATTCATGATTTATGATTCATGATTCAAATCATTATTCATGATTCATGAATCATGATTCGATTCATGATTCATGATTCGTGATTCAATTCATGATTCATGATTCATGATTCAATTCATGATTCATGATTCAATTCATGATTCAATTCATGATTTATGATTCATGATTCAATTTATGATTCATGATTCATGATTCATGATTCAATTCATCATTCATGATTCAATTCATGATTCATGATTCATAAATCATGATTCGATTCATGATTCATGATTCGTGATTCAATTCATGATTCATGATTCATGATTGAATTCATGATTCATGATTAATGATTTAATTAATGATTCATGATTCATGATTCAATTCATAATTCAATTCATGATTCATGATTCATGATTCATGATTTATGATTCGATTCATGATTCGTGATTCAATTCATGATTCATGATTCAATTCATGATTCATGATTCGATTCATGATTCATGATTCAATTCATGATTCATGATTAATGATTTAATTCATGATTCATGATTCATGATTCAATTCATAATTCAATTCATGATTCATGATTCATGATTCATGATTCAATTTATGTTTCATGATTCATGATTCAATTCATGATTCAACTCATGATTCATGATTCATTTCATGATTCATGATTCATGATTCATGATTCAATTCATGATTCAACTCATGATTCATGATTCAATTCATTATTCATGATTCGATTCTTGATTCATGATTCATGATTTGATTCATGATTCATAATTCATGATTGGATTCATGATTCATGATTCATGAATCAATTTATGATTCGATTCCTGATTCAATTCATGATTCATGATTTGATTTATGATTCATAATTCAAATCATGATTCAATTCATGATTCGATTCATGATTCATGATTAAATTAATGTTTCATGATTCATGATTCATGATTCAATTCATGATTTATGATTCAATTCATGATTCATGATTCATGATTCAATTCATGATTTATGATTCATGATTCAATTTATGATTCATGATTCATGATTCATGATTCAATTCAGGATTCATGATTCAATTCATGATTCATAGTTCATGATTCATGATTCAATTCATAATTTATAATTCATGATTCATGATTCATGATTCAATTCATGATTCATGATTCAATTCATGATTCATGATTCATGATTTATGATTCATGATTCAAATCATTATTCATGATTCATGATTCGATTCATGATTCATGATTCGTGATTCAATTCATGATTCATGATTCATGATTCAATTCATGATTCATGATTCGATTCATGATTCATGATTCAATTCATGATTCATGATTAATGGTTTAATTCATGATTCATGATTCAATTCATAATTCAATTCATGATTCATGATTCATGATTCATGATTCATGATTCAATTCATGTTTCATGATTCATGATTCAATTCATTAATTATGATTCATGATTCAATTCATAATTCAATTCATGGTTCATGATTCATGATTCATGATTCAATTCATGATTCATGATTCATGATTCATGATTTAATTCATTATTCGATTCCTGATTCAATTCATGATTCATGATTCAATTCATGATTCATGATTCAATTCATAATTCAATTCATGATTTATGATTCAACTCATGATTCATGATTCGATTCATGATTCTTGATTCATGAATTATGATTCGATTCGTGATTCATGATTCATGATTTGATTTATGATTCATGATTCATGATTCAATTCATGATTCATGCTTCATGATTCATGATTCATGATTTAATTCATGATTCATGATTCATGATTCAATTCATGATTCATGATTCATGATTCAATTCATGATTCATGATTCAATTCATGATTCAATTCATGATTCATGATTCATGATTCAATTCATGATTCATGATTCGATTCATAATTCAATTCATGATTCATGATTCAATTCATGATTCATGATTCGATTCCTGATTAAATTCATGATTCATGATTTGATTTTTGATTCATGATTCATGATTCAATTCATGATTCATGATTCAATTCATGATTCAATTCATGATTCAATTCATGATTTATGATTCATGATTCAATTTATGATTCAATTCATGATTTATGATTCATGATTCAATTTATGATTCATGATTCATGATTCATGATTCAATTCATGATTCATGATTCAATTCATGATTCATAGTTCATGATTCATGATTCAATTCATAATTTATAATTCATGATTCATGATTCATGATTCAATTCATGATTCATGATTTAATTCATGATTCATGATTCATGATTTATGATTCATGATTCAAATCATTATTCATGATTCATGAATCATGATTCGATTCATGATTCATGATTCGTGATTCAATTCATGATTCATGATTCATGATTCGTGATTCAATTCATGATTCATGATTCATGATTCAATTCATGATTCATGATTCAATTCATGATTCATGATTAATGATTTAATTAATGATTCATGATTCATGATTCAATTCATTAATTATGATTCATGATTCAATTCATAATTCAATTCATGGTTCATGAGTCATGATTCATGATTCAATTCATGATTCATTATTCATGATTCATGATTCATGATTTAATTCATTATTCGATTCCTGATTCAATTCATGATTCATGATTCAATTCATAATTCATGATTCATGATTCAATTCATGATTCATGATTCAATTCATAATTCAATTCATGATTTATGATTCAACTCATGATTCATGATTCGATTCATGATTCTTGATTCATGAATTATGATTCGATTCGTGATTCATGATTCATGATTTGATTTATGATTCATGATTCATGATTTAATTCATGATTCATGCTTCATGATTCATGATTCATGATTTAATTCAAGATTCATGATTCAATTCATGATTCATGATTCATGATTCAATTCATGATTCATGATTCAATTCATGATTCAATTCATTATTCATGATTCATGATTCAATTCATGATTCATGATTCGATTCATGATTCAATTCATGATTCATGATTCAATTCATGATTCGATTCCTGATTAAATTCATGATTCATGATTTGATTTTTGATTCATGATTCATGATTCAATTCATGATTCATGATTCATTATTCATGATTCAATTCATGATTAATGATTCATGATTCAATTCATGATTCATAATTCATGATTCATGATTCAATTCATGATTCTTGATTCGATTCATGATTCAATTCATGATTCATGATTAAATTCATAATTTATGATTCGATTCATGATTCATGATTCATGATTCAATTCATTATTCATGATTCATGATTCATGATTCAAGTCATGATTCATGATTCAATTCATGATTTAATTCATGATTCAATTCATGATTCGATTCCTGATTCAATTCATGATTCATGATTCGATTTATGATTCATGATTCATGATTCAATTCATGATTCATGATTCATGATTCAATTCATACTTCAACTCATGATTCATGATTCAATTCATGATTCATGATTCGATTCTTGATTCATGATTTATGATTTAATTCATGATTCATGATTCATAATTCATGATTGGATTCATGATTCATTATTCATGAATCAATTTATGATTCGATTCCTGATTTAATTCATGATTCTTGATTCGATTTATGATTCATGATTCATGATTCAATTCATGATTCATGATTCATAATTCAATTCATGATTCATGATTTAATTCATGATTCAATTCATGATTCGATTCATGATTCATGATTCATGAATCAATTCATGTTTCATGATTCATGATTCAATTCATGATTTATGATTCAATTCATGATTTATGATTCAATTCATGATTCATGATTCATAATTCAATTCATGATTCAATTCATGATTTATGATTCATGATTCAATTTATGATTCATGATTCATGATTCATGATTCATAATTCAATTCATGATTCATGATTCAATTCATGATTCAATTCATGATTCATGATTCATGATTCATGATTCATGATTTAATTCATTATTCGATTCCTGATTCAATTCATGATTCATGATTTAATTCATGATTCATGATTCAATTCATAATTCAATTCATGATTTATGATTCAACTCATGATTCATGATTCGATTCATGATTCTTGATTCATGAATTATGATTCGATTCGTGATTCATGATTCATGATTTGATTTATGATTCATGATTCATGATTCAATTCATGATTCATGCTTCATGGATCATGATTCATGATTTAATTCATGATTCATGATTCATGATTCAATTCATGATTAATGATTCATGATTCAATTCATGATTCATGATTCAATTCATGATTCAATTCATAATTCTTGATTCATGATTCAATTCATGATTCATGATTCGATTCATGATTCAATTCATGATTCATGATTCAATTCATGATTCATGATTCAATTCATGATTCGATTCCTGATTAAATTCATGATTCATGATTTGATTTTTGATTCATGATTCATGATTCAATTCATGATTCATGATTCAATTCATGATTCAATTCATGATTTATGATTCATGATTTAATTTATGATTCATGATTCATGATTCATGATTCAATTCATGATTCATGATTCAATTCATGATTCAATTTATGATTCATGATTCAATTCATGATTCATGATTCATGATTTATGATTCATGATTCAAATCATTATTCATGATTCATGAATCATGATTCGATTCATGATTCATGATTCGTGATTCAATTCATGATTCATGATTCATGATTCAATTCATGATTCATGATTCGATTCATGATTCATGATTCAATTCATAATTCATGATTAATGATTTAATTAATGATTCATGATTCATGATTCAATTCATAATTCAATTCATGATTCATGATTCATGATTCATAATTCATGATTCAATTCATGATTCATAATTCAATTCATAATTCAATTCATGGTTCATGATTCATGATTCATGATTCAATTCATGATTCATGATTCATGATTCATGATTCATGATTTAATTCATTATTCGTTTCCTGATTCAATTCATGATTCATGATTCAATTCATAATTCATGATTCATGATTCAATTCATGATTCATGATTCAATTCATAATTCAATTCATGATTTATGATTCAACTCATGATTCATGATTCGATTCATGATTCTTGATTCATGAATTATGATTCGTGATTCATGATTCATGATTTGATTTACGATTCATGATTCATGATTCAATTCATGATTCATGATTCAATTCATGATTCATGATTCAATTCATGATTCAATTCATAATTCATGATTCATGAATTATGATTCGATTCATATTCATGATTTGATTTATGATTCATGATTCATGATTCATGCTTCATGATTCATGATTTAATTCATGATTCATGATTCATGATTCAATTCATGATTCATGATTCATGATTCAATTCATGATTCAATTCATGATTCAATTCATGATTCATGATTCATGATTCAATTCATGATTCATGATTCGATTCATGATTCAATTCATGATTCATGATTCAATTCATGATTCGATTCCTGATTAAATTCATGATTCATGATTTGATTTTTGATTCATGATTCATGATTCAATTCATGATTCATGATTCATTATTCATGATTCAATTCATGATTCATGATTCATGATTCAATTCATGATTCATAATTCATGATTCATGATTTAATTCATGATTCTTGATTCGATTCATGATTCAATTCATGATTCATGATTAAATTCATAATTCATGATTCGATTCATGATTCATGATTCATGATTCAATTCATTATTCATGATTCATGATTCAAGTCATGATTCATGATTCAATTCATGATTTAATTCATGATTCATGATTCAATTCATGATTCGATTCCTGATTCAATTCATGATTCATGATTCGATTTATGATTCATGATTCATGATTTAATTCAATATTCATGATTCATGATTCAATTCATGATTCAACTCATGATTCATTAATTCAATTCATGATTCATAATTCGATTCTTGATTCATGATTCATGATTTAATTCATGATTCATGATTCATAATTCATGATTGGATTCATGATTTATGATTCATGAATCAATTTATGATTCGATTCCTGATTCAATTCATGATTCATGATTCGATTTATGATTCATGATTCATGATTCGATTTATGATTCATGATTCATGATTAAATTTATGATTCATGATTCATGATTCATAATTCAATTCATGATTCATGATTTAATTCATGATTCAATTCATGATTCGATTCATGATTCATGAATCAATTCATGATTTATGATTCGATTCATGATTCATGATTCATGATTCAATTCATGATTCAATTCATGATTTATGATTCATGATTCAATTTATGATTCATGATTCAATTCATGATTCAATTCATGATTCATGATTCATTATTCAATTCATGATTCATAGTTCATGATTCATGATTCAATTCATAATTTATAATTCATGATTCATGATTCATGATTCAATTCTTGATTCGATTCATGATTCAATTCATGATTCATGATTAAATTCATAATTCATAATTCGATTCATGATTCATGATTCATGATTTGATTTATGATTCATGATTCATGATTCAATTCATGATTCATGCTTCATGATTCATGATTCATGATTTAATTCATGATTCATGATTCATGATTCAATTCATGATTCATGATTCAATTCATGATTCATGATTCAATTCATGATTCAATTCATTATTCATGATTCATGATTCAATTCATGATTCATGATTCGATTCATGATTCAATTCATGATTCAATTCATGATTCGATTCCTGATTAAATTCATGATTCATGATTTGATTTTTGATTCATGATTCATGATTCATGATTCAATTCATGATTCATGATTCATGATTCATGATTCAATTCATGATTCATGATTCAATTCATGATTCATAATTCATGATTCATGATTCAATTCATGATTCTTGATTCGATTCATGATTCAATTCATGATTCATGATTAAATTCATAATTCATAATTCGAATTATGATTCATGATTCATGATTCAATTCATTATTCATGATTCATGATTCATGATTCAAGTCATGATTCATGATTCAATTCATGATTTAATTCATGATTCAATTCATGATTCGATTCCTGATTCAATTCATGATGCATGATTCGATTCATGATTCATGATTCATGATTCAATTCATGATTCATGATTCATGATTCAATTCATGATTCAACTCATGATTCATGATTCAATTCATGATTCATGATTCGATTCTTGATTCATGATTTATGATTTAATTCATGATTCATGATTCATAATTCATGATTGGATTCATGATTCATTATTCATGATTCAATTCATGATTCAATTCATGACTCATAATTCATGATTCATGATTTAATTCATGATTCTTGATTCGATTCATGATTCAATGCATGATTCATGATTAAATTCATAATTCATGATTCGATTCATGATTCATGATTCATGATTCAATTCATTATTCATGATTCATGATTCATGATTCAAGTCATGATTCATGATTCAATTCATGATTTAATTCATGATTCATGATTCAATTCATGATTCGATTCCTGATTCAATTCATGATTCATGATTCGATTTATGATTCATGATTCATGATTCAATTCATGATTCATGATTCATGATTCAATTCATGATTCATGATTCATGATTCAATTCATGATTCAACTCATGATTCATGATTCAATTCATGATTCATGATTCGATTCTTGATTCATGATTCATGATTTAATTCATGATTCATGATTCATAATTCATGATTGGATTCATGATTTATGATTCATGATTCAATTTATGATTCATGATTCATGATTCATGATTCAATTCATGATTCATGATTCAATTCATGATTCATAGTTCATGATTCATGATTCAATTCATAATTTATAATTCATGATTCATGATTCATGATTCAATTCATGATTCATAATTCAATTCATGATTCATGATTCATGATTTATGATTCATGATTTAAATCATTATTCATGATTCATGAATCATGATTCAATTCATGATTCATGATTCGTGATTCAATTCATGATTCATGATTCAATTCATGATTCATGATTCGATTCATGATTCATGATTCAATTCATGATTCATGATTAATGATTTAATTCATGATTCATGATTCATGATTCAATTCATAATTCAATTCATGATTCATGATTCATGATTCATGATTCAATTCATGTTTCATGATTCATGATTCAATTCATTAATTATGATTCATGATTCAATTCATAATTCAATTCATGGTTCATGATTCATGATTCATGATGCATGATTCAATTCATGATTCATGATTCATGATTTAATTCATTATTCGATTCCTGATTCAATTCATGATTCAATTCATGATTTATGATTCAATTCATAATTCAATTCATGATTTATGATTCAACTCATGATTCATGATTCGATTCATGATTCTTGATTCATGAATTATGATTCGATTCGTGATTCATGATTCATGATTTGATTTACGATTCATGATTCATGATTCAATTCATGATTCATGCTTCATGATTCATGATTCATGATTTAATTCATGATTCATGATTCATGATTCAATTCATGATTCAATTCATGATTCATGATTCATGATTCATGATTCAATTCATGATTCAATTCATGATTCATGATTCATGATTCAATTCATGATTCATAATTCGATTCATGATTCAATTCTTGATTCATGATTCAATTCATGATTCGATTCCTGATTCAATTCATGATTCATGATTTGATTTTTGATTCATGATTCATGATTCAATTCATGATTCATGATTCAATTCATGATTCAATTCATGATTTATGATTCAATTCATAATTTATAATTCATGATTCATGATTCATGATTCAATTCATGATTCATGATTCAATTCATGATTCATGATTCATGATTTATGATTCATGATTCAATTCATGATTCATGATTCGATTCATGATTCATGATTCAATTCATGATTCATGATTCATGATTCAATTCATACTTCATGATTCATGATTCAATTCATAGTTCAATTCATGATTCATGATTCATGATTCAATTAATGTTTCATGATTCATGATTCAATTCATTAATTATGATTCATAATTCAATTCATAATTCAATTCATGGTTCATGATTCATGATTCATGATTCATGATTCAATTCATGATTCATGATTCATGATTCATGATTCAATTCATGATTCATGATTCATGATTCATGATTTAATTCATTATTCGATTCCTGATTCAATTCATGATTCATGATTCAATTCATGATTCATGATTCAATTCATAATTCAATTCATGATTTATGATTCAACTCATGATTCATGATTCGATTCATGATTCTTGATTCATGAATTATGATTCGATTCGTGATTCATGATTCATGATTTGATTTACGATTCATGATTCATGATTCAATTCATGATTCATGCTTCATGATTCATGATTCATGATTTAATTCATGATTCATGATTCATGATTCAATTCATGATTCATGATTCATGATTCAATTCATGATTCATGATTCAATTCATGATTCATGATTCAATTCATGATTCATGATTCGATTCATGATTCAATTCATGATTCATGATTCAATTCATGATTCGATTCCTGATTCAATTCATGATTCATGATTTGATTTTTGATTCATGATTCATGATTCAATTCATGATTCATGATTCAATTCATGATTCAATTCATGATTTATGATTCAATTCATAATTTATAATTCATGATTCTTTATTCATGATTCAATTCATGATTCATGATTCAATTCATGATTCATGATTCATGATTTATGATTCATGATTCATGATTCAATTCATGATTCATGATTCGATTCATGATTCAATTCATGATTCATGATGCATGATTCAATTCATAATTCATGAATCATGATTCAATTCATAATTCAATTCATGATTCATGATTCATGATTCAATTCATGTTTCATGATTCATGATTCAATTCATTAATTATGATTCATAATTCAATTCATAATTCAATTCATGGTTCATGATTCATGATTCATGATTCATGATTCATGATTCAATTCATGATTCATGATTCATGATTCATGATTCATGATTTAATTCATTATTCGATTCCTGATTCAATTCATGATTCATGATTCAATTCATAATTCATGATTCATGATTCAATTCATGATTCATGATTCAATTCATAATTCAATTCATGATTTATGATTCAACTCATGATTCAATTCATGATTCTTGATTCATGAATTATGATTCGATTCGTGATTCATGATTCATGATTTGATTTACGATTCATGATTCATGATTCAATTCATGATTCATGATTCATGATTCAATTCATGATTCATGATTCAATTCATAATTCAATTCATGATTCATGATTCATGAATTATGATTCGATTCATATTCATGATTTGATTTATGATTCATGCTTCATGATTCATGATTCATGATTTAATTCATGATTCATGATTCAATTCATGATTCATGATTCAATTCATGATTCAATTCATGATTCAATTCATGATTCATGATTCATGATTCAATTCATGATTCATGATTCGATTCATGATTCAATTCATGATTCATGATTCAATTCATGATTCGATTCCTGATTAAATTCATGATTCATGATTTGATTTTTGATTCATGATTCATGATTCAATTCATGATTCATGATTCATGATTCAATTCATGATACATGATTCATTATTCATGATTCAATTCATGATTCAATTCATGACTTATAATTCATGATTCATGATTTAATTCATGATTCTTGATTCGATTCATGATTCATGATTCATGATTCAAGTCATGATTCATGATTCAATTCATGATTTAATTCATGATTCATGATTCAATTCATGATTCGATTCCTGATTCAATTCATGATTCATGATTCGATTTATGATTCATGATTCATGATTCAATTCATGATTCATGATTCATGATTCAATTCATGATTCAACTCATGATTCATGATTCAATTCATGATTCATGATTCGATTCTTGATTCATGATTCATGATTTAATTCATGATTCATGATTCATAATTCATGATTGGATTCATGATTTATGATTCATGAATCAATTTATGATTCGATTCCTGATTCAATTCATGATTCATGATTCGATTTATGATTCATGATTTATGATTCGATTTATGATTCATGATTCATGATTCAATTTATGATTCATGATTCATGATTCATAATTCAATTCATGATTCATGATTTAATTCATGATTCAATTCATGATTCGATTCATGATTCATGAATCAATTCATGATTTATGATTCGATTCATGATTCATGATTCATGATTCAATTCATGATTCAATTCATGATTTATGATTCATGATTCAATTTATGATTCATGATTCAATTCATGATTCAATTCATGATTCATGATTCATTATTCAATTCATGATTCATAGTTCATGATTCATGATTCAATTCATAATTTATAATTCATGATTCATGATTCATGATTCAATTCATGATTCATGTTTCAATTCATGATTCATGATTCATGATAAGATTCATGATTCATGATTCATGATTCAATTTATGATTCATAGTTCATGATTCATGATTCAATTCATAATTTACAATTCATGATTCATGATTCATGATTCAATTTATGATTCATGATTCAATTCATGATTCATGATAAGATTCATGATTCATGATTCAAATCATTATTCATGATTCATGAATCTAGATTCGATTCATGATTCGTGATTCAATTCATGATTCATGATTCAATTCATGATTCATGATTCGATTCATGATTCATGATTCAATTCATGATTCATGATTAATGATTTAATTCATGATTCATGATTCATGATTCAATTCATAATTCAATTCATGATTCATGATTCATGATTCATGATTCATGATTCAATTTATGTTTCATGATTCATGATTCAACTCATGATTCATTTCATGATTCATGATTCATGATTCATGATTCAATTCATGATTCATGATTCAATTCATTATTCATGATTCGATTCTTGATTCATGATTCATGATTTGATTCATGATTCATAATTCATGATTGGATTCATGATTCATGATTCATGAATCAATTTATGATTCGATTCCTGATTCAATTCATGATTCATGATTTGATTTATGATTCATAATTCAAATCATGATTCAATTCATAATTCGATTCATGATTCGATTCATGATTCATGATTCATGATTAAATTCATGTTTCATGATTCATGATTCAATTCATGATTTATGATTCAATTCATGATTCATGATTCAATTCATGATTCAATTCATGATTTATGATTTATGATTCAATTTATGATTCATGATTCATGATTCAATTCATGATTCATGATTCATGATTCATGATTCAATTCATGATTCATGATTCAATTCATGATTCATAGTTCATGATTCATGATTCAATTCATAATTTATAATTCATGATTCATGATTCAATTTATGATTCATGATTCAATTCATGACTCATGATTCATGATTTATGATTCATGATTCAAATCATTATTGATGATTCAAATCATTATTCATGATTCAAATCATTATTCATGATTCATGATTCGATTCATGATTCGTGATTCGATTCATGATTCATGATTCAATTCATGATTCATGATTCGATTCATGATTCATGATTCAATTCATGATTCATGATTAATGATTTAATTCATGATTTATGATTCATGATTCAATTCATAATTCAATTCATGATTCATGATTCATGATTCATGATTCATAATTCAATTCATGTTTCATGATTCATGATTCAATTCATTAATTATGATTCATGATTCAATTCATAATTCAATTCATGGTTCATGATTCATGATTCATGATTCATGATTCAATTCATGATTCATGATTCATGATTCATGATTTAATTCATTATTCGATTCCTGATTCAATTCATGATTCATGATTCAATTCATGATTCATGATTCAATTCATAATTCAATTCATGATTTATGATTCAACTCATGATTCATGATTCGATTCATGATTCTTGATTCATGAATTATGATTCGATTCGTGATTCATGATTCATGATTTGATTTATGATTCATGAATCATGATTCAATTCATGATTCATGCTTCATGATTCATGATTCATGATTTAATTCATGATTCATGATTCATGATTCAATTCATGATTTATGATTCATGATTCAATTTATGATTCATGATTCATTTCATGATTCAATTCATGATTCATGATTCATTATTCAATTCATGATTCATAGTTCATGATTCATGATTCAATTCATAATTTATAATTCATGATTCATGATTCATGATTCAATTCATGATTCATGTTTGAATTCATGATTCATGATTCATGATAAGATTCATGATTCATGATTCATGATTCAATTTATGATTCATAGTTCATGATTCATGATTCAATTCATAATTTATAATTCATGATTCATGATTCATGATTCAATTTATGATTCATGATTCAATTAATGATTCATGATAATATTCATGATTCATGATTCAAATCATTATTCATGATTCATGAATCTAGATTCGATTCATGATTCATGATTCGTGATTCAATTCATGATTCATGATTCAATTCATGATTTATGATTCGATTCATGAATCATGATTCAATTCATGATTCATGATTAATGATTTAATTCATGATTCATGATTCATGATTCAATTCATAATTCAATTCATGATTCATGATTCATGATTCATGATTCAATTTATGTTTCATGATTCATGATTCAATTCATGATTCAACTCATGATTCATGATTCATTTCATGATTCATGATTCATGATTCATATTTCAATTCATGATTCAACTCATGATTCATGATTCAATTCATTATTCATGATTCGATTCTTGATTCATGATTCATGATTTGATTCATGATTCATAATTCATGATTGGATTCATGATTCATGATTCATGAATCAATTTATGATTCGATTCCTGATTCAATTCATGATTCATGATTTGATTTATGATTCATAATTCAAATCATGATTCAATTCATGATTCGATTCATGATTCGATTCATGATTCATGATTCATGATTAAATTCATGTTTCATGATTCATGATTCAATTCATGATTTATGATTCAATTCATGATTCATGATTCAATTCATGATTCAATTCATGATTTATGATTCATGATTCAATTTATGATTCATGATTCATGATTCATGATTCAATTCATGATTCATGATTCATGATTCATGATTCAATTCATGATTCATGATTCATGATTCATGATTCAATTCATGATTCATGATTCAATTCATGATTCATAGTTCATGATTCATGATTCAATTCATAATTTATAATTCATGATTCATGATTCAATTTATGATTCATGATTCAATTCATGACTCATGATTCATGATTTATGATTCATGATTCAAATCATTATTCATGATTCAAATCATTATTCATGATTCATGATTCGATTCATGATTCATGATTCATGATTCAATTCATGATTCATGATTCATGATTCAATACATGATTCATGATTCGATTCATGATTCAATTCATGATTCATGATTAATGATTTAATTCATGATTTATGATTCATGATTCAATTCATAATTCAATTCATGATTCATGATTCATGATTCATGATTCATAATTCAATTCATGTTTCATGATTCATGATTCAATTCATTAATTATGATTCATGATTCAATTCATAATTCAATTCATGGTTCATGATTCATGATTCATGATTCATGATTTAATTCATTATTTGATTCCTGATTCAATACATGATTCATGATTCAATTCATGATTCATGATTCAATTCATAATTCAATTCATGATTTATGATTCAACTCATGATTCATGATTCGATTCATGATTCTTGATTCATGAATTATGATTCGATTCGTGATTCATGATTCATGATTTGATTTATGATTCATGATTCATGATTCAATTCATGATTCATGCTTCATGATTCATGATTCATGATTTAATTCATGATTCATGATTCATGATTCAATTCATGATTCATGATTCATGATTCAATTCATGATTCATGATTCAATTCATGATTCATGATTCAATTCATGATTCATGATTCAATTCATGATTCAATTCATGATTCATGATTCATGATTCAATTCATGATTCATGATTCAATTCATGATTCATGATTCGATTCATGATTCATGATTCAATTCATGATTCATGATTAATGATTTAATTCATGATTCATGATTCATGATTCAATTCATAATTCAATTCATGATTCATGATTCATGATTCATGATTCAATTCATGTTTCATGATTCAAGATTCAATTTATTAATTATGATTCATGATTCAATTCATAATTCAATTCATGGTTCATGATTCAT
Organism: Mixophyes australis; assembly: GCA_036250195.1. NCBI lineage: Eukaryota > Metazoa > Chordata > Amphibia > Anura > Limnodynastidae > Mixophyes > Mixophyes australis. The sequence continues at coordinate 261,652,743 of JAVHZZ010000004.1, forward strand.
GATTCATGATTCATGATTCAATTCATGATTCATGATTCATGATTCATGATTCATGATTTAATTCATTATTCGATTCCTGATTCAATTCATGATTCAATTCATGATTCATGATTCAATTCATAATTCAATTCATGATTTATGATTCAACTCATGATTCATGATTCGATTCATGATTCTTGATTCATGAATTAAGATTCGATTCGTGATTCATGATTCATGATTTGATTTACGATTCATGATTCATGATTCAATTCATGATTCATGCTTCATGATTCATGATTTAATTCATGATTCATGATTCATGATTCAATTCATGATTCATGATTCATGATTCAATTCATGATTCATGATTCAATTCATGATTCATGATTCAATTCATGATTCAATTCCTGATTCATGATTCATGATTCAATTCATGATTCATGATTCGATTCATGATTCAATTCATGATTCAATTCATGATTCGATTCCTGATTCAATTCATGATTCATGATTTGATTTTTGATTCATGATTCAATTCATGATTCATGATTCAATTCATGATTCAATTCATGATTTATGATTCAATTCATAATTTATAATTCATGATTCATGATTCATGATTCAATTCATGATTCATGATTCAATTCATGATTCATGATTCATGATTTATGATTCATGATTCAATTCATGATTCATGATTCGATTCATGATTCATGATTCAATTCATGATTCATGATTAATGATTTAATTCATGATTCATGATTCATGATTCAATTCATAATTCAATTCATGATTCATGATTCATTATTCAATTCATGATTCATAGTTCATGATTCATGATTCAATTCATAATTTATAATTCATGATTCATGATTCATGATTCAATTCATGATTCATGTTTCAATTCATGATTCATGATTCATGATAAGATTCATGATTCATGATTCAATTTATGATTCATAGTTCATGATTCATGATTCAATTCATAATTTATAATTCATGATTCATGATTCATAATTCAATTTATGATTCATGATTCAATTCATGATTCATGATAAGATTCATGATTCATGATTCAAATCATTATTCATGATTCATGAATCTAGATTCGATTCATGATTCGTGATTCAATTCATGATTCATGATTCAATTCATGATTCATGATTCGATTCATGATTCATGATTCAATTCATGATTCATGATTAATAATTTAATTCATGATTCATGATTCATGATTCATGATTCAATTCATGATTCATGATTAATAATTTAATTCATGATTCATGATTCATGATTCAATTCATAATTCAATTCATGATTCATGACTCATGATTCATGATTCATGATTCAATTTATGTTTCATGATTCATGATTCAACTCATGATTCATTTCATGATTCATGATTCATGATTCATGATTCAATTCATGATTCAACTCATGATTCATGATTCAATTCATTATTCATGATTCGATTCTTGATTCATGATTCATGATTTGATTCATGATTCATAATTCATGATTGGATTCATGATTCATGATTCATGAATCAATTTATGATTCGATTCCTGATTCAATTCATGATTCATGATTTGATTTATGATTCATAATTCAAATCATGATTCAATTCATAATTCGATTCATGATTCGATTCATGATTCATGATTCATGATTAAATTCATGTTTCATGATTCATGATTCAATTCATGATTTATGATTCAATTCATGATTCATGATTCAATTCATGATTCAATTCATGATTTATGATTTATGATTCAATTTATGATTCATGATTCATGATTCATGATTCAATTCATGATTCATGATTCATGATTCAATTCATGATTCATGATTCAATTTATGATTCATAGTTCATGATTCATGATTCAATTCATAATTTATAATTCATGATTCATGATTCAATTTATGATTCATGATTCAATTCATGACTCATGATTCATGATTTATGATTCATAATTCAAATCATGATTCAATTCATAATTCGATTCATGATTCGATTCATGATTCATGATTCATGATTAAATTCATGTTTCATGATTCATGATTCAATTCATGATTTATGATTCAATTCATGATTCATGATTCAATTCATGATTCAATTCATGATTTATGATTTATGATTCAATTTATGATTCATGATTCATGATTCATGATTCAATTCATGATTCATGATTCATGATTCAAATCATTATTCATGATTCATGATTCGATTCATGATTCATGATTCGTGATTCAATTCATGATTCATGATTCAATTCATGATTCATGATTCGATTCATGATTCATGATTCAATTCATGATTCATGATTAATGATTTAATTCATGATTTATGATTCATGATTCAATTCATAATTCAATTCATGATTCATGATTCATGATTCATTATTCATAATTTAATTCATGTTTCATGATTCATGATTCAATTCATTAATTATGATTCATGATTCAATTCATAATTCAATTCATGGTTCATGATTCATGATTCATGATTCATGATTCAATTCATGATTCATGATTCATGATTCATGATTTAATTCATTATTCGATTCCTGATTCAATTCATGATTCATGATTCAATTCATGATTCATGATTCAATTCATAATTCAATTCATGATTTATGATTCAACTCATGATTCATGATTCGATTCATGATTCTTGATTCATGAATTATGATTCGATTCGTGATTCATGATTCATGATTTGATTTATGATTCATGAATCATGATTCAATTCATGATTCATGCTTCATGATTCATGATTCAATTCATGATTTATGATTCATGATTCAATTTATGATTCATGATTCAATTCATGATTCAATTCATGATTCATGATTCATTATTCAATTCATGATTCATAGTTCATGATTCATGATTCAATTCATAATTTATAATTCATGATTCATGATTCATGATTCAATTCATGATTCATGTTTCAATTCATGATTCATGATTCATGATAAGATTCATGATTCATGATTCATGATTCAATTTATGATTCATAGTTCATGATTCATGATTCAATTCATAATTTATAATTCATGATTCATGATTCATGATTCAATTTATGATTCATGATTCAATTCATGATTCATGATAAGATTCATGATTCATGATTCAAATCATTATTCATGATTCATGAATCTAGATTCGATTCATGATTCATGATTCGTGATTCAATTCATGATTCATGATTCAATTCATGATTCATGATTCGATTCATGATTCATGATTCAATTCATGATTCATGATTAATGATTTAATTCATGATTCATGATTCATGATTCAATTCATAATTCAATTCATGATTCATGATTCATGATTCATGATTCAAATTATGTTTCATGATTCATGATTCAATTCATGATTAAACTCATGATTCATGATTCATTTCATGATTCATGATTCATGATTCATGATTCAATTCATGATTCAACTCATGATTCATGATTCAATTCATTATTCATGATTCGATTCTTGATTCATGATTTATGATTTGATTCATGATTCATAATTCATGATTGGATTCATGATTCATGATTCATGAATCAATTTATGATTCGATTCCTGATTCAATTCATGATTCATGATTTGATTTATGATTCATAATTCAAATCATGATTCAATTCATGATTCGATTCATGATTCGATTCATGATTCATGATTCATGATTAAATTCATGTTTCATGATTCATGATTCAATTCATGATTTATGATTCAATTCATGATTCATGATTCAATTCATGATTCAATTCATGATTTATGATTCATGATTCAATTTATGATTCATGATTCATGATTCATGATTCAATTCATGATTCATGATTCATGATTCATGATTCAATTCATGATTCATGATTCAATTCATGATTCATAGTTCATGATTCATGATTCAATTCATAATTTATAATTCATGATTCATGATTCATGATTCAATTTATGATTCATGATTCAATTCATGACTCATGATTCATGATTTATGATTCATGATTCAAATCATTATTCATGATTCAAATCAATATTCATGATTCATGATTCGATTCATGATTCATGATTCGTGATTCAATTCATGATTCATGATTCATGATTCAATTCATGATTCATGATTCGATTCATGATTCAATTCATGATTCATGATTAATGATTTAATTCATGATTTATGATTCATGATTCAATTCATGATTCAATTCATGATTCATGATTCATGATTCATGATTCATGATTTAATTCATTATTCGATTCCTGATTCAATTCATGATTCATGATTCAATTCATGATTCATGATTCAATTCATAATTCAATTCATGATTTATGATTCAACTCATGATTCATGTTTCGATGCATGATTCTTGATTCATGAATTATGATTCGATTCGTGATTCATGATTCATGATTTGATTTATGATTCATGATTCATGATTCAATTCATGAATAATGCTTCATGATTCATGATTCATGATTTAATTCATGATTCATGATTCATGATTCAATTCATGATTCATGATTCATGATTCAATTCATGATTCATGATTCAATTCATGATTCATGATTCAATTCATGATTCAATTCATGATTCATGATTCAATTCATGATTCATGATTCAATTCATGATTCATGATTCGATTCATAATTCAATTCATGATTCATGATTCATGATTCATGATTCATGATTCAATTCATGGTTCATGATTCATGATTCATGATTCATGATTCAATTCATGATTCATGATTCATGATTCATGATTCATGATTTAATTCATTATTCGATTCCTGATTCAATTCATGATTCAATTCATGATTCATGATTCAATTCATAATTCAATTCATGATTTATGATTCAACTCATGATTCATGATTCGATTCATGATTCTTGATTCATGAATTATGATTCGATTCGTGATTCATGATTCATGATTTGATTTACGATTCATGATTCATGATTCAATTCATGATTCATGCTTCATGATTCATGATTTAATTCATGATTCATGATTCATGATTCAATTCATGATTCATGATTCATGATTCAATTCATGATTCATGATTCAATTCATGATTCATGATTCAATTCATGATTCAATTCATGATTCATGATTCATGATTCAATTCATGATTCATGATTCGATTCATGATTCAATTCATGATTCATGATTCAATTCATGATTCGATTCCTGATTCAATTCATGATTCATGATTTGATTTTTGATTCATGATTCATGATTCAATTCATGATTCATGATTCAATTCATGATTCAATTCATGATTTATGATTCAATTCATAATTTATAATTCATGATTCATGATTCATGATTCAATTCATGATTCATGATTCAATTCATGATTCATGATTCATGATTTATGATTCATGATTCAATTCATGATTCATGATTCGATTCATGATTCATGATTCAATTCATGATTCATGATTTATGATTTAATTCATGATTCATGATTCATGATTCAATTCATAATTCAATTCATGATTCATGATTCATGATTCAATTCATGTTTCATGATTCATGATTCAATTCATTAATTATGATTCATGATTCAATTCATAATTCAATTCATGATTCATGATTCAATTCATGATTTATGATTCATGATTCATGATTCATGATTTAATTCATTATTCGATTCCTGATTCAATTCATGATTCAATTCATAATTCATGATTCATGATTCAATTCATGATTCATGATTCAATTCATAATTCAATTCATGATTTATGATTCAACTCATGATTCATGATTCGATTCATGATTCTTGATTCATGAATTATGATTCGATTCGTGATTCATGATTCATGATTTGATTTATGATTCATGATTCATGATTCAATTCATGATTCATGCTTCATGATTCATGCTTCATGATTCATGATTCATGATTTAATTCATGATTCATGATTCATGATTCAATTCATGATTCATGATTCATGATTCAATTCATGATTCATGATTCAATTCATGATTCAATTCATGATTCATGATTAATGATTCAATTCATGATTCATGATTCGATTCATGATTCAATTCATGATTCATGATTCAATTCATGATTCGATTCCTGATTAAATTCATGATTCATGATTTGATTTTTGATTCATGATTCATGATTCAATTCATGATTCATGATTCATTATTCATGATTCAATTCATGATTCATGATTCATGATTCAATTCATGATTCATAATTCATGATTCATGATTCAATTCATGATTCTTGATTCGATTCATGATTCAATTCATGATTCATGATTAAATTCATAATTCATGATTCGATTCATGATTCATGATTCAATTCATTATTCATGATTCATGATTCATGATTCAAGTCATGATTCATGATTCAATTCATGATTTAATTCATGATTCATGATTCAATTCATGATTCGATTCCTGATTCAATTCATGATTCATGAGTTGATTTATGATTCATGATTCATGATTCAATTCATGACTTATGCTTCATGATTCATGATTCATGAATCAATTCATGACTTATGCTTCATGATTCATGATTCATGATTTAATTCATGATTCATGATTCAATTCATGATTCATGATTCATAATTCAATTCATGATTCATGATTCAATTCATGATTCAATTCATGATTCATGATTCATGATTCAATTCATGATTCAATTCATGATTCATGATTCATGATTCAATTTATGATTCATGATTCATGATTCATGATTCAATTCATGATTCAATTCATGATTCATAAATCATGATTCAATTCATGATTCAATTCATGATTCATGATTCAATTTATGATTCATGATTCATGATTCATGATTCAATTCATGATTCATGATTCGATTCATGATTCATGATTCAATTCATAATTCATGATTCATGATTCAATTCATGATTCATTTCATGATTCATGATTCAATTCATGATTCAATTTATGATTCATGATTCATGATTCATGATTCAATTCATGATTCATGATTCGATTCATGATTCAATTCATGATTCATGATTCATGATTCAATTCATGATTCATGATTCGATTCATGATTCAATAAATGATTCATGATTCAATTCATGATTCGATTCCTGATTAAATTTATGATTCATGATTTGATTTTTGATTCATGATTCATGATTCAATTCATGATTCATGATTCATTATTCATGATTCAAGTCATGATTCATGATTCAATTCATGATTTAATTCATGATTCATGATTCAATTCATGATTCGATTCCTGATTCAATTCATGATTCATGATTCGATTTATGATTCATGATTCATGATTCAATTCATGTTTCATGATTCAAGATTCAATTTATTAATTATGATTCATGATTTAATTCATAATTCAATTCATGGTTCATGATTCATGATTCATGATTCATGATTCAATTCATGAGTCATGATTCATGATTCATGATTCATGATTTAATTCATTATTCGATTCCTGATTCAATTCATGATTCAATTCATGATTCATGATTCAATTCATAATTCAATTCATGATTTATGATTCAACTCATGATTCATGATTCGATTCATGATTCTTGATTCATGAATTATGATTCGATTCGTGATTCATGATTCATGATTTGATTTACGATTCATGATTCATGATTCAATTCATGATTCATGCTTCATGATTCATGATTTAATTCATGATTCATGATTCATGATTCAATTCATGATTCATGATTCATGATTCAATTCATGATTCATGATTCAATTCATGATTCATGATTCAATTCATGATTCAATTCATGATTCATGATTCGATTCATGATTCATGATTCGATTCATGATTCATGATTAATGATTTAATTCATGATTCATGATTCAATTCATAATTCAATTCATGATTCATGATTCATTATTCAATTCATGATTCATAGTTCATGATTCATGATTCAATTCATAATTTATAATTCATGATTCATGATTCATGATTCAATTCATGATTCATGTTTCAATTCATGATTCATGATAAGATTCATGATTCATGATTCATGATTCAATTTATGATTCATAGTTCATGATTCATGATTCAATTCATAATTTATAATTCATGATTCATGATTCATAATTCAATTTATGATTCATGATTCAATTCATGATTCATGATAAGATTCATGATTCATGATTCAAATCATTATTCATGATTCATGAATCTAGATTCGATTCATGATTCGTGATTCAATTCATGATTCATGATTCAATTCATGATTCATGATTCGATTCATGATTCATGATTCAATTCATGATTCATGATTAATAATTTAATTCATGATTCATGATTCATGATTCAATTCATAATTCAATTCATGATTCATGACTCATGATTCATGATTCAATTTATGTTTCATGATTCATGATTCAACTCATGATTCATTTCATGATTCATGATTCATGATTCATGATTCAATTCATGATTCAACTCATGATTCATGATTCAATTCATTATTCATGATTCGATTCTTGATTCATGATTCATGATTTGATTCATGATTCATAATTCATGATTGGATTCATGATTCATGATTCATGAATCAATTTATGATTCGATTCCTGATTCAATTCATGATTCATGATTTGATTTATGATTCATAATTCAAATCATGATTCAATTCATAATTCGATTCATGATTCGATTCATGATTCATGATTCAATTCATGATTCATGATTCGATTCATGATTCAATTCATGATTCATGATTAATGATTTAATTCATGATTTATGATTCATGATTCAATTCATGATTCAATTCATGATTCATGATTCATGATTCATGATTCATGATTTAATTCATTATTCGATTCCTGATTCAATTCATGATTCATGATTCAATTCATGATTCATGATTCAATTCATAATTCAATTCATGATTTATGATTCAACTCATGATTCATGTTTCGATGCATGATTCTTGATTCATGAATTATGATTCGATTCGTGATTCATGATTCATGATTTGATTTATGATTCATGATTCATGATTCAATTCATGATTCATGCTTCATGATTCATGATTCATGATTTAATTCATGATTCATGATTCATGATTCAATTCATGATTCATGATTCATGATTCAATTCATGATTCATGATTCAATTCATGATTCATGATTCAATTCATGATTCAATTCATGATTCATGATTCATGATTCAATTCATGATTCATGATTCAATTCATGATTCATGATTCGATTCATAATTCAATTCATGATTCATGATTCATGATTCATGATTCATGATTCAATTCATGGTTCATGATTCATGATTCATGATTCATGATTCAATTCATGATTCATGATTCATGATTCATGATTCATGATTTAATTCATTATTCGATTCCTGATTCAATTCATGATTCAATTCATGATTCATGATTCAATTCATAATTCAATTCATGATTTATGATTCAACTCATGATTCATGATTCGATTCATGATTCTTGATTCATGAATTATGATTCGATTCGTGATTCATGATTCATGATTTGATTTACGATTCATGATTCATGATTCAATTCATGATTCATGCTTCATGATTCATGATTTAATTCATGATTCATGATTCATGATTCAATTCATGATTCATGATTCATGATTCAATTCATGATTCATGATTCAATTCATGATTCATGATTCAATTCATGATTCAATTCATGATTCATGATTCATGATTCAATTCATGATTCATGATTCGATTCATGATTCAATTCATGATTCATGATTCAATTCATGATTCGATTCCTGATTCAATTCATGATTCATGATTTGATTTTTGATTCATGATTCATGATTCAATTCATGATTCATGATTCAATTCATGATTCAATTCATGATTTATGATTCAATTCATAATTTATAATTCATGATTCATGATTCATGATTCAATTCATGATTCATGATTCAATTCATGATTCATGATTCATGATTTATGATTCATGATTCAATTCATGATTCATGATTCGATTCATGATTCATGATTCAATTCATGATTCATGATTTATGATTTAATTCATGATTCATGATTCATGATTCAATTCATAATTCAATTCATGATTCATGATTCATGATTCAATTCATGTTTCATGATTCATGATTCAATTCATTAATTATGATTCATGATTCAATTCATAATTCAATTCATGATTCATGATTCAATTCATGATTTATGATTCATGATTCATGATTCATGATTTAATTCATTATTCGATTCCTGATTCAATTCATGATTCAATTCATAATTCATGATTCATGATTCAATTCATGATTCATGATTCAATTCATAATTCAATTCATGATTTATGATTCAACTCATGATTCATGATTCGATTCATGATTCTTGATTCATGAATTATGATTCGATTCGTGATTCATGATTCATGATTTGATTTATGATTCATGATTCATGATTCAATTCATGATTCATGCTTCATGATTCATGATTCATGATTTAATTCATGATTCATGATTCATGATTCAATTCATGATTCATGATTCATGATTCAATTCATGATTCATGATTCAATTCATGATTCAATTCATGATTCATGATTAATGATTCAATTCATGATTCATGATTCGATTCATGATTCAATTCATGATTCATGATTCAATTCATGATTCGATTCCTGATTAAATTCATGATTCATGATTTGATTTTTGATTCATGATTCATGATTCAATTCATGATTCATGATTCATTATTCATGATTCAATTCATGATTCATGATTCATGATTCAATTCATGATTCATAATTCATGATTCATGATTCAATTCATGATTCTTGATTCGATTCATGATTCAATTCATGATTCATGATTAAATTCATAATTCATGATTCGATTCATGATTCATGATTCAATTCATTATTCATGATTCATGATTCATGATTCAAGTCATGATTCATGATTCAATTCATGATTTAATTCATGATTCATGATTCAATTCATGATTCGATTCCTGATTCAATTCATGATTCATGAGTTGATTTATGATTCATGATTCATGATTCAATTCATGACTTATGCTTCATGATTCATGATTCATGAATCAATTCATGACTTATGCTTCATGATTCATGATTCATGATTTAATTCATGATTCATGATTCAATTCATGATTCATGATTCATAATTCAATTCATGATTCATGATTCAATTCATGATTCAATTCATGATTCATGATTCATGATTCAATTCATGATTCAATTCATGATTCATGATTCATGATTCAATTTATGATTCATGATTCATGATTCATGATTCAATTCATGATTCAATTCATGATTCATAAATCATGATTCAATTCATGATTCAATTCATGATTCATGATTCAATTTATGATTCATGATTCATGATTCATGATTCAATTCATGATTCATGATTCGATTCATGATTCATGATTCAATTCATAATTCATGATTCATGATTCAATTCATGATTCATTTCATGATTCATGATTCAATTCATGATTCAATTTATGATTCATGATTCATGATTCATGATTCAATTCATGATTCATGATTCGATTCATGATTCAATTCATGATTCATGATTCATGATTCAATTCATGATTCATGATTCGATTCATGATTCAATAAATGATTCATGATTCAATTCATGATTCGATTCCTGATTAAATTTATGATTCATGATTTGATTTTTGATTCATAATTCATGATTCAATTCATGATTCATGATTCATTATTCATGATTCAAGTCATGATTCATGATTCAATTCATGATTTAATTCATGATTCATGATTCAATTCATGATTCGATTCCTGATTCAATTCATGATTCATGATTCGATTTATGATTCATGATTCATGATTCAATTCATGTTTCATGATTCAAGATTCAATTTATTAATTATGATTCATGATTTAATTCATAATTCAATTCATGGTTCATGATTCATGATTCATGATTCATGATTCAATTCATGAGTCATGATTCATGATTCATGATTCATGATTTAATTCATTATTCGATTCCTGATTCAATTCATGATTCAATTCATGATTCATGATTCAATTCATAATTCAATTCATGATTTATGATTCAACTCATGATTCATGATTCGATTCATGATTCTTGATTCATGAATTATGATTCGATTCGTGATTCATGATTCATGATTTGATTTACGATTCATGATTCATGATTCAATTCATGATTCATGCTTCATGATTCATGATTTAATTCATGATTCATGATTCATGATTCAATTCATGATTCATGATTCATGATTCAATTCATGATTCATGATTCAATTCATGATTCATGATTCAATTCATGATTCAATTCATGATTCATGATTCGATTCATGATTCATGATTCGATTCATGATTCATGATTAATGATTTAATTCATGATTCATGATTCAATTCATAATTCAATTCATGATTCATGATTCATTATTCAATTCATGATTCATAGTTCATGATTCATGATTCAATTCATAATTTATAATTCATGATTCATGATTCATGATTCAATTCATGATTCATGTTTCAATTCATGATTCATGATAAGATTCATGATTCATGATTCATGATTCAATTTATGATTCATAGTTCATGATTCATGATTCAATTCATAATTTATAATTCATGATTCATGATTCATAATTCAATTTATGATTCATGATTCAATTCATGATTCATGATAAGATTCATGATTCATGATTCAAATCATTATTCATGATTCATGAATCTAGATTCGATTCATGATTCGTGATTCAATTCATGATTCATGATTCAATTCATGATTCATGATTCGATTCATGATTCATGATTCAATTCATGATTCATGATTAATAATTTAATTCATGATTCATGATTCATGATTCAATTCATAATTCAATTCATGATTCATGACTCATGATTCATGATTCATGATTCAATTTATGTTTCATGATTCATGATTCAACTCATGATTCATTTCATGATTCATGATTCATGATTCATGATTCAATTCATGATTCAACTCATGATTCATGATTCAATTCATTATTCATGATTCGATTCTTGATTCATGATTCATGATTTGATTCATGATTCATAATTCATGATTGGATTCATGATTCATGATTCATGAATCAATTTATGATTCGATTCCTGATTCAATTCATGATTCATGATTTGATTTATGATTCATAATTCAAATCATGATTCAATTCATAATTCGATTCATGATTCGATTCATGATTCATGATTCATGATTAAATTCATGTTTCATGATTCATGATTCAATTCATGATTTATGATTCAATTCATGATTCATGATTCAATTCATGATTCAATTCATGATTTATGATTTATGATTCAATTTATGATTCATGATTCATGATTCATGATTCAATTCATGATTCATGATTCATGATTCAATTCATGATTCATGATTCAATTCATGATTCATAGTTCATGATTCATGATTCAATTCATAATTTATGATTCATGATTCAATTTATGATTCATGATTCAATTCATGACTCATGATTCATGATTTATGATTCATAATTCAAATCATGATTCAATTCATAATTCGATTCATGATTCGATTCATGATTCATGATTCATGATTAAATTCATGTTTCATGATTCATGATTCAATTCATGATTTATGATTCAATTCATGATTCATGATTCAATTCATGATTCAATTCATGATTTATGATTTATGATTCAATTTATGATTCATGATTCATGATTCATGATTCAATTCATGATTCATGATTCATGATTCAAATCATTATTCATGATTCATGATTCGATTCATGATTCATGATTCATGATTCAATTCATGATTCATGATTCATGATTCAAATCATTATTCATGATTCGATTCATGATTCATGATTCAATTCATGATTCATGATTAATGATTTAATTCATGATTTATGATTCATGATTCAATTCATAATTCAATTCATGATTCATGATTCATGATTCATGATTCATAATTCAATTCATGTTTCATGATTCATGATTCAATTCATTAATTATGATTCATGATTCAATTCATAATTCAATTCATGGTTCATGATTCATGATTCATGATTCATGATTCAATTCATGATTCATGATTCATGATTCATGATTTAATTCATTATTCGATTCCTGATTCAATTCATGATTCATGATTCAATTCATGATTCATGATTCAATTCATAATTCAATTCATGATTTATGATTCAACTCATGATTCATGATTCGATTCATGATTCTTGATTCATGAATTATGATTAGATTCGTGATTCATGATTCATGATTTGATTTATGATTCATGAATCATGATTCAATTCATGATTCATGCTTCATGATTCATAATTCATGATTTAATTCATGATTCATGATTCAATTCATGATTTATGATTCATGATTCAATTTATGATTCATGATTCAATTCATGATTCAATTCATGATTCATGATTCATTATTCAATTCATGATTCATAGTTCATGATTCATGATTCAATTCATAATTTATAATTCATGATTCATGATTCATGATTCAATTCATGATTCATGTTTCAATTCATGATTCATGATTCATGATAAGATTCATGATTCATGATTCATGATTCAATTTATGATTCATAGTTCATGATTCATGATTCAATTCATAATTTATAATTCATGATTCATGATTCATGATTCAATTTATGATTCATGATTCAATTCATGATTCATGATAAGATTCATGATTCATGATTCAAATCATTATTCATGATTCATGAATCTAGATTCGATTCATGATTCATGATTCGTGATTCAATTCATGATTCATGATTCAATTCATGATTCATGATTCGATTCATGATTCATGATTCAATTCATGATTCATGATTAATGATTTAATTCATGATTCATGATTCATGATTCAATTCATAATTCAATTCATGATTCATGATTCATGATTCAATTTATGTTTCATGATTCATGATTTGATTCATGATTCATAATTCATGATTGGATTCATGATTCATGATTCATGAATCAATTTATGATTCGATTCCTGATTCAATTCATGATTCATGATTTGATTTATGATTCATAATTCAAATCATGATTCAATTCATGATTCAATTCATGATTCGATTCATGATTCATGATTCATGATTAAATTCATGTTTCATGATTCATGATTCAATTCATGATTTATGATTCAATTCATGATTCATGATTCAATTCATGATTCAATTCATGATTTATGATTCATGATTCAATTTATGATTCATGATTCATGATTCATGATTCAATTCATGATTCATGATTCATGATTCATGATTCAATTCATGATTCATGATTCAATTCATGATTCATAGTTCATGATTCATGATTCAATTCATAATTTATAATTCATGATTCATGATTCATGATTCAATTTATGATTCATGATTCAATTCATGACTCATGATTCATGATTTATGATTCATGATTCAAATCATTATTCATGATTCAAATCATTATTCATGATTCATGATTCGATTCATGATTCATGATTCGTGATTCAATTCATGATTCATGATTCATGATTCAATTCATGATTCATGATTCGATTCATGATTCAATTCATGATTCATGATTAATGATTTAATTCATGATTTATGATTCATGATTCAATTCATAATTCAATTCATGATTCATGATTCATGATTCATAATTCAATTCATGTTTCATGATTCATGATTCAATTCATTAATTATGATTCATGATTCAATTCATAATTCAATTCATGGTTCATGATTCATGATTCATGATTCATGATTCAATTCATGATTCATGATTCATGATTCATGATTCATGATTTAATTCATTATTCGATTCCTGATTCAATTCATGATTCATGATTCAATTCATGATTCATGATTCAATTCATAATTCAATTCATGATTTATGATTCAACTCATGATTCATGATTCGATGCATGATTCTTGATTCATGAATTATTATTATTATTATTATTATTAATATTTATTTATAAGGCGCTACAAGGCATCCGCAGCGCCGTACAGAGACAAACAAAATCACAATACAATGGGAGACAGCACAGTACAGTAAACACAGCAACTCAGTACGCTCAATGCACAGCTAGAGAGGGCGGGGAAGGGGGAGGGAGGATCCGAAAACGATGGGGCCCAAGAAGGGGGGCGTGGAAGACAGGGAGACCCCCAGGGGGGAGGAGGGAGCGAAAGTGGATGTGGGGTGGAGGACCTTTGAGGAGGAGGGCTAAGTAGCTGGAGAGCAGAGTTAGAAGTGGTGGAAACAGGAGGAGAGATGGCCCTGCTCAGAGGAGCTTACAATCTAAGGGGAGGGGTGGACAGACAGAGAGACGCAGGGGAGAGAGGGAGAGTAGGGGGACAGAGGCAGAAGATAAGGTAGGAAGTTAAGTGGGAGACAGAAAGGCTTTAAGAAAAAGGTGGGTTTTTAGGGCCCGTTTGAAGCTGGACAGATTAGGGGAAGTTCTGATGGAGGGAGGGAGAATTATGATTCGATTCGTGATTCATGATTCATGATTTGATTTATGATTCATGATTCATGATTCAATTCATGATTCATGCTTCATGATTCATGATTCATGATTTAATTCATGATTCATGATTCATGATTCAATTCATGATTCATGATTCATGATTCAATTCATGATTCATGATTCAATTCATGATTCATGATTCAATTCATGATTCAATTCATGATTCATGATTCATGATTCAATTCATGATTCATGATTCAATTCATGATTCATGATTCGATTCATGATTCATGATTCAATTCATGATTCATGATTAATGATTTAATTCATGATTCATGATTCATGATTCAATTCATAATTCAATTCATGATTCATGATTCATGATTCATGATTCAATTCATGGTTCATGATTCATGATTCATGATTCATGATTCAATTCATGATTCATGATTCATGATTCATGATTCATGATTTATTTCATTATTCGATTCCTGATTCAATTCATGATTCAATTCATGATTCATGATTCAATTCATAATTCAATTCATGATTTATGATTCAACTCATGATTCATGATTCGATTCATGATTCTTGATTCATGAATTATGATTCGATTCGTGATTCATGATTCATGATTTGATTTACGATTCATGATTCATGATTCAATTCATGATTCATGATTCAATTCATGATTCATGATTCATGATTTATGATTCATGATTCAATTCATGATTCATGATTCGATTCATGATTCATGATTCAATTCATGATTCATGATTAATGATTTAATTCATGATTCATGATTCATGATTCAATTCATAATTCAATTCATGATTCATGATTCAATTCATGTTTCATGATTCATGATTCAATTCATTAATTATGATTCATGATTCAATTCATAATTCAATTCATGATTCATGATTCAATTCATGATTTATGATTCATGATTCATGATTCATGATTTAATTCATTATTCGATTCCTGATTCAATTCATGATTCAATTCATAATTCATGATTCATGATTCAATTCATGATTCATGATTCAATTCATAATTCACTTCATGATTTATGATTCAACTCATGATTCATGATTCGATTCATGATTCCTTATTTATGAATTATGATTCGATTCGTGATTCATGATTCATGATTTGATTTATGATTCATGATTCATGATTCAATTCATGATTCATGCTTCATGATTCATGATTCATGATTTAATTCATGATTCATGATTCATGATTCAATTCATGATTCTTGATTCATGATTCAATTCATGATTCATGATTCAATTCATGATTCAATTCATGATTCATGATTAATGATTCAATTCATGATTCATGATTCGATTCATGATTCAATTCATGATTCATGATTCAATTCATGATTCGATTCCTGATTAAATTCATGATTCATGATTTGATTTTTGATTCATGATTCATGATTCAATTCATGATTCATGATTCATTATTCATGATTCAATTCATGATTCATGATTCATGATTCAATTCATGATTCATAATTCATGATTCATGATTCAATTCATGATTCTTGATTCGATTCATGATTCAATTCATGATTCATGATTAAATTCATAATTCATGATTCGATTCATGATTCATGATTCAATTCATTATTCATGATTCATGATTCAAGTCATGATTCATGATTCAATTCATGATTTAATTCATGATTCATGATTCAATTCATGATTCGATTCCTGATTCAATTCATGATTCATGAGTTGATTTATGATTCATGATTCATGATTCAATTCATGACTTATGCTTCATGATTCATGATTCATGAATCAATTCATGACTTATGCTTCATGATTCATGATTCATGATTTAATTCATGATTCATGATTCAATTCATGATTCATGATTCATAATTCAATTCATGATTCATGATTCAATTCATGATTCAATTCATGATTCATGATTCATGATTCAATTCATGATTCAATTCATGATTCATGATTCATGATTCAATTTATGATTCATGATTCATGATTCATGATTCAATTCATGATTCATGATTCATGATTCATGATTCATGATTCAATTCATGATTCAATTCATGATTCATGATTCAATTTATGATTCATGATTCATGATTCATGATTCAATTCATGATTCATGATTCAATTCATTATTCATGATTCGATTCATGATTCATGATTCAATTCATAATTCATGATTCATGATTCAATTCATGATTCATTTCATGATTCATGATTCAATTCATGATTCAATTTATGATTCATGATTCATGATTCATGATTCAATTCATGATTCATGATTCGATTCATGATTCAATTCATGATTCATGATTCATGATTCAATTCATGATTCATGATTCGATTCATGATTCAATAAATGATTCATGATTCAATTCATGATTCGATTCCTGATTAAATTCATGATTCATGATTTGATTTTTGATTCATGATTCATGATTCAATTCATGACTTATGCTTCATGATTCATGATTCATGATTTAATTCATGATTCATGATTCAATTCATGATTCATGATTCATAATTCAATTCATGATTCATGATTCAATTCATGATTCAATTCATGATTCATGATTCATGATTCAATTCATGATTCAATTCATGATTCATGATTCATGATTCAATTTATGATTCATGATTCATGATTCATGATTCAATTCATGATTCATGATTCATGATTCATGATTCATGATTCAATTCATGATTCAATTCATGATTCATGATTCAATTTATGATTCATGATTCATGATTCATGATTCAATTCATGATTCATGATTCAATTCATTATTCATGATTCGATTCATGATTCATGATTCAATTCATAATTCATGATTCATGATTCAATTCATGATTCATTTCATGATTCATGATTCAATTCATGATTCAATTTATGATTCATGATTCATGATTCATGATTCAATTCATGATTCATGATTCGATTCATGATTCAATTCATGATTCATGATTCATGATTCAATTCATGATTCATGATTCGATTCATGATTCAATAAATGATTCATGATTCAATTCATGATTCGATTCCTGATTAAATTCATGATTCATGATTTGATTTTTGATTCATGATTCATGATTCAATTCATGATTCATGATTCATTATTCATGATTCAAGTCATGATTCATGATTCAATTCATGATTTAATTCATGATTCATGATTCAATTCATGATTCGATTCCTGATTCAATTCATGATTCATGATTCGATTTATGATTCATGATTCATGATTCAATTCATGATTCATGATTCATGATTCAATTCATGATTCAACTCATGATTCATGATTCAATTCATGATTCATGATTCGATTCTTGATTCATGATTCATGATTTAATTCATGATTCATGATTCATAATTCATGATTGGATTCATGATTTATGATTCATGAATCAATTTATGATTCGATTCCTGATTCAATTCATGATTCATGATTCGATTTATGATTCATGATTCATGATTCGATTTATGATTCATGATTCATGATTCAATTTATGATTTATGATTCATGATTCATAATTCAATTCATGATTCATGATTTAATTCATGATTCAATTCATGATTCATGATTTGATTCATGATTCAATTCATGATTCGATTCATGATTCATGAATCAATTCATGATTTATGATTCGATTCATGATTCATGATTCATGATTCAATTCATGATTCAATTCATGATTTATGATTCATGATTCAATTTATGATTCATGATTCAATTCATGATTCAATTCATGATTCATGATTCATTATTTAATTCATGATTCATGATTCATGATTCAATTCATGATTCATGATTCAATTCATGATTCATGATTCATGATAAGATTCATGATTCATGATTCATGATTCAATTTATGATTCATAGTTCATGATTCATGATTCAATTCATAATTTATAATTCATAATTCATGATTCATGATTCAATTTATGATTAATGAGTCAATTCATGATTCATGATAAGATTCATGATTCATGATTCAAATCATGATTCATGATTCGATTCATGATTCAATTCATGATTCATGATTCAATTCATGATTCGATTCCTGATTAAATTCATGATTCATGATTTGATTTTTGATTCATGATTCATGATTCAATTCATGATTCATGATTCATTATTCATGATTCAAGTCATGATTCATGATTCAATTCATGATTTAATTCATGATTCATGATTCAATTCATGATTCGATTCCTGATTCAATTCATGATTCATGATTCGATTTATGATTCATGATTCATGATTCATTTCATGATTCATGATTCATGATTCAATTCATGATTCAACTCATGATTCATGATTCAATTCATGATTCATGATTCGATTCTTGATTCATGATTCATGATTTAATTCATGATTCATGATTCATAATTCATGATTGGATTCATGATTTATGATTCATGAATCAATTTATGATTCGATTCCTGATTCAATTCATGATTCATGATTCGATTTATGATTCATGATTCATGATTCGATTTATGATTCATGATTCATGATTCAATTTATGATTCATGATTCATGATTCATAATTCAATTCATGATTCATGATTTAATTCATGATTCAATTCATGATTCATGATTTGATTCATGATTCAATTCATGATTCGATTCATGATTCATGAATCAATTCATGATTTATGATTCGATTCATGATTCATGATTCAATTCATGATTCAATTCATGATTTATGATTCATGATTCAATTTATGATTCATGATTCAATTCATGATTCAATTCATGATTCATGATTCATTATTCAATTCATGATTCATAGTTCATGATTCATGATTCAATTCATAATTTATAATTCATGATTCATGATTCAATTCATGATTCATGTTTCAATTCATGATTCATGATTCATGATAAGATTCATGATTCATGATTCATGATTCAATTTATGATTCATAGTTCATGATTCATGATTCAATTCATAATTTATAATTCATGATTCATGATTCATGATTCAATTTATGATTCATGATTCAATTCATGATTCATGATAAGATTCATGATTCATGATTCAAATCATTATTCATGATTCATGAATCTAGATTCGATTCATGATTCATGATTCGTGATTCAATTCATGATTCATGATTCAATTCATGATTCATGATTCGATTCATGATTCATGATTCAATTCATGATTCATGATTCAATTCATGATTCATGATTAATGATTTAATTCATGATTTATGATTCATGATTCAATTCATAATTCAATTCATGATTCATGATTCATGATTCATGATTCAATTTATGTTTCATGATTCATGATTCAATTCATGATTCAACTCATGATTCATGATTCATTTCATGATTCATGATTCATGATTCATGATTCAATTCATAATTCAACTCATGATTCATGATTCAATTCATTATTCATGATTCGATTCTTGATTCATGATTCATGATTTGATTCATGATTCATAATTCATGATTGGATTCATGATTCATGATTCATGAATCAATTTATGATTCGATTCCTGATTCAATTCATGATTCATGATTTGATTTATGATTCATAATTCAAATCATGATTCAATTCATGATTCGATTCATGATTCGATTCATGATTCATGATTCATGATTAAATTCATGTTTCATGATTCATGATTCAATTCATGATTTATGATTCAATTCATGATTCATGATTCAATTCATGATTCAATTCATGATTTATGATTCATGATTCAATTTATGATTCATGATTCATGATTCATGATTCAATTCATGATTCATGATTCATGATTCAATTCATGATTCATGATTCAATTCATGATTCATAGTTCATGATTCATGATTCAATTCATAATTTATAATTCATGATTCATGATTCATGATTCAATTTATGATTCATGATTCAATTCATGACTCATGATTCATGATTTATGATTCATGATTCAATTCATGACTCATGATTCATGATTTATGATTCATGATTCAAATCATTATTCATGATTCAAATCATTATTCATGATTCATGATTCGATTCATGATTCATGATTCGTGATTCAATTCATGATTCATGATTCAATTCATGATTCATGATTCGATTCATGATTCATGATTCAATTCATGATTCATGATTAATGATTTAATTCATGATTTATGATTCATGATTCAATTCATAATTCAATTCATGATTCATGATTCATGATTCATGATTCATAATTCAATTCATGTTTCATGATTCATGATTCAATTCATTAATTATGACTCATGATTCAATTCATAATTCAATTCATGGTTCATGATTCATGATTCATGATTCATGATTCAATTCATGATTCATGATTCATGATTCATGATTCATGATTTAATTCATTATTCGATTCCTGATTCAATTCATGATTCATGATTCAATTCATGATTCATGATTCAATTCATAATTCAATTCATGATTTATGATTCAACTCATGATTCATGATTCGATTCATGATTCTTGATTCATGAATTATGATTCGATTCGTGATTCATGATTCATGATTTGATTTATGATTCATGATTCATGATTCAATTCATGATTCATGCTTCATGATTCATGATTCATGATTTAATTCATGATTCATGATTCATGATTCAATTCATGATTCATGATTCATGATTCAATTCATGATTCATGATTCAATTCATGATTTATGATTCAATTCATGATTCAATTCATGATTCATGATTCATGATTCAATTCATGATTCATGATTCCTGATTCAATTCATGATTCAAGATTCAATTCATGATTCATGATTCAATTCATGATTCATGATTAATGATTTAATTCATGATTCATGATTCATGATTCAATTCATAATTCAATTCATGATTCATGATTCATGATTCATGATTCAATTCATGTTTCATGATTCATGATTCAATTCATTAATTATGATTCATGATTCAATTCATAATTCAATTCATAGTTCATGATTCATGATTCATGATTCATGATTCAATTCATGATTCATGATTCATGATTTAATTCATTATTCGATTCCTGATTCAATTCATGATTCAATTCATGATTCATGATTCAATTCATAATTCAATTCATGATTTATGATTCAACTCATGATTCATGATTCGATTCATGATTCTTGATTCATGAATTATGATTCGATTCGTGATTCATGATTCATGATTTGATTTACGATTCATGATTCATGATTCAATTCATGATTCATGCTTCATGATTCATGATTTAATTCATGATTCATGATTCATGATTCAATTCATGATTCATGATTCATGATTCAATTCATGATTCATGATTCAATTCATGATTCATGATTCAATTCATGATTCAATTCATGATTCATGATTCATGATTCAATTCATGATTCATGATTCGATTCATGATTCAATTCATGATTCATGATTCAATTCATGATTCGATTCCTGATTCAATTCATGATTCATGATTTGATTTTTGATTCATGATTCATGATTCAATTCATGATTCATGATTCAATTCATGATTCAATTCATGATTTATGATTCAATTCATAATTTATAATTCATGATTCATGATTCATGATTCAATTCATGATTCATGATTCAATTCATAAATCATGATTCATGATTTATGATTCATGGTTCAATTCATGATTCATGATTCGATTCATGATTCATTATTCAATTCATGATTCATGATTAATGATTTAATTCATGATTCATGATTCATGATTCAATTCATAATTCAATTCATGATTCATGATTCATGATTCAATTGATGTTTCATGATTCATGATTCAATTCATTAATTATGATTCATGATTCAATTCATAATTCAATTCATGATTCATGATTCAATTCATGATTCATGATTCATGATTCATGATTCATGATTTAATTCATTATTCGATTCCTGATTCAATTCATGATTCATGATTCAATTCATAATTCATGATTCATGATTCAATTCATGATTCATGATTCAATTCATAATTCAATTCATGATTTATGATTCAACTCATGATTCATGATTCGATTCATGATTCTTGATTCATGAATTATGATTCGATTCGTGATTCATGATTCATGATTTGATTTATAATTCATGATTCATGATTCAATTCATGATTCATGCTTCATGATTCATGATTCATGATTTAATTCATGATTCATGACTCATGATTCAATTCATGATTCATGATTCATGATTCAATTCATGATTCATGATTCAATTCATGATTCATGATTCAATTCATGATTCAATTCATGATTCATGATTAATGATTCAATTCATGATTCATGATTCGATTCATGATTCAATTCATGATTCATGATTCAATTCATGATTCGATTCCTGATTAAATTCATGATTCATGATTTGATTTTTGATTCATGATTCATGATTCAATTCATGATTCATGATTCATTATTCATGATTCAATTCATGATTCATGATTCATGATTCAATTCATGATTCATAATTCATGATTCATGATTCAATTCATGATTCTTGATTCGATTCATGATTCAATTCATGATTCATGATTAAATTCATAATTCATGATTCGATTCATGATTCATGATTCAATTCATTATTCATGATTCATGATTCATGATTCAAGTCATGATTCATGATTCAATTCATGATTTAATTCATGATTTATGATTCAATTCATGATTCGATTCCTGATTCAATTCATGATTCATGATTTGATTTATGACTCATGATTCATGATTCAATTCATGATTCATGATTCATGATTCAATTCATGATTCAACTCATGATTCATGATTCAATTCATGATTCATGATTCGATTCTTGATTCATGATTTAATTCATGATTCATGATTCATAATTCATGATTGGATTCATGATTCATGATTCATGAATCAATTTATGATTCGATTCCTGATTCAATTCATGATTCATGATTCGATTTATGATTCATGATTCATGATTCAATTCATGATTCATGATTCATAATTCAATTCATGATTCATGATTTAATTCATGATTCAATTCATGATTCGATTCATGATTCATGATTCATGAATCAATTCATGTTTCATGATTCATGATTCATGATTCAATTCATGATTTATGATTCGATTCATGATTCATGATTCATGATTCAATTCATGATTCAATTCATGATTTATGATTCATGATTCAATTTATGATTCATGATTCATGATTCATGATTCATGATTCAATTCATGATTCATGATTCAATTCATAATTCAATTCATGATTCAATTCATGATTCATGATTCATGATTCAATTCATGATTCATAGTTCATGATTCATGATTCAATTCATAATTTATAATTCATGATTCATGATTCATGATTCAATTCATGATTCATGATTCAATTCATGATTCATGATTCATGATAAGATTCATGATTCATGATTCAATTTATGATTCATAGTTCATGATTCATGATTCAATTCATAATTTATAATTCATGATTCATGATTCATTATTCAATTTATGATTCATGATTCAATTTATGATTCATGATTCATGAAAAGATTCATGATTCATGATTCATGATTCAAATCATTATTCATGATTCATGAATCTAGATTCGATTCATGATTCATGATTCGTGATTCAATTCATGATTCATGATTCAATTCATGATTCATAATTCGATTCATGATTCATGATTCAATTCATGATTCATGATTAATGATTTAATTCATGATTCATGATTCATGATTCAATTCATGTTTCATGATTCATGATTCAATTCATGATTCATGATTCATGATTCATGATTCAATTCATGATTCATGATTCATGATTCATGATTCTTGATTCAATTCATGATTCATGATTCATGATTCGATTCATGATTCATAATTCATGATTTATGATTCAATTCATGATTCAATTCATGAATCGATTCCTGATTCAATTCATGATTCATGATTCGATTCTTGATTCTTGATTCATGATATATGATTCGATTCGTGATTCAATTCATGATTCATGATTCGATTTATGATTCATGATTTAATTCATGATTCGATTCCTGATTCAATTCATGATTCATGATTCAATTCATAATTCATGATTCATGATTCAATTCATGATTCATGATTCAATTCATAATTCAATTCATGATTTATGATTCAACTCATGATTCATGAGTTGATTTATGATTCATGATTCATGATTCAATTCATGACTTATGCTTCATGATTCATGATTCATGAATCAATTCATGACTTATGCTTCATGATTCATGATTCATGATTTAATTCATGATTCATGATTCAATTCATGATTCATGATTCATAATTCAATTCATGATTAATGATTCAATTCATGATTCAATTCATGATTCATGATTCATGATTCAATTCATGATTCAATTCATGATTCATGATTCATGATTCAATTTATGATTCATGATTCATGATTCATGATTCAATTCATGATTCAATTCATGATTCATGATTCATGATTCAATTCATGATTCAATTCATGATTCATGATTCATGATTCAATTTATGATTCATGATTCATGATTCATGATTCAATTCATGATTCATGATTCGATTCATGATTCAATTCATGATTCATGATTCGATTAATGATTCATGATTCAATTCATAATTCATGATTCATGATTAAATTCATGATTCATTTCATGATTCATGATTCAATTCATGATTCAATTTATGATTCATGATTCATGATTCAATTCATGATTCATGATTCGATTCATGATTCAATTCATGATTCATGATTCATGATTCAATTCATGATTCATGATTCGATTCATGATTCAATTCATGATTCATGATTCAATTCATGATTCGATTCCTGATTAAATTCATGATTCATGATTTGATTTTTGATTCATGATTCATGATTCAATTCATGATTCATGATTCATTATTCATGATTCAATTCATGATTCATGATTCATGATTCAATTCATGATTCATAATTCATGATTCATGATTCATAATTCATGATTCATGATTCAATTCATGATTCTTGATTCGATTCATGATTCAATTCATGATTAAATTCATATTTCATGATTCGATTCATGATTCACGATTGATGATTCAATTCATTAATTATGATTCATGATTCAATTCATAATTCAATTCATGATTCATGATTCAATTCATGATTCATGATTCATGATTTAATTCATTATTCGATTTCTGATTCAATTCATGATTCATGATTCATAATTCAATTCATGATTCATGATTTAATTCATGAATCAATTCATGTTTCATGATTCATGATTCATGATTCAATTCATGATTTATGATTCGATTCATGATTCATGATTCATGATTCAATTCATGATTCAATTCATGATTTATGATTCATGATTCAATTTATGATTCATGATTCATGATTCATGATTCATGATTCAATTCATGATTCATGATTCAATTCATGATTCAATTCATGATTCATGATTCATGATTCAATTCATGATTCAATTCATGATTCATGATTCATGATTCAATTTATGATTCATGATTCATGATTCATGATTCAATTCATGATTCATGATTCGATTCATGATTCAATTCATGATTCATGATTCGATTAATGATTCATGATTCAATTCATAATTCATGATTCATGATTAAATTCATGATTCATTTCATGATTCATGATTCAATTCATGATTCAATTTATGATTCATGATTCATGATTCAATTCATGATTCATGATTCGATTCATGATTCAATTCATGATTCATGATTCATGATTCAATTCATGATTCATGATTCGATTCATGATTCAATTCATGATTCATGATTCAATTCATGATTCGATTCCTGATTAAATTCATGATTCATGATTTGATTTTTGATTCATGATTCATGATTCAATTCATGATTCATGATTCATTATTCATGATTCAATTCATGATTCATGATTCATGATTCAATTCATGATTCATAATTCATGATTCATGATTCATAATTCATGATTCATGATTCAATTCATGATTCTTGATTCGATTCATGATTCAATTCATGATTCATGATTAAATTCATATTTCATGATTCGATTCATGATTCACGATTGATGATTCAATTCATTAATTATGATTCATGATTCAATTCATAATTCAATTCATGATTCATGATTCAATTCATGATTCATGATTCATGATTTAATTCATTATTCGATTTCTGATTCAATTCATGATTCATGATTCATAATTCAATTCATGATTCATGATTTAATTCATGAATCAATTCATGTTTCATGATTCATGATTCATGATTCAATTCATGATTTATGATTCGATTCATGATTCATGATTCATGATTCAATTCATGATTCAATTCATGATTTATGATTCATGATTCAATTCATGATTCATGATTCAATTCATGATTCAATTCATGATTCATGATTCATGATTCAATTCATGATTCATAGTTCATGATTCATGATTCAATTCATAATTTATAATTCATGATTCATGATTCATGATTCAATTCATGATTCATGATTCAATTCATGATTCATGATTCATGATAAGATTCATGATTCATGATTCATGATTCAATTTATGATTCATAGTTCATGATTCATGATTCAAT
This sequence comes from Mixophyes australis, assembly GCA_036250195.1. Classification (NCBI taxonomy): domain Eukaryota; kingdom Metazoa; phylum Chordata; class Amphibia; order Anura; family Limnodynastidae; genus Mixophyes; species Mixophyes australis. The sequence continues at coordinate 261,681,832 of JAVHZZ010000004.1, forward strand.
TCATAATTTATAATTCATGATTCATGATTCATTATTCAATTTATGATTCATGATTCAATTTATGATTCATGATTCATGAAAAGATTCATGATTCATGATTCATGATTCAAATCATTATTCATGATTCATGAATCTAGATTCGATTCATGTTTCATGATTCATGATTCAATTCATGATTCATGATTCATGATTCAATTCATAATTCAATTCATGGTTCATGATTCATGATTCATGATTCATGATTCATGATTCAATTCATGATTCATGATTCATGATTCATGATTCTTGATTCAATTCATGATTCATGATTCATGATTCGATTCATGATTCATAATTCATGATTTATGATTCAATTCATGATTCAATTCATGAATCGATTCCTGATTCAATTCATGATTCATGATTCGATTCTTGATTCATGATATATGATTCGATTCGTGATTCAATTCATGATTCATGATTCGATTTATGATTCATGATTTAATTCATGATTTATGATTCATGATTCAATTTATGATTCATGATTCATGATTCATGATTCATGATTCAATTCATGATTCATGATTCAATTCATGATTCATGATTCATGATTCAATTCATGATTCATAGTTCATGATTCATGATTCAATTCATAATTTATAATTCATGATTCATGATTCATGATTCAATTCATGATTCATGATTCAATTCATGATTCATGATTCATGATAAGTTTCATGATTCATGATTCATGATTCAATTTATGATTCATAGTTCATGATTCATGATTCAATTCATAATTTATAATTCATGATTCATGATTCATTATTCAATTTATGATTCATGATTCAATTTATGATTCATGATTCATGAAAAGATTCATGATTCATGATTCATGATTCAAATCATTATTCATGATTCATGAATTTAGATTCGATTCATGATTCATGATTCGTGATTCAATTCATGATTCATGATTCAATTCATGATTCATAATTCGATTCATGATTCATGATTCAATTCATAATTCATGATTAATGATTTAATTCATGATTCATGATTCATGATTCAATTCATAATTCAATTCATGATTCATGATTCATGATTCATGATTCATGATTCAATTCATGTTTCATGATTCATGATTCAATTCATGATTCATGATTCATGATTCAATTCATAATTCAATTCATGGTTCATGATTCATGATTCATGATTCATGATTCATGATTCATGATTCAATTCATGATTCATGATTCATGATTCAATTCATGATTCATGATTCATGATTCATGATTCTTGATTCAATTCATGATTCATGATTCATGATTCGATTCATGATTCATAATTCATGATTTATGATTCAATTCATGATTCAATTCATGAATCGATTCCTGATTCAATTCATGATTCATGATTCGATTCTTGATTCTTGATTCATGATATATGATTCGATTCGTGATTCAATTCATGATTCATGATTCGATTTATGATTCATGATTTAATTCATGATTCGATTCCTGATTCAATTCATGATTCATGATTCAATTCATAATTCATGATTCATGATTCAATTCATGATTCATGATTCAATTCATAATTCAATTCATGATTTATGATTCAACTCATGATTCATGAGTTGATTTATGATTCATGATTCATGATTCAATTCATGACTTATGCTTCATGATTCATGATTCATGAATCAATTCATGACTTATGCTTCATGATTCATGATTCATGATTTAATTCATGATTCATGATTCAATTCATGATTCATGATTCATAATTCAATTCATGATTCATGATTCAATTCATGATTCAATTCATGATTCATGATTCAATTCATGATTCAATTCATGATTCATGATTCATGATTCAATTTATGATTCATGATTCATGATTCAATTCATGATTCAATTCATGATTCATGATTCATGATTCAATTCATGATTCATGATTCATGATTCAATTTATGATTCATGATTCATGATTCATGATTCAATTCATGATTCATGATTCGATTCATGATTCAATTCATGATTCATGATTTGATTAATGATTCATGATTCAATTCATAATTCGTGATTCATGATTAAATTCATGATTCATTTCATGATTCATGATTCAATTCATGATTCAATTTATGATTCATGATTCATGATTCATGATTCAATTCATGATTCATGATTCGATTCATGATTCAATTCATGATTCATGATTCAATTCATGATTCATGATTCGATTCATGATTCAATTCATGATTCATGATTCAATTCATGATTCGATTCCTGATTAAATTCATGATTCATGATTTGATTTTTGATTCATGATTCATGATTTAATTCATGATTCATGATTCATTATTCATGATTCAATTCATGATTCATGATTCATGATTCAATTCATGATTCATAATTCATGATTCATGATTCAATTCATGATTCTTGATTCGATTCATGATTCAATTCATGATTCATGATTAAATTCATAATTCATGATTCGATTTATGATTCATGATTCATAATTCAATTCTTGATTCATGATTCATGATTCAATTCATGATTCAACTCATGATTCATGATTCAATTCATGATTCATGATTCGATTCTTGATTCATGATTCATGATTTAATTCATGATTCATGATTCATAATTCATGATTGGATTCATGATTCATGATTCATGAATCAATTTATGATTCGATTCCTGATTCAATTCATGATTCATGATTCGATTTATGATTCATGATTCATGATTCAATTCATGATTCATGATTCATAATTCAATTCATGATTCATGATTTAATTCATGATTCAATTCATGATTCGATTCATGATTCATGAATCAATTCATGTTTCATGATTCATGATTCATGATTCAATTCATGATTTATGATTCGATTCATGATTCATGATTCAATTCATGATTCAATTCATGATTTATGATTCATGATTCAATTTATGATTCATGATTCATGATTCATGATTCATGATTCAATTCATGATTCATGATTCAATTCATGATTCAATTTATGATTCATGATTCAATTCATGATTCATAGTTCATGATTCATGATTCAATTCATAATTTATAATTCATGATTCAATTCATGATTCATGATTCAATTCATGATTCATGATTCATGATAAGATTCATGATTCATGATTCATGATTCAATTTATGATTCATAGTTCATGATTCATGATTTAATTCATAATTTATAATGCATGATTCATGATTCATTATTCAATTTATGATTCATGATTCAATTCATGATTCATGATTCATGATAAGATTCATGATTCATGATTCATGATTCAAATCATTATTCATGATTCATGAATCTAGATTTGATTCATGATTCATGATTCGTGATTCAATTCATGATTCATGATTCAATTCATGATTCATGATTCGATTCATGATTCGATTCATGATTCATGATTCAATTCATGATTCAACTCATGATTCATGATTCAATTCATGATTCATGATTCATGATTCATGATTCAATTCATGATTCAACTCATGATTCATGATTCAATTCATTATTCATGATTCGATTCTTGATTCATAATTCATGATTGGATTCATGATTCATGATTCATGAATCAATTTATGATTCGATTCCTGATTCAATTCATGATTCATGATTTGATTTATGATTCATAATTCAAATCATGATTCAATTCATGATTCGATTCATGATTCATGATTAAATTCATGTTTCATGATTCATGATTCATGATTCAATTCATGATTTATGATTCAATTCATGATTCATGATTCATGATTCAATTCATGTTTCATGATTCATGATTCAATTCATTAATTATGATTCATGATTCAATTCATAATTCAATTCATGGTTCATGATTCATGATTCATGATTCATGATTCATGATTCAATTCATGATTCATGATTCATGATTCAATTCATGATTCATGATTCATGATTCATGATTTAATTCATTATTCGATGCCTGATTCAATTCATGATTCATGATTCAATTCATAATTCATGATTTATGATTCAATTCATGATTCATGATTCAATTCATAATTCAATTCATGATTTATGATTCAACTCATGATTCATGATTCGATTTATGATTCTTGATTCATGAATTAGGATTCGATTCGTGATTCATGATTCATGATTTGATTTATGATTCATGATTCATGATTCAATTCATGATTCAATTCATGATTCATGATTCATGATTCAATTCATGATTCATGATTCGATTCATGATTCAATTCATGATTCATGATTTGATTCATGATTCAATTCATGATTCATGATTCAATTCATGATTCGATTCCTGATTAAATTCATGATTCATGATTTGATTTTTGATTCATGATTCATGATTCAATTCATGATTCATGATTCATTATTCATGATTCAATTCATGATTCATGATTCATGATTCAATTCATGATTCATGATTCAATTCATGATTCTTGATTCGATTCATGATTCAATTCATGATTCATGATTAAATTCATAATTCATGATTCGATTCATGATTCATGATTCAATTCATGATTTAATTCATGATTCATGATTCAATTCATGATTCGATTCCTGATTCAATTCATGATTCATGATTCGATTTATGATTCATGATTCATGATTCAATTCATGATTCATGATTCATGATTCAATTCATGATTCAACTCATGTTTCATGATTCAATTCATGATTCATGATTCGATTCTTGATTCATGATTTAATTCATGATTCATGATTCATAATTCATGATTGGATTCATGATTCATGATTCATGAATCAATTTATGATTCGATTCCTGATTCAATTCATGATTCATGATTCGATTTATGATTCATGATTCATGATTCAATTCATGATTCATGATTCATAATTCAATTCATGATTCATGATTCAATTCATGATTCAATTCATGATTCGATTCATGAATTATGATTCATGAATCAATTCATGTTTCATGATTCATGATTCATGATTCAATTCATGATTTATGATTTGATTCATGATTCATGATTCAATTCATGATTCAATTCATGATTTATGATTCATGATTCAATTTATGATTCATGATTCATGATTCATGATTCATGATTCAATTCATGATTCATGATTCAATTCATGATTCAATTCATGATTCATGATTCAATTCATGATTCATAGTTCATGATTCATGATTCAATTCATAATTTATAATTCATGAATCATGATTCATGATTCAATTCATGATTCATGATTCAATTCATGATTCATGATTCATGATAAGATTCATGATTCATGATTCATGATTCAAATCATTATTCATGATTCATGAATCTAGATTCGATTCATGATTCATGATTCGTGATTCAATTCATGATTCATGATTCAATTCATGATTCATAATTCGATTCATGATTCATGATTCAATTCATGATTCATGATTAATGATTTAATTCATGATTCATGATTCATGATTCAATTCATAATTCAACTTATGATTCATGATTCAATTCATGATTCATGATTCGATTCCTGATTCAATTCATGATTCATGATTCGATTTATGATTCATGATTCATGATTCAATTCATGATTCATGATTCATGATTCAATTCATGATTCAACTCATGATTCATGATTCAATTCATGATTCATGATTCGATTCTTGATTCATGATTTAATTCATGATTCATGATTCATAATTCATGATTGGATTCATGATTCATGATTCATGAATCAATTTATGATTCGATTCCTGATTCAATTCATGATTCATGATTCGATTTATGATTCATGATTCATGATTCAATTCATGATTCATGATTCATAATTCAATTCATGATTCATGATTCAATTCATGATTCAATTCATGATTCGATTCATGATTCATGATTCATGAATCAATTCATGATTCATGATTCGATTCATGATTCATAATTCATGATTTATGATTCAATTCATGAATCAATTTATGATTCGATTCCTGATTCAATTCATGATTCATGATTCGATTTATGATTCATGATTCATGATTCAATTCATGATTCATGATTCATAATTCAATTCATGATTCATGATTCAATTCATGATTCAATTCATGATTCGATTCATGATTCATGATTCATGAATCAATTCATGTTTCATGATTTATGATTCATGATTCAATTCATGATTTATGATTCGATTCATGATTCATGATTCATGATTCAATTCATGATTCAATTCATGATTTATGATTCATGATTCAATTTATGATTCATGATTCATGATTCATGATTTAATTCATGATTCATGATTCAATTCATGATTCAATTCATGATTCATGATTCATGATTCAATTCATGATTCATAGTTCATGATTCATGATTCAATTCATAATTTATAATTCATGATTCATGATTCATGATTCAATTCATGATTCATGATTCAATTCATGATTCATGATTCATGATAAGATTCATGATTCATGATTCATGATTCAATTTATGATTCATAGTTCATGATTCATGATTCAATTCATAATTTATAATTCATGATTCATGATTCATTATTCAATTTATGATTCATGATTCAATTCATGATTCATGATTCATGATAAGATTCATGATTCATGATTCATGATTCAAATCATTATTCATGATTCATGAATCTAGATTCGATTCATGATTCATGATTCGTGATTCAATTCATGATTCATGATTCAATTCATGATTCATAATTCGATTCATGATTCATGATTCAATTCATGATTCATGATTAATGATTTAATTCATGATTCATGATTCATGATTCAATTCATAATTCAATTCATGATTCATGATTCATGATTCATGATTCATGATTCAATTCATGTTTCATGATTCATGATTCAATTCATGATTTATGATTCATGATTCAATTCATAATTCAATTCATGGTTCATGATTCATGATTCATGATTCATGATTCAATTCATGATTCATGATTCATGATTCATGATTCTTGATTCAATTCATGATTCATGATTCATGATTCGATTCATGATTCATAATTCATGATTTATGATTCAATTCATGATTCAATTCATGATTCGATTCCTGATTCAATTCATGATTCATGATTCGATTTATGATTCATGATTTAATTCATGATTCGATTCCTAATTTAGTTCATGATTCATGATTCAATTCATAATTCATGATTCATGATTCAATTCATAATTCATGATTCAATTCATAATTCAATTCATGATTTATGATTCAACTCACGATTCATGATTCGATTCTTGATTCTTGATTCATGATATATGATTTGATTCGTGATTCAATTCATGATTCATGATTCGATTTATGATTCATGATTTAATTCATGATTCAATTCCTGATTCAATTCATGATTCATGATTCAATTCATAATTCATGATTCATGATTCTATTCATGATTCATGATTCAATTCATAATTCAATTCATGATTTATGATTCAACTCATGATTCATGAGTTGATTTATGATTAATGATTCATGATTCAATTCATGACTTATGCTTCATGATTCATGATTCATGATTCAATTCATGACTTATGCTTCATGATTCATGATTCATGATTTAATTCATGATTCATGATTCAATTCATGATTCATGATTCATAATTCAATTCATGATTCATGATTCAATTCATGATTCAATTCATGATTCATGATTCATGATTCAATTTATGATTCAATTCATGATTCATGATTCATGATTCAATTTATGATTCATGATTCATGATTCATGATTCAATTCATGATTCATGATTCGATTCATGATTCAATTAATGATTCATGATTCAATTCATAATTCATGATTCAATTCATGATTCATGATTTGATTAATGATTCATGATTCAATTCATAATTCATGATTCATGATTCAATTCATGATTAAATTCATGATTCATTTCATGATTCATGATTCAATTCATGACTCATGATTCATGATTCATGATTCATGATTTAATTCATTATTCGATTCCTGATTCAATTCATGATTCATGATTCAATTCATAATTCATGATTCATTATTCAATTCATGATTCATGATTCAATTCATAATTCAATTCATGATTTATGATTCAACTCATGATTCATGATTCGATTCATGATTCTTGATTCATGAATTAGGATTCGATTCGTGATTCATGATTCATGATTTGATTTATGATTCATGATTCATGATTCAATTCATGATTCATGCTTCATGATTAATGATTTAATTCATGATTCATGATTCAATTCATGATTCATGATTCATGATTCAATTCATGATTCATGATTCAATTCATGATTCAATTCATGATTCATGATTCATGATTCAATTCATGATTCATGATTCGATTCATGATTCAATTCATGATTCATGATTCAATTCATGATTCGATTCCTGATTAAATTCATGATTCATGATTTGATTTTTGATTCATGATTCATGATTCAATTCATGATTCATGATTCATTATTCATGATTCAATTCATGATTCATGATTCAATTCATGATTCATAATTCATGATTCATGATTCAATTCATGATTCTTGATTCGATTCATGATTCAATTCATGATTCATGATTAAATTCATAATTCATGATTCGATTCATGATTCATGATTCAATTCATTATTCATGATTCATGATTCATGATTCAAGTCATGATTCATGATTCAATTCATGATTTAATTCATGATTCATGATTCAATTCATGATTCGATTCATGATTCGATTCATGATTCATGATTCAATTCATTATTCATGATTCATGATTCATGACTCAAGTCATGATTCATGATTCAATTCATGATTTAATTCATGATTCATGATTCAATTCATGATTCGATTCCTGATTCAATTCATGATTCATGATTCATGATTCATGATTCAATTCATGATTCATGATTCATGATTCATGATTCAATTCATGATTCAACTCATGATTCATGATTCAATTCATGATTCATGATTCGATTCTTGATTCATGATTTAATTCATGATTCATGATTCATAATTCATGATTGGATTCATGATTCATGAATCAATTTATGATTCGATTCCTGATTCAATTCATGATTCATGATTCGATTTATGATTCATGATTCATGATTCAATTCATGATTCATGATTCATAATTCAATTCATGATTCATGATTCAATTCATGATTCAATTCATGATTCGATTCATGATTCATGATTCATGAATCAATTCATGTTTCATGATTCATGATTCATGATTCAATTCATGATTTATGATTCGATTCATGATTCATGATTCAATTCATGATTCAATTCATGATTTATGATTCATGATTCAATTTATGATTCATGATTCATGATTCATGATTCATGATTCAATTCATGATTCATGATTCAATTCATGATTCAATTCATGATTCATGATTCATGATTCAATTTATGATTCATAGTTCATGATTCATGATTCAATTCATAATTTATAATTCATGATTCATGATTCATGATTCAATTCATGATTCATGATTCAATTCATGATTCATGATTCATGATAAGATTCATGATTCATGATTCAATTTATGATTCATAGTTCATGATTCATGATTCAATTCATAATTTATAATTCATGATTCATGATTCATTATTCAATTTATGATTCATGATTCAATTCATGATTCATGATTCATGATAAGATTCATGATTCATGATTCATGATTCAAATCATTATTCATGATTCATGAATCTAGATTCGATTCATGATTCATGATTCGTGATTCAATTCATGATTCATGATTCAATTCATGATTCATAATTCGATTCATGATTCATGATTCAATTCATCATTCATGATTAATGATTTAATTCATGATTCATGATTCATGATTCAATTCATAATTCAATTCATGATTCATGATTCATGATTCATGATTCAATTCATGTTTCATGATTCATGATTCAATTCATGATTCATGATTCATGATTCAATTCATAATTCAATTCATGGTTCATGATTCATGATTCATGATTCATGATTCAATTCATGATTCATGATTCATGATTCATGATTCTTGATTCAATTCATGATTCATGATTCATGATTCGATTCATGATTCATAATTCATGATTTATGATTCAATTCATGATTCAATTCATGATTCGATTCCTGATTCAATTCATGATTCATGATTCGATTTATGATTCATGATTTAATTCATGATTCGATTCCTAATTCAATTCATGATTCATGATTCAATTCATAATTCATGATTCATGATTCAATTCATAATTCATGATTCAATTCATAATTCAATTCATGATTTATGATTCAACTCACGATTCATGATTCGATTCTTGATTCTTGATTCATGATATATGATTCGATTCGTGATTCAATTCATGATTCATGATTCGATTTATGATTCATGATTTAATTCATGATTCGATTCCTGATTCAATTCATGATTCATGATTCAATTCATAATTCATGATTCATGATTCAATTCATGATTCATGATTCAATTCATAATTCAATTCATGATTTATGATTCAACTCATGATTCATGAGTTGATTTATGATTCATGATTCATGATTCAATGCATGACTTATGCTTCATGATTCATGATTCATGATTCAATTCATGACTTATGCTTCATGATTCATGATTCATGATTTAATTCATGATTCATGATTTAATTCATGATTCATGATTCAATTCATGATTCATGATTCATAATTCAATTCATGATTCATGATTCAATTCATGATTCAATTCATGATTCATGATTCATGATTCAATTTATGATTCATGATTCATGATTCAATTCATGATTCATGATTCGATTCATGATTCAATTCATGATTCATGATTCAATTCATAATTCATGATTCAATTCATGATTCATGATTTGATTAATGATTCATGATTCAATTCATAATTCATGATTCATGATTAAATTCATGATTAAATTCATGATTCATTTCATGATTCATGATTCAATTCATGATTCATGATTCATGATTCATGATTCATGATTTAATTCATTATTCGATTCCTGATTCAATTCATGATTCATGATTCAATTCATAATTCATGATTCATGATTCAATTCATGATTCATGATTCAATTCATAATTCAATTCATGATTTATGATTCAACTCATGATTCATGATTCGATTCATGATTCTTGATTCATGAATTAGGATTCGATTCGTGATTCATGATTCATGATTTGATTTATGATTCATGATTCATGATTCAATTCATGATTCATGCTTCATGATTCATGATTCATGATTTAATTCATGATTCATGATTCATGATTCAATTCATGATTCATGATTCATGATTCAATTCATGATTCATGATTCAATTCATGATTCAATTCATGATTCATGATTCATGATTCAATTCATGATTCATGATTTGATTCATGATTCAATTCATGATTCATGATTCAATTCATGATTCATGATTCAATTCATGATTCGATTCCTGATTAAATTCATGATTCATGATTTGATTTTTGATTCATGATTCATGATTCAATTCATGATTCATGATTCATTATTCATGATTCAATTCATGATTCATGATTCATGATTCAATTCATGATTCATAATTCATGATTCATGATTCAATTCATGATTCTTGATTCGATTCATGATTCAATTCATGATTCATGATTAAATTCATAATTCATGATTCGATTCATGATTCATGATTCAAATCATTATTCATGATCCATGATTCATGATTCAAGTCATGATTCATGATTCAATTCATGATTTAATTCATGATTCATGATTCAATTCATGATTCAATTCATGATTCATGATTCAATTCATTATTCATGATTCATGATTCATGATTCAAGTCATGATTCTTGATTCGATTCATGATTCAATTCATGATTCATGATTAAATTCATAATTCATGATTCGATTCATGATTCATGATTCAAATCATTATTCATGATCCATGATTCATGATTCAAGTCATGATTCATGATTCAATTCATGATTTAATTCATGATTCATGATTCAATTCATGATTCGATTCACTATTCATGATTCAATTCATTATTCATGATTCATGATTCATGATTCAAGTCATGATTCATGATTCAATTCATGATTTAATTCATGATTCATGATTCAACTCATGATTCGATTCCTGATTCAATTCATGATTCATGATTCGATTTATGATTCATGATTCATGATTCAATTCATGATTCATGATTCATGATTCAATTCATGATTCAACTCATGATTCATGATTCAATTCATGATTCATGATTCGATTCTTGATTCATGATTTAATTCATGATTCATGATTCATAATTCATGATTGGATTCATGATTCAACTCATGATTCATGATTCAATTCATGATTCATGATTCGATTCTTGATTCATGATTTAATTCATGATTCATGATTCATAATTCATGATTGGATTCATGATTCATGATTCATGAATCAATTTATGATTCGATTCCTGATTCAATTCATGATTCATGATTCGATTTATGATTCATGATTCATGATTCAATTCATGATTCATGATTCATAATTCAATTCATGATTCATGATTCAATTCATGATTCAATTCATGATTCGATTCATGATTCATGATTCATGAATCAATTCATGTTTCATGATTCATGATTCATGATTCAATTCATGATTTATGATTCAATTCATGATTCATGATTCATGATTCAATTCATGATTCAATTCATGATTTATGATTCATGATTCAATTTATGATTCATGATTCATGATTCATGATTCATGATTCAATTCATGATTCATGATTCAATTCATGATTCAATTCATGATTCATGATTCATGATTCAATTTATGATTCATAGTTCATGATTCAATTCATAATTTATAATTCATGATTCATGATTCATGATTCAATTCATGATTCATGATTCAATTCATGATTCATGATTCATGATAAGATTCATGATTGATGATTTATGATTCAATTTATGATTCATAGTTCATGATTCATGATTCAATTCATAATTTATAATTCATGATTCATGATTCATTATTCAATTTATGATTCATGATTCAATTCATGATTCATGATTCATGATAAGATTCATGATTCATGATTCATGATTCAAATCATTATTCATGATTCATGAATCTAGATTCGATTCATGATTCATGATTCGTGATTCAATTCATGATTCATGATTCAATTCATGATTCATAATTCGATTCATGATTCATGATTCAATTCATCATTCATGATTAATGATTTAATTCATGATTCATGATTCATTATTCAATTCATAATTCAATTCATGGTTCATGATTCATGATTCATGATTCATGATTCATGATTCAATTCATGATTCATAATTCATGATTCATGATTCTTGATTCAATTCATGATTCGTGATTCATGATTCGATTCATGATTCATAATTCATGATTTATGATTCAATTCATGATTCGATTCCTGATTCGATTCCTGATTCAATTCATGATTCATGATTCGATTTATGATTCATGATTTAATTCATGATTCGATTCCTAATTCAATTTATGATTCATGATTCAATTCATAATTCATGATTCATGATTCAATTCATAATTCATGATTCAATTCATAATTCAATTCATGATTTATGATTCAACTCACGATTCATGATTCGATTCTTGATTCTTGATTCATGATATATGATTCGATTCGTGATTCAATTCATGATTCATGATTCGATTTATGATTCATGATTTAATTCATGATTCGATTCCTGATTCAATTCATGATTCATGATTCAATTCATAATTCATGATTCATGATTCAATTCATGATTCATGATTCAATTCATAATTCAATTCATGATTTATGATTCAACTCATGATTCATGAGTTGATTTATGATTCATGATTCAATTCATGACTTATGCTTCATGATTCATGATTCAATTCATGACTTATGCTTCATGATTCATGATTCATGATTTAATTCATGATTCATGATTCAATTCATGATTCATAATTCAATTCATGATTCATGATTCAATTCATGATTCAATTCATGATTCATGATTCAATTTATGATTCATGATTCATGATTCATGATTCAATTCATGATTCATGATTCGATTCATGGTTCAATTCATGATTCATGATTCAATTCATAATTCATGATTCAATTCATGATTCATGATTTGATTAATGATTCATGATTCAATTCATAATTCATGATTCATGATTCAATTCATGATTAAATTCATGATTCATTTCATGATTCATGATTCAATTCATGATTCAATTTATGATTCATGATTCATGATTCATGATTCAATTCATGATTCATGATTCGATTCATGATTCAATTCATGATTCATGATTCATGATTCAATTCATGATTCATGATTCGATTCATGATTCAATTCATGATTCATGATTCAATTCATGATTCGATTCCTGATTAAATTCATGATTCATGATTTGATTTTTGATTCATGATTCATGATTCAATTCATGATTCATGATTCATTATTCATGATTCATGATTCAATTCATGATTCATGATTCAATTCATAATTCAATTCATGATTCATGATTCATGATTCAATTTATGATTCATAGTTCATGATTCAATTCATAATTTATAATTCATGATTCATGATTCATGATTCAATTCATGATTCATGATTCAATTCATGATTCATGATTCATGATAAGATTCATGATTGATGATTTATGATTCAATTTATGATTCATAGTTCATGATTCATGATTCAATTCATAATTTATAATTCATGATTCATGATTCATTATTCAATTTATGATTCATGATTCAATTCATGATTCATGATTCATGATAAGATTCATGATTCATGATTCATGATTCAAATCATTATTCATGATTCATGAATCTAGATTCGATTCATGATTCATGATTCGTGATTCAATTCATGATTCATGATTCAATTCATGATTCATAATTCGATTCATGATTCATGATTCAATTCATCATTCATGATTAATGATTTAATTCATGATTCATGATTCATGATTCAATTCATAATTCAATTCATGGTTCATGATTCATGATTCATGATTCATGATTCAATTCATGATTCATGATTCATGATTCTTGATTCAATTCATGATTCGTGATTCATGATTCGATTCATGATTCATAATTCATGATTTATGATTCAATTCATGATTCGATTCCTGATTCGATTCCTGATTCAATTCATGATTCATGATTCGATTTATGATTCATGATTTAATTCATGATTCGATTCCTAATTCAATTTATGATTCATGATTCAATTCATAATTCATGATTCATGATTCAATTCATAATTCATGATTCAATTCATAAATCAATTCATGATTTATGATTCAACTCACGATTCATGATTCGATTCTTGATTCTTGATTCATGATATATGATTCGATTCGTGATTCAATTCATGATTCATGATTCGATTTATGATTCATGATTTAATTCATGATTCGATTCCTGATTCAATTCATGATTCATGATTCAATTCATAATTCATGATTCATGATTCAATTCATGATTCATGATTCAATTCATAATTCAATTCATGATTTATGATTCAACTCATGATTCATGAGTTGATTTATGATTCATGATTCAATTCATGACTTATGCTTCATGATTCATGATTCAATTCATGACTTATGCTTCATGATTCATGATTCATGATTTAATTCATGATTCATGATTCAATTCATGATTCATAATTCAATTCATGATTCATGATTCAATTCATGATTGAATTCATGATTCATGATTCAATTTATGATTCATGATTCATGATTCATGATTCAATTCATGATTCATGATTCGATTCATGATTCAATTCATGATTCATGATTCAATTCATAATTCATGATTCAATTCATGATTCATGATTTGATTAATGATTCATGATTCAATTCATAATTCATGATTCATGATTCAATTCATGATTAAATTCATGATTCATTTCATGATTCATGATTCAATTCATGATTCAATTTATGATTCATGATTCATGATTCATGATTCAATTCATGATTCATGATTCGATTCATGATTCAATTCATGATTCATGATTCATGATTCAATTCATGATTCATGATTCGATTCATGATTCAATTCATGATTCATGATTCAATTCATGATTCGATTCCTGATTAAATTCATGATTCATGATTTGATTTTTGATTCATGATTCATGATTCAATTCATGATTCATGATTCATTATTCATGATTCAATTCATGATTCATGATTAAATTCATAATTCATGATTCGATTCATGATTCATGATTGATGATTCAATTCATTAATCATGATTCATGATTCATGATTCAAGTCATGATTCATGATTCAATTCATGATTTAATTCATGATTCATGATTCAATTCATGATTCAATTCCTGATTCAATTCATGATTCATGATTCGATTTATGATTCATGATTCATGATTCGATTTATGATTCATGATTCATGATTCAATTCATGATTCATGATTCAATTCATGATTCATGATTCATGATTCAATTCATGATTCAACTCATGATTCATGATTCAATTCATGATTCATGATTCGATTCTTGATTCATGAATCATGATTTAATTCATGATTCATGATTCATAATTCATTATTGGATTCATGATTCATGATTCATGAATCAATTTATGATTCGATTCCTGATTCAATTCATGATTCATGATTCGATTTATGATTCATGATTCATGATTCAATTCATGATTCATGATTCATAATTCAATTCATGATTCAATTCATGATTCGATTCATGTTTCATGAATCAATTCATGTTTCATGATTCATGATTCATGATTCAATTCATGATTTATGATTCGATTCATGATTCAATTCATGATTTATGATTCATGATTCAATTTATGATTCATGATTCATGATTCATGATTCATGATTCAATTCATGATTCATGATTCAATTCATGATTCAATTCATGATTCATGATTCATGATTCAATTCATGATTCATAGTTCATGATTCATGATTCAATTCATAATTTATAATTCATGATTCATGATTCATGATTCAATTCATGATTCATGATTCATGATAAGATTCATGATTCATGATTCATGATTCAATTTATGATTCATAGTTCATGATTCATGATTCAATTCATAATTTATAATTCATGATTCATGATTCATTATTTAATTTATGATTCATGATTCAATTCATGATTCATGATTCATGATAAGATTCATGATTCATGATTCATGATTCAAATCATTATTCATGATTCATGAATCTAGATTCGATTCATGATTCATGATTCGTGATTCAATTCATGATTCATGATTCAATTCATGATTCATGATTCGATTCATGATTCATGATTCAATTCATGATTCATGATTAATGATTTAATTCATGATTCATGATTCATGATTCAATTCATAATTCAATTCATGATTCATGATTCATGATTCATGATTCATGATTCAATTCATGTTTCATGATTCATGATTCAATTCATGATTCATGATTCATGATTCAATTCATAATTCAATTCATGGTTCATGATTCATGATTCAATTCATGATTCATTATTCATGATTCTTGATTCAATTCATGATTCATGATTCATGATTCGATTCATGATTCATAATTCATGATTTATGATTCAATTCATGATTCAATTCATGTTTCGATTCCTGATTCAATTCATGATTCATGATTCGATTTATGATTCATGATTTAATTCATGATTCGATTCCTAATTCAATTCATGATTCATGATTGAATTCATAATTCATGATTCAATTCATAATTCATGATTCAATTCATAATTCAATTCATGATTTATGATTCAACTCACGATTCATGATTCGATTCTTGATTCTTGATTCATGATATATGATTCGATTTGTGATTCAATTCATGATTCATGATTCGATTTATGATTCATGATTTAATTCATGATTCGATTCCTGATTCAATTCATGATTCATGATTCAATTCATAATTCATGATTCATGATTCAATTCATGATTCATGATTCAATTCATAATTCAATTCATGATTTATGATTCAACTCATGATTCATGAGTTGATTTATGATTCATGATTCATGATTCAATTCATGACTTATGCTTCATGATTCATGATTCATGATTTAATTCATGATTCATGATTCAATTCATGATTCATGATTCATAATTCAATTCATGATTCATGATTCAATTCATGATTCAATTCATGATTCATGATTCATGATTCAATTTATGATTTATGATTTATGATTCATGATTCAATTCATGATTCATGATTTGATTCATGATTCAATTCATGATTCATGATTCGATTCATGATTCATGATTCAATTCATAATTCATGATTCAATTCATGATTTATGATTCGATTAATGATTCATGATTCAATTCATGATTCATGATTCATGATTCAATTCATGATTAAATTCATGATTCATTTCATGATTCATGATTCAATTCATGATTCATGATTCATGATTCAATTCATGATTAAATTCATGATTCATTTCATGATTCATGATTCAATTCATGATTCGATTCATGATTTATTATTTAATTCATGATTCAATTCTTGATTCATGATTCGATTCATGATTCATGATTCAATTCATGATTCATGATTCATAATTCATGATTCGATTCATGATTCATGATTCTTGATTCAATTCATGATTCATGATTCATGATTCAATTCATGATTCATGATTCGATTCATGATTCGATTCATGTTTCATGAATCAATTCATGTTTCATGATTCATGATTCATGATTCAATTCATGATTTATGATTCGATTCATGATTCATGATTCATGATTCAATTCATGATTCAATTCATGATTTATGATTCATGATTCAATTTATGATTCATGATTCATGATTCATGATTCATGATTCAATTCATGATTCATGATTCAATTCATGATTCATGATTCAATTCATGATTCATAGTTCATGATTCATGATTCAATTCATAATTTATAATTCATGATTCATGATTCAATTCATGATTCATGATTCAATTCATGATTCATGATTCATGATAAGATTCATGATTCATGATTCATGATTCAATTTATGATTCATAGTTCATGATTCATGATTCAATTCATAATTTATAATTCATGATTCATGATTCATTATTCAATTTATGATTCATGATTCAATTCATGATTCATGATTCATGAAAAGATTCATGATTCATGATTCATGATTCAAATCATTATTCATGATTCATGAATCTAGATTCGATTCATGATTCATGATTCGTGATTCAATTCATGATTCATGATTCAATTCATGATTCGTGATTCAATTCATGATTCATGATTAATGATTTAATTCATGATTCATGATTCATGATTCAATTCATAATTCAATTCATGATTCATGATTCATGATTCAATTCATGTTTCATGATTCATGATTCAATTCATGATTCATGATTCATGATTGAATTCATAATTCAATTCATGGTTCATGATTCATGATTCATGATTCATGATTCATGATTCAATTCATGACTCAATTCATGATTCGATTCCTGATTCAATTCATGATTCATGATTCGATTTATGATTCATGATTTAATTCATGATTCGATTCCTAATTCAATTCATGATTCATGATTCAATTCATAATTCATGATTCAATTCATAATTCATGGATCAATTCATAATTCAATTCATGATTTATGATTCAACTCACAAATCATGATTCGATTCTTGATTCTTGATTCATGATATATGATTCGATTTGTGATTCAATTCATGATTCATGATTCGATTTATGATTCATGATTTAATTTATGATTCGATTCCTGATTCAATTCATGATTCATGATTCAATTCATAATTCATGATTCATGATTCAATTCATGATTCATGATTCAATTCATAATTCAATTCATGATTTATGATTCAACTCATGATTCATGAGTTGATTTATGATTCATGATTCATGATTCAATTCATGACTTATGCTTCATGATTCATGATTCATGATTCATGATTTAATTCATGATTCATGATTCAATTCATGATTCATGATTCATAATTCAATTCATGATTCATGATTCAATTCATGATTCAATTCATGATTCATGATTCATGATTCAATTTATGATTTATGATTTATGATTCATGATTCAATTCATGATTCATGATTCGATTCATGATTCAATTCATGATTCATGATTCGATTCATGATTCAATTCATGATTCATGATTCGATTCATGATTCATGATTCAATTCATAATTCATGATTCAATTCATGATTCATGATTCGATTAATGATTCATGATTCAATTCATGATTCATGATTCAATTCATGATTAAATTCATGATTCATTTCATGATTCATGATTCAATTCATGATTCATGATTCAATTCATGATTAAATTCATGATTCATTTCATGATTCATGATTCAATTCATGATTCGATTCATGATTTATTATTAAATTCATGATTCAATTCTTGATTCATGATTCGATTCATGATTCATGATTCAATTCATGATTCATGATTCATAATTCATGATTCGATTCATAATTCATGATTATTGATTCAATTCATGATTCATGATTCATGATTCAATTCATGATTCATGATTCGATTCATGATTCATGATTCATGATTCAATTCATGATTCATGAGTAAATTTATGATTCATGATTCATCATTCAATTCATGATTCATGATTTATGAATCATGATTCATGATTCAATTCATGATTCATAATTCAATTCATGATTCATAATTCATGATTCATGATTTAATTCATGATTCATGATTCATGATTCAATTCATGATTTATGATTCAATTTATGATTCATGATTCAATTCATGATTCGATTCCTGATTCAATTCATGATTCATGATTTGATTTATGATTCATGATTCATGATTCAATTCATGATTCATGATTCATGATTCATGATTCAATTCATGATTCATGATTCATGATTCAATTCATGATTCATGATTCATGATTCAATTCATGATTCATGATTCAATTCATGATTCAATTCATGATTCATGATTCATGATTCAATTTATGATTCATGATTTATGATTCAATTTATGATTCATGATTCAATTCATGATTCAATTCATGATTCATGATTCATGATTCAATTCATGATTTATGTTTCATGATTCAATTCATGATTAAATTCATGATTCATAATTCATGATTCAATTCATGATTCGATTCATGATTCAAATCATGATTCATGATTCAATTCATAATTCATAATTCATGATTCATGATTCAATTTATGATTTATGATTCATGATTCATGATTCATGATTCATGATTCAATTCATGATTCATGATTTAATTCATGATTAAATTTATGATTCATGATTCGATTCATGATTCATGATTCAATTCATGATTCATGATTCATGATTCGATTCATGATTCATGATTTAATTCATGATTCATGATTCATGATTCAATTCATGATTCATGATTCAATTCATGATTCATGATTCAATTCATGATTCATGATTCATGATTCATGATTCAATTCATGATTCATGATTTAATTCATGATTCATAATTCATGATTCATGATTCAATTCATGATTCATGATTCATGATTCAATTCATGATTTAACTCATGATTCATGATTCAATTCATGATTCATGATTCGATTCTTGATTCATGAATCATGATTTAATTCATGATTCATGATTCATAATTCATGATTGGATTCATGATTCATGATTCATGAATCAATTTATGATTCGATTCCTGATTCAATTCATGATTCATGATTCGATTTATGATTCATGATTCATGATTCAATTCATGATTTATGATTCGATTCATGATTCATGATTCATGATTCAATTCATGATTCAATTCATGATTTATGATTCATGATTCAATTTATGATTCATGATTCATGATTCATGATTCATGATTCAATTCATGATTCATGATTCAATTCATTATTCAATTCATGATTCATGATTCATGATTCAATTCATGATTCATAGTTCATGATTCATGATTCAATTCATAATTTATAATTCATGATTCATGATCCATGATTCAATTCATGATTCATGATTCAATTCATGAATCATGATTCATGATAAGATTCATGATTCATGATTCATGATTCAATTTATGATTCATAGTTCATGATTCATGATTCAATTCATAATTTATAATTCATGATTCATGATTCATTATTCAATTTATGATTCATGATTCAATTCATGATTCATGATTCATGATAAGATTCATGATTCATGATTCATGATTCAAATCATTATTCATGATTCATGAATCTAGATTCGATTCATGATTCATGATTCGTGATTCAATTCATGATTCATGATGCAATTCATGATTCATGATTCGATTCATGATTCATGATTCAATTCATGATTCATGATTAATGATTTAATTCATGATTCATGATTCATGATTCAATTCATAATTCAATTCATGATTCATGATTCATGATTCATGATTCAATTCATGTTTCATGATTCATGATTCAATTCATGATTCATGATTCATGATTCAATTCATAATTCAATTCATGGTTCATGATTCATGATTCATGATTCATGATTCATGATTCAATTCATGATTCATGATTCATGATTCTTGATTCAATTCATGATTCATGATTCATGATTCGATTCATGATTCATAATTCATGATTTATGATTCAATTCATGATTCAATTCATGATTCGATTCCTGATTCAATTCATGATTCATGATTCGATTTATGATTCATGATTTAATTCATGATTCGATTCCTAATTCAATTCATGATTCATGATTCAATTCATAATTCATGATTCAATTCATAATTCATGATTCAATTCATAATTCAATTCATGATTTATGATTCAACTCACGATTCATGATTCGATTCTTGATTCTTGATTCATGATATATGATTCGATTTGTGATTCAATTCATGATTCATGATTCGATTTATGATTCATGATTTAATTCATGATTCGATTCCTGATTCAATTCATGATTCATGATTCAATTCATAATTCATGATTCATGATTCAATTCATGATTCATGATTCAATTCATAATTCAATTCATGATTTATGATTCAACTCATGATTCATGAGTTGATTTATGATTCATTATTCATGATTCAATTCATGACTTATGCTTCATGATTCATGATTCATGATTTAATTCATGATTCATGATTCAATTCATGATTCATGATTCATAATTCAATTCATGATTCATGATTCAATTTATGATTTATGATTTATGATTCATGATTCAATTCATGATTCATGATTCGATTCATGATTCAATTCATGATTCATGATTCGATTCATGATTCATGATTCAATTCATAATTCATGATTCAATTCATGATTCATGATTCGATTAATGATTCATGATTCAATTCATGATTCATGATTCATGATTCAATTCATGATTAAATTCATGATTCATTTCATGATTCATGATTCAATTCATGATTCATGATTCATGATTCAATTCATGATTAAATTCATGATTCATTTCATGATTCATGATTCAATTCATGATTCGATTCATGATTTATTATTTAATTCATGATTCAATTCTTGATTCATGATTCGATTCATGATTCATGATTCAATTCATGATTCATGATTCATAATTCATGATTCGATTCATGATTCATGATTCTTGATTCAATTCATGATTCATGATTCATGATTCAATTCATGATTCATGATTCGATTCATGATTCGATTCATGTTTCATGAATCAATTCATGTTTCATGATTCATGATTCATGATTCAATTCATGATTTATGATTCGATTCATGATTCATGATTCATGATTCAATTCATGATTCAATTCATGATTTATGATTCATGATTCAATTTATGATTCATGATTCATGATTCATGATTCATGATTCAATTCATGATTCATGATTCAATTCATGATTCAATTCATGATTCATGATTCATGATTCAATTCATGATTCATAGTTCATGATTCATGATTCAATTCATAATTTATAATTCATGATTCATGATTCATGATTCAATTCATGATTCATGATTCAATTCATGATTCATGATTCATGATAAGATTCATGATTCATGATTCATGATTCAATTTATGATTCATAGTTCATGATTCATGATTCAATTCATAATTTATAATTCATGATTCATGATTCATTATTCAATTTATGATTCATGATTCAATTCATGATTCATGATTCATGATAAGATTCATGATTCATGATTCATGATTCAAATCATTATTCATGATTCATGAATCTAGATTCGATTCATGATTCATGATTCGTGATTCAATTCATGATTCATGATTCAATTCATGATTCATGATTCGTGATTCAATTCATGATTCATGATTAATGATTTAATTCATGATTCATGATTCATGATTCAATTCATAATTCAATTCATGATTCATGATTCATGATTCATGATTCATGATTCAATTCATGTTTCATGATTCATGATTCAATTCATGATTCATGATTCATGATTGAATTCATAATTCAATTCATGGTTCATGATTCATGATTCATGATTCATGATTCAATTCATGATTCATGATTCATGATTCTTGATTCAATTCATGATTCAATTCATGATTCGATTCCTGATTCAATTCATGATTCATGATTCGATTTATGATTCATGATTTAATTCATGATTCGATTCCTAATTCAATTCATGATTCATGATTCAATTCATAATTCATGATTCAATTCATAATTCATGATTCAATTCATAATTCAATTCATGATTTATGATTCAACTCACAAATCATGATTCGATTCTTGATTCTTGATTCATGATATATGATTCGATTTGTGATTCAATTCATGATTCATGATTCGATTTATGATTCATGATTTAATTCATGATTCGATTCCTGATTCAATTCATGATTCATGATTCAATTCATAATTCATGATTCATGATTCAATTCATGATTCATGATTCAATTCATGATTCATGATTCAATTCATAATTCAATTCATGATTTATGATTCAACTCATGATTCATGAGTTGATTTATGATTCATGATTCAATTCATGACTTATGATTCATGATTCATGATTCATGATTTAATTCATGATTCATGATTCAATTCATGATTCATGATTCATAATTCAATTCATGATTCATGATTCAATTCATGATTCAATTCATGATTCATGATTCATGATTCAATTTATGATTTATGATTTATGATTCATGATTCAATTCATGATTCATGATTCGATTCATGATTCAATTCATGATTCATGATTCGATTCATGATTCATGATTCAATTCATAATTCATGATTCAATTCATGATTCATGATTCGATTAATGATTCATGATTCAATTCATGATTCATGATTCATGATTCAATTCATGATTAAATTCATGATTCATTTCATGATTCATGATTCAATTCATGATTCATGATTC
The DNA here is from genome assembly GCA_036250195.1 of Mixophyes australis. Taxonomy (NCBI): domain Eukaryota; kingdom Metazoa; phylum Chordata; class Amphibia; order Anura; family Limnodynastidae; genus Mixophyes; species Mixophyes australis. The sequence goes on from JAVHZZ010000004.1 coordinate 261,707,313, forward strand.
ATGATTAAATTCATGATTAAATTCATGATTAAATTCATGATTCATTTCATGATTCATGATTCAATTCATGATTCGATTCATGATTTATTATTAAATTCATGATTCAATTCTTGATTCATGATTCGATTCATAATTCATGATTCAATTCATGATTCATGATTCATAATTCATGATTCGATTCATGATTCATGATTCTTGATTCAATTCATGATTCATGATTCATGATTCAATTCATGATTCATGATTCGATTCATGATTCATGATTCATGATTCAATTCATGATTCATGAGTAAATTTATGATTCATGATTCATGATTCAATTCATGATTCATGATTTATGAATCATGATTCATGATTCAATTCATGATTCATAATTCAATTCATGATTCATAATTCATGATTCATGATTTAATTCATGATTCATGATTCATGATTCAATTCATGATTTATGATTCAATTTATGATTCATGATTCAATTCATGATTCGATTCCTGATTCAATTCATGATTCATGATTTGATTTATGATTCATGATTCATGATTCAATTCATGATTCATGATTCATGATTCATGATTCAATTCATGATTCATGATTCATGATTCAATTCATGATTCATGATTCATGATTCAATTCATGATTCATGATTCAATTCATGATTCAATTCATGATTCATGATTCATGATTCAATTTATGATTCATGATTTATGATTCAATTTATGATTCATGATTCAATTCATGATTCAATTCATGATTCATGATTCATGATTCAATTCATGATTTATGTTTCATGATTCAATTCATGATTAAATTCATGATTCATAATTCATGATTCAATTCATGATTCGATTCATGATTCAAATCATGATTCATGATTCAATTCATAATTCATAATTCATGATTCATGATTCAATTCATGATTTATGATTCATGATTCATGATTCATGATTCAATTCATGATTCATGATTTAATTCATGATTAAATTCATGATTCATGATTCGATTCATGATTCATGATTCAATTCATGATTCATGATTCATGATTCGATTCATGATTCATGATTTAATTCATGATTCATGATTCATGATTCAATTCATGATTCATGATTCAATTCATGATTCATGATTCAATTCATGATTCATGATTCATGATTCATGATTCAATTCATGATTCATGATTTAATTCATGATTCATAATTCATGATTCATGATTCAATTCATGATTCATGATTCAATTCATGATTCAACTCATGATTCATGATTCAATTCATGATTCATGATTCGATTCTTGATTCATGAATCATGATTTAATTCATGATTCATGATTCATAATTCATGATTGGATTCATGATTCATGATTCATGAATCAATTTATGATTCGATTCCTGATTCAATTCATGATTCATGATTCGATTTATGATTCATGATTCATGATTCAATTCATGATTCATGATTCATAATTCAATTCATGATTCATGATTTAATTCATGATTCAATTCATGATTCGATTCATGATTCATGAATCAATTCATGTTTCATGATTCATGATTCATGATTCAATTCATGATTTATGATTCGATTCATGATTCATGATTCATGATTCAATTCATGATTCAATTCATGATTTATGATTCATGATTCAATTTATGATTCATGATTCATGATTCATGATTCATGATTCAATTCATGATTCATGATTCAATTCATGATTCAATTCATGATTCATGATTCATGATTCAATTCATGATTCATAGTTCATGATTCATGATTCAATTCATAATTTATAATTCATGATTCATGATTCATGATTCAATTCATGATTCATGATTCAATTCATGATTCATGATTCATGATAAGATTCATGATTCATGATTCATGATTCAATTTATGATTCATAGTTCATGATTCATGATTCAATTCATAATTTATAATTCATGATTCATGATTCATTATTCAATTTATGATTCATGATTCAATTCATGATTCATGATTCATGATAAGATTCATGATTCATGATTCATGATTCAAATCATTATTCATGATTCATGAATCTAGATTCGATTCATGATTCATGAATCTAGATTCGATTCATGATTCATGATTCGTGATTCAATTCATGATTCATGATTCAATTCATGATTCATGATTCGATTCATGATTCATGATTCAATTCATGATTCATGATTAATGATTTAATTCATGATTCATGATTCATGATTCAATTCATAATTCAATTCATGATTCATGATTCATGATTCATGATTCATGATTCAATTCATGTTTCATGATTCATGATTCAATTCATGATTCATGATTCATGATTCAATTCATAATTCAATTCATGGTTCATGATTCATGATTCATGATTCATGATTCATGATTCAATTCATGATTCATGATTCATGATTCTTGATTCAATTCATGATTCATGATTCATGATTCGATTCATGATTCATAATTCATGATTTATGATTCAATTCATGATTCAATTCATGATTCGATTCCTGATTCAATTCATGATTCATGATTCGATTTATGATTCATGATTTAATTCATGATTCGATTCCTAATTCAATTCATGATTCATGATTCAATTCATAATTCATGATTCAATTCATAATTCATGATTCAATTCATAATTCAATTCATGATTTATGATTCAACTCACGATTCATGATTCGATTCTTGATTCTTGATTCATGATATATGATTCGATTTGTGATTCAATTCATGATTCATGATTCGATTTATGATTCATGATTTAATTCATGATTCGATTCCTGATTCAATTCATGATTCATGATTCAATTCATAATTCATGATTCATGATTCAATTCATGATTCATGATACAATTCATAATTCAATTCATGATTTATGATTCAACTCATGATTCATGAGTTGATTTATGATTCATGATTCATGATTCAATTCATGACTTATGCTTCATGATTCATGATTCATGATTTAATTCATGATTCATGATTCAATTCATGATTCATGATTCATAATTCAATTCATGATTCATGATTCAATTCATGATTCAATTCATGATTTATGATTCATGATTCAATTTATGATTTATGATTTATGATTCATGATTCAATTCATGATTCATGATTCGATTCATGATTCAATTCATGATTCATGATTCGATTCATGATTCATGATTCAATTCATAATTCATGATTCAATTCATGATTCATGATTCGATTAATGATTCATGATTCAATTCATGATTCATGATTCATGATTCAATTCATGATTAAATTCATGATTCATTTCATGATTCATGATTCAATTCATGATTCATGATTCATGATTCAATTCATGATTCGATTCATGATTTATTATTTAATTCATGATTCAATTCTTGATTCATGATTCGATTCATGATTCATGATTCAATTCATGATTCATGATTCATAATTCATGATTCGATTCATGATTCATGATTCTTGATTCAATTCATGATTCATGATTCATGATTCAATTCATGATTCATGATTCGATTCATGATTCATGATTCATGATTCAATTCATGATTCATGAGTAAATTTATGATTCATGATTCATGATTCAATTCATGATTCATGATTTATGAATCATGATTCATGATTCAATTCATGATTCATAATTCAATTCATGATTCATAATTCATGATTCATGATTTAATTCATGATTTATGATTCAATTTATGATTCATGATTCAATTCATGATTCGATTCATGATTCAATTCATGATTCGATTCCTGATTCAATTCATGATTCATGATTTGATTTATGATTCATGATTCATGATTCAATTCATGATTCATGATTCATGATTCAATTCATGATTCATGATTCATGATTCAATTCATGATTCATGATTCAATTCATGATTCAATTCATGATTCATGATTCATGATTCAATTTATGATTCATGATTTATGATTCAATTTATGATTCATGATTGAATTCATGATTCAATTCATGATTCATGATTCAATTCATGATTTATGTTTCATGATTCAATTCATGATTAAATTCATGATTCAATTCATGATTCGATTCATGATTCAAATCACGATTAATGATTCAATTCATAATTCATAATTCATGATTCATGATTCAATTCATGATTTATGATTCATGATTCATGATTCATGATTCAATTCATGATTCATGATTTAATTCATGATTAAATTCTTGATTCATGATTCGATTCATGATTCATGATTCAATTCATGATTCATGATTCATGATTCGATTCATGATTCATGATTTAATTCATGATTCATGATTCATGATTCAATTCATGATTCATGATTCAATTCATGATTCATGATTCAATTTATGATTCATGATTCATGATTCATGATTCAATTCATGAATCATGATTTAATTCATGATTCATAATTCATGATTCATGATTCAATTCATGATTCATGATTCATTATTCATAATTCATGATTAAATTCATGATTAAATTCATGATTCATAATTCATGATTCATGATTCAATTCATGATTCATGATTCATGATTCATGATTCAATTCATGAAATCATAATTCATGATTCATGATTCAATTCATGATTTATTATTCATGATTCATGATTCAATTCATGATTCATGATTCAATTCATGATTCAAGATTCAAATCATGATTCAATTCATGATTCAATTCATGATTCATGATTTAATTCTTGATTCAATTCATGATTCATGATTCAATTTATGATTCATGATTCATGATTTATGATTCAATTCATGATTCATGATTCAATTCATGATTCGATTCCTGATTCAATTCATGATTCATGATTCAAATCATGATTCAATTCATGATTCAATTCATGATTCATGATTTAATTCTTGATTCAATTCATGATTTATGATTCAATTTATGATTCATGATTCATGATTCATGATTCAATTCATGATTCATGATTCATAATTCATGATTCGATTCATGATTCATAATTCATGATTCATGAAACAATTCATGATTCGATTCCTGATTTAATTAATGATTCATGATTCGATTTATGATTCATAATTCATGATTCAATTCATGATTCATGATTCATGATTCAATTCATGATTCATGATTCAATTCATGATTCAATTCATGATTCAATTCATGATTCAATTCATGATTCATGATTCATGATTCATTTCATGATTCATGATTCATGATTCAATTCATGATTCAATTCATGATTCATGATTCATGATTCAATTTATGATTCATAATTCATAATTCATGATTCAATTCATAATTTTTATAATTCATGATTCATGATTCAATTCATGATTTATGATTCAATTCATGATTCATGATTCAATTCATGATTCATGATTCGAGTCATAATTCATTATTCATGATTCAAATCATGATTCATGATTCATGATTCATGATTCATGATTCATGATTCAATTCATGATTCATGATTCAATTCATGATTCATAATTCAATTCATGATTCATGATTCGAGTCATGATTCATTATTCATGATTCAAATCATGATTCATGATTCATGATTCATGATTCGATTCATGATTCATGATTCATGATTCAATTCATGATTCATAATTCATGATTCATGATTCAATTCATGATTTATGATTCGATTTATGATTCATGATTTAATTAATGATTCATGATTCATGATTCAATTCATGATTCATGATTCAATTCATGATTCATGATTCATGATTCGATTCATGATTCATGATTCATGATTCAATTCATGATTCATAATTCATGATTCATGATTCAATTCATGATTTATGATTCGATTTATGATTCATGATTTAATTAATGATTCATGATTCATGATTCAATTCATGATTCATGATTCAATTCATGATTCATGATTCATGATTCAATTTATGATTCATGATTCATGATTCAATTTATGATTCATGATTCAATTCATGATTTAATTCATGATTCATGATTCATGATTCAATTCATGATTTATGTTTCATGATTCAATTCATGATTAAATTCATGATTCATGATTCATGATTCAATTCATGATTCGTAATTCATGATTCATGATTCAATTCATGATTCATGATTCATGATTCATGATTCAATTCATGAAATCATAATTCATGATTCATGATTCAATTCATGATTTATTATTCATGATTCATGATTCAATTCATGATTCATGATTCAATTCATGATTCAAGATTCAAATCATGATTCAATTCATGATTCAATTCATGATTCATGATTTAATTCTTGATTCAATTCATGATTCATGATTCAATTTATGATTCATGATTCATGATTTATGATTCAATTCATGATTCATGATTCAATTCATGATTCGATTCCTGATTCAATTCATGATTCATGATTCAAATCATGATTCAATTCATGATTCAATTCATGATTCAATTCATGATTCATGATTTAATTCTTGATTCAATTCATGATTTATGATTCAATTTATGATTCATGATTCATGATTTATGATTCAATTCATGATTCATGATTTAATTCTTGATTCAATTCATGATTTATGATTCAATTTATGATTCATGATTCATGATTTATGATTCAATTCATGATTCATGATTCAATTCATGATTCGATTCCTGATTCAATTCATGATTCAATTCATGATTCATGATTCGATTTATGATTCATGATTCATGATTCAATTCATGATTCAACTCATGATTCAATTCATGATTCATGATTCATGATTCAATTCATGATTCAACTCATGATTCAATTCATGACTCATGATTCGATTCATGATTAAAGATTCAATTCATGATTCATGATTCATAATTCATGATTCGATTCATGATTCATAATTCATGATTCATGAAACAATTCATGATTCGATTCCTGATTCAATTAATGATTCATGATTCGATTTATGATTCATAATTCATGATTCAATTCATGATTCATGATTCATGATTCAATTCATGATTCATGATTCAATTCATGATTCAATTCATGATTCAATTCATGATTCAATTCATGATTCATGATTCATGATTCATTTCATGATTCATGATTCATGATTCAATTCATGATTCAATTCATGATTCATGATTCATGATTCAATTTATGATTCATAATTCATAATTCATGATTCAATTCATAATTTTTATAATTCATGATTCATGATTCAATTCATGATTTATGATTCAATTCATGATTCATGATTCAATTCATGATTCATGATTCGAGTCATAATTCATTATTCATGATTCAAATCATGATTCATGATTCATGATTCATGATTCATGATTCATGATTCAATTCATGATTCATGATTCAATTCATGATTCATAATTCAATTCATGATTCATGATTCGAGTCATGATTCATTATTCATGATTCAAATCATGATTCATGATTCATGATTCGATTCATGATTCATGATTCATGATTCAATTCATGATTCATAATTCATGATTCATGATTCAATTCATGATTTATGATTCGATTTATGATTCATGATTTAATTAATGATTCATGATTCATGATTCAATTCATGATTCATGATTCAATTCATGATTCATAATTCATGATTCATGATTCAATTCATGATTTATGATTCGATTCATGATTCATGATTCAATTAATGATTCATGATTCATGATTCAATTCATGATTCATGATTCATGATTCAATTCATGATTCATGATTCATGATTCAATTCATGATTCATGATTCATGATTCAATTCATAATTCATGATTAATGAATCATGATTCATGATTCAATTCATGATTCATGATTCATGATTCAATTCATGATTCATAATTCATGATTCATGATTCAATTCATGATTCTTGATTCGATTCATGATTCATGATTCAATTCATGATTCATGATTCAATTCATGATTCATGATTCGATTCATGATTCATGATTCATGATTCAATTCATGATTCATGATTCAATTCATGATTCATGATTCAATTCATGATTCAATTCATGATTCATGATTCATGATTCAATTTATGATTCATGATTCATGATTCAATTTATGATTCATGATTCAATTCATGATTTAATTCATGATTCATGATTCATGATTCAATTCATGATTTATGTTTCATGATTCAATTCATGATTAAATTCATGATTCATGATTCATGATTCAATTCATGATTCGATTCATGATTCAAATCATGATTCATGATTCATGATTCATGATTCAATTCATGATTTATGATTCATGATTCATGATTCATGATTCAATTCATGATTCATGATTTAATTCATGATTAAATTCATGATTCATGATTCAATTCATGATTCATGATTCAATTCATGATTCGTGATTCATGATTCGATTCATGATTCATGATTCAATTCATGATTCATGATTCATGATTCAATTCATGATTCATGATTCATGATTCAATTCATGATTCATGATTCATGATTCAATTCATGATTCATGATTTAATTCATGATTCATAATTCATGATTCATGATTCAATTCATGATTCATGATTCATGATTCATAATTCATGATTAAATTCATGATTCAATTCATGATTCATAATTCATGATTCATGATTCAATTCATGAAATCATAATTCATGATTCATGATTCAATTCATGATTCATTATTCATGATTCATGATTCAATTCATGATTCATGATTCAATTCATGATTCAAGATTCAAATCATGATTCAATTCATGATTCAATTCATGATTCAATTCATGATTCATGATTTAATTCTTTATTCAATTCATGATTCATGATTCAATTTATGATTCATGATTCATGATTTATGATTCAATTCATGATTCATGATTCAATTCATGATTCGATTCCTGATTCAATTCATGATTCATGATTCAAATCATGATTCAATTCATGATTCAATTCATGATTCAATTCATGATTCATGATTTAATTCTTGATTCAATTCATGATTTATAATTCAATTTATGATTCATGATTCATGATTTATGATTCAATTCATGATTCATGATTCAATTCATGATTTAATTCATGATTCATGATTCATGATTCAATTCATGATTTATGTTTCATGATTCAATTCATGATTAAATTCATGATTCATGATTCATGATTCAATTCATGATTTATGATTCATGATTCATGATTCATGATTCAATTCATGATTCATGATTCATGATTCAATTCATGATTCATGATTCATGATTCAATTCATGATTCATGATTCATGATTCAATTCATGATTCATGATTTAATTCATGATTCATAATTCATGATTCATGATTCAATTCATGATTCATGATTCATGATTCATAATTCATGATTAAATTCATGATTCAATTCATGATTCATAATTCATGATTCATGATTCAATTCATGAAATCATAATTCATGATTCATGATTCAATTCATGATTCATTATTCATGATTCATGATTCAATTCATGATTCATGATTCAATTCATGATTCAAGATTCAAATCATGATTCAATTCATGATTCAATTCATGATTCAATTCATGATTCATGATTTAATTCTTTATTTAATTCATGATTCATGATTCAATTTATGATTCATGATTCATGATTTATGATTCAATTCATGATTCATGATTCAATTTATGATTCGATTCCTGATTCAATTCATGATTCATGATTTAAATCATGATTCAATTCATGATTCAATTCATGATTCAATTCATGATTCATGATTTAATTCTTGATTCAATTCATGATTTATAATTCAATTTATGATTCATGATTCATGATTTATGATTCAATTCATGATTCATGATTCAATTCATGATTCGATTCCTGATTCAATTCATGATTCATGATTCGATTTATGATTCATGATTCATAATTCAATTCATGATTCATGATTCGATTTATGATTCATGATTCATGATTCAATTCATGATTCAACTCATGATTCAATTCATGATTCATGATTCATGATTCATGATTCATGATTCAATTCATGATTCAACTCATGATTCAATTCATGACTCATGATTCGATTCATGATTCATGATTCATGATTCAATTCATGATTCATGATTCATAATTCATGATTCGATTCATGATTCAATTCATGATTCATGATTCGATTTATGATTCATAATTCATGATTCAATTCATGATTCATGATTTAATTCATGATTCAATTCATGATTCATGATTCATGATTCATTTCATGATTCATGATTCATGATTCGATTCATGATTCATGATTCATGATTCAATTTATGATTCATGAAACAATTCATTATTCGATTCCTGATTCAATTAATGATTCATGATTCGATTTATGATTCATAATTCATGATTAAATTCATGATTCATGATTCAATTCATGATTCAATTCATGATTCAATTCATGATTCATGATTCATGATTCATTTCATGATTCATGATTCATGATTCAATTCATGATTCATGATTCATGATTCAATTTATGATTCATAATTCATAATTCATGATTCAATTCATAATTTATAATTCATGATTCATGATTCATGATTCAATTCATGATTTATGATTCAATTCATGATTCATGATTCAATTCATGATTCATGATTCGAGTCATAATTCATTATTCATGATTCAAATCATGATTCATGATTCAATTCATGATTCATGATTCATGATTCAATTCATGATTCATAATTCAATTCATGATTCATGATTCATGATTCGAGTCATGATTCATTATTCATGATTCAAATCATGATTCATGATTCATGATTCGATTCATGATTCATGATTCATGATTCAATTCATGATTCATAATTCATGATTCATGATTCAATTCATGATTTATGATTCGATTCATGATTCATGATTCAATTAATGATTCATGATTCATGATTCAATTCATGATTCATGATTCAATTCATGATTCATGATTCAATTCATGATTCATAATTCATGATTCAATTCACGATTTATGATTCGATTCATGATTCATGATTCAATTAATGATTCATGATTCATGATTCAATTCATGATTCATGATTCATGATTCAATTCATGATTCATGATTCAATTTATGAATCATGATTCATGATTCAATTTATGATTCATGATTCATGATTCAATTCATGATTCATAATTCATGATTCATGATTCAATTCATGATTCTTGATTCGATTCATGATTCATGATTCAATTCATGATTCATGATTCAATTCATGATTCATGATTCAATTCATGATTCATGATTCAATTCATGATTCATGATTCAATTCATGATTCATGATTCATGATTCAATTTATGATTCATGATTCAATTTATGATTCATGATTCAAATCATGATTTAATTCATGATTCATGATTCATGATTCAATTCATGATTTATGTTTCATGATTCAATTCATGATTAAATTCATGATTCATGATTCATGATTCAATTCATGATTCGATTCATGATTCAAATCATGATTCATGATTCATGATTCAATTCATAATTCATGATTCATGATTCAATTCATGATTTATGATTCATGATTCATGATTCATGATTAAATTCATGATTCATGATTTAATTCATGATTAAATTCATGATTTGATTCATGATTCATGATTCAATTCATGATTCATGATTCGACTCATGATTCATGATTCATGAATCAATTCATGATTCGTGATTCAATTCATGATTCATGATTCATGATTCAATTCATGATTCATGATTCATGATTCAATTCATGATTCATGATTTAATTCATGATTCATAATTCATGATTCATGATTCAATTCATGATTCATGATTCATGATTCATAATTCATGATTAAATTCATGATTCAATTCATGATTCATAATTCATGATTCATGATTCAATTCATGAAATCATAATTCATGATTCATGATTCAATTCATGATTCATTATTCATGATTCATGATTCAATTCATGATTCATGATTCAATTCATGATTCAAGATTCAAATCATGATTCAATTCATGATTCAATTCATTATTCAATTCATGATTCATGATTTAATTCTTTATTCAATTCATGATTCATGATTCAATTTATGATTCATGATTCATGATTTATGATTCAATTCATGATTCATGATTCAATTCATGATTCGATTCCTGATTCAATTCATGATTCATGATTCAAATCATGATTCAATTCTAGATTCAATTTATGATTCATGATTTAATTCTTGATTCAATTCATGATTTATAATTCAATTTATGATTCATGATTCATGATTTATGATTCAATTCATGATTCATGATTCAATTCATGATTCGATTCCTGATTCAATTCATGATTCATGATTCGATTTATGATTCATGATTCATAATTCAATTTATGATTCATGATTCATGATTTATGATTCAATTCATGATTCATGATTCAATTCATGATTCGATTCCTGATTCAATTCATGATTCATGATTCGATTTATGATTCATGATTCATAATTCAATTTATGATTCATGATTCATGATTCAATTCATGATTCAACTCATGATTCATGATTCAATTCATGATTCATGATTCGATTCATGATTCATGATTCATGATAAGATTCATGATTCATGATTCATGATTCAATTTATGATTCATAGTTCATGATTCATGATTCAATTCATAATTTATAATTCATGATTCATGATTCATTATTCAATTTATGATTCATGATTCAATTCATGATTCATGATTCATGATAAGATTCATGATTCATGATTCATGATTCAAATCATTATTCATGATTCATGAATCTAGATTCGATTCATGATTCATGATTCGTGATTCAATTCATGATTCATGATTCGTGATTCAATTCATGATTCATGATTCAATTCATGATTCATGATTCGATTCATGATTCATGATTCAATTCATGATTCATGATTAATGATTTAATTCATGATTCATGATTCATGATTCAATTCATAATTCAATTCATGATTCATGATTCATGATTCATGATTCATGATTCCATTCATGTTTCATGATTCATGATTCAATTCATGATTCATGATTCAATTCATGATTTAATTCATGATTCATGATTCAATTCATGATTCGATTCCTGATTCAATTCATGATTCATGATTCGATTTATGATTCATGATTCATGATTCGATTTATGATTCACTATTCATGATTCAATTCATGATTCATGATTCATGATTCAATTCATGATTCAACTCATGATTCATGATTCAATTCATGATTCATGATTCGATTCTTGATTCATGATTCATGATTTAATTCATGATTCGTGATTCATAATTCATGATTGGATTCATGATTCATGATTCATGAATATATTTATGATTCAATTCCTGATTCAATTCATGATTCATGATTCAATTTATGATTCATGATTCATAATTCAATTCATGATTCATGATTTAATTCATGATTCAATTCATGATTCGATTCATGATTCATGAATCAATTCATGTTCCATGATTCATGATTCATGATTCAATTCATGATTTATGATTCGATTCATGATTCATGATTCATGATTCAATTCATGATTCAATTCATGATTTATGATTCATGATTCAATTTATGATTCATGATTCATGATTCATGATTCAATTCATGATTCATGATTCAATTCATGATTCAATTCATGATTCATGATTCATGATTCAATTCATGATTCATAGTTCATGATTCATGATTCAATTCATAATTTATAATTCATGATTCATGATTCAATTCATGATTCATGATTCAATTCATGATTCATGATTCAATTCATGATTCATGATTCATGATAAGATTCATGATTCATGATTCATGATTCAAATCATTATTCATGATTCGATTTATGATTCATGATTTAATTCATGATTTGATTCCTAATTCATTTCATGATTCATGATTCAATTCATAATCCATGATTCATGATTCAATTCATAATTCATGATTCAATTCATAATTCAATTCATGATTTATGATTCAACTCACGATTCATGATTCGATTCTTGATTCTTGATTCATGATATATGATTTGATTCGTGATTCAATTCATGATTCATGACTCGATTTATGATTCAAGATTTAATTCATGATTCGATTCCTGATTCAATTCATGATTCAATTCATAATTCATGATTCATGATTCAATTCATGATTCATGATTCAATTCATAATTCAATTCATGATTTATGATTCAACTCATGATTCATGAGTTGATTTATGATTCATGATTCATGATTCAATTCATGACTTATGCTTCATGATTCATGATTCAATTCATGATTCATGATTCAATTCATAATTCAATTCTTGATTTATGATTCAACTCATGATTCATGAGTTGATTTATGTTTCATGATTCATGATTCAATTCATGATTCATGATTCATGATTCAATTCATAATTCAATTCATGGTTCATGATTCATGATTCATGATTCATGATTCATGATTCAATTCATGATTCATGATTCATAATTCAATTCATGATTCATGATTCAATTCATGATTCAATTCATGATTCATGATTCAATTTATGATTCATGATTCATGATTCATGATTCGATTCATGATTCAATTCATGATTCATGATTCAATTCATAATTCATGATTCAATTCATGATTCATGATTCGATTAATGATTCATGATTCAATTCATGATTCATGATTCATGATTCAATTCATGATTAAATTCATGATTCATTTCATGATTCATGATTCAATTCATGATTCAATTTATGATTCATGATTCATGATTCATGATTCAATTCATGATTCATGATTCGATTCATGATTCAATTCATGATTCATGATTCATGATTCAATTCATGATTCATGATTCGATTCATGATTCAATTCATAATTCATGATTCAATTCATGATTCGATTCCTGATTAAATTCATGATTCATGATTTGATTTTTGATTCATGATTCATGATTCGATTCATGATTCATGATTCATTATTCATGATTCAATTCATGATTCATGATTCATGATTCAATTCATGATTCATAATTCATGATTCATGATTCATGATTCAATTCCTGATTCTTGATTCGATTCATGATTCAATTCATGATTCATGATTAAATTCATAATTCATGATTCGATTCATGATTCATGATTCATGATTCAATTCATTAATCATGATTCATGATTCATGATTCAAGTCATGATTCATGATTCAATTCATGATTTAATTCATGATTCATGATTCAATTCATGATTCGATTCCTGATTCAATTCATGATTCATGATTCGATTTATGATTCATGATTCATGATTCGATTTATGATTCACTATTCATGATTCAATTCATGATTCATGATTCATGATTCAATTCATGATTCAACTCATGATTCATGATTCAATTCATGATTCATGATTCGATTCTTGATTCATGATTCATGATTTAATTCATGATTCGTGATTCATAATTCATGATTGGATTCATGATTCATGATTCATGATTCATGAATATATTTATGATTCGATTCCTGATTCAATTCATGATTCATGATTCAATTTATGATTCATGATTCATAATTCAATTCATGATTCATGATTTAATTCATGATTCAATTCATGATTCGATTCATGATTCATGAATCAATTCATGTTCCATGATTCATGATTCATGATTCAATTCATGATTTATGATTCGATTCATGATTCATGATTCATGATTCAATTCATGATTCAATTCATGATTTATGATTCATGATTCAATTTATGATTCATGATTCATGATTCATGATTCAATTCATGATTCATGATTCAATTCATGATTCAATTCATGATTCATGATTCATGATTCAATTCATAATTTATAATTCATGATTCATGATTCAATTCATGATTCATGATTCAATTCATGATTCATGATTCAATTCATGATTCATGATTCATGATAAGATTCATGATTCATGATTCATGATTCAAATCATTATTCATGATTCATGAATCTAGATTCGATTCATGATTCATGATTCGTGATTCAATTCATGATTCATGATTCAATTCATGATTCATGATTCGATTCATGATTCATGATTCAATTCATGATTCATGATTAATGATTTAATTCATGATTCATGATTCATGATTCAATTCATAATTCAATTCATGATTCATGATTCATGATTCAATTCATGTTTCATGATTCATGATTCAATTCATGATTCATGATTCATGATTCAATTCATAATTCAATTCATGGTTCATGATTCATGATTCATGATTCATGATTCATGATTCTTGATTCAATTCATGATTCATGATTCATGATTCGATTCATGATTCATAATTCATGATTTATGATTCAATTCATGATTCAATTCATGATTCGATTCCTGATTCAATTCATGATTCATGATTCGATTTATGATTCATGATTTAATTCATGATTCGATTCCTAATTCAATTCATGATTCATGATTCAATTCATAATTCATGATTCATGATTCAATTCATAATTCATGATTCAATTCATAATTCAATTCATGATTTATGATTCAACTCACATTTCATGATTCGATTCTTGATTCTTGATTCATGATATATGATTCGATTA
Source organism: Mixophyes australis (assembly GCA_036250195.1). Classification (NCBI taxonomy): domain Eukaryota; kingdom Metazoa; phylum Chordata; class Amphibia; order Anura; family Limnodynastidae; genus Mixophyes; species Mixophyes australis. Next base: position 261,723,806 of record JAVHZZ010000004.1, read on the forward strand.
GTGATTCAATTCATGATTCATGATTCGATTTATGATTCATGATTTAATTCATGATTCGATTCCTGATTCAATTCATGATTCATGATTCAATTCATAATTCATGATTCATGATTCAATTCATGATTCATGATTCAATTCATGATTCAATTCATGATTCATGATTCATGATTCAATTCATGACTTATGCTTCATGATTCATGATTCATGATTTAATTCATGATTCATGATTCAATTCATGATTCATGATTCATAAATCAATTCATGATTCATGATTCAATTCATGATTCAATTCATGATTCAATTCATGATTCATGATTCATGATTCAATTTATGATTCATGATTTATGATTCATGATTCAATTCATGATTCATGATTCGATTCATGATTCAATTCATGATTCATGATTCGATTCATGATTCATGATTCAATTCATAATTCATGATTCAATTCATGATTCATGATTCGATTAATGATTCATGATTCAATTCATGATTCATGATTCAATTCATGATTAAATTCATGATTCATTTCATGATTCATGATTCAATTCATGATTCAATTCATGATTCATGATTAGATTCATGATTCAAGATTCATGATTCAATTCTTGATTCATGATTCATGATTCATGATTCGATTCATGATTTATGATTTAATTCATGATTCAATTCATGATTCATGATTCGATTCATGATTCATGATTCAATTCATGATTCATGATTCATAATTCATGATTCGATTCATGATTCTTGATTCAATTCATGATTCATGATTCAATTCATGATTCATGATTCGATTCATGATTCATGATTCATGATTCATGATTCAATTCATGATTCATGAGTAAATTTATGATTCATAATTCATGATTCATGATTCAATTCATGATTCATGATTTATGAATCATGATTCATGATTCAATTCATGAGTCATAATTCAATTCATGATTCATAATTCATGATTCATGATTTAATTCATGATTCATGATTCATGATTCAATTCATGATTTATGATTCAATTCATGATTCATGATTCAATTCATGATTCATGATTCATGATTCAATTCATGATTCATGATTCATGATTCAATTCATGATTCATGATTCAATTCATGATTCAATTCATGATTCATGATTCATGATTCAATTTATGATTCATGATTCATGATTCAATTTATGATTCATGATTCAATTCATGATTCAATTCATGATTCATGATTCAATTCATGATTTATGTTTCATGATTCAATTCATGATTAAATTCATGATTCATAATTCATGATTCAATTCATGATTCGATTCATGATTCAAATCATGATTCATGATTCAATTCAAAATTCATAATTCATGATTCATGATTCAATTCATGATTTATGATTCATGATTCATGATTCATGATTCAATTCATGATTCATGATTTAATTCATGATTAAATTCATGATTCATGATTCGATTCATGATTCATGATTCAATTCATGATTCATGATTCATGATTCGATTCATGATTCATGATTTAATTCATGATTCATGATTCATGATTCAATTCATGATTCATGATTCAATTCATGATTCATGATTCAATTCATGATTCATGATTCATGATTCATGATTCAATTCATGATTCATGATTTAATTCATGATTCATAATTCATGATTCATGATTCAATTCATGATTCATGATTGATGATTCATAATTCATGATTAAATTCATGATTCAATTCATGATTCATAATTCATGATTCATGATTCATGATTCATGATTTAATTCATGAAATCATAATTCATGATTCATGATTCAATTCATGATTCATTATTCATGATTCATGATTCAATTCATGATTCATGATTCAATTCATGATTCAAGATTCAAATCATGATTCAATTCATGATTCAATTCATGATTCAATTCATGATTCATGATTTAATTCTTGATTCAATTCATGATTCATGATTCAATTTATGATTCATGATTCATGATTTATGATTCAATTCATGATTCATGATTCAATTCATGATTCGATTCCTGATTCAATTCATGATTCATGATTCAAATCATGATTCAATTCATGATTCAATTCATGATTCATGATTTAATTCTTGATTCAATTCATGATTTATGATTCAATTTATGATTCATGATTCATGATTTATGATTCAATTCATGATTCATGATTCAATTCATGATTCGATTCCTGATTCAATTCATGATTCATGATTCGATTTATGATTCATGATTTAATTCATGATTCGATTCCTAATTCAATTCATGATTCATGATTCAATTCATAATTCATGATTCATGATTCAATTCATAATTCATGATTCAATTCATAATTCAATTCATGATTTATGATTCAACTCACATTTCATGATTCGATTCTTGATTCTTGATTCATGATATATGATTCGATTAGTGATTCAATTCATGATTCATGATTCGATTTATGATTCATGATTTAATTCATGATTCGATTCCTGATTCAATTCATGATTCATGATTCAATTCATAATTCATGATTCATGATTCAATTCATGATTCATGATTCAATTCATGATTCAATTCATGATTCATGATTCATGATTCAATTCATGACTTATGCTTCATGATTCATGATTCATGATTTAATTCATGATTCATGATTCAATTCATGATTCATGATTCATAAATCAATTCATGATTCATGATTCAATTCATGATTCAATTCATGATTCAATTCATGATTCATGATTCATGATTCAATTTATGATTCATGATTTATGATTCATGATTCAATTCATGATTCATGATTCGATTCATGATTCAATTCATGATTCATGATTCGATTCATGATTCATGATTCAATTCATAATTCATGATTCAATTCATGATTCATGATTCGATTAATGATTCATGATTCAATTCATGATTCATGATTCAATTCATGATTAAATTCATGATTCATTTCATGATTCATGATTCAATTCATGATTCAATTCATGATTCATGATTAGATTCATGATTCAAGATTCATGATTCAATTCTTGATTCATGATTCATGATTCATGATTCGATTCATGATTTATGATTTAATTCATGATTCAATTCATGATTCATGATTCGATTCATGATTCATGATTCAATTCATGATTCATGATTCATAATTCATGATTCGATTCATGATTCTTGATTCAATTCATGATTCATGATTCAATTCATGATTCATGATTCGATTCATGATTCATGATTCATGATTCATGATTCAATTCATGATTCATGAGTAAATTTATGATTCATAATTCATGATTCATGATTCAATTCATGATTCATGATTTATGAATCATGATTCATGATTCAATTCATGAGTCATAATTCAATTCATGATTCATAATTCATGATTCATGATTTAATTCATGATTCATGATTCATGATTCAATTCATGATTTATGATTCAATTCATGATTCATGATTCAATTCATGATTCATGATTCATGATTCAATTCATGATTCATGATTCATGATTCAATTCATGATTCATGATTCAATTCATGATTCAATTCATGATTCATGATTCATGATTCAATTTATGATTCATGATTCATGATTCAATTTATGATTCATGATTCAATTCATGATTCAATTCATGATTCATGATTCAATTCATGATTTATGTTTCATGATTCAATTCATGATTAAATTCATGATTCATAATTCATGATTCAATTCATGATTCGATTCATGATTCAAATCATGATTCATGATTCAATTCAAAATTCATAATTCATGATTCATGATTCAATTCATGATTTATGATTCATGATTCATGATTCATGATTCAATTCATGATTCATGATTTAATTCATGATTAAATTCATGATTCATGATTCGATTCATGATTCATGATTCAATTCATGATTCATGATTCATGATTCGATTCATGATTCATGATTTAATTCATGATTCATGATTCATGATTCAATTCATGATTCATGATTCAATTCATGATTCATGATTCAATTCATGATTCATGATTCATGATTCATGATTCAATTCATGATTCATGATTTAATTCATGATTCATAATTCATGATTCATGATTCAATTCATGATTCATGATTGATGATTCATAATTCATGATTAAATTCATGATTCAATTCATGATTCATAATTCATGATTCATGATTCATGATTCATGATTTAATTCATGAAATCATAATTCATGATTCATGATTCAATTCATGATTCATTATTCATGATTCATGATTCAATTCATGATTCATGATTCAATTCATGATTCAAGATTCAAATCATGATTCAATTCATGATTCAATTCATGATTCAATTCATGATTCATGATTTAATTCTTGATTCAATTCATGATTCATGATTCAATTTATGATTCATGATTCATGATTTATGATTCAATTCATGATTCATGATTCAATTCATGATTCGATTCCTGATTCAATTCATGATTCATGATTCAAATCATGATTCAATTCATGATTCAATTCATGATTCATGATTTAATTCTTGATTCAATTCATGATTTATGATTCAATTTATGATTCATGATTCATGATTTATGATTCAATTCATGATTCATGATTCAATTCATGATTCGATTCCTGATTCAATTCATGATTCATGATTCGATTTATGATTCATGATTCAATTCATGATTCAACTCATGATTCAATTCATGATTCATGATTCGATTCATGATTCATGATTCATGATTCAATTCATGATTCATGATTCATAATTCATGATTCGATTCATGATTCATAATTCATAATTCATGAAACAATTCATGATTCAATTCCTGATTCAATTCATGATTCATGATTCGATTTATGATTCAATTCATGATTCATGATTCATGATTTATTTCATGATTCATGATTCATGATTCAATTCATGATTCATAATTCATAATTCAATTCATGATTCATGATTCATGATTCAATTCATGATTCATGATTCAATTCATGATTCAATTCATGATTCATGATTCATGATTCATTTCATGATTCATGATTCATGATTCAATTCATGATTCATAATTCATAATTCATGATTCAATTCATAATTTATAATTCATGATTCATGATTCAATTCATGATTTATGATTCAATTCATGATTCATGATTCAATTCATGATTCATGATTCATGATTCATGATTCAATTCATGATTCATGATTCAATTCATGATTCATGATTCAATTCATGATTCATAATTCAATTCATGATTCATGATTCATGATTCGAGTCATGATTCATTATTCATGATTCAAATCATGATTCATGATTCATGATTCATGATTCAATTCATGATTCATAATTCATGATTCATGATTCAATTCATGATTTATGATTCGATTCATGATTCATGATTCAATTAATGATTCATGATTCATGATTCAATTCATGATTCATGATTCGATTCATGATTCATGATTCATGATTCAATTCATGATTCATGATTCATGATTCAATTCATGATTCATGATTCATGATTCAATTCATGATTCATGATTCATGATTCAATTCATGATTCATAATTCAATTCATAATTCATGATTTATGATTCATGATTCAATTCATGATTCATGATTCATGATTCAATTCATGATTCAATTCATGATTCTTGATTCGATTCATGATTCATGATTCAATTCATGATTCATGATTCAATTCATGATTCATGATTCGATTCATGATTCATGATTCAATTCATGATTCATGATTCATGATTCAATTCATGATTCATGATTCAATTCATGATTCATGATTCAATTCATGATTCAATTCATGATTCATGATTCATGATTCAATTTATGATTCATGATTCATGATTCAATTTATGATTCATGATTCAATTCATGATTCAATTCATGATTCATGATTCGATTCATGATTCATGATTCAATTCATAATTCATGATTCAATTCATGATTCATGATTCGATTAATGATTCATGATTCAATTCATGATTCATGATTCAATTCATGATTAAATTCATGATTCATTTCATGATTCATGATTCAATTCATGATTCAATTCATGATTCATGATTAGATTCATGATTCAAGATTCATGATTCAATTCTTGATTCATGATTCATGATTCATGATTCGATTCATGATTTATGATTTAATTCATGATTCAATTCATGATTCATGATTCGATTCATGATTCATGATTCAATTCATGATTCATGATTCATAATTCATGATTCGATTCATGATTCTTGATTCAATTCATGATTCATGATTCAATTCATGATTCATGATTCGATTCATGATTCATGATTCATGATTCATGATTCAATTCATGATTCATGAGTAAATTTATGATTCATAATTCATGATTCATGATTCAATTCATGATTCATGATTTATGAATCATGATTCATGATTCAATTCATGAGTCATAATTCAATTCATGATTCATAATTCATGATTCATGATTTAATTCATGATTCATGATTCATGATTCAATTCATGATTTATGATTCAATTCATGATTCATGATTCAATTCATGATTCATGATTCATGATTCAATTCATGATTCATGATTCATGATTCAATTCATGATTCATGATTCATGATTCAATTCATGATTCATGATTCAATTCATGATTCAATTCATGATTCATGATTCATGATTCAATTTATGATTCATGATTCATGATTCAATTTATGATTCATGATTCAATTCATGATTCAATTCATGATTCATGATTCATGATTCAATTCATGATTTATGTTTCATGATTCAATTCATGATTAAATTCATGATTCATAATTCATGATTCAATTCATGATTCGATTCATGATTCAAATCATGATTCATGATTCAATTCAAAATTCATAATTCATGATTCATGATTCAATTCATGATTTATGATTCATGATTCATGATTCATGATTAAATTCATGATTCATGATTCGATTCATGATTCATGATTCAATTCATGATTCATGATTCATGATTCGATTCATGATTCATGATTTAATTCATGATTCATGATTCATGATTCAATTCATGATTCATGATTCAATTCATGATTCATGATTCATGATTCATGATTCAATTCATGATTCATGATTTAATTCATGATTCATAATTCATGATTCATGATTCAATTCATGATTCATGATTCATGATTCATAATTCATGATTAAATTCATGATTCAATTCATGATTCATAATTCATGATTCATGATTCATGATTCATGATTCAATTCATGAAATCATAATTCATGATTCAATTCATGATTCAATTCATGATTCATGATTCAATTCATGATTCAAGATTCAAATCATGATTCAATTCATGATTCAATTCATGATTCAATTCATGATTCATGATTTAATTCTTGATTCAATTCATGATTCATGATTCAATTTATGATTCATGATTCATGATTTATGATTCAATTCATGATTCATGATTCAATTCATGATTCGATTCCTGATTCAATTCATGATTCATGATTCAAATCATGATTCAATTCATGATTCAATTCATGATTCATGATTTAATTCTTGATTCAATTCATGATTTATGATTCAATTTATGATTCATGATTCATGATTTATGATTCAATTCATGATTCATGATTCAATTCATGATTCGATTCCTGATTCAATTCATGATTCATGATTCGATTTATGATTCATGATTCATGATTCAATTCATGATTCAACTCATGATTCAATTCATGATTCATGATTCGATTCATGATTCATGATTCATGATTCAATTCATGATTCATGATTCATAATTCATGATTCGATTCATGATTCATAATTCATAATTCATGAAACAATTCATGATTCGATTCCTGATTCAATTCATGATTCATGATTCGATTTATGATTCATGATTCATGATTCAATTCATGATTCATGATTCAATTCATGATTCAATTCATGATTCATGATTCATGATTCATTTCATGATTCATGATTCATGATTCAATTCATGATTCATAATTCATAATTCATGATTCAATTCATAATTTATAATTCATGATTCATGATTCAATTCATGATTTATGATTCAATTCATGATTCATGATTCAATTCATGATTCATGATTCATGATTCAATTCATGATTCATGATTCAATTCATGATTCATGATTCAATTCATGATTCATAATTCAATTCATGATTCATGATTCATGATTCGAGTCATGATTCATTATTCATGATTCAAATCATGATTCATGATTCATGATTCATGATTCAATTCATGATTCATAATTCATGATTCATGATTCAATTCATGATTTATGATTCGATTCATGATTCATGATTCAATTAATGATTCATGATTCATGATTCAATTCATGATTCATGATTCGATTCATGATTCATGATTCATGATTCAATTCATGATTCATGATTCATGATTCAATTCTTGATTCATGATTCATGATTCAATTCATGATTCATAATTCAATTCATAATTCATGATTTATGATTCATGATTCAATTCATGATTCATGATTCATGATTCAATTCATGATTCAATTCATGATTCTTGATTCGATTCATGATTCATGATTCAATTCATGATTCATGATTCAATTCATGATTCATGATTCGATTCATGATTCATGATTCAATTCATGATTCATGATTCATGATTCAATTCATGATTCATGATTCAATTCATGATTCATGATTCAATTCATGATTCAATTCATGATTCATGATTCATGATTCAATTTATGATTCATGATTCATGATTCAATTTATGATTCATGATTCAATTCATGATTTAATTCATGATTCATGATTCATGATTCAATTCATGATTTATGTTTCATGATTCAATTCATGATTAAATTCATGATTCATGATTCATGATTCAATTCATGATTCGATTCATGATTCAAATCATAATTCATGATTCATAATTCAATTCATAATTCATAATTCATGATTCATGATTCAATTCATGATTTATGATTCATGATTCATGATTCAATTCATGATTCATGATTTAATTCATGATTAAATTCATGATTCATGATTCGATTCATGATTCATGATTCGATTCATGATTCATGATTCATGATTCAATTCATGATTCATGATTCATGATTCAATTCATGATTCATGATTCAATTCATGATTCGATTCCTGATTCAATTCATGATTCATGATTCAAATCATGATTCAATTCATGATTCAATTCATGATTCATGATTTAATTCTTGATTCAATTCATGATTTATAATTCAATTTATGATTCATGATTCATGATTTATGATTCAATTCATGATTCATGATTCAATTCATGATTCGATTCCTGATTCAATTCATGATTCATGATTCGATTCATGATTCATGATTCATAATTCAATTTATGATTCATGATTCATGATTCAATTCATGATTCAACTCATGATTCATGATTCAATTCATGATTCATAATTCGATTCATGATTCATGATTCATGATAAGATTCATGATTCATGATTCAATTTATGATTCATAGTTCATGATTCATGATTCAATTCATAATTTATAATTCATGATTCATGATTCATTATTCAATTTATGATTCATGATTCAATTCATGATTCATGATTCAATTCATGATTCATAATTCGATTCATGATTCATGATTCATGATAAGATTCATGATTCATGATTCATGATTCAAATCATTATTCATGATTCATGAATCTAGATTCGATTCATGATTCATGATTCGTGATTCAATTCATGATTCATGATTCAATTCATGATTCATGATTCGATTCATGATTCATCATTCAATTCATGATTCATGATTAATGATTTAATTCATGATTCATGATCCATGATTCAATTCATAATTCAATTCATGATTCATGATTCATGATTCATGATTCTATTCATGTTTCATGATTCATGATTCAATTCATGATTCATGATTCATGATTCAATTCATAATTCAATTCATGGTTCATGATTCATGATTCATGATTCATGATTCATGATTCAATTCATGATTCATGAATCATGATTCATGATTCATAATTCAATTCATGATTCATGATTCATGATTCAATTCATGATTCATAATTCATGATTTATGATTCAATTCATGATTCAATTCATGATTCGATTCCTGATTCAATTCATGATTCATGATTCGATTTATGATTCATGATTTAATTCATGATTTGATTCCTAATTCAATTCATGATTCATGATTCAATTCATAATCCATGATTCATGATTCAATTCATAATTCATGATTCAATTCATAATTCAATTCATGATTTATGATTCAACTCACGATTCATGATTCGATTCTTGATTCTTGATTCATGATATATGATTCGATTCGTGATTCAATTCATGATTCATGATTCCATTTATGATTCATGATTTAATTCATGATTCGATTCCTGATTCAATTCATGATTCATGATTCAATTCATAATTCATGATTCATGATTCAATTCATGATTCATGATTCAATTCATAATTCAATTCATGATTTATGATTCAACTCATGATTCATGAGTTGATTTATGATTCATGATTCATGATTCAATTCATGACTTATGCTTCATGATTCATGATTCATGATTTAATTCATGATTCATGATTCAATTCATGATTCATAATTCAATTCATGATTTATTATTCAATTCATAATTCAATTCATGATTCATGATTCATGATTCAATTTATGATTCATGATTCATGATTCATGATTCAATTCATGATTCATGATTCGATTCATGATTCAATTCATGATTCATGATTCGATTCATGATTCATGATTCAATTCATAATTCATGATTCAATTCATGATTCATGATTCGATTAATGATTCATGATTCAATTCATGATTCATGATTCATGATTCAATTCATGATTAAATTCATGATTCAATTCATGATTCATGATTCAATTCATGATTCAATTCATGATTCATGAGTAGATTCATGATTCAAGATTCATGATTCAATTCTTGATTCATGATTCATGATTCATGATTCGATTCATGATTTATGATTTAATTCATGATTCAATTCATGATTCATGATTTGATTTATGATTCATGATTCAAATTATGATTCATGATTCATAATTCATGATTCGATTCTTGATTCATGATTCTTGATTCAATTCATGATTCATGATTCATGATTCAATTCATGATTCATGATTCGATTCATGATTCATGATTCAATTCATGATTCATGAGTAAATTTATGATTCATAATTCATGATTCATGATTCAATTCATGATTCATGATTTATGAATCATGATTCATGATTCAATTCATGATTCATAACTCAATTCATGATTCATAATTCATGATTCATGATTTAATTCATGATTCATGATTCATGATTTAATTCATGATTCATGATTCAATTCATGATTCATGATTTAATTCATGATTCGATTCCTGATTCAATTCATGATTCATGATTTGATTTATGATTCATGATTCATGATTCAATTCATGATTCATGATTCATGATTCATGATTCAATTCATGATTCATGATTCATGATTCAATTCATGATTCATGATTCAATTCATGATTCATGATTCATGATTCAATTTATGATTCATGATTCATGATTCAATTTATGATTCATGATTCAATTCATGATTCAATTCATGATTCATGATTCAATTCATGATTTATGTTTCATGATTCAATTCATGATTAAATTCATGATTCATGATTCAATTCATGATTCGATTCATGATTCAAATCATGATTCATGATTCATGATTCAATTCATAATTCATAATTCATGATTCATGATTCAATTCATGATTTATGATTCATGATTCATGATTCATGATTCAATTCATGATTCATGATTTAATTCATGATTAAATTCATGATTCATGATTCGATTCATGATTCATGATTCGATTCATGATTCATGATTCATGATTCAATTCATGATTCATGATTCAATTCATGATTCATGATTCATGATTCGATTCATGATTCATGATTCAATTCATGATTCATGATTCATGATTCAATTCATGATTCATGATTCAATTCATGATGTATGATTCAATTCATGATTCATGATTTAATTCATGATTCATAATTCATGATTCATGATTCATAATTCATGATTAAATTCATGATTCAATTCATGATTCATAATTCATGATTCATGATTCAATTCATGATTCATGATTCATGATTCATGATTCACGATTCAATTCATGAAATCATAATTCATGATTCATGATTCAATTCATGATTCATGATTCATGATTCATGATTCAATTCATGATTCATGATTAATGATTCAATTCATGATTCATGATTCATGATTCAATTCATAATTCATGATTCAATTCATGATTCATGATTCATGATTCAATTTATGATTCATGATTCATGATTCAATTTATGATTCATGATTCAATTCATGATTCAATTCATGATTCATGATTCAATTCATGATTTATGTTTCATGATTCAATTCATGATTAAATTCATGATTCATGATTCATGATTCAATTCATGATTCGATTCATGATTCAAATCATGATTCATGATTCATGATTCAATTCATAATTCATAATTCATGATTCATGATTCAATTCATGATTTATGATTCATGATTCATGATTCATGATTCAATTCATGATTCATGATTCATGATTCGATTCATGATTCATGATTCATGATTCGATTCATGATTCATGATTCATGATTCAATTCATGATTCATGATTCAATTCATGATTCATGATTCATGATTCGATTCATGATTCATGATTCATGATTCAATTCATGATTCATGATTCATGATTCAATTCATGATTCATGATTCATGATTCATGATTTATGATTCAATTCATGATTCATGATTTAATTCATGATTCATAATTCATGATTCATGATTCAATTCATGATTCATGATTTATGATTCATAATTCATGATTAAATTCATGATTCAATTCATGATTCATAATTCATGATTCATGATTCAATTCATGATTCATGATTCATGATTCATGATTCACGATTCAATTCATGAAATCATAATTCATGATTCATGATTCAATTCATGATTCATGATTCATGATTCAATTCATGATTCATGATTCGATTCATGATTCATGATTCAATTCATGATTCATGATTCATGATTCAATTCATGATTCATGATTCAATTCATGATTCATGATTCAATTCATGATTCATGATTCATGATTCATGATTCATGATTTATGATTCAATTCATGATTCATGATTTAATTCATGATTCATAATTCATGATTCATGATTCAATTCATGATTCATGATTCATGATTCATAATTCATGATTAAATTCATGATTCAATTCATGAATCATAATTCATGATTCATGATTCAATTCATGATTCATGATTCATGATTTATGATTCACGATTCAATTCATGAAATCATAAATTATGATTCATGATTCAATTCATGATTCATTATTCATGATTCATGATTCAATTCATGATTCATGATTCAATTCATGATTCAAGATTCAAATCATGATTCAATTCATGATTCAATTCATGATTCAATTCATGATTCATGATTTAATTCTTGATTCAATTCATGATTCATGATTCAATTTATGATTCATGATTCATGATTTATGATTCAATTCATGATTCATGATTCAATTCATGATTCGATTCCTGATTCAATTCATGATTCATGATTCAAATCATGATTCAATTCATGATTCAATTCATGATTCAATTCATGATTCAATTCATGATTCATGATTTAATTCTTGATTCAATTCATGATTCATGATTCAATTCATGATTCATGATTTATGAATCATGATTCATGATTCCATTCATGATTCATAATTCAATTCATGATTCATAATTCATGATTCATGATTTAATTCATGATTCATGATTCATGATTCAATTCATGATTCATGATTCAATTCATGATTCATGATTCAATTCATGATTCGATTCCTGATTCAATTCATGATTCATGATTTGATTTATGATTCATGATTCATGATTCAATTCATGATTCATGATTCATGATTCATGATTCAATTCATGATTCATGATTAATGATTCAATTCATGATTCATGATTCATGATTCAATTCATGATTCATGATTCAATTCATGATTCATGATTCATGATTCATTTTATGATTCATGATTCATGATTCAATTTATGATTCATGATTCAATTCATGATTCAATTCATGATTCATGATTCAATTCGTGATTTATGTTTCATGATTCAATTCATGATTAAATTCATGATTCATGATTCATGATTCAATTCATGATTCGATTCATGATTCAAATCATGATTCATGATTCATGATTCAATTCATAATTCATAATTCATGATTTATGATTCAATTCATGATTTATGATTCATGATTCATGATTCAATTCATGATTCATGATTTAATTCATGATTAAATTCATGATTCATGATTCGATTCATGATTCATGATTCATGATTCGATTCATGATTCATGATTCATGATTCATGATTCAATTCATGATTCATGATTCATGATTCGATTCATGATTCATGATTCATGATTCAATTCATGATTCATGATTCAATTCATGATTCATGATTCAATTCATGATTCATGATTCATGATTTATGATTCAATTCATGATTCATGATTTAATTCATGATTCATAATTCATGATTCATGATTCAATTCATGATTCATGATTCATGATTCATGATTCACGATTCAATTCATGAAATCATAATTCATGATTCATGATTCAATTCATGATTCATGATTCATGATTCAATTCATGATTCATGATTCGATTCATGATTCATGATTCATGATTCAATTCATGATTCATGATTCATGATTCAATTCATGATTCATAATTCATGATTAAATTCATGATTCAATTCATGATTCATAATTCATGATTCATGATTCAATTCATGATTCATGATTCATGATTCATGATTCACGATTCAATTCATGAAATCATAATTCATGATTCAATTCATGATTCATGATTCATGATTCAATTCATGATTCATGATTCATGATTCGATTCATGATTCATGATTCATGATTCAATTCATGATTCATGATTCATGATTCAATTCATGATTCATGATTCAATTCATGATTCATGATTCATGATTCATGATTCATGATTTATGATTCAATTCATGATTCATGATTCAATTCATGAATCATAATTCATGATTCATGATTCAATTCATGATTCATGATTCATGATTTATGATTCACGATTCAATTCATGAAATCATAATTCATGATTCATGATTCAATTCATGATTCATGATTCAATTCATGATTCAAGATTCAAATCATGATTCAATTCATGATTCAATTCATGATTCAATTCATGATTCATGATTTAATTCTTGATTCAATTCATGATTCATGATTCAATTTATGATTCATGATTTATGATTCAATTCATGATTCATGATTCAATTCATGATTCGATTCCTGATTCAATTCATGATTCATGATTCAAATCATGATTCAATTCATGATTCAATTCATGATTCATGATTTAATTCTTGATTCAATTCATGATTTATGATTCAATTTATGATTCATGATTCATGATTTATGATTCAATTCATGATTCATGATTCAATTCATGATTCATGATTCAATTTATGATTCATGATTCATAATACAATTTATGATTCATGATTCATGATTCAATTCATGATTCAACTCATGATTCAATTCATGATTCATGATTCGATTCATGATTCATGATTCATGATTTAATTCATGATTCATGATTCATGATTCAATTCATGATTCAACTCATGATTCAATTCATGACTCATGATTCGATTCATGATTCATGATTCATGATTCAATTCATGATTCATGATTCATAATTCATGATTCAATTCATGATTCATAATTCATGATTCATGAATCAATTCATGATTCGATTCCTGATTCAATTCATGATTCATGATTCGATTTATGATTCATAATTCATGATTCAATTCATGATTCATGATTCATGATTCAATTCATGATTCATGATTTGATTTATGATTCATGATTCATGATTCAATTCATGATTCATGATTCATGATTCATGATTCAATTCATGATTCATGATTAATGATTCAATTCATGATTCATGATTCAATTCATGATTCATGATTCAATTCATGATTCATGATTCAATTTATGATTCATGATTCATGATTCAATTTATGATTCATGATTCAATTCATGATTCAATTCATGATTCATGATTCAATTCATGATTTATGTTTCATGATTCAATTCATGATTAAATTCATGATTCATGATTCATGATTCAATTCATGATTCGATTCATGATTCAAATCATGATTCATGATTTATGATTCAATTCATAATTTATGATTCATGATTCATGATTAAATTCATGATTCATGATTTAATTCATGATTAAATTCATGATTCATGATTCGATTCATGATTCATGATTCATGATTCGATTCATGATTCATGATTCATGATTCAATTCATGATTCATGATTCAATTCATGATTCATGATTCGATTCATGATTCATGATTCATGATTCAATTCATGATTCATGATTCAATTCATGATTCATGATTCAATTCATGATTCATGATTCATGATTTATGATTCAATTCATGATTCATGATTTAATTCATGATTCATAATTCATGATTCATGATTCAATTCATGATTCATGATTCATGATTCATGATTCACGATTCAATTCATGAAATCATAATTCATGATTCATGATTCAATTCATGATTCATGATTCAATTCATGATTCATGATTCATGATTCGATTCATGATTCATGATTCATGATTCAATTCATGATTCATGATTCATGATTCATGATTCAATTCATGATTCATAATTCATGATTAAATTCATGATTCAATTCATGATTCATAATTCATGATTCATGATTCAATTCATGATTCATGATTCATGATTCATGATTCACGATTCAATTCATGAAATCATAATTCATGATTCATGATTCAATTCATGATTCATGATTCATGATTCAATTCATGATTCATGATTCATGATTCGATTCATGATTCATGATTCATGATTCAATTCATGATTCATGATTCATGATTCAATTCATGATTCATGATTCAATTCATGATTCATGATTCAATTCATGATTCATGATTCATGATTCATGATTCATGATTTATGATTCAATTCATGATTCATGATTCAATTCATGAATCATAATTCATGATTCATGATTCAATTCATGATTCATGATTCATGCTTTATGATTCACGATTCAATTCATGAAATCATAATTCATGATTCATGATTCAATTCATGATTCATTATTCATGATTCATGATTCAATTCATGATTCATGATTCAATTCATGATTCAAGATTCAAATCATGATTCAATTCATGATTCAATTCATGATTCAATTCATGATTCATGATTTAATTCTTGATTCAATTCATGATTCATGATTCAATTTATGATTCATGATTCATGATTTATGATTCAATTCATGATTCATGATTCAATTCATGATTCGATTCCTGATTCAATTCATGATTCATGATTCAAATCATGATTCAATTCATGATTCAATTCATGATTCAATTCATGATTCATGATTTAATTCTTGATTCAATTCATGATTTATGATTCAATTTATGATTCATGATTCATGATTTATGATTCAATTCATGATTCATGAATCAATTCATGATTCGATTCCTGATTCAATTCATGATTCATGATTCGATTTATGATTCATGATTCATAATTCAATTTATGATTCATGATTCATGATTCAATTCATGATTCAACTCATGATTCAATTCATGATTCATGATTCGATTCATGATTCATGATTCAATTCATGATTCATGATTCATGATTCAATTCATGATTCAACTCATGATTCAATTCATGACTCATGATTCGATTCATGATTCATGATTCATGATTCAATTCATGATTCATGATTCATAATTCATGATTCAATTCATGATTCATAATTCATGATTCATGAATCAATTCATGATTCGATTCCTGATTCAATTCATGATTCATGATTCGATTTATGATTCATAATTCATGATTCAATTCATGATTCATGATTCATGATTCAATTCATGATTCATGATTCAATTCATGATTCATGATTCTTGATTCATGATTCAATTCATGATTCATAATTCAATTCATGATTCATGATTCATGATTCAATTTATGATTCATGATTCATGATTCATGATTCAATTCATGATTCATGATTCGATTCATGATTCAATTCATGATTCATGATTCGATTCATGATTCAATTCATAATTCATGATTCAATTCATGATTCATGATTCGATTAATGATTCATGATTCAATTCATGATTCATGATTCATGATTCAATTCATGATTAAATTCATGATTCAATTCATGATTCATGATTCAATTCATGATTCATGAGTAGATTCATGAGTAGATTCATGATTCAAGATTCATGATTCAATTCTTGATTCATGATTCATGATTCATGATTCGATTCATGATTTATGATTTAATTCATGATTCAATTCATGATTCATGATTCGATTCATGATTCATGATTCAATTCATGATTCATGATTCAATTCATGATTCATGATTCAATTCATGATTCATGATTCATGATTCATGATTCATGATTTATGATTCAATTCATGATTCATGATTCAATTCATGAATCATAATTCATGATTCATGATTCAATTCATGATTCATGATTCATGATTTATGATTCACGATTCAATTCATGAAATCATAATTCATGATTCATGATTCAATTCATGATTCATTATTCATGATTCATGATTCAATTCATGATTCATGATTCAATTCATGATTCAAGATTCAAATCATGATTCAATTCATGATTCAATTCATGATTCAATTCATGATTTATGATTTAATTCTTGATTCAATTCATGATTCATGATTCAATTTATGATTCATGATTTATGATTCAATTCATGATTCATGATTCAATTCATGATTCGATTCCTGATTCAATTCATGATTCATGATTCAAATCATGATTCAATTCATGATTCAATTCATGATTCAATTCATGATTCATGATTTAATTCTTGATTCAATTCATGATTTATGATTCAATTTATGATTCATGATTCATGATTTATGATTCAATTCATGATTCATGATTCAATTCATGATTCGATTCCTGATTCAATTCATGATTCATGATTCGATTTATGATTCATGATTCATAATTCAATTTATGATTCATGATTCATGATTCAATTCATGATTCAACTCATGATTCAATTCATGATTCATGATTCGATTCATGATTCATGATTCATGATTCAATTCATGATTCATGATTCATGATTCAATTCATGATTCAACTCATGATTCAATTCATGACTCATGATTCGATTCATGATTCATGATTCATGATTCAATTCATGATTCATGATTCATAATTCATGATTCAATTCATGATTCATAATTCATGATTCATGAATCAATTCATGATTCGATTCCTGATTCAATTCATGATTCATGATTCGATTTATGATTCATAATTCATGATTCAATTCATGATTCATGATTCATGATTCAATTCATGATTCATGATTCAATTCATGATTCATGATTCTTGATTCATGATTCAATTCATGATTCATAATTCAATTCATGATTCATGATTCATGATTCAATTTATGATTCATGATTCATGATTCATGATTCAATTCATGATTCATGATTCGATTCATGATTCAATTCATGATTCATGATTCGATTCATGATTCAATTCATAATTCATGATTCAATTCATGATTCATGATTCGATTAATGATTCATGATTCAATTCATGATTCATGATTCATGATTCAATTCATGATTAAATTCATGATTCAATTCATGATTCATGATTCAATTCATGATTCAATTCATGATTCATGAGTAGATTCATGATTCAAGATTCATGATTCAATTCTTGATTCATGATTCATGATTCATGATTCGATTCATGATTTATGATTTAATTCATGATTCAATTCATGATTCATGATTCGATTCATGATTCATGATTCAATTCATGATTCATGATTCATAATTCATGATTCGATTCATGATTCATGATTCTTGATTCAATTCATGATTCATGATTCATGATTCATGATTCATGATTCAATTCATGATTCATGAGTAAATTTATGATTCATAATTCATGATTCATGATTCAATTCATGATTCATGATTTATGAATCATGATTCATGATTCAATTCATGATTCATAATTCAATTCATGATTCATAATTCATGATTCATGATTTAATTCATGATTCATGATTCATGATTCAATTCATGATTCATGATTCAATTCATGATTCATGGTTCAATTCATGATTCGATTCCTGATTCAATTCATGATTCATGATTTGATTTATGATTCATGATTCATGATTCAATTCATGATTCATGATTCATGATTCATGATTCAATTCATGATTCATGATTCATGATTCATGATTCAATTCATGATTCATGATTAATGATTTAATTCATGATTCATGATTCATGATTCAATTCATGATTCATGATTCAATTCATGATTCATGATTCAATTTATGATTCATGATTCATGATTCAATTTATGATTCATGATTCAATTCATGATTCATGATTCATGATTCAATTCATGATTTATGTTTCATGATTCAATTCATGATTAAATTCATGATTCATGATTCATGATTCAATTCATGATTCGATTCATGATTCAAATCATGATTCATGATTCATGATTCAATTCATAATTCATAATTCATGATTCATGATTCAATTCATGATTTATGATTCATGATTCATGATTCATGATTCAATTCATGATTCATGATTTAATTCATGATTAAATTCATGATTCATGATTCGATTCATGATTCATGATTCATGATTCGATTCATGATTCATGATTCAATTCATGATTCATGATTCATGATAAGATTCATGATTCATGATTCATGATTCAAATCATTATTCATGATTCATGAATCTAGATTCGATTCATGATTCGTGATTCAATTCATGATTCATGATTCAATTCATGATTCATGATTCGATTCATGATTCATGATTCAATTCATGATTCATGATTAATGATTTAATTCATGATTCATGATTCATGATTCAATTCATAATTCAATTCATGATTCATGATTCATGATTCATGATTCAATTCATGTTTCATGATTCATGATTCAATTCATGATTCATGATTCATGATTCAATTCATAATTCAATTCATGGTTCATGATTCATGATTCATGATTCATGATTCTTGATTCAATTCATGATTCATGATTCATGATTCGATTCATGATTCATAATTCATGATTTATGATTCAATTCATGATTCAATTCATGATTCGATTCCTGATTCAATTCATGATTCATGATTCGATTTATGATTCATGATTTAATTCATGATTCGATTCCTAATTCAATTCATGATTCATGATTCAATTCATAATTCATGATTCATGATTCAATTCATAATTCATGATTCAATTCATAATTCAATTCATGATTTATGATTCAACTCACATTTCATGATTCGATTCTTGATTCTTGATTCATGATATATGATTCGATTAGTGATTCAATTCATGATTCATGATTCGATTTATGATTCATGATTTAATTCATGATTCGATTCCTGATTCAATTCATGATTCATGATTCAATTCATAATTCATGATTCATGATTCAATTCATGATTCATGATTCAATTCATGATTCAATTCATGATTCATGATTCATGATTCAATTCATGACTTATGCTTCATGATTCATGATTCATGATTTAATTCATGATTCATGATTCAATTCATGATTCATGATTCATAAATCAATTAATGATTCATGATTCAATTCATGATTCAATTCATGATTCATGATTCAATTTATGATTCATGATTTATGATTCATGATTCAATTCATGATTCATGATTCGATTCATGATTCAATTCATGATTCATGATTCGATTCATGATTCATGATTCAATTCATAATTCATGATTCAATTCATGATTCATGATTCGATTCATGATTCATGATTCAATTCATGATTCATGATTCAATTCATGATTAAATTCATGATTCATTTCATGATTCATGATTCAATTCATGATTCAATTCATGATTCATGATTAGATTCATGATTCAAGATTCATGATTCAATTCTTGATTCATGATTCATGATTCGATTCATGATTTATGATTTAATTCATGATTCAATTCATGATTCATGATTCGATTCATGATTCATGATTCAATTCATGATTCATGATTCATAATTCATGATTCGATTCATGATTCTTGATTCAATTCATGATTCATGATTCAATTCATGATTCGATTCATGATTCATGATTCATGATTCATCATTCAATTCATGGTTCATGAGTAAATTTATGATTCATAATTCATGATTCATGATTCAATTCATGATTCATGATTTATGATTCATGATTTAATTCATGATTCATGATTCATGATTCAATTCATGATTTATGATTCAATTCATGATTCATGATTCAATTCATGGTTCATGATTCATGATTCATGATTCATGATTCATGATTCTTGATTCAATTCATGATTCATGATTCATGATTCGATTCATGATTCATAATTCATGATTTATGATTCAATTCATGATTCAATTCATGATTCGATTCCTGATTCAATTCATGATTCATGATTCGATTTATGATTCATGATTTAATTCATGATTCGATTCCTAATTCAATTCATGATTCATGATTCAATTCATAATTCATGATTCATGATTCAATTCATAATTCATGATTCAATTCATAATTCAATTCATGATTTATGATTCAACTCACATTTCATGATTCGATTCTTGATTCTTGATTCATGATATATGATTCGATTAGTGATTCAATTCATGATTCATGATTCGATTTATGATTCATGATTTAATTCATGATTCGATTCCTGATTCAATTCATGATTCATGATTCAATTCATAATTCATGATTCATGATTCATGATTCAATTCATGATTCAATTCATGATTCATGATTCATGATTCAATTCATGACTTATGCTTCATGATTCATGATTCATGATTTAATTCATGATTCATGATTCAATTCATGATTCATGATTCATAAATCAATTAATGATTCATGATTCAATTCATGATTCAATTCATGATTCATGATTCAATTTATGATTCATGATTTATGATTCATGATTCAATTCATGATTCATGATTCGATTCATGATTCAATTCATGATTCATGATTCGATTCATGATTCATGATTCAATTCATAATTCATGATTCAATTCATGATTCATGATTCGATTAATGATTCATGATTCAATTCATGATTCATGATTCAATTCATGATTAAATTCATGATTCATTTCATGATTCATGATTCAATTCATGATTCAATTCATGATTCATGATTAGATTCATGATTCAAGATTCATGATTCAATTCTTGATTCATGATTCGATTCATGATTTATGATTTAATTCATGATTCAATTCATGATTCATGATTCGATTCATGATTCATGATTCAATTCATGATTCATGATTCATAATTCATGATTCGATTCATGATTCTTGATTCAATTCATGATTCATGATTCAATTCATGATTCGATTCATGATTCATGATTCATGATTCATGATTCATGATTCAATTCATGATTCATGAGTAAATTTATGATTCATAATTCATGATTCATGATTCAATTCATGATTCATGATTTATGATTCATGATTTAATTCATGATTCATGATTCATGATTCAATTCATGATTTATGATTCAATTCATGATTCATGATTCAATTCATGATTCATGATTCATGATTCAATTCATGATTCATGATTCATGATTCAATTCATGATTCATGATTCAATTCATGATTCAATTCATGATTCATGATTCATGATTCAATTTATGATTCATGATTCATGATTCAATTTATGATTCATGATTCAATTCATGATTCAATTCATGATTCATGATTCATGATTCAATTCATGATTTATGTTTCATGATTCAATTCATGATTAAATTCATGATTCATAATTCATGATTCAATTCATGATTCGATTCATGATTCAAATCATGATTCATGATTCAATTCATAATTCATAATTCATGATTCATGATTCAATTCATGATTTATGATTCATGATTCATGATTCATGATTCAATTCATGATTCATGATTTAATTCATGATTAAATTCATGATTCATGATTCGATTCATGATTCATGATTCAATTCATGATTCATGATTCATGATTCGATTCATGATTCATGATTTGATTCATGATTCATGATTCAATTCATGATTCATGATTCAATTCATGATTCATGATTCAATTCATGATTCATGATTCATGATTCATGATTCAATTCATGATTCATGATTTAATTCATGATTCATAATTCATGATTCATGATTCAATTCATGATTCATGATTCATGATTCATAATTCATGATTAAATTCATGATTCAATTCATGATTCATAATTCATGATTCATGATTCATGATTCAATTCATGAAATCATAATTCATGATTCATGATTCAATTCATGATTCATTATTCATGATTCATGATTCAATTCATGATTCATGATTCAATTCATGATTCAAGATTCAAATCATGATTCAATTCATGATTCAATTCATGATTCAATTCATGATTCATGATTTAATTCTTGATTCAATTCATGATTCATGATTCAATTTATGATTCATGATTCATGATTTATGATTCAATTCATGATTCATGATTCAATTCATGATTCGATTCCTGATTCAATTCATGATTCATGATTCAAATCATGATTCAATTCATGATTCAATTCATGATTCATGATTTAATTCTTGATTCAATTCATGATTTATGATTCAATTTATGATTCATGATTCATGATTTATGATTCAATTCATGATTCATGATTCAATTCATGATTCGATTCCTGATTCAATTCATGATTCATGATTCGATTTATGATTCATGATTCATGATTCAATTCATGATTCAACTCATGATTCAATTCATGATTCATGATTTGATTCATGATTCATGATTCAATTCATGATTCATGATTCATGATTCAATTCATGATTCAACTCTTGATTCAATTCATGACTCATGATTCGATTCATGATTCATGATTCATGATTCAATTCATGATTCTTGATTCATAATTCATGATTCAATTCATGATTCATGATTCAATTCATGATTCAAGATTCAAATCATGATTCAATTCATGATTCAATTCATGATTCAATTCATGATTCATGATTTAATTCTTGATTCAATTCATGATTCATGATTCAATTTATGATTCATGATTCATGATTTATGATTCAATTCATGATTCATGATTCAATTCATGATTCGATTCCTGATTCAATTCATGATTCATGATTCAAATCATGATTCAATTCATGATTCAATTCATGATTCATGATTTAATTCTTGATTCAATTCATGATTTATGATTCAATTTATGATTCATGATTCATGATTTATGATTCAATTCATGATTCATGATTCAATTCATGATTCGATTCCTGATTCAATTCATGATTCATGATTCGATTTATGATTCATGATTCATGATTCAAGTCATGATTCAACTCATGATTCAATTCATGATTCATGATTTGATTCATGATTCATGATTCAATTCATGATTCATGATTAATGATTCAATTCATGATTCAACTCATGATTCAATTCATGACTCATGATTCGATTCATGATTCATGATTCATGATTCAATTCATGATTCTTGATTCATAATTCATGATTCGATTCATGATTCATAATTCATAATTCATGAAACAATTCATGATTCGATTCCTGATACAATTCATGATTCATGATTCGATTTATGATTCATAATTCATGATTCAATTCATGATTCATGATTCATGATTCAATTCATGATTCATGATTCAATTCATGATTCAATTCATGATTCATGATTCATGATTCATTTCATGATTCATGATTCATGATTCAATTCATGATTCATAATTCATAATTCATAATTCAATTCATAATTTATAATTCATGATTCATGATTCATGATTCAATTCATGATTTATGATTCAATTCATGATTCATGATTCAATTCATGATTCATGATTCATGATTTATGATTCAATTCATGATACATGATTCAATTCATGATTCATGATTCAATTCATGATTCATAATTCAATTCATGATTCATGATTCATGATTCGAGTCATGATTCATTATTCATGATTCAAATCATGATTCATGATTCATGATTCATGATTCGATTCATGATTCATGATTCATGATTCAATTCATGATTCATAATTCATGATTCATGATTCAATTCATGATTTATGATTCGATTTATGATTCATGATTCAATTAATGATTCATGATTCATGATTCAATTCATGATTCATGATTCGATTCATGATTCATGATTTATGATTCAATTCATGATTCATGATTCATGATTCAATTCATGATTCATGATTCATGATTCAATTCATGATTCATAATTCAGTTCATAATTCATGATTTATGATTCATGATTCAATTCATGATTCATGATTCATGATTCAATTCATGATTCAATTCATGATTCTTGATTCGATTCATGATTCATGATTCAATTCATGATTCATGATTCATGATTCAATTCATGATTCATGATTCAATTCATGATTCATGATTCAATTCATGATTCAATTCATGATTCATGATTCAATTTATGATTCATGATTCATGATTCAATTTATGATTCAAGATTCAATTCATGATTTAATTCATGATTCATGATTCATGATTCAATTCATGATTTATGTTTCATGATTCAATTCATGATTAAATTCATGATTCATGATTCATGATTCAATTCATGATTCGATTCATGATTCAAATCATAATTCATGATTCATAATTCAATTCATAATTCATAATTCATGATTCATGATTCATGATTCAATTCATGATTTATGATTCATGATTCATGATTCATGATTCAATTCATGATTCATGATTTAATTCATGATTAAATTCATGATTCATGATTCGATTCATGATTCATGATTCGATTCATGATTCATGATTCATGATTCAATTCATGATTCATGATTCATGATTCAATTCATGGTTCATGATTCAATTCATGATTCATGATTCATGATTCAATTCATGATTCATGATTTAATTCATGATTCATAATTCATGATTCATGATTCAATTCATGATTCATGATTCATGATTCATAATTCATGATTAAATTCATGATTCATAATTCATGATTCATGATTCAATTCATGATTCATGATTCAATTCATGAAATCATAATTCATGATTCATGATTCAATTCATGATTCATTATTCATGATTCATGATTCAATTCATGATTCATGATTCAATTCATGATTCAAGATTGAAATCATGATTCAATTAATGATTCAATTCATGATTCAATTCATGATTCATGATTTAATTCTTGATTCAATTCATGATTCATGATTCAATTTATGATTCATGATTCAATTCATGATTCATGATTCAATTAATGATTCATGATTCATGATTCAATTCATGATTCATGATTCGATTCATGATTCATGATTTATGATTCAATTCATGATTCATGATTCATGATTCAATTCATGATTCATGATTCATGATTCAATTCATGATTCATAATTCAGTTCATAATTCATGATTTATGATTCATGATTCAATTCATGATTCATGATTCATGATTCAATTCATGATTCAATTCATGATTCTTGATTCGATTCATGATTCATGATTCAATTCATGATTCATGATTCATGATTCAATTCATGATTCATGATTCAATTCATGATTCATGATTCAATTCATGATTCAATTCATGATTCATGATTCATGATTCAATTTATGATTCATGATTCATGATTCAATTTATGATTCAAGATTCAATTCATGATTTAATTCATGATTCATGATTCATGATTCAATTCATGATTTATGTTTCATGATTCAATTCATGATTAAATTCATGATTCATGATTCATGATTCAATTCATGATTCGATTCATGATTCAAATCATAATTCATGATTCATAATTCAATTCATAATTCATAATTCATGATTCATGATTCATGATTCAATTCATGATTTATGATTCATGATTCATGATTCATGATTCAATTCATGATTCATGATTTAATTCATGATTAAATTCATGATTCATGATTCGATTCATGATTCATGATTCGATTCATGATTCATGATTCATGATTCAATTCATGATTCATGATTCATGATTCAATTCATGGTTCATGATTCAATTCATGATTCATGATTCATGATTCAATTCATGATTCATGATTTAATTCATGATTCATAATTCATGATTCATGATTCAATTCATGATTC
Organism: Mixophyes australis; assembly: GCA_036250195.1. Taxonomy (NCBI): domain Eukaryota; kingdom Metazoa; phylum Chordata; class Amphibia; order Anura; family Limnodynastidae; genus Mixophyes; species Mixophyes australis. Next base: position 261,752,326 of record JAVHZZ010000004.1, read on the forward strand.
ATGATTCATGATTCATAATTCATGATTAAATTCATGATTCATAATTCATGATTCATGATTCAATTCATGATTCATGATTCAATTCATGAAATCATAATTCATGATTCATGATTCAATTCATGATTCATTATTCATGATTCATGATTCAATTCATGATTCATGATTCAATTCATGATTCAAGATTGAAATCATGATTCAATTAATGATTCAATTCATGATTCAATTCATGATTCATGATTTAATTCTTGATTCAATTCATGATTCATGATTCAATTTATGATTCATGATTCAATTCATGATTCATGATTCAATTCATGATTCGATTCCTGATTCAATTCATGATTCATGATTCAAATCATGATTCAATTCATGATTCATGATTTAATTCTTGATTCAATTCATGATTTATAATTCAATTTATGATTCATGATTCATGATTTATGATTCAATTCATGATTCATGATTCAATTCATGATTCGATTCCTGATTCAATTCATGATTCATGATTCGATTCATGATTCATGATTCATAATTCAATTTATGATTCATGATTCATGATTCAATTCATGATTCAACTCATGATTCATGATTCAATTTATGATTCATGATTCAATTCATGATTCATGATTCATGATAAGATTCATGATTCATGATTCATGATTCAAATCATTATTCATGATTCATGAATCTAGATTCGATTCATGATTCATGATTCATTATTCAATTTATGATTCATGATTCAATTCATGATTCATGATTAATGATTTAATTCATGATTCATGATCCATGATTGAATTCATAATTCAATTCATGATTCATGATTCATGATTCATGATTCTATTCATGTTTCATGATTCATGATTCAATTCATGATTCAATTCATAATTCAATTCATGGTTCATGATTCATGATTCATGATTCATGATTCATGATTCATGATTCATGATTCAATTCATGATTCATGAATCATGATTCATGATTCATAATTCAATTCATGATTCATGATTCATGATTCAATTCATGATTCATAATTCATGATTTATGATTCAATTCATGATTCAATTCATGATTCGATTCCTGATTCAATTCATGATTCATGATTCGATTTATGATTCATGATTTAATTCATGATTCGATTCCTAATTCAATTCATGATTCATGATTCAATTCATAATCCATGATTCATGATTCAATTCATAATTCATGATTCAATTCATAATTCAATTCATGATTTATGATTCAACTCACGATTCATGATTCGATTCTTGATTCTTGATTCATGATATATGATTCGATTCGTGATTCAATTCATGATTCATGATTCGATTTATGATTCATGATTTAATTCATGATTCGATTCCTGATTCAATTCATGATTCATGATTCAATTCATAATTCATGATTCATGATTCAATTCATAATTCAATTCATGATTTATGATTCAACTCATGATTCATGAGTTGATTTATGATTCATGATTCATGATTCAATTCATGACTTATGCTTCATGATTCATGATTCATGATTTAATTCATGATTCATGATTCAATTCATGATTCATAATTCAATTCATGATTTATTATTCAATTCATAATTCAATTCATGATTCATGATTCATGATTCAATTTATGATTTATGATTCATGATTCATGATTCAATTCATGATTCATGATTCGATTCATGATTCAATTCATGATTCATGATTCGATTCATGATTCATGATTCAATTCATAATTCATGATTCAATTCATGATTCATGATTCGATTAATGATTCATGATTCAATTCATGATTCATGATTCATGATTCAATTCATGATTAAATTCATGATTCAATTCATGATTCATGAGTAGATTCATGATTCAAGATTCATGATTCAATTCTTGATTCATGATTCATGATTCGATTCATGATTTATGATTTAATTCATGATTCAATTCATGATTCATGATTTGATTCATAATTCATGATTCGATTCTTGATTCATGATTCTTGATTCAATTCATGATTCATGATTCATGATTCAATTCATGATTCATGATTCGATTCATGATTCATGATTCATGATTCAATTCATGATTCATGAGTAAATTTATGATTCATAATTCATGATTCATGATTCAATTCATGATTCATGATTTATGAATCATGATTCATGATTCAATTCATGATTCATAATTCAATTCATGATTCATAATTCATGATTCATGATTTAATTCATGATTCATGATTCATGATTTAATTCATGATTCATGATTCAATTCATGATTCATGATTCAATTCATGATTCGATTCCTGATTCAATTCATGATTCATGATTTGATTTATGATTCATGATTCATGATTCAATTCATGATTCATGATTCATGATTCAATTCATGATTCATGATTAATGATTCAATTCATGATTCATGATTCATGATTCAATTCATGATTCATGATTCAATTCATGATTCATGATTCATGATTCAATTTATGATTCATGATTCATGATTCAATTTATGATTCATGATTCAATTCATGATTCAATTCATGATTCATGATTCAATTCATGATTTATGTTTCATGATTCAATTCATGATTAAATTCATGATTCATGATTCATGATTCAATTCATGATTCGATTCATGATTCAAATCATGATTCATGATTCAATTCATAATTCATAATTCATGATTCATGATTCAATTCATGATTTATGATTCATGATTCATGATTCATGATTCAATTCATGATTCATGATTTAATTCATGATTAAATTCATGATTCATGATTCGATTCATGATTCATGATTCATGATTCGATTCATGATTCATGATTCATGATTCAATTCATGATTCATGATTCAATTCATGATTCATGATTCATGATTCGATTCATGATTCATGATTCATGATTCGATTCATGATTCATGATTCATGATTCAATTCATGATTCATGATTCAATTCATGATTCATGATTCATGATTCGATTCATGATTCATGATTCATGATTCAATTCATGATTCATGATTCATGATTCAATTCATGATTTATGATTCAATTCATGATTCATGATTTAATTCATGATTCATAATTCATGATTCATGATTCATAATTCATGATTCATAATTCATGATTCATGATTCAATTCATGATTCATGATTCATGATTCAATTCATGATTCATGATTCATGATTCATGATTCACGATTCAATTCATGAAATCATAATTCATGATTCATGATTCAATTCATGATTCATGATTCATGATTCAATTCATGATTCATGATTCAATTCATAATTCATGATTCATGATTCAATTCATGATTCATGATTCAATTCATAATTCAATTCATGATTTATGATTCAACTCATGATTCATGAGTTGATTTATGATTCATGATTCATGATTCAATTCATGACTTATGCTTCATGATTCATGATTCATGATTTAATTCATGATTCATGATTCAATTCATGATTCATAATTCAATTCATGATTTATTATTCAATTCATAATTCAATTCATGATTCATGATTCATGATTCAATTTATGATTCATGATTCATGATTCATGATTCAATTCATGATTCATGATTCGATTCATGATTCAATTCATGATTCATGATTCGATTCATGATTCATGATTCAATTCATAATTCATGATTCAATTCATGATTCATGATTCATGATTCAATTCATGATTAAATTCATGATTCAATTCATGATTCATGATTCAATTCATGATTCAATTCATGATTCATGAGTAGATTCATGATTCAAAATTCATGATTCAATTCTTGATTCATGATTCATGATTCATGATTCGATTCATGATTTATGATTTAATTCATGATTCAATTCATGATTCATGATTCGATTCATGATTCATGATTCAATTCATGATTCATGATTCATAATTCATGATTCGATTCATGATTCATGATTCTTGATTCAATTCATGATTCATGAGTAAATTTATGATTCATAATTCATGATTCATGATTCAATTCATGATTCATGATTTATGAATCATGATTCATGATTCATGAATCATGATTCATGATTCAATTCATGATTCATAATTCAATTCATGATTCATAATTCATGATTCATGATTTAATTCATGATTCATGATTCATGATTCAATTCATGATTCATGATTCAATTCATGATTCATGATTCAATTCATGATTCGATTCCTGATTCAATTCATGATTCATGATTTGATTTATGATTCATGATTCATGATTCAATTCATGATTCATGATTCATGATTCATGATTCAATTCATGATTCATGATTAATGATTCAATTCATGATTCATGATTCATGATTCAATTCATGATTCATGATTCAATTCATGATTCATGATTCATGATTCAATTTATGATTCATGATTCATGATTCAATTTATGATTCATGATTCAATTCATGATTCAATTCATGATTCATGATTCAATTCATGATTTATGTTTCATGATTCAATTCATGATTAAATTCATGATTCATGATTCATGATTCAATTCATGATTCGATTCATGATTCAAATCATGATTCATGATTCATGATTCAATTCATAATTCATAATTAATGATTCATGATTCAATTCATGATTTATGATTCATGATTCATGATTCATGATTCAATTCATGATTCATGATTCAATTCATGATTTATGATTCATGATTCATGATTCGATTCATGATTCATGATTCATGATTCGATTCATGATTCATGATTCATGATTCAATTCATGATTCATGATTCAATTCATGATTCATGATTCATGATTCAATTCATGATTCATGATTTATAAATCATGATTCATGATTCAATTCATGATTCATAATTCAATTCATGATTCATAATTCATGATTCATGATTTAATTCATGATTCATGATTCATGATTCAATTCATGATTCATGATTCAATTCATGATTCGATTCCTGATTCAATTCATGATTCATGATTTGATTTATGATTCATGATTCATGATTCAATTCATGATTCATGATTCATGATTCATGATTCAATTCATGATTCATGATTAATGATTCAATTCATGATTCATGATTCATGATTCAATTCATGATTCATGATTCAATTCATGATTCATAATTCATGATTCAATTTATGATTCATGATTCATGATTCAATTTATGATTCATGATTCAATTCATGATTCAATTCATGATTCATGATTCAATTCATGATTTATGTTTCATGATTCAATTCATGATTAAATTCATATTTCATGATTCAATTCATGATTCGATTCATGATTCAAATCATGATTCATGATTCATGATTCAATTCATAATTCATAATTCATGATTCATGATTCAATTCATGATTTATGATTCATGATTCATGATTCATGATTCAATTCATGATTCATGATTTAATTCATGATTAAATTCATGATTCATGATTCGATTCATGATTCATGATTCATGATTCGATTCATGATTCATGATTCATGATTCAATTCATGATTCATGATTCAATTCATGATTCATGATTCATGATTCGATTCATGATTCATGATTCATGATTCAATTCATGATTCATGATTCATGATTCAATTCATGATTCATGATTCAATTCATGATTCATGATTCATGATTCATGATTTATGATTCAATTCATGATTCATGATTTAATTCATGATTCATAATTCATGATTCATGATTCAATTCATGATTCATGATTCATGATTCATAATTCATAATTAAATTCATGATTCAATTCATGATTCATAATTCATGATTCATGATTCAATTCATGATTCATGATTCATGATTCACGATTCAATTCATGAAATCATAATTCATGATTCATGATTCATGATTCAATTCATGATTCATGATTCGATTCATGATTCATGATTCAATTCATGATTCATGATTCATGATTCAATTCATGATTCATGATTCAATTCATGATTCATGATTCAATTCATGATTCATGATTCATGATTCATGATTCATGATTTATGATTCAATTCATGATTCATGATTTAATTCATGATTCATAATTCATGATTCATGATTCAATTCATGATTCATGATTCATGATTCATAATTCATGATTAAATTCATGATTCAATTCATGAATCATAATTCATGATTCATGATTCAATTCATGATTCATGATTCATGATTTATGATTCAAGATTCAATTCATGAAATCATAATTCATGATTCATGATTCAATTCATGATTCATTATTCATGATTCATGATTCAATTCATGATTCATGATTCAATTCATGATTCAAGATTCAAATCATGATTCAATTCATGATTCAATTCATGATTCAATTCATGATTCATGATTTAATTCTTGATTCAATTCATGATTCATGATTCAATTTATGATTCATGATTCATGATTTATGATTCAATTCATGATTCATGATTCAATTCATGATTCGATTCCTGATTCAATTCATGATTCATGATTCAAATCATGATTCAATTCATGATTCAATTCATGATTCAATTCATGATTCATGATTTAATTCTTGATTCAATTCATGATTCATGATTCAATTCATGATTCATGATTTATGAATCATGATTCATGATTCAATTCATGATTCATAATTCAATTCATGATTCATAATTCATGATTCATGATTTAATTCATGATTCATGATTCATGATTCAATTCATGATTCATGATTCAATTCATGATTCATGATTCAATTCATGATTCGATTCCTGATTCAATTCATGATTCATGATTCAATTCATGATTCATGATTCAATTCATGATTCGATTCCTGATTCAATTCATGATTCATGATTTGATTTATGATTCATGATTCATGATTCAATTCAGGATTCATGATTCATGATTCATGATTCAGTTCATGATTCATGATTAATGATTCAATTCATGATTCATGATTCATGATTCAATTCATGATTCATGATTCAATTCATGATTCATGATTCATGATTCAATTTATGATTCATGATTCATGATTCAATTTATGATTCATGATTCAATTCATGATTCAATTCATGATTCATGATTCAATTCATGATTTATGTTTCATGATTCAATTCATGATTAAATTCATGATTCATGATTCAATTCATGATTCGATTCATGATTCAAATCATGATTCATGATTCATGATTCAATTCATAATTCATAATTCATGATTCATGATTCAATTCATGATTTATGATTCATGATTCATGATTCAATTCATGATTCATGATTTAATTCATGATTAAATTCATGATTCATGATTAAATTCATGATTCATGATTCGATTCATGATTCATGATTCGATTCATGATTCATGATTCATGATTCGATTCATGATTCATGATTCAATTCATGATTCATGATTCATGATTCGATTCATGATTCATGATTCATGATTCAATTCATGATTCATGATTCATGATTCAATTCATGATTCATGATTCATGATTCAATTCATGATTCATGATTCAATTCATGATTCATGATTCATGATTCAATTTATGATTCATGATTCATGATTCAATTTATGATTCATGATTCAATTCATGATTCAATTCATGATTCATGATTCAATTCATGATTTATGTTTCATGATTCAAATCATGATTAAATTCATGATTCATGATTCATGATTCAATTCATGATTCGATTCATGATTCAAATCATGATTCATGATTCATGATTCAATTCATAATTCATAATTAATGATTCATGATTCAATTCATGATTTATGATTCATGATTCATGATTCATGATTCAATTCATGATTCATGATTTAATTCATGATTAAATTCATGATTCATGATTCGATTCATGATTCATGATTCATGATTCGATTCATGATTCATGATTCATGATTCAATTCATGATTCATGATTCAATTCATGATTCATGATTCATGATTCAATTCATGATTCATGATTTATGAATCATGATTCATGATTTATGAATCATGATTCATGATTCAATTCATGATTCATAATTCAATTCATGATTCATAATTCATGATTCATGATTTAATTCATGATTCATGATTCATGATTCAATTCATGATTCATGATTCAATTCATGATTCGATTCCTGATTCAATTCATGATTCATGATTTGATTTATGATTCATGATTCATGATTCATGATTCATGATTCATGATTCATGATTTAATTCATGATTCATGATTAATGATTCAATTCATGATTCATGATTCATGATTCAATTCATGATTCATGATTCAATTCATGATTCATGATTCATGATTCAATTTATGATTCATGATTCATGATTCAATTTATGATTCATGATTCAATTCATGATTCAATTCATGATTCATGATTCAATTCATGATTTATGTTTCATGATTCAATTCATGATTAAATTCATGATTCATGATTCAATTCATGATTCTATTCATGATTCAAATCATGATTCATGATTCATTATTCAATTCATAATTCATAATTCATGATTCATGATTCAATTCATGATTTATGATTCATGATTCATGATTCATGATTCAATTCATGATTCATGATTTAATTCATGATTAAATTCATGATTCGATTCATGATTCATGATTCATGATTCGATTCATGATTCATGATTCATGATTCAATTCATGATTCATGATTCAATTCATGATTCATGATTCATGATTCGATTCATGATTCATGATTCATGATTCAATTCATGATTCATGATTCATGATTCAATTCATGATTCATGATTCAATTCATGATTCATGATTCATGATTCATGATTTATGATTCAATTCATGATTCATGATTTAATTCATGATTCATAATTCATGATTCATAATTCATGATTCATGATTCAATTCATGATTCATGATTCATGATTCATAATTCATGATTAAATTCATGATTCAATTCATGATTCATAATTCATGATTCATGATTCAATTCATGATTCATGATTCATGATTCATGATTCACGATTCAATTCATGAAATCATAATTCATGATTCATGATTCAATTCATAATTCATGATTCATGATTCAATTCATGATTCATGATTCATGATTCGATTCATGATTCATGATTCATGATTCAATTCATGATTCATGATTCATGATTCAATTCATGATTCATGATTCAATTCATGATTCATGATTCAATTCATGATTCATGATTCATGATTCATGATTCATGATTTATGATTCAATTCATGATTCATGATTTAATTCATGATTCATAATTCATGATTCATGATTCAATTCATGATTCATGATTCATGATTCATAATTCATGATTAAATTCATGATTCAATTCATGAATCATAATTCATGATTCATGATTCAATTCATGATTCATGATTCATGATTTATGATTCACGATTCAATTCATGATTCATGATTCATGATTCATAATTCATGATTAAATTCATGATTCAATTCATGAATCATAATTCATGATTCATGATTCAATTCATGATTCATGATTCATGATTTATGATTCACGATTCAATTCATGAAATCATAATTCATGATTCATGATTCAATTCATGATTCATTATTCATGATTCATGATTCAATTCATGATTCATGATTCAATTCATGATTCAAGATTCAAATCATGATTCAATTCATGATTCAATTCATGATTCAATTCATGATTCATGATTTAATTCTTGATTCAATTCATGATTCATGATTCAATTTATGATTCATGATTCATGATTTATGATTCAATTCATGATTCATGATTCAATTCATGATTCGATTCCTGATTCAATTCATGATTCATGATTCAAATCATGATTCAATTCATGATTCAATTCATGATTCAATTCATGATTCATGATTTAATTCTTGATTCAATTCATGATTCATGATTCAATTCATGATTCATGATTTATGAATCATGATTCATGATTCAATTCATGATTCATAATTCAATTCATGATTCATAATTCATGATTCATGATTTAATTCATGATTCATGATTCATGATTCAATTCATGATTCATGATTCAATTCATGATTCATGATTCAATTCATGATTCGATTCCTGATTCAATTCATGATTCATGATTCAATTCATGATTCATGATTCAATTCATGATTCGATTCCTGATTCAATTCATGATTCATGATTTGATTTATGATTCATTATTCATGATTCAATTCATGATTCATGATTCATGATTCATGATTCAATTCATGATTCATGATTAATGATTCAATTCATGATTCATGATTCATGATTCAATTCATGATTCATGATTCAATTCATGATTCATGATTCAATTTATGATTCATGATTCATGATTCAATTTATGATTCATGATTCAATTCATGATTCAATTCATGATTCATGATTCAATTCATGATTTATGTTTCATGATTCAATTCATGATTAAATTCATGATTCATGATTCATGATTCAATTCATGATTCGATTCATGATTCAAATCATGATTCATGATTCATGATTCAATTCATTATTCATAATTCATGATTCATGATTCAATTCATGATTTATGATTCATGATTCATGATTCATGATTCAATTCATGATTCATGATTTAATTCATGATTAAATTCATGATTCATGATTCGATTCATGATTCATGATTCATGATTCGATTCATGATTCATGATTCATGATTCGATTCATGATTCATGATTCAATTCATGATTCATGATTCAATTCATGATTCATGATTCATGATTCGATTCATGATTCATGATTCATGATTCAATTCATGATTCATGATTCATGATTCAATTCATGATTCATGATTCAATTCATGATTCATGATTCAATTCATGATTCATGATTCATGATTCATGATTTATGATTCAATTCATGATTCATGATTTAATTCATGATTCATAATTCATGATTCATGATTCAATTCATGATTCATGATTCATGATTCATAATTCATGATTAAATTCATGATTCAATTCATGATTCATAATTCATGATTCATGATTCAATTCATGATTCATGATTCATGATTCATGATTCACGATTCAATTCATGAAATCATAATTCATGATTCATGATTCAATTCATGATTCATGATTCATGATTCAATTCATGATTTATGATTCATGATTCGATTCATGATTCATGATTCATGATTCAATTCATGATTCATGATTCATGATTCAATTCATGATTCATGATTCAATTCATGATTCATGATTCATGATTCATGATTCATGATTTATGATTCAATTCATGATTCATGATTCAATTCATGAATCATAATTCATGATTCATGATTCAATTCATGATTCATGATTCATGATTTATGATTCACGATTCAATTCATGAAATCATAATTCATGATTCATGATTCAATTCATGATTCATTATTCATGATTCATGATTCAATTCATGATTCATGATTTAATTCATGATTCATGATTCAATTCATGATTCATGATTTAATTCATGATTCAAGATTCAAATCATGATTCAATTCATGATTCAATTCATGATTCAATTCATGATTCATGATTTAATTCTTGATTCAATTCATGATTCATGATTCAATTTATGATTCATGATTCATGATTTATGATTCAATTCATGATTCATGATTCAATTCATGATTCGATTCCTGATTCAATTCATGATTCATGATTCAAATCATGATTCAATTCATGATTCAATTCATGATTCAATTCATGATTCATGATTTAATTCTTGATTCGATTCCTGATTCAATTCATGATTCATGATTCAAATCATGATTCAATTCATGATTCAATTCATGATTCAATTCATGATTCATGATTTAATTCTTGATTCAATTCATGATTTATGATTCAATTTATGATTCATGATTCATGATTTATGATTCAATTCATGATTCATGATTCAATTCATGATTCGATTCCTGATTCAATTCATGATTCATGATTCGATTTATGATTCATGATTCATAATTCAATTTATGATTCATGATTCATGATTCAATTCATGATTCAACTCATGATTCAATTCATGATTCATGATTCGTTTCATGATTCATGATTCAATTCATGATTCAACTCATGATTCAATTCATGACTCATGATTCGATTCATGATTCATGATTCATGATTCAATTCATGATTCATAATTCATGATTCATGAATCAATTCATGATTCGATTCCTGATTCAATTCATGATTCATGATTCGATTTATGATTCATAATTCATGATTCAATTCATGATTCATGATTCAATTCATGATTCATGATTCATTTCATGATTCATGATTCATGATTCATGATTCATGATTCATAATTCAATTCATGATTTATTATTCAATTCATAATTCAATTCATGATTCATGATTCATGATTCAATTTATGATTCATGATTCATGATTCATGATTCAATTCATGATTCATGATTCGATTCATGATTCAATTCATGATTCATGATTCGATTCATGATTCATGATTCAATTCATAATTCATGATTCAATTCATGATTCATGATTCGATTAATGATTCATGATTCAATTCATGATTCATGATTCAATTCATGATTAAATTCATGATTCAATTCATGATTCATGATTCAATTCATGATTCAGTTCATGATTCATGAGTAGATTCATGATTCAAGATTCATGATTCAATTCTTGATTCATGATTCATGATTCATGATTCGATTCATGATTTATGATTTAATTCATGATTCAATTCATGATTCATGATTCGATTCATGATTCATGATTCAATTCATGATTCATGATTCTCATAATTCATGATTCGATTCATGATTCATGATTCTTGATTCAATTCATGATTCATGATTCAATTCATGATTCATGATTCGATTCATGATTCATGATTCATGATTTAATTCATGATTCATGAGTAAATTTATGATTCATAATTCATGATTCATGATTCAATTCATGATTCATGATTTATGAATCATGATTCATGATTCAATTCATGATTCATAATTCAATTCATGATTCATAATTCAATTCATGATTCATAATTCATGATTCATGATTTAATTCATGATTCATGATTCATGATTCAATTCATGATTCATGATTCAATTCATGATTCATGATTCAATTCATGATTCGATTCCTGATTCAATTCATGATTCATGATTTGATTTATGATTCATGATTCATGATTCAATTCATGATTCATGATTCATGATTCAATTCATGATTCATGATTAATGATTCAATTCATGATTCATGATTCATGATTCAATTCATGATTCATGATTTAATTCATGATTCATGATTCATGATTCAATTTATGATTCATGATTCATGATTCAATTTATGATTCATGATTCAATTCATGATTCATGATTCAATTCATGATTTATGTTTCATGATTCAATTCATGATTAAATTCATGATTCATGATTCATGATTCAATTCATGATTCGATTCATGATTCAAATCATGATTCATGATTCATGTTTCAATTCATAATTCATAATTCATGATTCATGATTCAATTCATGATTTATGATTCATGATTCATGATTCATGATTCAATTCATGATTCATGATTTAATTCATGATTAAATTCATGATTCATGATTCGATTCATGATTCATGATTCATGATTCGATTCATGATTCATGATTCATGATTCAATTCATGATTCATGATTCAATTCATGATTCATGATTCATGATTCAATTCATGATTCATGATTTATGAATTATGATTCATGATTCAATTCATGATTCATAATTCAATTCATGATTCATAATTCATGATTCATGATTTAATTCATGATTCATGATTCATGATTCAATTCATGATTCATGATTCATGATTCAATTCATGATTCATGCTTCAATTCATGATTTATGATTCAATTCATGATTCATGATTTAATTCATGATTCATAATTCATGATTCATGATTCATAATTCATGATTAAATTCATGATTCAATTCATGATTCATAATTCATGATTCAATTCATGATTCATGATTCATGATTCATGATTCACGATTCAATTCATGAAATCATAATTCATGATTCATGATTCAATTCATGATTCATGATTCATGATTCAATTCATGATTCATGATTCAATTCATAATTCATGATTCATGATTCAATTCATGATTCATGATTCAATTCATAATTCAATTCATGATTTATGATTCAACTCATGATTCATGAGTTGATTTATGATTCATGATTCATGATTCAATTCATGACTTATGCTTCATGATTCATGATTCATGATTTAATTCATGATTCATGATTCAATTCATGATTCATAATTCAATTCATGATTTATTATTCAATTCATAATTCAATTCATGATTCATGATTCATGATTCAATTTATGATTCATGATTCATGATTCATGATTCAATTCATGATTCATGATTCAATTCATGATTCATGATTTAATTCATGATTCAAGATTCAAATCATGATTCAATTCATGATTCAATTCATGATTCAATTCATGATTCATGATTCAATTTATGATTCATGATTCATGATTCAATTCATGATTCATGATTCAATTCATGATTCGATTCCTGATTCAATTCATGATTCATGATTCAAATCATGATTCAATTCATGATTCAATTCATGATTCAATTCATGATTCATGATTTAATTCTTGATTCGATTCCTGATTCAATTCATGATTCATGATTCAATTCATGATTCAATTCATGATTCAATTCATGATTCATGATTTAATTCTTGATTCAATTCATGATTTATGATTCAATTTATGATTCATGATTCATGATTTATGATTCAATTCATGATTCATGATTCAATTCATGATTCGATTCCTGATTCAATTCATGATTCATGATTCGATTTATGATTCATGATTCATAATTCAATTTATGATTCATGATTCATGATTCAATTCATGATTCAACTCATGATTCAATTCATGATTCATGATTCGTTTCATGATTCATGATTCATGATTCAATTCATGATTCATGATTCATGATTCAATTCATGATTCAACTCATGATTCAATTCATGACTCATGATTCGATTCATGATTCATGATTCATGATTCAATTCATGATTCATGATTCATAATTCATGATTCAATTCATGATTCATAATTCATGATTCATGAATCAATTCATGATTCGATTCCTGATTCAATTCATGATTCATGATTCGATTTATGATTCATAATTCATGATTCAATTCATGATTCATGATTCAATTCATGATTCATGATTCATGATTCAATTCATGATTCATGATTCATGATTCATGATTCAATTCATGATTAATAATTCAATTCATGATTTATTATTCAATTCATAATTCAATTCATGATTCATGATTCATGATTCAATTTATGATTCATGATTCATGATTCATGATTCAATTCATGATTCATGATTCGATTCATGATTCAATTCATGATTCATGATTCGATTCATGATTCATGATTCAATTCATAATTCATGATTCAATTCATGATTCATGATTCGATTAATGATTCATGATTCAATTCATGATTCATGATTCATGATTCAATTCATGATTAAATTCATGATTCAATTCATGATTCATGATTCAATTCATGATTCAGTTCATGATTCATGAGTAGATTCATGATTCAAGATTCATGATTCAATTCTTGATTCATGATTCATGATTCGATTCATGATTTATGATTTAATTCATGATTCAATTCATGATTCATGATTCGATTCATGATTCATGATTCAATTCATGATTCATGATTCATAATTCATGATTCGATTCATGATTCATGATTCTTGATTCAATTCATGATTCATGATTCAATTCATGATTCATGATTCGATTCATGATTCATGATTCATGATTCAATTCATGATTCATGAGTAAATTTATGATTCATAATTCATGATTCATGATTCAATTCATGATTCATGATTTATGAATCATGATTCATGATTCAATTCATGATTCATAATTCAATTCATGATTCATAATTCATGATTCATGATTTAATTCATGATTCATGATTCATGATTCAATTCATGATTCATGATTCAATTCATGATTCATGATTCAATTCATGATTCATGATTCAATTCATGATTCGATTCCTGATTCAATTCATGATTCATGATTTGATTTATGATTCATGATTCATGATTCAATTCATGATTCATGATTCATGATTCATGATTCAATTCATGATTCATGATTAATGATTCAATTCATGATTCATGATTCATGATTCAATTCATGATTCATGATTTAATTCATGATTCATGATTCATGATTCAATTTATGATTCATGATTCATGATTCAATTTATGATTCATGATTCAATTCATGATTCAATTCATGATTCATGATTCAATTCATGATTTATGTTTCATGATTCAATTCATGATTAAATTCATGATTCATGATTCATGATTCAATTCATGATTCGATTCATGATTCAAATCATGATTCATGATTCATGTTTCAATTCATAATTCATAATTCATGATTCATGATTCAATTCATGATTTATGATTCATGATTCATGATTCATGATTCAATTCATGATTCATGATTTAATTCATGATTAAATTCATGATTCATGATTCGATTCATGATTCATGATTCATGATTCGATTCATGATTCATGATTCATGATTCAATTCATGATTCATAATTCAATTCATGATTCATGATTCATGATTCAATTCATGATTCATGATTTATGAATTATGATTCATGATTCAATTCATGATTCATAATTCAATTCATGATTCATAATTCATGATTCATGATTTAATTCATGATTCATGATTCATGATTCAATTCATGATTCATGATTCATGATTCAATTCATGATTCATGATTCAATTCATGATTTATGATTCAATTCATGATTCATGATTTAATTCATGATTCATAATTCATGATTCATGATTCATAATTCATGATTAAATTCATGATTCAATTCATGATTCATAATTCATGATTCAATTCATGATTCATGATTCATGATTCATGATTCACGATTCAATTCATGAAATCATAATTCATGATTCATGATTCAATTCATGATTCATGATTCATGATTCAATTCATGATTCATGATTCAATTCATAATTCATGATTCATGATTCAATTCATGATTCATGATTCAATTCATAATTCAATTCATGATTTATGATTCAACTCATGATTCATGAGTTGATTTATGATTCATGATTCATGATTCAATTCATGACTTATGCTTCATGATTCATGATTCATGATTTAATTCATGATTCATGATTCAATTCATGATTCATAATTCAATTCATGATTTATTATTCAATTCATAATTCAATTCATGATTCATGATTCATGATTCAATTTATGATTCATGATTCATGATTCATGATTCAATTCATGATTCATGATTCGATTCATGATTCAATTCATGATTCATGATTCGATTCATGATTCATGATTCAATTCATAATTCATGATTCAATTCATGATTCATGATTCATGATTCAATTCATGATTAAATTCATGATTCAATTCATGATTCATGATTCAATTCATGATTCAATTCATGATTCATGAGTAGATTCATGATTCAAGATTCATGATTCAATTCTTGATTCATGATTCATGATTCGATTCATGATTTATGATTTAATTCATGATTCAATTCATGATTCATGATTCGATTCATGATTCATGATTCAATTCATGATTCATGATTCATAATTCATGATTCGATTCATGATTCATGATTCTTGATTCAATTCATGATTCATGATTCATGATTCAATTCATGATTCATGATTCGATTCATGATTCATGATTCATGATTCAATTCATGATTCATGAGTAAATTTATGATTCATAATTCATGATTCATGATTCAATTCATGATTCATGATTTATGAATCATGATTCATGAATCATGATTCATGATTCAATTCATGATTCATAATTCAATTCATGATTCATAATTCATGATTTATGATTTAATTCATGATTCATGATTCATGATTCAATTCATGATTCATGATTCAATTCATGATTCGATTCCTGATTCAATTCATGATTCATGATTTGATTTATGATTCATGATTCATGATTCAATTCATGATTCATGATTCATGATTCATGATTCAATTCATGATTCATGATTAATGATTCAATTCATGATTCATGATTCATGATTCAATTCATGATTCATGATTCAATTCATGATTTATGATTCATGATTCGATTCATGATTCATGATTCATGATTCAATTCATGATTCATGATTCATGATTCAATTCATGATTCATGATTCAATTCATGATTCATGATTCATGATTCATGATTCATGATTTATGATTCAATTCATGATTCATGATTCAATTCATGAATCATAATTCATGATTCATGATTCAATTCATGATTCATGATTCATGATTTATGATTCACGATTCAATTCATGAAATCATAATTCATGATTCATGATTCAATTCATGATTCATTATTCATGATTCATGATTCAATTCATGATTCATGATTTAATTCATGATTCATGATTCAATTCATGATTCATGATTTAATTCATGATTCAAGATTCAAATCATGATTCAATTCATGATTCAATTCATGATTCAATTCATGATTCATGATTTAATTCTTGATTCAATTCATGATTCATGATTCAATTTATGATTCATGATTCATGATTTATGATTCAATTCATGATTCATGATTCAATTCATGATTCGATTCCTGATTCAATTCATGATTCATGATTCAAATCATGATTCAATTCATGATTCAATTCATGATTCAATTCATGATTCATGATTTAATTCTTGATTCGATTCCTGATTCAATTCATGATTCATGATTCAAATCATGATTCAAT
Source organism: Mixophyes australis (assembly GCA_036250195.1). Taxonomy (NCBI): domain Eukaryota; kingdom Metazoa; phylum Chordata; class Amphibia; order Anura; family Limnodynastidae; genus Mixophyes; species Mixophyes australis. The sequence goes on from JAVHZZ010000004.1 coordinate 261,771,147, forward strand.
TCATGATTCAATTCATGATTCAATTCATGATTCATGATTTAATTCTTGATTCAATTCATGATTTATGATTCAATTTATGATTCATGATTCATGATTTATGATTCAATTCATGATTCATGATTCAATTCATGATTCGATTCCTGATTCAATTCATGATTCATGATTCGATTTATGATTCATGATTCATAATTCAATTTATGATTCATGATTCATGATTCAATTCATGATTCAACTCATGATTCAATTCATGATTCATGATTCGTTTCATGATTCATGATTCAATTCATGATTCAACTCATGATTCAATTCATGACTCATGATTCGATTCATGATTCATGATTCATGATTCAATTCATGATTCATAATTCATGATTCATGAATCAATTCATGATTCGATTCCTGATTCAATTCATGATTCATGATTCGATTTATGATTCATAATTCATGATTCAATTCATGATTCATGATTCAATTCATGATTCATGATTCATTTCATGATTCATGATTCATGATTCATGATTCATGATTCATAATTCAATTCATGATTTATTATTCAATTCATAATTCAATTCATGATTCATGATTCATGATTCAATTTATGATTCATGATTCATGATTCATGATTCAATTCATGATTCATGATTCGATTCATGATTCAATTCATGATTCATGATTCGATTCATGATTCATGATTCAATTCATAATTCATGATTCAATTCATGATTCATGATTCGATTAATGATTCATGATTCAATTCATGATTCATGATTCAATTCATGATTAAATTCATGATTCAATTCATGATTCATGATTCAATTCATGATTCAGTTCATGATTCATGAGTAGATTCATGATTCAAGATTCATGATTCAATTCTTGATTCATGATTCATGATTCATGATTCGATTCATGATTTATGATTTAATTCATGATTCAATTCATGATTCATGATTCGATTCATGATTCATGATTCAATTCATGATTCATGATTCTCATAATTCATGATTCGATTCATGATTCATGATTCTTGATTCAATTCATGATTCATGATTCAATTCATGATTCATGATTCGATTCATGATTCATGATTCATGATTCAATTCATGATTCATGAGTAAATTTATGATTCATAATTCATGATTCATGATTCAATTCATGATTCATGATTTATGAATCATGATTCATGATTCAATTCATGATTCATAATTCAATTCATGATTCATAATTCAATTCATGATTCATAATTCATGATTCATGATTTAATTCATGATTCATGATTCATGATTCAATTCATGATTCATGATTCAATTCATGATTCATGATTCAATTCATGATTCGATTCCTGATTCAATTCATGATTCATGATTTGATATATGATTCATGATTCATGATTCAATTCATGATTCATGATTCATGATTCAATTCATGATTCATGATTAATGATTCAATTCATGATTCATGATTCATGATTCAATTCATGATTCATGATTTAATTCATGATTCATGATTCATGATTCAATTTATGATTCATGATTCATGATTCAATTTATGATTCATGATTCAATTCATGATTCAATTCATGATTCATGATTCAATTCATGATTTATGTTTCATGATTCAATTCATGATTAAATTCATGATTCATGATTCATGATTCAATTCATGATTCGATTCATGATTCAAATCATGATTCATGATTCATGTTTCAATTCATAATTCATAATTCATGATTCATGATTCAATTCATGATTTATGATTCATGATTCATGATTCATGATTCAATTCATGATTCATGATTTAATTCATGATTAAATTCATGATTCATGATTCGATTCATGATTCATGATTCATGATTCGATTCATGATTCATGATTCATGATTCAATTCATGATTCATGATTCAATTCATGATTCATGATTCATGATTCAATTCATGATTCATGATTTATGAATTATGATTCATGATTCAATTCATGATTCATAATTCAATTCATGATTCATAATTCATGATTCATGATTTAATTCATGATTCATGATTCATGATTCAATTCATGATTCATGATTCATGATTCAATTCATGATTCATGCTTCAATTCATGATTTATGATTCAATTCATGATTCATGATTTAATTCATGATTCATAATTCATGATTCATGATTCATAATTCATGATTAAATTCATGATTCAATTCATGATTCATAATTCATGATTCAATTCATGATTCATGATTCATGATTCATGATTCACGATTCAATTCATGAAATCATAATTCATGATTCATGATTCAATTCATGATTCATGATTCATGATTCAATTCATGATTCATGATTCAATTCATAATTCATGATTCATGATTCAATTCATGATTCATGATTCAATTCATAATTCAATTCATGATTTATGATTCAACTCATGATTCATGAGTTGATTTATGATTCATGATTCATGATTCAATTCATGACTTATGCTTCATGATTCATGATTCATGATTTAATTCATGATTCATGATTCAATTCATGATTCATAATTCAATTCATGATTTATTATTCAATTCATAATTCAATTCATGATTCATGATTCATGATTCAATTTATGATTCATGATTCATGATTCATGATTCAATTCATGATTCATGATTCAATTCATGATTCATGATTTAATTCATGATTCAAGATTCAAATCATGATTCAATTCATGATTCAATTCATGATTCAATTCATGATTCATGATTCAATTTATGATTCATGATTCATGATTTATGATTCAATTCATGATTCATGATTCAATTCATGATTCGATTCCTGATTCAATTCATGATTCATGATTCAAATCATGATTCAATTCATGATTCAATTCATGATTCAATTCATGATTCATGATTTAATTCTTGATTCGATTCCTGATTCAATTCATGATTCATGATTCAATTCATGATTCAATTCATGATTCAATTCATGATTCATGATTTAATTCTTGATTCAATTCATGATTTATGATTCAATTTATGATTCATGATTCATGATTTATGATTCAATTCATGATTCATGATTCAATTCATGATTCGATTCCTGATTCAATTCATGATTCATGATTCGATTTATGATTCATGATTCATAATTCAATTTATGATTCATGATTCATGATTCAATTCATGATTCAACTCATGATTCAATTCATGATTCATGATTCGTTTCATGATTCATGATTCATGATTCAATTCATGATTCATGATTCATGATTCAATTCATGATTCAACTCATGATTCAATTCATGACTCATGATTCGATTCATGATTCATGATTCATGATTCAATTCATGATTCATGATTCATAATTCATGATTCAATTCATGATTCATAATTCATGATTCATGAATCAATTCATGATTCGATTCCTGATTCAATTCATGATTCATGATTCGATTTATGATTCATAATTCATGATTCAATTCATGATTCATGATTCAATTCATGATTCATGATTCATGATTCAATTCATGATTCATGATTCATGATTCATGATTCAATTCATGATTAATAATTCAATTCATGATTTATTATTCAATTCATAATTCAATTCATGATTCATGATTCATGATTCAATTTATGATTCATGATTCATGATTCATGATTCAATTCATGATTCATGATTCGATTCATGATTCAATTCATGATTCATGATTCGATTCATGATTCATGATTCAATTCATAATTCATGATTCAATTCATGATTCATGATTCGATTAATGATTCATGATTCAATTCATGATTCATGATTCATGATTCAATTCATGATTAAATTCATGATTCAATTCATGATTCATGATTCAATTCATGATTCAGTTCATGATTCATGAGTAGATTCATGATTCAAGATTCATGATTCAATTCTTGATTCATGATTCATGATTCATGATTCGATTCATGATTTATGATTTAATTCATGATTCAATTCATGATTCATGATTCGATTCATGATTCATGATTCAATTCATGATTCATGATTCATAATTCATGATTCGATTCATGATTCATGATTCTTGATTCAATTCATGATTCATGATTCAATTCATGATTCATGATTCGATTCATGATTCATGATTCATGATTCAATTCATGATTCATGAGTAAATTTATGATTCATAATTCATGATTCATGATTCAATTCATGATTCATGATTTATGAATCATGATTCATGATTCAATTCATGATTCATAATTCAATTCATGATTCATGATTCATGATTCATGATTTAATTCATGATTCATGATTCATGATTCAATTCATGATTCATGATTCAATTCATGATTCATGATTCAATTCATGATTCATGATTCAATTCATGATTCGATTCCTGATTCAATTCATGATTCATGATTTGATTTATGATTCATGATTCATGATTCAATTCATGATTCATGATTCATGATTCATGATTCAATTCATGATTCATGATTAATGATTCAATTCATGATTCATGATTCATGATTCAATTCATGATTCATGATTTAATTCATGATTCATGATTCATGATTCAATTTATGATTCATGATTCATGATTCAATTTATGATTCATGATTCAATTCATGATTCAATTCATGATTCATGATTCAATTCATGATTTATGTTTCATGATTCAATTCATGATTAAATTCATGATTCATGATTCATGATTCAATTCATGATTCGATTCATGATTCAAATCATGATTCATGTTTCAATTCATAATTCATAATTCATGATTCATGATTCAATTCATGATTTATGATTCATGATTCATGATTCATGATTCAATTCATGATTCATGATTTAATTCATGATTAAATTCATGATTCATGATTCGATTCATGATTCATGATTCATGATTCGATTCATGATTCATGATTCATGATTCAATTCATGATTCATAATTCAATTCATGATTCATGATTCATGATTCAATTCATGATTCATGATTTATGAATTATGATTCATGATTCAATTCATGATTCATAATTCAATTCATGATTCATAATTCATGATTCATGATGTAATTCATGATTCATGATTCATGATTCAATTCATGATTCATGATTCATGATTCAATTCATGATTCATGATTCAATTCATGATTTATGATTCAATTCATGATTCATGATTTAATTCATGATTCATAATTCATGATTCATGATTCATAATTCATGATTAAATTCATGATTCAATTCATGATTCATAATTCATGATTCAATTCATGATTCATGATTCATGATTCATGATTCACGATTCAATTCATGAAATCATAATTCATGATTCATGATTCAATTCATGATTCATGATTCATGATTCAATTCATGATTCATGATTCAATTCATAATTCATGATTCATGATTCAATTCATGATTCATGATTCAATTCATAATTCAATTCATGATTTATGATTCAACTCATGATTCATGAGTTGATTTATGATTCATGATTCATGATTCAATTCATGACTTATGCTTCATGATTCATGATTCATGATTTAATTCATGATTCATGATTCAATTCATGATTCATAATTCAATTCATGATTTATTATTCAATTCATAATTCAATTCATGATTCATGATTCATGATTCAATTTATGATTCATGATTCATGATTCATGATTCAATTCATGATTCATGATTCGATTCATGATTCAATTCATGATTCATGATTCGATTCATGATTCATGATTCAATTCATAATTCATGATTCAATTCATGATTCATGATTCATGATTCAATTCATGATTAAATTCATGATTCAATTCATGATTCATGATTCAATTCATGATTCAATTCATGATTCATGAGTAGATTCATGATTCAAGATTCATGATTCAATTCTTGATTCATGATTCATGATTCGATTCATGATTTATGATTTAATTCATGATTCAATTCATGATTCATGATTCGATTCATGATTCATGATTCAATTCATGATTCATGATTCATAATTCATGATTCGATTCATGATTCATGATTCTTGATTCAATTCATGATTCATGATTCATGATTCAATTCATGATTCATGATTCGATTCATGATTCATGATTCATGATTCAATTCATGATTCATGAGTAAATTTATGATTCATAATTCATGATTCATGATTCAATTCATGATTCATGATTTATGAATCATGATTCATGAATCATGATTCATGATTCAATTCATGATTCATAATTCAATTCATGATTCATAATTCATGATTTATGATTTAATTCATGATTCATGATTCATGATTCAATTCATGATTCATGATTCAATTCATGATTCGATTCCTGATTCAATTCATGATTCATGATTTGATTTATGATTCATGATTCATGATTCAATTCATGATTCATGATTCATGATTCAATTCATGATTCATGATTAATGATTCAATTCATGATTCATGATTCATGATTCAATTCATGATTCATGATTCAATTCATGATTTATGATTCATGATTCAATTTATGATTCATGATTCATGATTCAATTTATGATTCATGATTCAATTCATGATTCAATTCATGATTCATGATTCAATTCATGATTTATGTTTCATGATTCAATTCATGATTAAATTCATGATTCATGATTCATGATTCAATTCATGATTCGATTCATGATTCAAATCATGATTCATGATTCATGATTCAATTCATAATTCATAATTCATGATTCATGATTCAATTCATGATTTATGATTCATGATTCATGATTCATGATTCAATTCATGATTCATGATTTAATTCATGATTAAATTCATGATTCATGATTCGATTCATGATTCATGATTCGATTCATGATTCATGATTCATGATTCAATTCATGATTCATGATTCAATTCATGATTCATGATTCATGATTCAATTCATGATTCATGATTTATGAATCATGATTCATGATTCAATTCATGATTCATAATTCAATTCATGATTCATAATTCATGATTCATGATTTAATTCATGATTCATGATTCATGATTCAATTCATGATTCATGATTCAATTCATGATTCGATTCCTGATTCAATTCATGATTCATGATTTGATTTATGATTCATGATTCATGATTCAATTCATGATTCATGATTCATGATTCATGATTCAATTCATGATTCATGATTAATGATTCAATTCATGATTCATGATTCATGATTCAATTCATGATTCATGATTCAATTCATGATTCATGATTCATGATTCAATTTATGATTCATGATTCATGATTCAATTTATGATTCATGATTCAATTCATGATTCAATTCATGATTCATGATTCAATTCATGATTTATGTTTCATGATTCAATTCATGATTAAATTCATGATTCATGATTCATGATTCAATTCATGATTCGATTCATGATTCAAATCATGATTCATGATTCATGATTCAATTCATAATTCATAATTCATGATTCATGATTCAATTCATGATTTATGATTCATGATTCATGATTCATGATTCAATTCATGATTCATGATTTAATTCATGATTAAATTCATGATTCATGATTCGATTCATGATTCATGATTCGATTCATGATTCATGATTCATGATTCAATTCATGATTCATGATTCAATTCATGATTCATGATTCGATTCATGATTCATGATTCATGATTCAATTCATGATTCATGATTCATGATTCAATTCATGATTCATGATTCAATTCATGATTCATGATTCAATTCATGATTCATGATTCATGATTCATGATTTATGATTCAATTCATGATTCATGATTTAATTCATGATTCATAATTCATGATTCATGATTCAATTCATGATTCATGATTCATGATTCATAATTCATGATTAAATTCATGATTCAATTCATGATTCATAATTCATGATTCATGATTCAATTCATGATTCGATTCATGATTCATGATTCATGATTCAATTCATGATTCATGATTCATGATTCAATTCATGATTCATGATTCAATTCATGATTCATGATTCAATTCATGATTCATGATTCATGATTCATGATTTATGATTCAATTCATGATTCATGATTTAATTCATGATTCATAATTCATGATTCATGATTCAATTCATGATTCATGATTCATGATTCATAATTCATGATTAAATTCATGATTCAATTCATGAATCATAATTCATGATTCATGATTCAATTCATGATTCATGATTCATGATTTATGATTCACGATTCAATTCATGAAATCATAATTCATGATTCATGGTTTAATTCGTGATTCATTATTCATGATTCATGATTCAATTCATGATTCATGATTCAATTCATGATTCAAGATTCAAATCATGATTCAATTCATGATTCAATTCATGATTCAATTCATGATTCATGATTTAATTCTTGATTCAATTCATGATTCATGATTCAATTTATGATTCATGATTCATGATTTATGATTCAATTCATGATTCATGATTCAATTCATGATTCGATTCCTGATTCAATTCATGATTCATGATTCAAATCATGATTCAATTCATGATTCAATTCATGATTCAATTCATGATTCATGATTTAATTCTTGATTCAATTCATGATTCATGATTCAATTCATGATTCATGATTTATGAATCATGATTCATGATTTATGAATCATGATTCATGATTCAATTCATGATTCATAATTCAATTCATGATTCATAATTCATGATTCATGATTTAATTCATGATTCATGATTCATGATTCAATTCATGATTCATGATTCAATTCATGATTCATGATTCAATTCATGATTCGATTCCTGATTCAATTCATGATTCATGATTTGATTTATGATTCATGATTCATCAATCAATTCATGATTCATGATTCATGATTCATGATTCAATTCATGATTCATGATTAATGATTCAATTCATGATTCATGATTCATGATTCAATTCATGATTCATGATTCAATTCATGATTCATGATTCATGATTCAATTTATGATTCATGATTCCTGATTCAATTTATGATTCATGATTCAATTCATGATTCAATTCATGATTCATGATTCAATTCATGATTTATGTTTCATGATTCAATTCATGATTAAATTCATGATTCAAATCATGATTCATGATTCATGATTCAATTCATAATTCATAATTCATGATTCATGATTAAATTCATGATTTATGATTCATGATTCATGATTCATGATTCAATTCATGATTCATGATTTAATTCATGATTAAATTCATGATTCATGATTCGATTCATGATTCATGATTCATGATTCGATTCATGATTCATGATTCATGATTCGATTCATGATTCATGATTCATGATTCGATTCATGATTCATGATTCATGATTCAATTCATGATTCATGATTCAATTCATGATTCATGATTCATGATTCAATTCATGATTCATGATTTATGAATCATGATTCATGATTCAATTCATGATTCATAATTCAATTCATGATTCATAATTCATGATTCATGATTTAATTCATGATTCATGATTCATGATTCAATTCATGATTCATAATTCAATTCATGATTCATAATTCATGATTCATGATTTAATTCATGATTCATGATTCATGATTCAATTCATGATTCATGATTCAATTCATGATTCGATTCCTGATTCAATTCATGATTCATGATTTGATTTATGATTCATGATTCATGATTCAATTCATGATTCATGATTCATGATTCATGATTCAATTCATGATTCATGATTAATGATTCAATTCATGATTCATGATTCATGATTCAATTCATGATTCATGATTCAATTCATGATTCATGATTCATGATTCAATTTATGATTCATGATTCATGATTCAATTTATGATTCATGATTCAATTCATGATTCAATTCATGATTCATGATTCAATTCATGATTTATGTTTCATGATTCAATTCATGATTAAATTCATGATTCATGATTCATGATTCAATTCATGATTCGATTCATGATTCAAATCATGATTCATGATTCATGATTCAATTCATAATTCATAATTCATGATTCATGATTCAATTCATGATTTATGATTCATGATTCATGATTCAATTCATGATTCATGATTTAATTCATGATTAAATTCATGATTCATGATTCGATTCATGATTCATGATTCATGATTCGATTCATGATTCATGATTCATGATTCAATTCATGATTCATGATTCAATTCATGATTCATGATTCATGATTCGATTCATGATTCATGATTCATGATTCAATTCATGATTCATGATTCATGATTCAATTCATGATTCATGATTCAATTCATGATTCATGATTCAATTCATGATTCATGATTCATGATTCATGATTTATGATTCAATTCATGATTTATGATTTAATTCATGATTCATAATTCATGATTCATGATTCAATTCATGATTCATGATTCATAATTCATGATTAAATTCATGATTCAATTCATGATTCATAATTCATGATTCATGATTCAATTCATGATTCATGATTCATGATTCATGATTCACGATTCAATTCATGAAATCATAATTCATGATTCATGATTCAATTCATGATTCATGATTCATGATTCAATTCATGATTCATGATTCATGATTCGATTCATGATTCATGATTCATGATTCAATTCATGATTCATGATTCATGATTCAATTCATGATTCATGATTCAATTCATGATTCATGATTCAATTCATGATTCATGATTCATTATTCATGATTTATGATTCAATTCATGATTCATGATTTAATTCATGATTCATAATTCATGATTCATGATTCAATTCATGATTCATGATTCATGATTCATAATTCATGATTAAATTCATGATTCAATTCATGAATCATAATTCATGATTCATGATTCAATTCATGATTCATGATTCATGATTTATGATTCACGATTCAATTCATGAAATCATAATTCATGATTCATGATTCAATTCATGATTCATTATTCATGATTCATGATTCAATTCATGATTCATGATTCAATTCATGATTCAAGATTCAAATCATGATTCAATTCATGATTCAATTCATGATTCAATTCATGATTCATGATTTAATTCTTGATTCAATTCATGATTCATGATTCAATTTATGATTCATGATTCATGATTTATGATTCAATTCATGATTCATGATTCAATTCATGATTCGATTCCTGATTCAATTCATGATTCATGATTCAAATCATGATTCAATTCATGATTCAATTCATGATTCAATTCATGATTCATGATTTAATTCTTGATTCAATTCATGATTTATGATTCAATTTATGATTCATGATTCATGATTTATGATTCAATTCATGATTCATGATTCAATTCATGATTCGATTCCTGATTCAATTCATGATTCATGATTCGATTTATGATTCATGATTCATAATTCAATTTATGATTCATGATTCATGATTCAATTCATGATTCAACTCATGATTCAATTCATGATTCATGATTCGATTCATGATTCATGATTCATGATTCAATTCATGATTCATGATTCAATTCATGATTCATGATTCATAATTCATGATTCAATTCATGATTCATAATTCATGATTCATGAATCAATTCATGATTCGATTCCTGATTCAATTCATGATTCATGATTCGATTTATGATTCATAATTCATGATTCAATTCATGATTCATGATTCATGATTCAATTCATGATTCATGATTCAATTCATGATTCAACTCATGATTCAATTCATGACTCATGATTCGATTCATGATTCATGATTCATGATTCAATTCATGATTCATGATTCATAATTCATGATTCAACTCATGATTCAATTCATGACTCATGATTCGATTCATGATTCATGATTCATGATTCAATTCATGATTCATGATTCATAATTCATGATTCAAATCATTATTCATAATTCATGATTCATGAATCAATTCATGATTCGATTCCTGATTCAATTCATGATTCATGATTCGATTTATGATTCATAATTCATGATTCAATTCATGATTCATGATTCATGATTCAATTCATGATTCATGATTCAATTCATGATTCATGATTCATGATTCATGATTCAATTCATGATTCATAATTCAATTCATGATTTATTATTCAATTCATAATTCAATTCATGATTCATGATTCATGATTCAATTTATGATTCATGATTCATGATTCATGATTCAATTCATGATTCATGATTCGATTCATGATTCAATTCATGATTCATGATTCGATTCATGATTCAATTCATAATTCATGATTCAATTCATGATTCATGATTCGATTCATGATTCATGATTCAATTCATGATTCATGATTCATGATTCAATTCATGATTAAATTCATGATTCAATTCATGATTCATGATTCAATTCATGATTCATGAGTAGATTCATGATTCAAGATTCATGATTCAATTCTTGATTCATGATTCATGATTCATGATTCGATTCATGATTTATGATTTAATTCATGATTCAATTCATGATTCATGATTCGATTCATGATTCATGATTCAATTCATGATTCATGATTCATAATTCATGATTCGATTCATGATTCATGATTCTTGATTCAATTCATGATTCATGATTCAATTCATGATTCATGATTCGATTCATGATTCATGATTCATGATTCAATTCATGATTCATGAGTAAATTTATGATTCATAATTCATTATTCATGATTCAATTCATGATTCATGATTTATGAATCATGATTCATGATTCATGATTCAATTCATGATTCATGATTCAATTCATGATTAATGATTCAATTCATGATTCGATTCCTGATTCAATTCATGATTCATGATTTGATTTATGATTCATGATTCATGTTTCAATTCATGATTCATGATTCATGCTTCATGATTCAATTCATGATTCATGATTAATGATTCAATTCATGATTCATGATTCAATTCATGATTCATTATTCAATTCATGATTCATGATTCATGATTCAATTTATGATTCATGATTCATGATTCAATTTATGATTCATGATTCAATTCATGATTCAATTCATGATTCATGATTCAATTCATGATTTATGTTTCATGATTCAATTCATGATTAAATTCATGATTCATGATTCATGATTCAATTCATGATTCGATTCATGATTCAAATCATGATTCATGATTCATGATTCAATTCATAATTCATAATTCATGATTCATGATTCAATTCATGATTTATGATTCATGATTCATGATTCATGATTCAATTCATGATTCATGATTTAATTCATGATTAAATTCATGATTCATGATTCGATTCATGATTCATGATTCATGATTCGATTCATGATTCATGATTCATGATTCAATTCATGATTCATGATTCAATTCATGATTCATGATTTATGATTCAATTCATGATTCATGATTTATGAATCATGATTCATGATTCAATTCATGATTCATAATTCAATTCATGATTCATAATTCATGATTCATGATTTAATTCATGATTCATGATTCATGATTCAATTCATGATTCATGATTCAATTCATGATTCGATTCCTGATTCAATTCATGATTCATGATTTGATTTATGATTCATGATTCATGATTCAATTCATGATTCATGATTCATGATTCATGATTCAATTCATGATTCATGATTCAATTCATGATTCATGATTCATGATTCAATTCATGATTCATGATTCGATTCATGATTCATGATTCAATTCATGATTCATGATTCATAATTCATGATTCGATTCATGATTCATGATTCTTTATTCAATTCATGATTCATGATTCATGATTCAATTCATGATTCATGATTCGATTCATGATTCATGATTCATGATTCAATTCATGATTCATGAGTAAATTTATGATTCATAATTCATGATTCATGATTCAATTCATGATTCATGATTTATGAATCATGATTCATGATTCATGATTCAATTCATGATTCATGATTCAATTCATGATTCATGATTCAATTCATGATTCGATTCCTGATTCAATTCATGATTCATGATTTGATTTATGATTCATGATTCATGATTCAATTCATGATTCATGATTCATGATTAATGATTCAATTCATGATTCATGATTCATGATTCAATTCATGATTCATGATTCAATTCATGATTCATGATTCATGATTCAATTTATGATTCATGATTCAATTTATGATTCATGATTCAATTCATGATTCATGATTCAATTCATGATTTATGTTTCATGATTCAATTCATGATTAAATTCATGATTCATGATTCATGATTCAATTCATGATTCGATTCATGATTCAATTCATGATTTATGATTCATGATTCATGATTCATGATTCAATTCATGATTCATGATTTAATTCATGATTAAATTCATGATTCATGATTCGATTCATGATTCATGATTCACGATTCGATTCATGATTCATGATTCATGATTCAATTCATGATTCATGATTCAATTCATGATTCATGATTCATGATTCAATTCATGATTCATGATTTATGAATCATGATTCATAATTCAATTCATGATTCATAATTCAATTCATGATTCATAATTCATGATTCATGATTTAATTCATGATTCATGATTCATGATTCAATTCATGATTCATGATTCAATTCATGATTCGATTCCTGATTCAATTCATGATTCATGATTTGATTTATGATTCATGATTCATGATTCGATTCATGATTCATGATTCATGATTCAATTCATGATTCATGAGTAAATTTATGATTCATAATTCATGATTCATGATTCAATTCATGATTCATGATTTATGAATCATGATTCATGATTCATGAATCATGATTCATGATTCAATTCATGATTCATAATTCAATTCATGATTCATAATTCATGATTCATGATTTAATTCATGATTCATGATTCATTATTCAATTCATGATTCATGATTCAATTCATGATTCGATTCCTGATTCAATTCATGATTCATGATTTGATTTATGATTCATGATTCATGATTCAATTCATGATTCATGATTCATGATTCAATTCATGATTCATGATTAATGATTCAATTCATGATTCATGATTCATGATTCAATTCATGATTCATGATTCAATTCATGATTCATGATTCATGATTCAATTTATGATTCATGATTCATGATTCAATTTATGATTCATGATTCAATTCATGATTCATGATTCAATTCATGATTCATGTTTCATGATTCAATTCATGATTAAATTCATGATTCATGATTCATGATTCAATTCATGATTCGATTCATGATTCAAATCATGATTCATGATTCATGATTCAATTCATAATTCATAATTCATGATTCATGATTCAATTCATGATTTATGATTCATGATTCATGATTCATGATTCAATTCATGATTCATGATTTAATTCATGATTAAATTCATGATTCATGATTCGATTCATGATTCATGATTCATGATTCGATTCATGATTCATGATTCATGATTCAATTCATGATTCATGATTCAATTCATGATTCATGATTCATGATTCAATTCATGATTCATGATTTATGAATCATGATTCATGATTCAATTCATGATTCATAATTCAATTCATGATTCATAATTCATGATTCATGATTTAATTCATGATTCATGATTCATGATTCAATTCATGATTCCTGATTCAATTCATGATTCGATTCCTGATTCAATTCATGATTCATGATTTGATTTATGATTCATGATTCATGATTCAATTCATGATTCATGATTCATGATTCATGATTCAATTCATGATTCATGATTAATGATTCAATTCATGATTCATGATTCATGATTCAATTCATGATTCATGATTCAATTCATGATTCATGATTCAATTTATGATTCATGATTCATGATTCAATTTATGATTCATGATTCAATTCATGATTCAATTCATGATTCATGATTCAATTCATGATTTATGTTTCATGATTCAATTCATGATTAAATTCATGATTCATGATTCATGATTCAATTCATGATTCGATTCATGATTCAAATCATGATTCATGATTCATGATTCAATTCATAATTCATGATTCATGATTCAATTCATGATTTATGATTCATGATTCATGATTCATGATTCAATTCATGATTCATGATTTAATTCATGATTAAATTCATGATTCATGATTCGATTCATGATTCATGATTCATGATTCGATTCATGATTCATGATTCATGATTCAATTCATGATTCATGATTCAATTCATGATTCATGATTCATGATTCGATTCATGATTCATGATTCATGATTCAATTCATGATTCATGATTCATGATTCAATTCATGATTCATGATTCAATTCATGATTCATGATTCAATTCATGATTCATGATTCATGATTCATGATTTATGATTCAATTCATGATTCATGATTTAATTTATGATTCATAATTCATGATTCATGATTCAATTCATGATTCATGATTCATGATTCATAATTCATGATTAAATTCATGATTCAATTCATGATTCATAATTCATGATTCATGATTCAATTCATGATTCATGATTCATGATTCATGATTCACGATTCAATTCATGAAATCATAATTCATGATTCATGATTCAATTCATGATTCATGATTCATGATTCAATTCATGATTCATGATTCATGATTCGATTCATGATTCATGATTCATGATTCAATTCATGATTCATGATTCATGATTCAATTCATGATTCATGATTCAATTCATGATTCATGATTCAATTCATGATTCATGATTCATGATTCATGATTCATGATTCATGATTCATGATTCATGATTTATGATTCAATTCATGATTCATGATTTAATTCATGATTCATAATTCATGATTCATGATTCAATTCATGATTCATGATTCATGATTCATAATTCATGATTAAATTCATGATTCAATTCATGAATCATAATTCATGATTCATGATTCAATTCATGATTCATGATTCATGATTTATGATTCACGATTCAATTCATGAAATCATAATTCATGATTCATGGTTCAATTCGTGATTCATTATTCATGATTCATGATTCAATTCATGATTCATGATTCAATTCATGATTCAAGATTCAAATCATGATTCAATTCATGATTCAATTTATGATTCATGATTCATGATTTATGATTCAATTCATGATTCATGATTCAATTCATGATTCGATTCCTGATTCAATTCATGATTCATGATTCAAATCATGATTCAATTCATGATTCAATTCATGATTCAATTCATGATTCATGATTTAATTCTTGATTCAATTCATGATTCATGATTCATGATTTATGAATCATGATTCATGATTCAATTCATGATTCATAATTCAATTCATGATTCATAATTCATGATTCATGATTTAATTCATGATTCATGATTCATGATTCAATTCATGATTCATGATTCAATTCATGATTCATGATTCAATTCATGATTCGATTCCTGATTCAATTCATGATTCATGATTTGATTTATGATTCATGATTCATGATTCAATTCATGATTCATGATTCATGATTCATGATTCAATTCATGATTCATGATTAATGATTCAATTCATGATTCATGATTCATGATTCAATTCATGATTCATGATTCAATTCATGATTCATGATTCATGATTCAATTTATGATTCATGATTCATGATTCAATTTATGATTCATGATTCAATTCATGATTCAATTCATGATTCATGATTCAATTCATGATTTATGTTTCATGATTCAATTCATGATTAAATTCATGATTCATGATTCATGATTCAATTCATGATTCGATTCATGATTCAAATCATGATTCATGATTCATGATTCAATTCATAATTCATAATTCATGATTCATGATTCAATTCATGATTTATGATTCATGATTCATGATTCATGATTCAATTCATGATTCATGATTTAATTCATGATTAAATTCATGATTCATGATTCGATTCATGATTCATGATTCATGATTCGATTCATGATTCATGATTCATGATTCGATTCATGATTCATGATTCATGATTCAATTCATGATTCATGATTCAATTCATGATTCATGATTCATGATTCAATTCATGATTCATGATTCATGATTCAATTCATGATTCATGATTTATGAATCATGATTCATGATTCAATTCATGATTCATAATTCAATTCATGATTCATAATTCATGATTCATGATTTAATTCATGATTCATGATTCATGATTCAATTCATGATTCATAATTCAATTCATGATTCATAATTCATGATTCATGATTTAATTCATGATTCATGATTCATGATTCAATTCATGATTCATGATTCAATTCATGATTCGATTCCTGATTCAATTCATGATTCATGATTTGATTTATGATTCATGATTCATGATTCAATTCATGATTCATGATTCATGATTCATGATTCAATTCATGATTCATGATTAATGATTCAATTCATGATTCATGATTCATGATTCAATTCATGATTCATGATTCAATTCATGATTCATGATTCAATTTATGATTCATGATTCATGATTCAATTTATGATTCATGATTCAATTCATGATTCAATTCATGATTCATGATTCAATTCATGATTTATGTTTCATGATTCAATTCATGATTAAATTCATGATTCATGATTCATGATTCAATTCATGATTCGATTCATGATTCAAATCATGATTCATGATTCATGATTCAATTCATAATTCATAATTCATGATTCATGATTCAATTCATGATTTATGATTCATGATTCATGATTCATGATTCAATTCATGATTCATGATTTATGAATCATGATTCATGATTCAATTCATGATTCATAATTCAATTCATGATTCATAATTCATGATTCATGATTTAATTCATGATTCATGATTCATGATTCAATTCATGATTCCTGATTCAATTCATGATTCGATTCCTGATTCAATTCATGATTCATGATTTGATTTATGATTCATGATTCATGATTCAATTCATGATTCATGATTCATGATTCATGATTCAATTCATGATTCATGATTAATGATTCAATTCATGATTCATGATTCATGATTCAATTCATGATTCATGATTCAATTCATGATTCATGATTCAATTTATGATTCATGATTCATGATTCAATTTATGATTCATGATTCAATTCATGATTCAATTCATGATTCATGATTCAATTCATGATTTATGTTTCATGATTCAATTCATGATTAAATTCATGATTCATGATTCATGATTCAATTCATGATTCGATTCATGATTCAAATCATGATTCATGATTCGATTCATGATTCATGATTCATGATTCGATTCATGATTCATGATTCATGATTCAATTCATGATTCATGATTCATGATTCGATTCATGATTCATGATTCATGATTCAATTCATGATTCATGATTCATGATTCAATTCATGATTCATGATTCAATTCATGATTCATGATTCAATTCATGATTCATGATTCATGATTCATGATTTATGATTCAATTCATGATTCATGATTTAATTTATGATTCATAATTCATGATTCATGATTCAATTCATGATTCATGATTCATGATTCATAATTCATGATTAAATTCATGATTCAATTCATGATTCATAATTCATGATTCATGATTCAATTCATGATTCATGATTCATGATTCATGATTCACGATTCAATTCATGAAATCATAATTCATGATTCATGATTCAATTCATGATTCATGATTCATGATTCAATTCATGATTCATGATTCATGATTCGATTCATGATTCATGATTCATGATTCAATTCATGATTCATGATTCATGATTCAATTCATGATTCATGATTCAATTCATGATTCATGATTCAATTCATGATTCATGATTCATGATTCATGATTCATGATTTATGATTCAATTCATGATTCATGATTTAATTCATGATTCATAATTCATGATTCATGATTCAATTCATGATTCATGATTCATGATTCATAATTCATGATTAAATTCATGATTCAATTCATGAATCATAATTCATGATTCATGATTCAATTCATGATTCATGATTCATGATTTATGATTCACGATTCAATTCATGAAATCATAATTCATGATTCATGGTTCAATTCGTGATTCATTATTCATGATTCATGATTCAATTCATGATTCATGATTCAATTCATGATTCAAGATTCAAATCATGATTCAATTCATGATTCAATTTATGATTCATGATTCATGATTTATGATTCAATTCATGATTCATGATTCAATTCATGATTCGATTCCTGATTCAATTCATGATTCATGATTCAAATCATGATTCAATTCATGATTCAATTCATGATTCAATTCATGATTCATGATTTAATTCTTGATTCAATTCATGATTCATGATTCAATTCATGATTCATGATTTATGAATCATGATTCATGATTCAATTCATGATTCATAATTCAATTCATGATTCATAATTCATGATTCATGATTTAATTCATGATTCATGATTCATGATTCAATTCATGATTCATGATTCATGATTCAATTCATGATTCGATTCCTGATTCAATTCATGATTCATGATTTGATTTATGATTCATGATTCATGATTCAATTCATGATTCATGATTCATGATTCATGATTCAATTCATGATTCATGATTAATGATTCAATTCATGATTCATGATTCATGATTCAATTCATGATTCATGATTCAATTCATGATTCATGATTCATGATTCAATTTATGATTCATGATTCATGATTCAATTTATGATTCATGATTCAATTCATGATTCAATTCATGATTCATGATTCAATTCATGATTTATGTTTCATGATTCAATTCATGATTAAATTCATGATTCATGATTCATGATTCAATTCATGATTCGATTCATGATTCAAATCATGATTCATGATTCATGATTCAATTCATAATTCATAATTCATGATTCATGATTCAATTCATGATTTATGATTCATGATTCATGATTCATGATTCAATTCATGATTCATGATTTAATTCATGATTAAATTCATGATTCATGATTCGATTCATGATTCATGATTCATGATTCGATTCATGATTCATGATTCATGATTCGATTCATGATTCATGATTCATGATTCAATTCATGATTCATGATTCAATTCATGATTCATGATTCATGATTCAATTCATGATTCATGATTCATGATTCAATTCATGATTCATGATTTATGAATCATGATTCATGATTCAATTCATGATTCATAATTCAATTCATGATTCATAATTCATGATTCATGATTTAATTCATGATTCATGATTCATGATTCAATTCATGATTCATAATTCAATTCATGATTCATAATTCATGATTCATGATTTAATTCATGATTCATGATTCATGATTCAATTCATGATTCATGATTCAATTCATGATTCGATTCCTGATTCAATTCATGATTCATGATTTGATTTATGATTCATGATTCATGATTCAATTCATGATTCATGATTCATGATTCATGATTCAATTCATGATTCATGATTAATGATTCAATTCATGATTCATGATTCATGATTCAATTCATGATTCATGATTCAATTCATGATTCATGATTCAATTTATGATTCATGATTCATGATTCAATTTATGATTCATGATTCAATTCATGATTCAATTCATGATTCATGATTCAATTCATGATTTATGTTTCATGATTCAATTCATGATTAAATTCATGATTCATGATTCATGATTCAATTCATGATTCGATTCATGATTCAAATCATGATTCATGATTCATGATTCAATTCATAATTCATAATTCATGATTCATGATTCAATTCATGATTTATGATTCATGATTCATGATTCAATTCATGATTCATGATTTAATTCATGATTAAATTCATGATTCATGATTCGATTCATGATTCATGATTCATGATTCGATTCATGATTCATGATTCATGATTCAATTCATGATTCATGATTCAATTCATGATTCATGATTCATGATTCGATTCATGATTCATGATTCATGATTCAATTCATGATTCATGATTCATGATTCAATTCATGATTCATGATTCAATTCATGATTCATGATTCAATTCATGATTCATGATTCATGATTCATGATTTATGATTCAATTCATGATTCATGATTTAATTCATGATTCATAATTCATGATTCATGATTCAATTCATGATTCATGATTCATGATTCATAATTCATGATTAAATTCATGATTCAATTCATGATTCATAATTCATGATTCATGATTCAATTCATGATTCATGATTCATGATTCATGATTCACGATTCAATTCATGAAATCATGATTCATGATTCAATTCATGATTCATGATTCATGATTCAATTCATGATTCATGATTCATGATTCGATTCATGATTCATGATTCAATTCATGATTCATGATTCATGATTCAATTCATGATTCATGATTCAATTCATGATTCATGATTCAATTCATGATTCATGATTCATGATTCATGATTCATGATTTATGATTCAATTCATGATTCATGATTTAATTCATGATTCATAATTCATGATTCATGATTCAATTCATGATTCATGATTCATGATTCATAATTCATGATTAAATTCATGATTCAATTCATGAATCATAATTCATGATTCATGATTCAATTCATGATTCATGATTCATGATTTATGATTCACGATTCAATTCATGAAATCATAATTCATGATTCATGATTCAATTCATGATTCATTATTCATGATTCATGATTCAATTCATGATTCATGATTCAATTCATGATTCAAGATTCAAATCATGATTCAATTCATGATTCAATTCATGATTCAATTCATGATTCATGATTTAATTCTTGATTCAATTCATGATTCATGATTCAATTTATGATTCATGATTCATGATTTATGATTCAATTCATGATTCATGATTCAATTCATGATTCGATTCCTGATTCAATTCATGATTCATGATTCAAATCATGATTCAATTCATGATTCAATTCATGATTCAATTCATGATTCAATTCATGATTCATGATTTAATTCTTGATTCAATTCATGATTTATGATTCAATTTATGATTCATGATTCATGATTTATGATTCAATTCATGATTCATGATTCAATTCATGATTCGATTCCTGATTCAATTCATGATTCATGATTCGATTTATGATTCATAATTCATGATTCAATTCATGATTCATGATTCATGATTTAATTCATGATTCATGATTCAATTCATGATTCATGATTCATGATTCAATTCATGATTCATAATTCAATTCATGATTTATTATTCAATTCATAATTCAATTCATGATTCATGATTCATGATTCAATTTATGATTCATGATTCATGATTCATGATTCAATTCATGATTCATGATTCGATTCATGATTCAATTCATGATTCATGATTCGATTCATGATTCATGATTCAATTCATAATTCATGATTCAATTCATGATTCATGATTCGATTCATGATTCATGATTCAATTCATGATTCATGATTCATGATTCAATTCATGATTAAATTCATGATTCAATTCATGATTCATGATTCAATTCATGATTCAATTCATGATTCATGAGTAGATTCATGATTCAAGATTCATGATTCAATTCTTGATTCATGATTCATGATTCATGATTCGATTCATGATTTATGATTTAATTCATGATTCAATTCATGATTCATGATTCGATTCATGATTCATGATTAAATTCATGATTCATGATTCATAATTCATGATTCGATTCATGATTCATGATTCTTGATTCAATTCATGATTCATGATTCATGATTCAATTCATGATTCATGATTCGATTCATGATTCATGATTCATGATTCAATTCATGATTCATGAGTAAATTTATGATTCATAATTCATTATTCATGATTCAATTCATGATTTATGAATCATGATTCATGATTCATGATTCAATTCATGATTCATGATTCAATTCATGATTCATGATTCAATTCATGATTTGATTCCTGATTCAATTCATGATTCATGATTTGATTTATGATTCATGATTCATGTTTCAATTCATGATTCATGATTCATGATTCAATTCATGATTCATGATTAATGATTCAATTCATGATTCATGATTCATGATTCAATTCATGATTCATGATTCAATTCATGATTCATGATTCATGATTCAATTTATGATTCATGATTCATGATTCAATTTATGATTCATGATTCAATTCATGATTCAATTCATGATTCATGATTCAATTCATGATTTATGTTTCATGATTCAATTCATGATTAAATTCATGATTCATGATTCATGATTCAATTCATGATTCGATTCATGATTCAAATCATGATTCATGATTCATGATTCAATTCATAATTCATAATTCATGATTCATGATTCAATTCATGATTTATGATTCATGATTCATGATTCAATTCATGATTCATGATTTAATTCATGATTAAATTCATGATTCATGATTCGATTCATGATTCATAATTCATGATTCGATTCATGATTCATGATTCATGATTCAATTCATGATTCATGATTCAATTCATGATTCATGATTCATGATTCAATTCATGATTCATGATTTATGAATCATGATTCATGATTCAATTCATGATTCATAATTCAATTCATGATTCATAATTCATGATTCATGATTTAATTCATGATTCATGATTCATGATTCAATTCATGATTCATGATTCAATTCATGATTCGATTCCTGATTCAATTCATGATTCATGATTTGATTTATGATTCATGATTCATGATTCAATTCATGATTCATGATTCATGATTCATGATTCAATTCATGATTCATGATTCAATTCATGATTCATGATTCATGATTCAATTCATGATTCATGATTCATGATTCATGATTCAATTCATGATTCATGATTCAATTCATGATTCAAGATTCAAATCATGATTCAATTCATGATTCAATTCATGATTCAATTCATGATTCATGATTTAATTCTTGATTCAATTCATGATTCATGATTCAATTTATGATTCATGATTCATGATTTATGATTCAATTCATGATTCATGATTCAATTCATGATTCGATTCCTGATTCAATTCATGATTCATGATTCAAATCATGATTCAATTCATGATTCAATTCATGATTCAATTCATGATTCATGATTTAATTCTTGATTCAATTCATGATTCATGATTCAATTCATGATTCATGATTTATGAATCATGATTCATGATTCAATTCATGATTCATAATTCAATTCATGATTCATAATTCATGATTCATGATTTAATTCATGATTCATGATTCATGATTCAATTCATGATTCATGATTCAATTCATGATTCATGATTCAATTCATGATTCGATTCCTGATTCAATTCATGATTCATGATTTGATTTATGATTCATGATTCATGATTCAATTCATGATTCATGATTCATGATTCATGATTCAATTCATGATTCATGATTAATGATTCAATTCATGATTCATGATTCATGATTCAATTCATGATTCATGATTCAATTCATGATTCATGATTCATGATTCAATTTATGATTCATGATTCATGATTCAATTTATGATTCATGATTCAATTCATGATTCAATTCATGATTCATGATTCAATTCATGATTTATGTTTCATGATTCAATTCATGATTAAATTCATGATTCATGATTCATGATTCAATTCATGATTTATGTTTCATGATTCAATTCATGATTAAATTCATGATTCATGATTCATGATTCAATTCATGATTCGATTCATGATTCAAATCATGATTCATGATTCATGATTCAATTCATAATTCATAATTCATGATTCATGATTCAATTCATGATTTATGATTCATGATTCATGATTCATGATTCAATTCATGATTCATGATTTAATTCATGATTAAATTCATGATTCATGATTCGATTCATGATTCATGATTCATGATTCGATTCATGATTCATGATTCATGATTCGATTCATGATTCATGATTCATGATTCAATTCATGATTCATGATTCAATTCATGATTCATGATTCATGATTCAATTCATGATTCATGATTTATGAATCATGATTCATAATTCAATTCATGATTCATAATTCAATTCATGATTCATAATTCATGATTCATGATTTAATTCATGATTCATGATTCATGATTCAATTCATGATTCATAATTCAATTCATGATTCATAATTCATGATTCATGATTTAATTCATGATTCATGATTCATGATTCAATTCATGATTCATGATTCAATTCATGATTCGATTCCTGATTCAATTCATGATTCATGATTTGATTTATGATTCATGATTCATGATTCAATTCATGATTCATGATTCATGATTCATGATTCAATTCATGATTCATGATTAATGATTCAATTCATGATTCATGATTCATGATTCAATTCATGATTCATGATTCAATTCATGATTCATGATTCATGATTCAATTTATGATTCATGATTCATGATTCAATTTATGATTCATGATTCAATTCATGATTCAATTCATGATTCATGATTCAATTCATGATTTATGTTTCATGATTCAATTCATGATTAAATTCATGATTCATGATTCAATTCATGATTCGATTCATGATTCAAATCATGATTCATGATTCATGATTCAATTCATAATTCATAATTCATGATTCATGATTCAATTCATGATTTATGATTCATGATTCATGATTCAATTCATGATTCATGATTTAATTCATGATTAAATTCATGATTCATGATTCGATTCATGATTCATGATTCATGATTCGATTCATGATTCATGATTCATGATTCAATTCATGATTCATGATTCAATTCATGATTCATGATTCATGATTCGATTCATGATTCATGATTCAATTCATGATTCATGATTCATGATTCAATTCATGATTCATGATTCAATTCATGATTCATGATTCAATTCATGATTCATGATTCATGATTCATGATTTATGATTCAATTCATGATTCATGATTTAATTCATGATTCATAATTCATGATTCATGATTCGATTCATGATTCATAATTCATGATTCGATTCATGATTCATGATTCATGATTCAATTCATGATTCATGATTCAATTCATGATTCATGATTCAATTCATGATTCATGATTTATGAATCATGATTCATGATTCAATTCATGATTCATAATTCAATTCATGATTCATAATTCATGATTCATGATTTAATTCATGATTCATGATTCATGATTCAATTCATGATTCATGATTCAATTCATGATTCGATTCCTGATTCAATTCATGATTCATGATTTGATTTATGATTCATGATTCATGATTCAATTCATGATTCATGATTCATGATTCATGATTCAATTCATGATTCATGATTCAATTCATGATTCATGATTCATGATTCAATTCATGATTCATGATTCATGATTCATGATTCAATTCATGATTCATGATTCAATTCATGATTCAAGATTCAAATCATGATTCAATTCATGATTCAATTCATGATTCATGATTTAATTCTTGATTCAATTCATGATTCATGATTCAATTTATGATTCATGATTCATGATTTATGATTCAATTCATGATTCATGATTCAATTCATGATTCGATTCCTGATTCAATTCATGATTCATGATTCAAATCATGATTCAATTCATGATTCAATTCATGATTCAATTCATGATTCATGATTTAATTCTTGATTCAATTCATGATTCATGATTCAATTCATGATTCATGATTTATGAATCATGATTCATGATTCAATTCATGATTCATAATTCAATTCATGATTCATAATTCATGATTCATGATTTAATTCATGATTCATGATTCATGATTCAATTCATGATTCATGATTCAATTCATGATTCATGATTCAATTCATGATTCGATTCCTGATTCAATTCATGATTCATGATTTGATTTATGATTCATGATTCATGATTCAATTCATGATTCATGATTCATGATTCATGATTCAATTCATGATTCATGATTAATGATTCAATTCATGATTCATGATTCATGATTCAATTCATGATTCATGATTCAATTCATGATTCATGATTCATGATTCAATTTATGATTCATGATTCATGATTCAATTTATGATTCATGATTCAATTCATGATTCAATTCATGATTCATGATTCAATTCATGATTTATGTTTCATGATTCAATTCATGATTAAATTCATGATTCATGATTCATGATTCAATTCATGATTTATGTTTCATGATTCAATTCATGATTAAATTCATGAATTATGATTCATGATTCAATTCATGATTCGATTCATGATTCAAATCATGATTCATGATTCATGATTCAATTCATAATTCATAATTCATGATTCATGATTCAATTCATGATTTATGATTCATGATTCATGATTCAATTCATGATTCATGATTTAATTCATGATTAAATTCATGATTCGATTCATGATTCATGATTCATGATTCGATTCATGATTCATGATTCATGATTCGATTCATGATTCATGATTCATGATTCAATTCATGATTCATGATTCAATTCATGATTCATGATTCATGATTCAATTCATGATTCATGATTTATGAATCATGATTCATAATTCAATTCATGATTCATAATTCAATTCATGATTCATAATTCATGATTCATGATTTAATTCATGATTCATGATTCATGATTCAATTCATGATTCATAATTCAATTCATGATTCATAATTCATGATTCATGATTTAATTCATGATTCATGATTCATGATTCAATTCATGATTCATGATTCAATTCATGATTCGATTCCTGATTCAATTCATGATTCATGATTTGATTTATGATTCATGATTCATGATTCAATTCATGATTCATGATTCATGATTCATGATTCAATTCATGATTCATGATTAATGATTCAATTCATGATTCATGATTCATGATTCAATTCATGATTCATGATTCAATTCATGATTCATGATTCATGATTCAATTTATGATTCATGATTCATGATTCAATTTATGATTCATGATTCAATTCATGATTCAATTCATGATTCATGATTCAATTCATGATTTATGTTTCATGATTCAATTCATGATTAAATTCATGATTCATGATTCAATTCATGATTCGATTCATGATTCAAATCATGATTCATGATTCATGATTCAATTCATAATTCATAATTCATGATTCATGATTCAATTCATGATTTATGATTCATGATTCATGATTCAATTCATGATTCATGATTTAATTCATGATTAAATTCATGATTCATGATTCGATTCATGATTCATGATTCATGATTCGATTCATGATTCATGATTCATGATTCAATTCATGATTCATGATTCAATTCATGATTCATGATTCATGATTCGATTCATGATTCATGATTCATGATTCAATTCATGATTCATGATTCATGATTCAATTCATGATTCATGATTCAATTCATGATTCATGATTCAATTCATGATTCATGATTCATGATTCATGATTTATGATTCAATTCATGATTCATGATTTAATTCATGATTCATAATTCATGATTCATGATTCAATTCATGATTCATGATTCATGATTCATAATTCATGATTAAATTCATGATTCAATTCATGATTCATAATTCATGATTCATGATTCAATTCATGATTCATGATTCATGATTCATGATTCACGATTCAATTCATGAAATCATAATTCATGATTCATGATTCAATTCATGATTCATGATTCATGATTCAATTCATGATTCATGATTCATGATTCGATTCATGATTCATGATTCATGATTCAATTCATGATTCATGATTCATGATTCAATTCATGATTCATGATTCAATTCATGATTCATGATTCAATTCATGATTCATGATTCATGATTAATGATTCATGATTTATGATTCAATTCATGATTCATGATTTAATTCATGATTCATGATTCAATTCATGATTCATGATTCATGATTCATAATTCATGATTAAATTCATGATTCAATTCATGAATCATAATTCATGATTCATGATTCAATTCATGATTCATGATTCATGATTTATGATTCACGATTCAATTCATGAAATCATAATTCATGATTCATGATTCAATTCATGATTCATTATTCATGATTCATGATTCAATTCATGATTCATGATTCAATTCATGATTCAAGATTCAAATCATGATTCAATTCATGATTCAATTCATGATTCAATTCATGATTCATGATTTAATTCTTGATTCAATTCATGATTCATGATTCAATTTATGATTCATGATTCATGATTTATGATTCAATTCATGATTCATGATTCAATTCATGATTCGATTCCTGATTCAATTCATGATTCATGATTCAAATCATGATTCAATTCATGATTCAATTCATGATTCAATTCATGATTCAATTCATGATTCATGATTTAATTCTTGATTCAATTCATGATTTATGATTCAATTTATGATTCATGATTTATGATTCAATTCATGATTCATGATTCAATTCATGATTCGATTCCTGCTTCAATTCATGATTCATGATTCGATTTATGATTCATGATTCATAATTCAATTTATGATTCATGATTCATGATTCAATTCATGATTCAACTCATGATTCAATTCATGATTCATGATTCGATTCATGATTCATGATTCATGATTCAATTCATGATTCATGATTCATAATTCATGATTCAATTCATGATTCATAATTCATGATTCATGAATCAATTCATGATTCGATTCCTGATTCAATTCATGATTCATGATTCGATTTATGATTCATAATTCATGATTCAATTCATGATTCATGATTCATGATTCAATTCATGATTCATGATTCATGATTCAATTCATGATTCAACTCATGATTCAATTCATGACTCATGATTCGATTCATGATTCATGATTCATGATTCAATTCATGATTCATGATTCATAATTCATGATTCAATTCATGATTCATAATTCATGATTCATGAATCAATTCATGATTCGATTCCTGATTCAATTCATGATTCATGATTCAATTCATGATTCATGATTCATGATTCAATTTATGATTCATGATTCATGATTCAATTTATGATTCATGATTCAATTCATGATTCAATTCATGATTCATGATTCAATTCATGATTTATGTTTCATGATTCAATTCATGATTAAATTCATGATTCATGATTCATGATTCAATTCATGATTTATGTTTCATGATTCAATTCATGATTAAATTCATGAATTATGATTCATGATTCAATTCATGATTCGATTCATGATTCAAATCATGATTCATGATTCATGATTCAATTCATAATTCATAATTCATGATTCATGATTCAATTCATGATTTATGATTCATGATTCATGATTCATGATTCAATTCATGATTCATGATTTAATTCATGATTAAATTCATGATTCGATTCATGATTCATGATTCATGATTCGATTCATGATTCATGATTCATGATTCGATTCATGATTCATGATTCATGATTCAATTCATGATTCATGATTCAATTCATGATTCATGATTCATGATTCAATTCATGATTCATGATTTATGAATCATGATTCATAATTCAATTCATGATTCATAATTCAATTCATGATTCATAATTCATGATTCATGATTTAATTCATGATTCATGATTCATGATTCAATTCATGATTCATAATTCAATTCATGATTCATAATTCATGATTCATGATTTAATTCATGATTCATGATTCATGATTCAATTCATGATTCATGATTCAATTCATGATTCATGATTCAATTCATGATTCGATTCCTGATTCAATTCATGATTCATGACTTGATTTATGATTCATGATTCATGATTCAATTCATGATTCATGATTCATGATTCAATTCATGATTCATGATTAATGATTCAATTCATGATTCATGATTCATGATTCAATTCATGATTCATGATTCAATTCATGATTCATGATTCATGATTCAATTTATGATTCATGATTCATGATTCAATTTATGATTCATGATTCAATTCATGATTCAATTCATGATTCATGATTCAATTCATGATTTATGTTTCATGATTCAATTCATGATTAAATTCATGATTCATGATTCAATTCATGATTCGATTCATGATTCAAATCATGATTCATGATTCATGATTCAATTCATAATACATAATTCATGATTCATGATTCAATTCATGATTTATGATTCATGATTCATGATTCAATTCATGATTCATGATTTAATTCATGATTAAATTCATGATTCATGATTCGATTCATGATTCATGATTCATGATTCGATTCATGATTCATGATTCATGATTCAATTCATGATTCATGATTCAATTCATGATTCATGATTCATGATTCGATTCATGATTCATGATTCATGATTCAATTCATGATTCATGATTCATGATTCAATTCATGATTCATGATTCAATTCATGATTCATGATTCAATTCATGATTCATGATTCATGATTCATGATTTATGATTCAATTCATGATTCATGATTTAATTCATGATTCATAATTCATGATTCATGATTCAATTCATGATTCATGATTCATGATTCATAATTCATGATTAAATTCATGATTCAATTCATGATTCATAATTCATGATTCATGATTCAATTCATGATTCATGATTCATGATTCATGATTCACGATTCAATTCATGAAATCATAATTTATGATTCATGATTCAATTCATGATTCATGATTCATGATTCAATTCATGATTCATGATTCATGATTCGATTCATGATTCATGATTCATGATTCAATTCATGATTCATGATTCATGATTCAATTCATGATTCATGATTCAATTCATGATTCATGATTCAATTCATGATTCATGATTCATGATTAATGATTCATGATTTATGATTCAATTCATGATTCATGATTTAATTCATGATTCATAATTCATGATTCATGATTCAATTCATGATTCATGATTCATGATTCATAATTCATGATTAAATTCATGATTCAATTCATGAATCATAATTCATGATTCATGATTCAATTCATGATTCATGATTCATGATTTATGATTCACGATTCAATTCATGAAATCATAATTCATGATTCATGATTCAATTCATGATTCATTATTCATGATTCATGATTCAATTCATGATTCATGATTCAATTCATGATTCAAGATTCAAATCATGATTCAATTCATGATTCAATTCATGATTCAATTCATGATTCATGATTTAATTCTTGATTCAATTCATGATTCATGATTCAATTTATGATTCATGATTCATGATTTATGATTCAATTCATGATTCATGATTCAATTCATGATTCAATTCATGATTCAATTCATGATTCAATTCATGATTCAATTCATGATTCATGATTTAATTCTTGATTCAATTCATGATTTATGATTCAATTTATGATTCATGATTTATGATTCAATTCATGATTCATGATTCAATTCATGATTCGATTCCTGATTCAATTCATGATTCATGATTCGATTTATGATTCATGATTCATAATTCAATTTATGATTCATGATTCATGATTCAATTCATGATTCAACTCATGATTCAATTCATGATTCATGATTCGATTCATGATTCATGATTCATGATTCAATTCATGATTCATGATTCATAATTCATGATTCAATTCATGATTCATAATTCATGATTCATGAATCAATTCATGATTCGATTCCTGATTCAATTCATGATTCATGATTCGATTTATGATTCATAATTCATGATTCAATTCATGATTCATGATTCATGATTCAATTCATGATTCATGATTCATGATTCAATTCATGATTCAACTCATGATTCAATTCATGACTCATGATTCGATTCATGATTCATGATTCATGATTCAATTCATGATTCATGATTCATAATTCATGATTCAATTCATGATTCATAAT
The DNA here is from genome assembly GCA_036250195.1 of Mixophyes australis. Lineage (NCBI taxonomy): Eukaryota > Metazoa > Chordata > Amphibia > Anura > Limnodynastidae > Mixophyes > Mixophyes australis. The sequence goes on from JAVHZZ010000004.1 coordinate 261,805,030, forward strand.
TCATGATTCATGAATCAATTCATGATTCGATTCCTGATTCAATTCATGATTCATGATTCGATTTATGATTCATAATTCATGATTCAATTCATGATTCATGATTCATGATTCAATTCATGATTCATGATTCAATTCATGATTCATGATTCATGATTCATGATTCAATTCATGATTCATAATTCAATTCATGATTTATTATTCAATTCATAATTCAATTCATGATTCATGATTCATGATTCAATTTATGATTCATGATTCATGATTCATGATTCAATTCATGATTCATGATTCGATTCATGATTCAATTCATGATTCATGATTCGATTCATGATTCAATTCATAATTCATGATTCAATTCATGATTCATGATTCGATTCATGATTCATGATTCAATTCATGATTCATGATTCATGATTCAATTCATGATTAAATTCATGATTCAATTCATGATTCATGATTCAATTCATGATTCAATTCATGATTCATGAGTAGATTCATGATTCAAGATTCATGATTCAATTCTTGATTCATGATTCATCATTCATGATTCGATTCATGATTTATGATTTAATTCATGATTCAATTCATGATTCATGATTCGATTCATGATTCATGATTCAATTCATGATTCATGATTCATAATTCATGATTCGATTCATGATTCATGATTCTTGATTCAATTCATGATTCATGATTCATGATTCAATTCATGATTCATGATTCGATTCATGATTCATGATTCATGATTCAATTCATGATTCATGAGTAAATTTATGATTCATAATTCATTATTCATGATTCAATTCATGATTCATGATTTATGAATCATGATTCATGATTCATGATTCAATTCATGATTCATGATTCATAATTCATTATTCATGATTCAATTCATGATTCATGATTTATGAATCATGATTCATGATTCATGATTCAATTCATGATTCATGATTCAATTCATGATTCATGATTCAATTCATGATTTGATTCCTGATTCAATTCATGATTCATGATTTGATTTATGATTCATGATTCATGTTTCAATTCATGATTCATGATTCATGATTCATGATTCAATTCATGATTCATGATTAATGATTCAATTCATGATTCATGATTCATGATTCAATTCATGATTCATGATTCAATTCATGATTCATGATTCAATTTATGATTCATGATTCATGATTCAATTTATGATTCATGATTCAATTCATGATTCAATTCATGATTCATGATTCAATTCATGATTTATGTTTCATGATTCAATTCATGATTAAATTCATGATTCATGATTCATGATTCAATTCATGATTCGATTCATGATTGAAATCATGATTCATGATTCATGATTCAATTCATAATTCATAATTCATGATTCATGATTCAATTCATGATTTATGATTCATGATTCATGATTCATGATTCAATTCATGATTCATGATTTAATTCATGATTAAATTCATGATTCATGATTCGATTCATGATTCATGATTCATGATTCGATTCATGATTCATGATTCATGATTCAATTCATGATTCATGATTCAATTCATGATTCATGATTCATGATTCAATTCATGATTCATGATTTATGAATCATGATTCATGATTCAATTCATGATTCATAATTCAATTCATGATTCATAATTCATGATTCATGATTTAATTCATGATTCATGATTCATGATTCAATTCATGATTCATGATTCAATTCATGATTCGATTCCTGATTCAATTCATGATTCATGATTTGATTTATGATTCATGATTCATGATTCAATTCATGATTCATGATTCATGATTCAATTCATGATTCATGATTCAATTCATGATTCATGATTCATGATTCAATTCATGATTCATGATTCGATTCATGATTCATGATTCAATTCATGATTCATGATTCATAATTCATGATTCGATTCATGATTCTTGATTCAATTCATGATTCATGATTCATGATTCAATTCATGATTCATGATTCGATTCATGATTCATGATTCATGATTCAATTCATGATTCATGAGTAAATTTATGATTCATAATTCATGATTCATGATTCAATTCATGATTCATGATTTATGAATCATGATTCATGATTCATGATTCAATTCATGATTCATGATTCAATTCATGATTCATGATTCAATTCATGATTCGATTCCTGATTCAATTCATGATTCATGATTTGATTTATGATTCATGATTCATGATTCAATTCATGATTCATGATTCATGATTCAATTCATGATTCATGATTAATGATTCAATTCATGATTCATGATTCATGATTCAATTCATGATTCATGATTCAATTCATGATTCATGATTCATGATTCAATTTATGATTCATGATTCATGATTCAATTTATGATTCATGATTCAATTCATGATTCAATTCATGATTCATGATTCAATTCATGATTTATGTTTCATGATTCAATTCATGATTAAATTCATGATTCATGATTCATGATTCAATTCATGATTTATGTTTCATGATTCAATTCATGATTAAATTCATGATTCATGATTCATGATTCAATTCATAATTCATAATTCATGATTCATGATTCAATTCATGATTTATGATTCATGATTCATGATTCATGATTCAATTCATGATTCATGATTTAATTCATGATTAAATTCATGATTCATGATTCGATTCATGATTCATGATTCATGATTCGATTCATGATTCATGATTCATGATTCAATTCATGATTCATGATTCAATTCATGATTCATGATTCATGATTCAATTCATGATTCATGATTTATGAATCATGATTCATGATTCAATTCATGATTCATAATTCAATTCATGATTCATAATTCATGATTCATGATTTAATTCATGATTCATGATTCATGATTCAATTCATGATTCATGATTCAATTCATGATTCGATTCCTGATTCAATTCATGATTCATGATTTGATTTATGATTCATGATTCATGATTCAATTCATGATTCATGATTCATGATTCATGGTTCAATTCATGATTCATGATTCATGATTCAATTCATGATTCATGATTCAATTCATGATTCATGATTCATGATTCAATTTATGATTCATGATTCATGATTCAATTTATGATTCATGATTCAATTCATGATTCAATTCATGATTCATGATTCAATTCATGATTTATGTTTCATGATTCAATTCATGATTAAATTCATGATTCATGATTCATGATTCAATTCATGATTCGATTCATGATTCAAATCATGATTCATGATTCATGATTCAATTCATAATTCATAATTCATGATTCATGATTCAATTCATGATTTATGATTCATGATTCATGATTCATGATTCATGATTCAATTCATGATTCATGATTTAATTCATGATTAAATTAATGATTCATGATTCGATTCATGATTCATGATTCATGATTCGATTCATGATTCATGAGTCATGATTCAATTCATGATTCATGATTCAATTCATGATTCATGATTCATGATTCGATTCATGATTCATGATTCATGATTCAATTCATGATTCATGATTCATGATTCAATTCATGATTCATGATTCAATTCATGATTCATTATTCAATTCATGATTCATGATTCAATTCATGATTCATGATTCATGATTTATGATTCAATTCATGATTCATGATTTAATTCATGATTCATAATTCATGATTCATGATTCAATTCATGATTCATGATTCATGATTCATAATTCATGATTAAATTCATGATTCAATTCATGATTCATAATTCATGATTCATGATTCAATTCATGATTCATGATTCATGATTCATGATTCACGATTCAATTCATGAAATCATAATTCATGATTCATGATTCAATTCATGATTCATGATTCATGATTCAATTCATGATTCATGATTCATGATTCGATTCATGATTCATGATTCATGATTCAATTCATGATTCATGATTCATGATTCAATTCATGATTCATGATTCATGATTCATGATTCATGATTCATGATTCATGATTTATGATTCAATTCATGATTCATGATTTAATTCATGATTCATAATTCATGATTCATGATTCAATTCATGATTCATGATTCAAGATTCATAATTCATGATTAAATTCATGATTCAATTCATGAATCATAATTCATGATTCATGATTCAATTCATGATTCATGATTCATGATTTATGATTCACGATTCAATTCATGAAATCATAATTCATGATTCATGATTCAATTCATGATTCATTATTCATGATTCATGATTCAATTCATGATTCATGATTCAATTCATGATTCAAGATTGAAATCATGATTCAATTCATGATTCAATTCATGATTCAATTAATGATTCATGATTTAATTCTTGATTCAATTCATGATTCATGATTCAATTTATGATTCATGATTCATGATTTATGATTCAATTCATGATTCATGATTCAATTCATGATTCGATTCCTGATTCAATTCATGATTCATGATTCAAATCATGATTCAATTCATGATTCAATTCATGATTCAATTCATGATTCATGATTTAATTCTTGATTCAATTCATGATTCAATTCATGATTCATGATTTATGAATCATGATTCATGATTCAATTCATGATTCATAATTCAATTCATGATTCATAATTCATGATTCATGATTTAATTCATGATTCATGATTCATGATTCAATTCATGATTCATGATTCAATTCATGATTCATGATTCAATTCATGATTCGATTCCTGATTCAATTCATGATTCATGATTTGATTTATGATTCATAATTCATGATTCAATTCATGATTCATGATTCATGATTCATGATTCAATTCATGATTCATGATTAATGATTCAATTCATGATTCATGATTCATGATTCAATTCATGATTCATGATTCAATTCATGATTCATGATTCATGATTCAATTTATGATTCATGATTCATGATTCAATTTATGATTCATGATTCAATTCATGATTCAATTCATGATTCATGATTCAATTCATGATTTATGTTTCATGATTCAATTCATGATTAAATTCATGATTCATGATTCATGATTCAATTCATGATTCGATTCATGATTCAAATCATGATTCATGATTCATGATTCAATTCATAATTCATAATTCATGATTCATGATTCAATTCATGATTTATGATTCATGATTCATGATTCATGATTCAATTCATGATTCATGATTTAATTCATGATTAAATTCATGATTCATGATTCGATTCATGATTCATGATTCATGATTCGATTCATGATTTATGATTCATGATTTAATTCATGATTCATGATTCAATTCATGATTCATGATTCATGATTCAATTCATGATTCATGATTTATGAATCATGATTCATGATTCAATTCATGATTCATAATTCAATTCATGATTCATAATTCATGATTCATGATTTAATTCATGATTCATGATTCATGATTCAATTCATGATTCATGATTCAATTCATGATTCGATTCCTGATTCAATTCATGATTCATGATTTGATTTATGATTCATGATTAATGATTCAATTCATGATTCATGATTCATGATTCAATTCATGATTCATGATTAATGATTCAATTCATGATTCATGATTCATGATTCAATTCATGATTCATGATTCAATTCATGATTCATGATTCATGATTCAATTTATGATTCATGATTCATGATTCAATTTATGATTCATGATTCAATTCATGATTCAATTCATGATTCATGATTCAATTCATGATTTATGTTTCATGATTCAATTCATGATTAAATTCATGATTCATGATTCATGATTCAATTCATGATTCGATTCATGATTCAAATCATGATTCATGATTCATGATTCAATTCATAATTCATAATTCATGATTCATGATTTAATTCATGATTAAATTCATGATTCATGATTCGATTCATGATTCATGATTCATGATTCGATTCATGATTCATGATTCATGATTCAATTCATGATTCATGATTCAATTCATGATTCATGATTCATGATTCGATTCATGATTCATGATTCATGATTCAATTCATGATTCATGATTCATGATTCAATTCATGATTCATGATTCAATTCATGATTCAATTCATGATTCATGATTCATGATTTATGATTCAATTCATGATTCATGATTTAATTCATGATTCATAATTCATGATTCATGATTCAATTCATGATTCATGATTCATAATTCATGATTAAATTCATGATTCAATTCATGATTCATAATTCATGATTCATGATTCAATTCATGATTCATGATTCATGATTCATGATTCACGATTCAATTCATGAAATCATAATTCATGATTCATGATTCAATTCATGATTCATGATTCATGATTCAATTCATGATTCATGATTCATGATTCGATTCATGATTCATGATTCAATTCATGATTCATGATTCAATTCATGATTCATGATTCAATTCATGATTCATGATTCATGATTCATGATTCATGATTTATGATTCAATTCATGATTCATGATTTAATTCATGATTCATAATTCATGATTCATGATTCAAGTCATGATTCATGATTCATGATTCATAATTCATGATTAAATTCATGATTCAATTCATGAATCATAATTCATGATTCATGATTCAATTCATGATTCAATTCAAGATTTATGATTCACGATTCAATTCATGATTCATGATTCAATTCATGATTCAAGATTCAAATCATGATTCAATTCATGATTCAATTCATGATTCAATTCATGATTCAATTCATGATTCATGATTTAATTCTTGATTCAATTCATGATTCATGATTCAATTTATGATTCATGATTCATGATTTATGATTCAATTCATGATTCATGATTCAATTCATGATTCGATTCCTGATTCAATTCATGATTCATGATTCAAATCATGATTCAATTCATGATTCAATTCATGATTCAATTTATGATTCATGATTTTATTCTTGATTCAATTCATGATTTATGATTCAATTTATGATTCATGATTCATGATTTATGATTCAATTCATGATTCATGATTCAATTCATGATTCGATTCCTGATTCAATTCATGATTCATGATTCGATTTATGATTCATGATTCATAATTCAATTTATGATTCATGATTCATGATTCAATTCATGATTCAACTCATGATTCAATTCATGATTCATGATTCGATTCATGATTCATGATTCATGATTCAATTCATGATTCATGATTCATGATTCAATTCATGATTCAACTCATGATTCAATTCATGACTTATGATTCGATTCATGATTCATGATTCATGATTCAATTCATGATTCATGATTCATAATTCATGATTCAATTCATGATTCATAATTCATGATTCATGAATCAATTCATGATTCGATTCCTGATTCAATTCATGATTCATGATTCGATTTATGATTCATAATTCATGATTCAATTCATGATTCATGATTCATGATTCAATTCATGATTCATGATTCAATTCATGATTCATGATTCATGATTCATGATTCATTTCATGATTCATGATTCATGATTCAATTCATGATTCAATTCATCATTCATGATTCATGATTCAATTTATGATTCATAATTCATAAATCATGATTTAATTCATAATTTATAATTCATGATTCATGATTCATGATTCAATTCATGATTTATGATTCAATTCATGATTCATGATTCAATTCATGATTCATGATTCGAGTCATAATTCATGATTCATGATTCAAATCATGATTCGTGATTCATGATTCATGATTTATGATTCAATTCATGATTCATGATTCAATTCATGATTCATAATTCAATTCATGATTCATGATTCGAGTCATGATTCATTATTCATGATTCAAATCATGATTCATGATTCATGATTCAATTTATGATTCATGATTCATGATTCAATTTATGATTCATGATTGAATTCATGATTTAATTCATGATTCATGATTCATGATTCAATTCATGATTTATGTTTCATGATTCAATTCATGATTAAATTCATGATTCATGATTCATGATTCAATTCATGATTCGATTCATGATTCAAATCATGATTCATGATTCATGATTCAATTCATAATTCATAATTCATGATTCATGATTCAATTCATGATTTATGATTCATGATTCATGATTCATGATTCAATTCATGATTCATGATTTAATTCATGATTAAATTCATGATTAAATTCATGATTCATGATTCGATTCATGATTCATGATTCAATTCATGATTCATGATTCAATTCATGATTCATGATTCATGATTCAATTCATGATTCATGATTCATGATTTAATTCATGATTCATGATTCATGATTTAATTCATGATTCATGATTCAATTCATATTTCATGATTAAATTCATGATTCAATTCATGATTCATAATTCATGATTCATGATTCATGATTCATGATTCAATTCATGAAATCATAATTCATGATTCATGATTCAATTCATGATTTGATTCCTGATTCAATTCATGATTCATGATTCAAATCATGATTCAATTCATGATTCAATTCATGATTCAATTCATGATTCATGATTTAATTCTTGATTCAATTCATGATTTATGATTCAATTTATGATTCATGATTCATGATTTATGATTCAATTCATGATTCATGATTCAATTCATGATTCGATTCCTGATTCAATTCATGATTCATGATTCGATTTATGATTTATGATTCATGATTCAATTCATGATTCATGATTCGATTCATGATTTATGATTCATGATTCAATTCATGATTCATGATTCATGATTCAATTCATGATTCAACTCATGATTCAATTCATGACTCATGATTCGATTCATGATTCATGATTCAATTCATGATTCATGATTCATAATTCATGATTCGATTCATGATTCATAATTCATGATTCATGAAACAATTCATGATTCGATTCCTGATTCAATTCATGATTCATGATTCGATTTATGATTCATAATTCATGATTCAATTCATGATTCATGATTCATGATTCATTTCATGATTCATGATTCATGATTCAATTCATGATTCAATTCATGATTCATGATTCAATTTATGATTCATAATTCATAATTCATGATTCAATTCATAATTTATAATTCATGATTCATGATTCATGATTCAATTCATGATTTATGATTCAATTCATGATTCATGATTCAATTCATGATTCATGATTCATGATTCAATTCATGATTCATGATTCAATTCATGATTCATAATTCAATTCATGATTCATGATTCGAGTCATGATTCATTATTCATGATTCAAATCATGATTCATGATTCGATTCATGATTCATGATTCATGATTCAATTCATGATTTATAATTCATGATTCATGATTCAATTCATGATTTATGATTCGATTCATGATTCATGATTCAATTAATGATTCATGATTCATGATTCAATTCATGATTCATGATTCGATTCATGATTCATGATTCAATTCATGATTCAATTCATGATTCATGATTCATGATTCAATTCATGATTCATGATTCATGATTCAATTCATAATTCATGATTTATGAATCATGATTCATGATTCAATTCATGATTCATGATTCATGATTCAATTCATGATTCATAATTCATGATTCATGATTCAATTCATGATTCTTGATTCGATTCATGATTCATGATTTAATTCATGACTCATGATTCGATTCATGATTCATGATTCAATTCATGATTCATGATTCATGATTCAATTCATGATTCATGATTCAATTCATGATTCATGATTCAATTCATGATTCAATTCATGATTCATGATTCATGATTCAATTTATGATTCATGATTCATGATTCAATTTATGATTCATGATTCAATTCATGATTTAATTCATGATTCATGATTCATGATTCAATTCATGATTTATGTTTCATGATTCAATTCATGATTAAATTCATGATTCATGATTCATGATTCAATTCATGATTCGATTCATGATTCAAATCATGATTCATGATTCATGATTCAATTCATAATTCATAATTCATGATTCATGATTCAATTCATGATTTATGATTCATGATTCATGATTCATGATTCAATTCATGATTCATGATTTAATTCATGATTAAATTCATGATTCATGATTCGATTCATGATTCATGATTCAATTCATGATTCATGATTCGATTCATGAATCATAATTCAATTCATGATTCATGATTCATGATTCATGATTCATGATTCATGATTCAATTCATGATTCATGATTCAATTCATGATTCATGATTCATGATTCAATTCATGATTCATGATTCATGATTCAATTCATGATTCATGATTTAATTCATGATTCATGATTCATAATTCATGATTAAATTCATGATTCAATTCATGATTCATAATTCATGATTCATGATTCAATTCATGATTCATGATTCATGATTCATGATTCAATTCATGAAATCATAATTCATGATTCAATTCATGATTCATTATTCATGATTCATGATTCAATTCATGATTCATGATTCAATTCATGATTCAAGATTCAAATCATGATTCAATTCATGATTCAATTCATGATTCATGATTTAATTCTTGATTCAATTCATGATTCATGATTCAATTTATGATTCATGATTCATGATTTATGATTCAATTCATGATTCATGATTCAATTCATGATTCGATTCCTGATTCAATTCATGATTCATGATTCAAATCATGATTCAATTCATGATTCAATTCATGATTCATGATTTAATTCTTGATTCAATTCATGATTTATAATTCAATTTATGATTCATGATTCATGATTTATGATTCAATTCATGAGTCATGATTCAATTCATGATTCGCTTCCTGATTCAATTCATGATTCATGATTCGATTTATGATTCATGATTCATAATTCAATTTATGATTCATGATTCATGATTCAATTCATGATTCAACTCATGATTCATGATTCAATTCATGATTCATGATTCGATTCATGATTCATGATTCATGATAAGATTCATGATTCATGATTCAATTTATGATTCATAGTTCATGATTCATGATTCAATTCATAATTTATAATTCATGATTCATGATTCATTATTCAATTTATGATTCATGATTCAATTCATGATTCATGATTCATGATAAGATTCATGATTCATGATTCATGATTCAAATCATTATTCATGATTCATGAATCTAGATTCGATTCATGATTCATGATTCGTGATTCAATTCATGATTCATGATTCAATTCATGATTCATGATTCGATTCATGATTCATCATTCAATGCATGATTCATGATTAATGATTTAATTCATGATTCATGATTCATGATTCAATTCATAATTCAATTCATGATTCATGATTCATGATTCATGATTCATGATTCAATTCATGTTTCATGATTCATGATTCAATTCATGATTCATGATTCATGATTCAATTCATAATTCAATTCATGGTTCATGATTCATGATTCATGATTCATGATTCATGATTCAATTCATGATTCATGAATCATGATTCATGATTCTTGATTCAATTCATGATTCATGATTCATGATTCGATTCATGATTCATAATTCATTATTTATGATTCAATTCATGATTCAATTCATGATTCGATTCCTGATTCAATTCATGATTCATGTTTCGATTTATGATTCATGATTTAATTCATGATTCGATTCCTAATTCAATTCATGATTCATGATTCAATTCATAATCCATGATTCATGATTCAATTCATAATTCATGATTCAATTCATAATTCAATTCATGATTTATGATTCAACTCACGATTCATGATTCGATTCTTGATTCTTGATTCATGATATATGATTCGATTCGTGATTCAATTCATGATTCGATTTATGATTCATGATTTAATTCATGATTCGATTCCTGATTCAATTCATGATTCATGATTCAATTCATAATTCATGATTCATGATTCAATTCATGATTCATGATTCAATTCATAATTCAATTCATGATTTATGATTCAACTCATGATTCATGAGATGATTTATGATTCATGATTCATGATTCAATTCATGACTTATGCTTCATGATTCATGATTCATGATTTAATTCATGATTCATGATTCAATTCATGATTCATGATTCATAATTCAATTCATGATTTATTATTCAATTCATGATTCAATTCATGATTCATGATTCATGATTCAATTTATGATTCATGATTCATGATTCATGATTCAATTCATGATTCATGATTCGATTCATGATTCAATTCATGATTCATGATTCGATTCATGATTCATGATTCAATTCATAATTCATGATTCAATTCATGATTCATGATTCAATTCATGATTCATGATTCATGATTCAATTCATGATTAAATTCATGATTCAATTCATGATTCATGATTCAATTCATGATTCAATTCATGATTCATGATTAGGTTCATGATTCAAGATTCATGATTCAATTCTTGATTCATGATTCATGATTCATGATTTTATTCATGATTTATGATTTAATTCATGATTCAATTCATGATTCATGATTCGATTCATGATTCATGATTCAATTCATGATTCATGATTCATAATTCATGATTCGATTCATGATTCATGATTCTTGATTCAATTCATGATTCATGATTCATGATTCAATTCATGATTCATGATTCGATTCATGATTCATGATTCATGATTCAATTCATGATTCATGAGTAAATTTATGATTCATAATTCATGATTCATGATTCAATTCATGATTCATGATTTATGAATCATGATTCATGATTCAATTCATGATTCATAATTCAATTCATGATTCATAATTCATGATTCATGATTTAATTCATGATTCATGATTCATGATTCAATTCATGATTCATGATTCAATTCATGATTCATGATTCAATTCATGATTCGATTCCTGATTCAATTCATGATTCATGATTTGATTTATGATTCATGATTCATGATTCAATTCATGATTCATGATTCATGATTCAATTCATGATTCATGATTAATGATTCAATTCATGATTGATGATTCATGATTCAATTCATGATTCATGATTCAATTCATGTTTCATGATTCATGATTCAATTTATGATTCATGATTCATGATTCAATTTATGATTCATGATTCAATTCATGATTCAATTCATGATTCATGATTCAATTCATGATTTATGTTTCATGATTCAATTCATGATTAAATTCATGATTCATGATTCATGATTCAAATCATGTTTCATGATTCATGATTCAATTCATAATTCATAATTCATGATTCATGATTCAATTCATGATTTATGATTCATGATTCATGATTCAATTCATGATTCATGATTTAATTCATGATTAAATTCATGATTCATGATTCGATTCATGATTCATGAGTCAATTCATGATTCATGATTCATGATTCGATTCATGATTCATGATTCATGATTCAATTCATGATTCATGATTCATGATTCAATTCATGATTCATGATTCAATTCATGATTCATGATTCAATTCATGATTCATGATTCAATTCATGATTCATGATTCATGATTCATGATTTATGATTCAGTTCATGATTCATGATTTAATTCATGATTCATAATTCATGATTCATGATTCAATTCATGATTCATGATTCATGATTCATAATTCATGATTAAATTCATGATTCAATTCATGATTCATAATTCATGATTCATGATTAAATTCATGATTCATGATTCATGATTAAATTCATGATTCATGATTCATGATTCATGATTCACGATTCAATTCATGAAATCATAATTCATGATTCATGATTCAATTCATGATTCATTATTCATGATTCATGATTCAATTCATGATTCATGATTCAATTCATGATTCAAGATTCAAATCATGATTCAATTCATGATTCAATTCATGATTCAATTCATGATTCATGATTCAATTCATGATTCAAGATTCAAATCATGATTCAATTCATGATTCAATTCATGATTCAATTCATGATTCATGATTTAATTCTTGATTCAATTCATGATTCATGATTCAATTTATGATTCATGATTCATGATTTATGATTCAATTCATGATTCATGATTCAATTCATGATTCGATTCCTGATTCAATTCATGATTCATGATTCAAATCATGATTCAATTCATGATTCAATTCATGATTCAATTCATGATTCATGATTTAATTCTTGATTCAATTCATGATTTATGATTCAATTTATGATTCATGATTCATGATTTATGATTCAATTCATGATTCATGATTCAATTCATGATTCGATTCCTGATTCAATTCATGATTCATAATTCAATTTATGATTCATGATTCATGATTCAATTCATGATTCAACTCATGATTCAATTCATGATTCATGATTCAATTCATGATTCATGATTCATGATTCAATTCATGATTCATGATTTAATTCATGATTAAATTCATGATTCATGATTCGATTCATGATTCATGAGTCAATTCATGATTCATGATTCATGATTCGATTCATGATTCATGATTCATGATTCAATTCATGATTCATGATTCATGATTCAATTCATGATTCATGATTCAATTCATGATTCATGATTCATGATTCATGATTCATGATTCATGATTCAATTCATGAAATCATAATTCATGATTCATGATTCAATTCATGATTTGATTCCTGATTCAATTCATGATTCATGATTCAAATCATGATTCAATTCATGATTCAATTCATGATTCAATTCATGATTCATGATTTAATTCTTGATTCAATTCATGATTTATGATTCAATTTATGATTCATGATTCATGATTTATGATTCAATTCATGATTCATGATTCAATTCATGATTCGATTCCTGATTCAATTCATGATTCATGATTCGATTTATGATTCATGATTCAATTCATGATTCAACTCATGATTCAATTCATGATTCATGATTCGATTCATGATTTATGATTCATGATTCAATTCATGATTCATGATTCATGATTCAATTCATGATTCAACTCATGATTCAATTCATGACTCATGATTCGATTCATGATTCATGATTCAATTCATGATTCATGATTCATAATTCATGATTCGATTCATGATTCATAATTCATGATTCATGAAACAATTCATGATTCGATTCCTGATTCAATTCATGATTCATGATTCGATTTATGATTCATAATTCATGATTCAATTCATGATTCATGATTCATGATTCATTTCATGATTCATGATTCATGATTCAATTCATGATTCAATTCATGATTCATGATTCAATTTATGATTCATAATTCATAATTCATGATTCAATTCATAATTTATAATTCATGATTCATGATTCATGATTCAATTCATGATTTATGATTCAATTCATGATTCATGATTCAATTCATGATTCATGATTCATGATTCAATTCATGATTCATGATTCAATTCATGATTCATAATTCAATTCATGATTCATGATTCGAGTCATGATTCATTATTCATGATTCAAATCATGATTCATGATTCGATTCATGATTCATGATTCATGATTCAATTCATGATTTATAATTCATGATTCATGATTCAATTCATGATTTATGATTCGATTCATGATTCATGATTCAATTAATGATTCATGATTCATGATTCAATTCATGATTCATGATTCGATTCATGATTCATGATTCAATTCATGATTCAATTCATGATTCATGATTCATGATTCAATTCATGATTCATGATTCATGATTCAATTCATAATTCATGATTTATGAATCATGATTCATGATTCAATTCATGATTCATGATTCATGATTCAATTCATGATTCATAATTCATGATTCATGATTCAATTCATGATTCTTGATTCGATTCATGATTCATGATTTAATTCATGACTCATGATTCGATTCATGATTCATGATTCAATTCATGATTCATGATTCATGATTCAATTCATGATTCATGATTCAATTCATGATTCATGATTCAATTCATGATTCAATTCATGATTCATGATTCATGATTCAATTTATGATTCATGATTCATGATTCAATTTATGATTCATGATTCAATTCATGATTTAATTCATGATTCATGATTCATGATTCAATTCATGATTTATGTTTCATGATTCAATTCATGATTAAATTCATGATTCATGATTCATGATTCAATTCATGATTCGATTCATGATTCAAATCATGATTCATGATTCATGATTCAATTCATAATTCATAATTCATGATTCATGATTCAATTCATGATTTATGATTCATGATTCATGATTCATGATTCAATTCATGATTCATGATTTAATTCATGATTAAATTCATGATTCATGATTCGATTCATGATTCATGATTCAATTCATGATTCATGATTCGATTCATGAATCATAATTCAATTCATGATTCATGATTCATGATTCATGATTCATGATTCATGATTCAATTCATGATTCATGATTCAATTCATGATTCATGATTCATGATTCAATTCATGATTCATGATTCATGATTCAATTCATGATTCATGATTTAATTCATGATTCATGATTCATAATTCATGATTAAATTCATGATTCAATTCATGATTCATAATTCATGATTCATGATTCAATTCATGATTCATGATTCATGATTCATGATTCAATTCATGAAATCATAATTCATGATTCAATTCATGATTCATTATTCATGATTCATGATTCAATTCATGATTCATGATTCAATTCATGATTCAAGATTCAAATCATGATTCAATTCATGATTCAATTCATGATTCATGATTTAATTCTTGATTCAATTCATGATTCATGATTCAATTTATGATTCATGATTCATGATTTATGATTCAATTAATGATTCATGATTCAATTCATGATTCGATTCCTGATTCAATTCATGATTCATGATTCAAATCATGATTCAATTCATGATTCAATTCATGATTCATGATTTAATTCTTGATTCAATTCATGATTTATAATTCAATTTATGATTCATGATTCATGATTTATGATTCAATTCATGAGTCATGATTCAATTCATGATTCGCTTCCTGATTCAATTCATGATTCATGATTCGATTTATGATTCATGATTCATAATTCAATTTATGATTCATGATTCATGATTCAATTCATGATTCAACTCATGATTCATGATTCAATTCATGATTCATGATTCGATTCATGATTCATGATTCATGATAAGATTCATGATTCATGATTCAATTTATGATTCATAGTTCATGATTCATGATTCAATTCATAATTTATAATTCATGATTCATGATTCATTATTCAATTTATGATTCATGATTCAATTCATGATTCATGATAAGATTCATGATTCATGATTCATGATTCAAATCATTATTCATGATTCATGAATCTAGATTCGATTCATGATTCATGATTCGTGATTCAATTCATGATTCATGATTCAATTCATGATTCGATTCATGATTCATCATTCAATGCATGATTCATGATTAATGATTTAATTCATGATTCATGATTCATGATTCAATTCATAATTCAATTCATGATTCATGATTCATGATTCATGATTCATGATTCAATTCATGTTTCATGATTCATGATTCAATTCATGATTCATGATTCATGATTCAATTCATAATTCAATTCATGGTTCATGATTCATGATTCATGATTCATGATTCATGATTCAATTCATGATTCATGAATCATGATTCATGATTCTTGATTCAATTCATGATTCATGATTCATGATTCGATTCATGATTCATAATTCATTATTTATGATTCAATTCATGATTCAATTCATGATTCGATTCCTGATTCAATTCATGATTCATGTTTCGATTTATGATTCATGATTTAATTCATGATTCGATTCCTAATTCAATTCATGATTCATGATTCAATTCATAATCCATGATTCATGATTCAATTCATAATTCATGATTCAATTCATAATTCAATTCATGATTTATGATTCAACTCACGATTCATGATTCGATTCTTGATTCTTGATTCATGATATATGATTCGATTCGTGATTCAATTCATGATTCGATTTATGATTCATGATTTAATTCATGATTCGATTCCTGATTCAATTCATGATTCATGATTCAATTCATAATTCATGATTCATGATTCAATTCATGATTCATGATTCAATTCATAATTCAATTCATGATTTATGATTCAACTCATGATTCATGAGATGATTTATGATTCATGATTCATGATTCAATTCATGACTTATGCTTCATGATTCATGATTCATGATTTAATTCATGATTCATGATTCAATTCATGATTCATGATTCATAATTCAATTCATGATTTATTATTCAATTCATGATTCAATTCATGATTCATGATTCATGATTCAATTTATGATTCATGATTCATGATTCATGATTCAATTCATGATTCATGATTCGATTCATGATTCAATTCATGATTCATGATTCGATTCATGATTCATGATTCAATTCATAATTCATGATTCAATTCATGATTCATGATTCAATTCATGATTCATGATTCATGATTCAATTCATGATTAAATTCATGATTCAATTCATGATTCATGATTCAATTCATGATTCAATTCATGATTCATGATTAGGTTCATGATTCAAGATTCATGATTCAATTCTTGATTCATGATTCATGATTCATGATTTTATTCATGATTTATGATTTAATTCATGATTCAATTCATGATTCATGATTCGATTCATGATTCATGATTCAATTCATGATTCATGATTCATAATTCATGATTCGATTCATGATTCATGATTCTTGATTCAATTCATGATTCATGATTCATGATTCAATTCATGATTCATGATTCGATTCATGATTCATGATTCATGATTCAATTCATGATTCATGAGTAAATTTATGATTCATAATTCATGATTCATGATTCAATTCATGATTCATGATTTATGAATCATGATTCATGATTCAATTCATGATTCATAATTCAATTCATGATTCATAATTCATGATTCATGATTTAATTCATGATTCATGATTCATGATTCAATTCATGATTCATGATTCAATTCATGATTCATGATTCAATTCATGATTCGATTCCTGATTCAATTCATGATTCATGATTTGATTTATGATTCATGATTCATGATTCAATTCATGATTCATGATTCATGATTCAATTCATGATTCATGATTAATGATTCAATTCATGATTGATGATTCATGATTCAATTCATGATTCATGATTCAATTCATGTTTCATGATTCATGATTCAATTTATGATTCATGATTCATGATTCAATTTATGATTCATGATTCAATTCATGATTCAATTCATGATTCATGATTCAATTCATGATTTATGTTTCATGATTCAATTCATGATTAAATTCATGATTCATGATTCATGATTCAAATCATGTTTCATGATTCATGATTCAATTCATAATTCATAATTCATGATTCATGATTCAATTCATGATTTATGATTCATGATTCATGATTCAATTCATGATTCATGATTTAATTCATGATTAAATTCATGATTCATGATTCGATTCATGATTCATGAGTCAATTCATGATTCATGATTCATGATTCGATTCATGATTCATGATTCATGATTCAATTCATGATTCATGATTCAATTCATGATTCATGATTCAATTCATGATTCATGATTCAATTCATGATTCATGATTCAATTCATGATTCATGATTCATGATTCATGATTCATGATTTATGATTCAGTTCATGATTCATGATTTAATTCATGATTCATAATTCATGATTCATGATTCAATTCATGATTCATGATTCATGATTCATAATTCATGATTAAATTCATGATTCAATTCATGATTCATAATTCATGATTCATGATTAAATTCATGATTCATGATTCATGATTAAATTCATGATTCATGATTCATGATTCATGATTCACGATTCAATTCATGAAATCATAATTCATGATTCATGATTCAATTCATGATTCATTATTCATGATTCATGATTCAATTCATGATTCATGATTCAATTCATGATTCAAGATTCAAATCATGATTCAATTCATGATTCAATTCATGATTCAATTCATGATTCATGATTCAATTCATGATTCAAGATTCAAATCATGATTCAATTCATGATTCAATTCATGATTCAATTCATGATTCATGATTTAATTCTTGATTCAATTCATGATTCATGATTCAATTTATGATTCATGATTCATGATTTATGATTCAATTCATGATTCATGATTCAATTCATGATTCGATTCCTGATTCAATTCATGATTCATGATTCAAATCATGATTCAATTCATGATTCAATTCATGATTCAATTCATGATTCATGATTTAATTCTTGATTCAATTCATGATTTATGATTCAATTTATGATTCATGATTCATGATTTATGATTCAATTCATGATTCATGATTCAATTCATGATTCGATTCCTGATTCAATTCATGATTCATAATTCAATTTATGATTCATGATTCATGATTCAATTCATGATTCAACTCATGATTCAATTCATGATTCATGATTCAATTCATGATTCATGATTCATGATTCAATTCATGATTCATGATTTAATTCATGATTAAATTCATGATTCATGATTCGATTCATGATTCATGAGTCAATTCATGATTCATGATTCATGATTCGATTCATGATTCATGATTCATGATTCAATTCATGATTCATGATTCATGATTCAATTCATGATTCATGATTCAATTCATGATTCATGATTCAATTCATGATTCATGATTCAATTCATGATTCATGATTCATGATTCATGATTTATGATTCAATTCATGATTCATGATTTAATTCATGATTCATAATTCATGATTCATGATTCAATTCATGATTCATGATTCATGATTCATAATTCATGATTCAATTCATGATTCAATTCATGATTCATAATTCATGATTCATGATTAAATTCATGATTCATGATTCATGATTAAATTCATGATTCATGATTCATGATTCATGATTCACGATTCAATTCATGAAATCATAATTCATGATTCATGATTCAATTCATGATTCATTATTCATGATTCATGATTCAATTCATGATTCATGATTCAATTCATGATTCAAGATTCAAATCATGATTCAATTCATGATTCAATTCATGATTCAATTCATGATTCATGATTCAATTCATGATTCAAGATTCAAATCATGATTCAATTCATGATTCAATTCATGATTCAATTCATGATTCATGATTTAATTCTTGATTCAATTCATGATTCATGATTCAATTTATGATTCATGATTCATGATTTATGATTCAATTCATGATTCATGATTCAATTCATGATTCGATTCCTGATTCAATTCATGATTCATGATTCAAATCATGATTCAATTCATGATTCAATTCATGATTCAATTCATGATTCATGATTTAATTCTTGATTCAATTCATGATTTATGATTCAATTTATGATTCATGATTCATGATTTATGATTCAATTCATGATTCATGATTCAATTCATGATTCGATTCCTGATTCAATTCATGATTCATAATTCAATTTATGATTCATGATTCATGATTCAATTCATGATTCAACTCATGATTCAATTCATGATTCATGATTCAATTCATGATTCATGATTCATGATTCAATTCATGATTCAACTCATGATTCAATTCATGACTCATGATTCGATTCATGATTCATTATTCATGATTCAATTCATGATTCATGATTGATAATTCATGATTCGATTCATGATTCATAATTCATGATTCATGAATCAATTCATGATTCGATTCCTGATTCAATTCATGATTCATGATTCGATTTATGATTCATAATTCATGATTCAATTCATGATTCATGATTCATGATTCAATTCATGATTCATGATTCAATTCATGATTCAATTCATGATTCAATTCATGATTCATGATTCATGATTCATTTCATCATTCATGATTTATGATTCAATTCATGATTCATGATTTAATTCATGATTAAATTCATGATTCATGATTCGATTCATGATTCATGATTCAATTCATGATTCATGATTCATGATTCGATTCATGATTCATGATTCATGATTCAATTCATGATTCATGATTCATGATTCAATTCATGATTCATGATTCAATTCATGATTCATGATTCATGATTTAATTCATGATTCATGATTCATGATTCAATTCATGATTCATGATTTAATTCATGATTCATAATTCATGATTCATGATTCAATTCATGATTCATGATTCATAATTCATGATTAAATTCATGATTCAATTCATGATTCAATTCATGATTCATAATTCATGATTCATGATTCATGATTCATGATTCAATTCATGAAATCATAATTCATGATTCATGATTCAATTCATGATTCATGATTCAATTCATGATTCAAGATTCAAATCATGATTCAATTCATGATTCAATTCATGATTCATGATTTAATTCTTGATTCAATTCATGATTCATGATTCAATTTATGATTCATGATTCATGATTTATGATTCAATTCATGATTCATGATTCAATTCATGATTCGATTCCTGATTCAATTCATGATTCATGATTCAAATCATGATTCAATTCATGATTCAATTCATGATTCATGATTTAATTCTTGATTCAATTCATGATTTATGATTCAATTTATGATTCGTGATTCATGATTTATGATTCAATTCATGATTCATGATTCAATTCATGATTCGATTCCAGATTCAATTCATGATTCATGATTCGATTTATGATTCATGATTCATAATTCAATTTATGATTCATGATTCATGATTCAATTCATGATTCAACTCATGATTCAATTCATGATTCATGATTCGATTCATGATTCATGATTCATGATTCAATTCATGATTCATGATTCATAATTCATGATTCGATTCATAATTCATGATTCATGAATAAATTCATGATTCGATTCCTGATTCAATTCATGATTCATGATTCGATTTATGAGTCATGATTCATGATTCAATTCATGATTCATGATTCATGATTCAATTCATGATTCATGATTTAATTCATGATTCAATTCATGATTCAATTCATGATTCATGATTCATGATTCATGATTCATGATTCAATTCATGATTCAATTCATGATTCATGATTCATGATTCAATTTATGATTCATAATTCATAATTCATGATTCAATTCATAATTTATAATTCATGATTCATGATCCATGATTCAATTCATGATTTATGATTCAATTCATGATTCATGATTCAATTCATGATTCATGATTCGAGTCATAATTCATTATTCATGATTCAAATCATGATTCATGATTCATGATTCATGATTCAATTCATGATTCATGATTCAATTCATGATTCATAATTCAATTCATGATTCATGATTCATGACTCGAGTCATGATTCATTATTCATGATTCAATTCATGATTCAAGATTCAAATCATGATTCAATTCATGATTCAATTCATGATTCATGATTTAATTCTTGATTCAATTCATGATTCATTATTCAATTTATGATTCATGATTCATGATTTATGATTCAATTCATGATTCATGATTCAATTCATGATTCGATTCCTGATTCAATTCATGATTCATGATTCAAATCATGATTCAATTCATGATTCAATTCATGATTCAATTCATGATTCATGATTTAATTCTTGATTCAATTCATGATTTATGATTCAATTTATGATTCGTGATTCATGATTTATGATTCAATTCATGATTCATGATTCAATTCATGATTCGATTCCAGATTCAATTCATGATTCATGATTCGATTTATGATTCATGATTCATAATTCAATTTATGATTCATGATTCATGATTCAATTCATGATTCAACTCATGATTCATGATTCAATTCATGATTCATGATTCGATTCATGATTCATGATTAATGATTCAATTCATGATTCATGATTCATAATTCATGATTCGATTCATGATTCATAATTCATGATTCATGAATAAATTCAATATTCGATTCCTGATTCAATTCATGATTCATGATTCGATTTATGAGTCATGATTCATGATTCAATTCATGATTCATGATTCATGATTCAATTCATGATTCATGATTTAATTCATGATTCAATTCATGATTCAATTCATGATTCATGATTCATGATTCATTTCATGATTCATGATTCATGATTCAATTCATGATTCAATTCATGATTCATGATTCATGATTCAATTTATGATTCATAATTCATAATTCATGATTCAATTCATAATTTATAATTCATGATTCATGATTCATGATTCAATTCATGATTTATGATTCAATTCATGATTCATGATTCAATTCATGATTCATGATTCAATTCATGATTCATGATTCAATTCATGATTCATTATTCATGATTCAAATCATGATTCATGATTCATGATTCATGATTCAATTCATGATTCATGATTCATGACTCGAGTCATGATTCATTATTCATGATTCAAATCATGATTCATGATTCATGATTCATGATTCGATTCATGATTCATGATTCATGATTCAATTCATGATTCATAATTCATGATTCATGATTCAATTCATGATTTATGATTCGATTCATGATTCATGATTCAATTAATGATTCATGATTCATGATTCAATTCATGATTCATGATTCGATTCATGATTCATGATTCAATTCATGATTCATGATTCATGATTCAATTCATGATTCATGATTCATGATTCAATTCATGATTCATGATTCATGATTCAATTCATAATTCATGATTTATGAATCATGATTCATGATTCAATTCATGATTCAATTCATGATTCATAATTCATGATTCATGATTCAATTCATGATTCTTGATTCGATTCATGATTCAAGATTCAATTCATGATTCATGATTCAATTCATGATTCGTGATTCGATTCATGATTCATGATTCATGATTCAATTCATTATTCATGATCCATGATTCATGATTCAAGTCATGATTCATGATTCAATTCATGATTTAATTCATGATTCATGATTCAATTCATGATTCATGACTCAATTCATGATTCGATTTCTGATTCATTCTTGATTCATGATTCAATTCATGATTAGACTCATGATTCATGATTCAATTCATGATTCATGATTCGATTCATGATTCATGATTCAATTCATAATTCAATTCATGATTTATGATTCAACTCATGATTCATGAGTTGATTTATGATTCATGATTCATGATTCAATTCATGACTTATGCTTCATGATTCATGATTCATGATTTAATTCATGATTCATGATTTAATTCATGATTCATGATTCATAATTCAATTCATGATTTATTATTCAATTCATGATTCAATTTATGATTCATGATTCATAATTCATGATTCAATTCATGATTCATGATTCGATTCATGATTCATGATTCAATTCATGATTCATGATTCATGATTCAATTCATGATTAAATTCATGATTCAATTCATGATTCATGATTCAATTCATGATTCAATTCATGATTCATGATTAGATTCATGATTCAAGATTCATGATTCAATTCTTGATTCATGATTCAATTCATGATTCATGATTCAATTCATGATTCGATTCCTGATTCAATTCATGATTCATGATTTGATTTATGATTCATGATTCATGATTCAATTCATGATTCATGATTCAATTCATGATTCCTGATTCATGTATCAATTCATGATTTATTATTCAATTCATGATTCATGATTCGATTCATGATTCTTGATTCATGATTCATGATTCAATTCATGATTCATGATTCATGATTCAATTCATGATTCAATTCATGATTCATGATTCATGATGCATGATTCATGATTCATAATTTATGATTCAATTCATGATTCATGATTCATGATTCAATTCATGATTCAATTCATGATTCATGATTCGATTCATGATTCTTGATTCCTGATTCTTGATTCATGATTCATGATTCGATTCATGATTCATGATTCATGATTCGATTCATGATTCTTGCTTTATGATTCATGATTCGATTCATGATTTATGATTCATGATTCAATTCATAATTCATGATTCATGATTCAATTCATGATTCATGATTCATGATTCAATTCATGATTCATGATTCATGATTTAATTCATGATTCATGATTCATTTCATGATTCATGATTCATGATTCAATTCATGATTTATGATTCAATTCATGATTCATGATTCATGATTCAATTCATGATTCATAATTTATGATTCATGATTCAATTCATAATTTATAATTCATGATTCATGATTCATGATTCATGATTCAATTCATGATTCATGATTCAGTTCATGATTCATGATTCATGATTCGATTCATGATTCATGATTCATGATTTGATTCATGATTCATGATTCATGATTCAATTCATGATTCATGATTCATGAGTCATGATTCAATTCATGATTAATGATTCGATGCATGTTTCATGATTCAATTCATGATTCATGATTCATGATTCAAGTCATGATTCAATTCATGATTCAATTCATGATTCATGATTCATGATTCAATTTATTATTCATGATTCATGATTCATGATTCATGATTCAATTCATGATTCATGATTCGATTCATAATTCTTGATTCATGATTCAATTCATGATTCATGATTCATGATTCAAGATTCATGATTCGATTCATGATTCATGATTCATGATTCAATTCATGATTCATGATTCGATTTATGATTCATGATTCATGATTTAATTCATGATTCATGATTCATTTCATGATTCATGATTCATGATTCAATTCATGATTCATGATTCAATTCATGATTCATGATTCATGATTCATGATTCAATTCATGATTCAATTCATGATTCATGATTCGATTCATGATTCATGATTCATAATTTATGATTCAATTCATGATTCATGATTCATGATTCAATTCATGATTCAATTCATGATTCAATTCATGATTCATGATTCTTGATTCATGATTCTTGATTCATGATTCATGATTCGATTCATGATTCATGATTCATGATTCGATTCATGATTCTTGCTTTATGATTCATGATTCGATTCATGATTTATGATTCATGATTCAATTCATAATTCATGATTCATGATTCAATTCATGATTCATGATTCATGATTCAATTCATGATTCATGATTCATGATTTAATTCATGATTCATGATTCATTTCATGATTCATGATTCATGATTCAATTCATGATTTATGATTCATGATTTAATTCATGATTCATGATTCAATTCATAATTTATAATTCATGATTCATGATTCATGATTCATGATTCAATTCATGATTCATGATTCAATTCATGATTCAATTCATGATTCATGATTCAATTCATGATTCAATTCATGATTCATGATTCATGATTCGATTCATGATTCATGATTCATGATTTGATTCATGATTCATGATTCATGATTCGATTCATGATTCATGATTCATGATTCAATTCATGATTCATGATTCAATTCATGATTCATGATTCGATTCATGTTTCATGATTCATGATTCAATTCATGATTCATGATTCATGATTCAAGTCATGATACAATTCATGATTCATGATTCAATTTATTATTCATGATTCATGATTCAATTCATGATTCATGATTCGATTCATGATTCATGATTTAATTCATGATTCATGATTTATGATTCATTATTCATGATTTAATTCATGATTCATGATTCATGATTCAATTCATGATTCATGATTCGATTTATGATTCATGATTCATGATTTAATTCATGATTCATGATTCATGATTCGATTCATGATTCATGATTCAATTCATGATTCATGATTCATGATTCATGATTCATGATTCATAATTTATGATTCAATTCATGATTCATGATTCATGATTCAATTCATGATTCAATTCATGATTCATGATTCGATTCATGATTCTTGATTCCTGATTCTTGATTCATGATTCATGATTCGATTCATGATTCATGATTCATGATTCGATTCATGATTCTTGCTTTATAATTCATGATTCGATTCATGATTTATGATTCATGATTTAATTCATAATTCATGATTCATGATTCAATTCATGATTCATGATTCATGATTCAATTCATGATTCATGATTCATGATTTAATTCATGATTCATGATTCATTTCATGATTCATGATTCAATTCATGATTTATGATTCAATTCATGATTCATGCTTCATGATTCAATTCATGATTCATAATTTATGATTCATGATTCAATTCATAATTTATAATTCATGATTCATGATTCATGATTCAATTCATGATTCATGATTCAATTCATGATTCATGATTCATGATTCGATTCATGATTCATGATTCATGATTTGATTCATGATTCATGATTCAATTCATGATTCATGATTCATGAGTCATGATTCAATTCATGATTCATGATTCGATTCATGTTTCATGATTCAATTCATGATTCATGATTCAAGTCATGATTCAATTCATGATTGAATTCATGATTCATGATTCGATTCATGATTCTTGATTCATGATTCAATTCATGATTCATGATTCATGATTCATGATTCAATTCATGATTCATGATTCGATTTATGATTCATGATTCATGATTTAATTCATGATTCATGATTCATTTCATGATTCATGATTCATGATTCAATTCATGATTCAATTCATGATTCATGATTCATGATTCATGATTCAATTCATGATTCAATTCATGATTCATGATTCATGATTCGATTCATGATTAATGATTCATAATTTATGATTCAATTCATGATTCATGATTCATGATTTAATTCATGATTCATGATTCATTTCATGATTCATGATTCATGATTCAATTCATGATTTATGATTCAATTCATGATTCATGATTCATGATTCATGATTCAATTCATGATTCATGATTCATGATTTAATTCATGATTCATGATTCAATTCATAATTTATAATTCATGATTCATGATTCATGATTCATGATTCAATTCATGATTCATGATTCAATTCATGATTCAATTCATGATTCATGATTCTTGATTTATGATTCTTGATTCATGATTCATGATTCGATTCATGATTCATGATTCATGATTCGATTCATGATTCTTGCTTTATGATTCATGATTCGATTCATGATTTATGATTCATGATTCAATTCATAATTCATGATTCATGATTCAATTCATGATTCATGATTCATGATTCAATTCATGATTCATGATTCATGATTTAATTCATGATTCATGATTCATTTCATGATTCATGATTCATGATTCAATTCATGATTTATGATTCAATTCATGATTCATGATTCATGATTCAATTCATGATTCATGATTCATGATTTAATTCATGATTCATGATTCAATTCATAATTTATAATTCATGATTCATGATTCATGATTCATGATTCAATTCATGATTCATGATTCAATTCATGATTCAATTCATGATTCATGATTCATGATTCGATTCATGATTCATGATTTGATTCATGATTCATGATTCATGATTCAATTCATGATTCATGATTCATGATTCAATTCATGATTCATGATTCGATTCATGTTTCATGATTCATGATTCAATTCATGATTCATGATTCATGATTCATGATTCAAGTCATGATACAATTCATGATTCAATTCATGATTCATGATTCATGATTCAATTTATTATTCATGATTCATGAATCATGATTCATGATTCAATTCATGATTCATGATTCGATTCATGATTCTTCATTCATGATTTAATTCATGATTCATGATTTATGATTCATGATTCATGATTTAATTCATGATTCATGATTCATGATTCAATTCATGATTCATGATTCGATTTATGATTCATGATTCATGATTTAATTCATGATTCATGATTCATGATTCGATTCATGATTCATGATTCAATTCATGATTCATGATTCAATTCATGATTCATGATTCATGATTCATGATTCGATTCATGATTCATGATTCATTATTCATGATTTGATTCATTATTCATGATTCATGATTTGATTCATGATTCATTATTCATGATTTGATTCATTTGATTCATGATTCATGATTCAATTTATTATTCATGATTCATGATTCATGATTCAAGTCATGATTCATGATTCAATCCATGATTCAATTCATGAATCATGATTTTTGATTCAATTCATGATTCAATATTCATGATTCATGATTCAATTCATGATTCAATTCATGATTCATGATTCGATTCATGATTCATGATTCATGATTCGATTCATGATTCATGATTCGTGATTCAATTCATGATTCATGATTCATGATTCAAGTCATGATTCAATTCATGATTCAATTCATGATTCATGATTCATGATTCAATTTATTATTCATGATTCATGATTCATGATTCATGATTCAATTCATGATTTATGATTCGATTCATGATTCTTGATTCATGATTCAATTCATGATTCATGATTCATGATTCAAGATTCATGATTCGATTCATGATTCATAATTCATGATTTGATTCATGATTCGATTTATGATTCATGATTCATGATTTAATTCATGATTCATGATTCATTTCATGATTCATGATTTATGATTCAATTCATGATTCATGATTCAATTCATGATTCATGATTCATGATTCATGATTCAATTCATGATTCAATTCATGATTCATGATTCATGATTCGATTCATGATTCATGATTCATAATTTATGATTCAATTCATGATTTATGATTCATGATTCAATTCATGATTCAATTCATGATTCATGATTCGATTCATGATTCTTGATTCATGATTCTTGATTCATGATTCATGATTCGATTCATGATTCTTGCTTTATGATTCATGATTCGATTCATGATTTATGATTCATGATTCAATTCATAATTCATGATTCATGATTCAATTCATGATTCATGATTCATGATTCAATTCATGATTCATGATTCATGATTTAATTCATGATTCATGATTCATTTCATGATTCATGATTCATGATTCAATTCATGATTTATGATTCAATTCATGATTCATGATTCATGATTCAATTCATGATTCATAATTTATGATTCATGATTCAATTCATAATTTATAATTCATGATTCATGATTCATGATTCAATTCATGATTCATGATTCAATTCATGATTCATGATTCATGATTCGATTCATGATTCATGATTCATGATTTGATTCATGATTCATGATTCAATTCATGATTCATGATTCATGAGTCATGATTCAATTCATGATTCATGATTCGATTCATGTTTCATGATTCAATTCATGATTCATGATTCATGATTCAAGTCATGATTCAATTCATGATTCAATTCATGATTCATGATTCATGATTCAATTTATTATTCATGATTCATGATTCATGATTCATGATTCAATTCATGATTCATGATTCGATTCATGATTCTTGATTCATGATTCAATTCATGATTCATGATTCATGATTCATGATTCAATTCATGATTCATGATTCGATTTATGATTCATGATTCATGATTTAATTCATGATTCATGATTCATTTCATGATTCATGATTCATAATTCAATTCATGATTCAATTCATGATTCAATTCATGATTCATGATTCATGATTCAATTCATGATTCAATTCATGATTCATGATTCATGATTCGATTCATGATTCATGATTCATAATTTATGATTCAATTCATGATTCATGATTCATGATTCAATTCATGATTCAATTCATGATTCAATTCATGATTCATGATTCTTGATTTATGATTCTTGATTCATGATTCATGATTCGATTCATGATTCATGATTCATGATTCGATTCATGATTCTTGCTTTATGATTCATGATTCGATTCATTATTTATGATTCATGATTCAATTCATAATTCATGATTCATGATTTAATTCATGATTCATGATTCATTTCATGATTCATGATTCATGATTCAATTCATGATTTATGATTCAATTCATGATTCATGATTCATGATTCAATTCATGATTCATGATTCATGATTTAATTCATGATTCATGATTCAATTCATAATTTATAATTCATGATTCATGATTCGATTCATGATTCTTGCTTTATGATTCATGATTCGATTCATGATTTATGATTCATGATTCAATTCATGATTCATGATTCATGATTTAATTCATGATTCATGATTCATTTCATGATTCATGATTCATGATTCAATTCATGATTTATGATTCAATTCATGATTCATGATTCATGATTCATGATTCAATTCATGATTCATGATTTAATTCATGATTCATGATTCAATTCATAATTTATAATTCATGATTCATGATTCATGATTCATGATTCAATTCATGATTCATGATTCAATTCATGATTCAATTCATGATTCATGATTCATGATTCGATTCATGATTCATGATTCATGATTTGATTCATGATTCATGATTCATGATTCAATTCATGATTCATGATTCATGATTCAATTCATGATTCATGATTCGATTCATGTTTCATGATTCATGATTCAATTCATGATTCATGATTCATGATTCATGATTCAATTCATGATTCATGATTCAATTCATGATTCATGATTCATGATTCATGATTCAATTCATGATTCAATTCATGATTCATGATTCATGATTCGATTCATGATTCATGATTCATAATTTATGATTCAATTCATGATTTATGATTCATGATTCAATTCATGATTCAAATCATGATTCATGATTCGATTCATGATTCTTGATTCATGATTCTTGATTCATGATTCATGATTCGATTCATGATTCTTGCTTTATGATTCATGATTCGATTCATGATTTATGATTCATGATTCAATTCATAATTCATGATTCATGATTCAATTCATGATTCATGATTCAATTCATGATTCATGATTCATGATTTAATTCATGATTCATGATTCATTTCATGATTCATGATTCATGATTCAATTCATGATTTATGATTCAATTCATGATTCATGATTCAATTCATGATTCATAATTTATAATTCATGATTCATGATTCATGATTCAATTCATGATTCATGATTCATGATTCGATTCATGATTCATGATTCATGATTTGATTCATGATTCATGATTCAATTCATGATTCATGATTCATGAGTCATGATTCAATTCATGATTCATGATTCGATTCATGTTTCATGATTCAATTCATGATTCATGATTCATGATTCAATTTATTATTCATGATTCATGATTCATGATTCATGATTCAATTCATGATTCATGATTCGATTCATGATTCTTGATTCATGATTCAATTCATGATTCATGATTCATGATTCATGATTCAATTCATGATTCATGATTCGATTTATGATTCATGATTCATGATTTAATTCATGATTCATGATTCATTTCATGATTCATGATTCATGATTCAATTCATGATTCAATTCATGATTCATGATTCATGATTCATGATTCAATTCATGATTCAATTCATGATTCATGATTCATGATTCGATTCATGATTCATGATTCATAATTTATGATTCAATTCATGATTCATGATTCATGATTCAATTCATGATTCAATTCATGATTCAATTCATGATTCATGATTCTTGATTTATGATTCTTGATTCATGATTCATGATTCGATTCATGATTCATGATTCATGATTCGATTCATGATTCTTGCTTTATGATTCTTGATTCGATTCATGATTTATGATTCATGATTCAATTCATAATTCATGATTCATGATTCAATTCATGATTCATGATTCATGATTCAATTCATGATTCATGATTCATGATTTAATTCATGATTCATGATTCATTTCATGATTCATGATTCATGATTCAATTCATGATTTATGATTCAATTCATGATTCATGATTCATGATTCATGATTCAATTCATGATTCATGATTCATGATTTAATTCATGATTCATGATTCAATTCATAATTTATAATTCATGATTCATGATTCATGATTCATGATTCAATTCATGATTCATGATTCAATTCATGATTCAATTCATGATTCATGATTCATGATTCGATTCATGATTCATGATTTGATTCATGATTCATGATTTGATTCATGATTCATGATTCATGATTCAATTCATGATTCATGATTCATGATTCAATTCATGATTCATGATTCGATTCATGTTTCATGATTCATGATTCAATTCATGATTCATGATTCATGATTCAAGTCATGATACAATTCATGATTCAATTCATGATTCATGATTCATGATTCAATTTATTATTCATGATTCATGATTCATGATTCATGATTCAATTCATGATTCATGATTCGATTCATGATTCTTGATTCATGATTTAATTCATGATTCATGATTTATGATTCATGATTCATGATTTAATTCATGATTCATGATTCATGATTCAATTCATGATTCATGATTCGATTTATGATTCATGATTCATGATTTAATTCATGAATTATGATTCATGATTCGATTCATGATTCATGATTCAATTCATGATTCATGATTCAATTCATGATTCATGATTCATGATTCATGATTCGATTCATGATTCATGATTCATTATTCATGATTTGATTCATGATTCATGATTCATGATTTGATTCATGATTCATTATTCATGATTTGATTCATTTGATTCATGATTCATGATTCAATTTATTATTCATGATTCATTTCATGATTCATGATTCATGATTCAATTCATGATTCATGATTCAATTCATGATTCATGATTCATGATTCATGATTCGATTCATGATTCATGATTCATAATTTATGATTCAATTCATGATTTATGATTCTTGATTCAATTCATGATTCAATATTCATGATTCATGATTCAATTCATGATTCAATTCATGATTCATGATTCGATTCATGATTCATGATTCATGATTCGATTCATGATTCATGATTCGTGATTCAATTCATGATTCATGATTCATGATTCAAGTCATGATTCAATTCATGATTCAATTCATGATTCATGATTCATGATTCAATTTATTATTCATGATTCATGATTCATGATTCATGATTCAATTCATGATTCATGATTCGATTCATGATTCTTGATTCATGATTCAATTCATGATTCATGATTCATGATTCAAGATTCATGATTCGATTCATGATTCATGATTCATGATTTAATTCATGATTCATGATTCATTTCATGATTCATGATTCATGATTCAATTCATGATTCATGATTCAATTCATGATTCATGATTCATGATTTGATTCATGATTCGATTTATGATTCATGATTCATGATTTAATTCATGATTCATGATTCATTTCATGATTCATGATTCATGATTCAATTCATGATTCATGATTCAATTCATGATTCATGATTCATGATTCATGATTCAATTCATGATTCAATTCATGATTCATGATTCATGATTCGATTCATGATTCATGATTCATAATTTATGATTCAATTCATGATTTATGATTCATGATTCAATTCATGATTCAATTCATGATTCATGATTCGAATTATGATTCTTAATTCATGATTCTTGATTCATGATTCATGATTCGATTCATGATTCTTGCTTTATGATTCATGATTCGATTCATCATTTATGATTCATGATTCAATTCATAATTCATGATTCATGATTCAATTCATGATTCATGATTCATGATTCAATTCATGATTCATGATTTAATTCATGATTCATGATTCATTTCATTATTCATGATTCATGATTCAATTCATGATTTATGATTCAATTCATGATTCATGATTCAATTCATGATTCATAATTTATGATTCATGATTCAATTCATAATTTATAATTCATGATTCATGATTCATGATTCAATTCATGATTCATGATTCAATTCATGATTCAATTCATGATTCATGATTCATGATTCGATTCATGATTCATGATTCATGATTTGATTCATGATTCATGATTCATGATTTGATTCATGATTCATGATTCATGATTCAATTCATGATTCATGATTCATGATTCATGATTCAATTCATGATTCATGATTCGATTCATGTTTCATGATTCATGATTCAATTCATGATTCATGATTCATGATTCATGATTCAAGTCATGATTCATGATTCAAGTCATGATTCAATTCATGATTCATGATTCATGATTCAATTTATTATTCATGATTCATGATTCATGATTCATGATTCAATTCATGATTCATGATTCGATTCATGATTCTTGATTCATGATTCAATTCATGATTCATGATTCATGATTCAAGATTCATGATTCGATTCGATTCATGATTCATGATTCATGATTCAATTCATGATTCATGATTCGATTTATGATTCATGATTTAATTCATGATTCATTTCATGATTCATGATTCAATTCATGATTCATGATTCAATTCATGATTCATGATTCATGATTCATGATTCAATTCATGATTCAATTCATGATTCATGATTCATGATTCGATTCATGATTCATGATTCATGATTCGATTCATGATTCATGATTCATTATTCATGATTTGATTCATGATTCAATTTATTATTCATGATTCATGATTCATGTTTCAAGTCATGATTCATGATTCAATCCATGATTCAATTCATGAATCATGATTCTTGATTCAATTCATGATTCAATATTTATGATTCATGATTCAATTCATGATTCATGATTCGATTCATGATTCATGATTAATGATTCGATTCATGATTCATGATTCATGATTCAATTCATGATTCATGATTCATGATTTGATTCATGATTCATCATTCAATTCATCATTCATGATTCATGATTCAATTCATGATTCATGATTCATGATTCGATTCATGATTCATAATTCAATTCATGATTCATGATTCATTATTCAATTCATGATTCAATTCATGATTCATGATTCAATTCATGATTAATGATTCATGATTCAATTCATGATTCAATTCATGATTAATGATTCATGATTCAATTCATGATTCGATTCATGATTCATGATTCGATTCATAATTCATGATTCATGATTCAATTCATGATTCATGATTCATGATTCAATTCGAGATTCATGATTTGATTTATGATTCATGATTCAATTCATGATTCATGATTCGATTCATGATTCTTGATTCATGATTCAATTCATGATTCATGATTCATGATTCATGATTCATGATTCATGATTCATGATTCAATTCATGATTCATGATTCGATTTATGATTAATGATTCATGATTTAATTCATGATTCATGATTCATTTCATGATTCATGATTCATGATTCAATTCATGATTCAATTCATGATTCATGATTCATGATTCAATTCATGATTCAATTCATGATTCATGATTCATGATTCATGATTCAATTCATGATTCAATTCATGATTCATGATTCATGATTCGATTCATGATTCATGATTCATAATTTATGATTCAATTCATGATTCATGATTCAATTCATGATTCAATTCATGATTCAATTCATGATTCATGATTCTTGATTTATGATTCTTGATTCATGATTCATGATTCGATTCATGATTCATGATTCATGATTCGATTCATGATTCTTGCTTTATGATTCATGATTCGATTCATGATTTATGATTCATGATTCAATTCATAATTCATGATTCATGATTCAATTCATGATTCATGATTCATGATTCAATTCATGATTCATGATTCATGATTTAATTCATGATTCATGATTCATTTCATGATTCATGATTCATGATTCAATTCATGATTTATGATTCAATTCATGATTCATGATTCATGATTCATGATTCAATTCATGATTCATGATTCATGATTTAATTCATGATTCATGATTCAATTCATAATTTATAATTCATGATTCATGATTCATGATTCATGATTCAATTCATGATTCATGATTCAATTCATGATTCAATTCATGATTCATGATTCATGATTCAATTCATAATTTATAATTCATGATTCATGATTCATGATTCATGATTCAATTCATGATTCATGATTCAATTCATGATTCATGATTCAATTCATGATTCAATTCATGATTCATGATTCATGATTCGATTCATGATTCATGATTCATGATTTGATTCATGATTCATGATTCATGATTTGATTCATGATTCATGATTCATGATTCAATTCATGATTCATGATTCATGATTCAATTCATGATTCATGATTCGATTCATGTTTCATGATTCATGATTCAATTCATGATTCATGATTCATGATTCATGATTCAAGTCATGATACAATTCATGATTCAATTCATGATTCATGATTCATGATTCAATTTATTATTCATGATTCATGATTCATGATTCATGATTCAATTAATGATTCATGATTCAATTCATGATTCTTGATTCATGATTTAATTCATGATTCATGATTTATGATTCATGATTCATGATTTAATTCATGATTCATGATTCATGATTCATGATTCAAGTCATGATTCATGATTCAATCCATGATTCAATTCATGAATCATGATTCTTGATTCAATTCATGATTCAATATTCATGATTCATGATTCAATTCATGATTCAATTCATGATTCATGATTCATGATTCATGATTCGATTCATGAATCATGATTCGTGATTCAATTCATGATTCATGATTCATGATTCAAGTCATGATTCAATTCATGATTCAATTCATGATTCATGATTCATGATTCAATTTATTATTCATGATTCATGATTCATGATTCATGATTCAATTCATGATTCATGATTCGATTCATGATTCTTGATTCATGATTCAATTCATGATTCATGATTCATGATTCAAGATTCATGATTCGATTCATGATTCATGATTCATGATTTGATTCATGATTCGATTTATGATTCATGATTCATGATTTAATTCATGATTCATGATTCATTTCATGATTCATGATTCATGATTCAATTCATGATTCATGATTCAATTCATGATTCATGATTCATGATTCATGATTCAATTCATGATTCAATTCATGATTCATGATTCATGATTCGATTCATGATTCATGATTCATAATTTATGATTCAATTCATGATTTATGATTCATGATTCAATTCATGATTCAATTCATGATTCATGATTCGATTCATGATTCTTGATTCATGATTCTTGATTCATGATTCATGATTCGATTCATGATTCTTGCTTTATGATTCATGATTCGATTCATGATTTATGATTCATGATTCAATTCATAATTCATGATTCATGATTCAATTCATGATTCATGATTCATGATTCAATTCATGATTCATGATTCATGATTCATTTCATGATTCATGATTCATGATTCAATTCATGATTCTTGCTTTATGATTCATGATTCGATTCATGATTTATGATTCATGATTCAATTCATAATTCATGATTCATGATTCAATTCATGATTCATGATTCATGATTCAATTCATGATTCATGATTCATGATTTAATTCATGATTCATGATTCATTTCATGATTCATGATTCATGATTCAATTCATGATTTATGATTCAATTCATGATTCATGATTCATGATTCATGATTCAATTAATGATTCATGATTCAATTCATGATTCTTGATTCATGATTTAATTCATGATTCATGATTTATGATTCATGATTCATGATTTAATTCATGATTCATGATTCATGATTCAAGTCATGATTCATGATTCAATCCATGATTCAATTCATGAATCATGATTCTTGATTCAATTCATGATTCAATATTCATGATTCATGATTCAATTCATGATTCAATTCATGATTCATGATTCATGATTCATGATTCGATTCATGAATCATGATTCGTGATTCAATTCATGATTCATGATTCATGATTCAAGTCATGATTCAATTCATGATTCAATTCATGATTCATGATTCATGATTCAATT
The DNA here is from genome assembly GCA_036250195.1 of Mixophyes australis. Taxonomy (NCBI): domain Eukaryota; kingdom Metazoa; phylum Chordata; class Amphibia; order Anura; family Limnodynastidae; genus Mixophyes; species Mixophyes australis. The sequence continues at coordinate 261,844,911 of JAVHZZ010000004.1, forward strand.
TATTATTCATGATTCATGATTCATGATTCATGATTCAATTCATGATTCATGATTCGATTCATGATTCTTGATTCATGATTCAATTCATGATTCATGATTCATGATTCAAGATTCATAATTCGATTCATGATTCATGATTCATGATTTGATTCATGATTCGATTTATGATTCATGATTCATGATTTAATTCATGATTCATGATTCATTTCATGATTCATGATTCATGATTCAATTCATGATTCATGATTCAATTCATGATTCATGATTCATGATTCATGATTCAATTCATGATTCAATTCATGATTCATGATTCATGATTCGATTCATGATTCATGATTCATAATTTATGATTCAATTCATGATTTATGATTCATGATTCAATTCATGATTCAATTCATGATTCATGATTCGATTCATGATTCTTGATTCATGATTCTTGATTCATGATTCATGATTCGATTCATGATTCTTGCTTTATGATTCATGATTCGATTCATGATTTATGATTCATGATTCAATTCATAATTCATGATTCATGATTCAATTCATGATTCATGATTCATGATTCAATTCATGATTCATGATTCATGATTCATTTCATGATTCATGATTCATGATTCAATTCATGATTCTTGCTTTATGATTCATGATTCGATTCATGATTTATGATTCATGATTCAATTCATAATTCATGATTCATGATTCAATTCATGATTCATGATTCATGATTCAATTCATGATTCATGATTCATGATTTAATTCATGATTCATGATTCATTTCATGATTCATGATTCATGATTCAATTCATGATTTATGATTCAATTCATGATTCATGATTCATGATTCATGATTCAATTCATGATTCATGATTCATGATTTAATTCATGATTCATGATTCAATTCATAATTTATAATTCATGATTCATGATTCATGATTCATGATTCAATTCATGATTCATGATTCAATTCATGATTCATGATTCATGATTCGATTCATGATTCATGATTCATGATTTGATTCATGATTCATGATTCATGATTCAATTCATGATTCATGATTCATGATTCAATTCATGATTCATGATTCGATTCATGTTTCATGATTCATGATTCAATTCATGATTCATGATTCATGATTCAAGTCATGATACAATTCATGATTCAATTCATGATTCATGATTCATGATTCAATTTATTATTCATGATTCATGATTCATGATTCATGATTCAATTCATGATTCATGATTCGATTCATGATTCTTCATTCATGATTTAATTCATGATTCATGATTTATGATTCATGATTCATGATTTAATTCATGATTCATGATTCATGATTCAATTCATGATTCATGATTCGATTTATGATTCATGATTCATGATTTAATTCATGATTCATGATTCATGATTCGATTCATGATTCATGATTCAATTCATGATTCATGATTCAATTCATGATTCATGATTCATGATTCATGATTCGATTCATGATTCATGATTCATTATTCATGATTTGATTCATGATTCATGATTCATGATTTGATTCATGATTCATTATTCATGATTTGATTCATTTGATTCATGATTCATGATTCAATTTATTATTCATGATTCATGATTCATGATTCATGATTCAAGTCATGATTCATGATTCAATCCATGATTCAATTCATGAATCATGATTTTTGATTCAATTCATGATTCAATATTCATGATTCATGATTCAATTCATGATTCAATTCATGATTCATGATTCGATTCATGATTCATGATTCATGATTCGATTCATGATTCATGATTCGTGATTCAATTCATGATTCATGATTCATGATTCAAGTCATGATTCAATTCATGATTCAATTCATGATTCATGATTCATGATTCAATTTATTATTCATGATTCATGATTCATGATTCAATTCATGATTCATGATTCGATTCATGATTCATGATTCGATTTATGATTCATGATTCATGATTTAATTCATGATTCATGATTCATGATTCAATTCATGATTCATGATTCGATTTATGATTCATGATTCATGATTTAATTCATGAATTATGATTCATGATTCGATTCATGATTCATGATTCAATTCATGATTCATGATTCAATTCATGATTCATGATTCATGATTCATGATTCGATTCATGATTCATGATTCATTATTCATGATTTGATTCATGATTCATGATTCATGATTTGATTCATGATTCATTATTCATGATTTGATTCATTTGATTCATGATTCATGATTCAATTTATTATTCATGATTCATTTCATGATTCATGATTCATGATTCAATTCATGATTCATGATTCAATTCATGATTCATGATTCATGATTCATGATTCAATTCATGATTCAATTCATGATTCATGATTCATGATTCGATTCATGATTCATGATTCATAATTTATGATTCAATTCATGATTTATGATTCTTGATTCAATTCATGATTCAATATTCATGATTCATGATTCAATTCATGATTCAATTCATGATTCATGATTCGATTCATGATTCATGATTCATGATTCAATTCATGATTCATGATTCGATTCATGATTCTTGATTCATGATTCAATTCATGATTCATGATTCATGATTCAAGATTCATGATTCGATTCATGATTCATGATTCATGATTTAATTCATGATTCATGATTCATTTCATGATTCATGATTCATGATTCAATTCATGATTCATGATTCAATTCATGATTCATGATTCATGATTTGATTCATGATTCGATTTATGATTCATGATTCATGATTTAATTCATGATTCATGATTCATTTCATGATTCATGATTCATGATTCAATTCATGATTCATGATTCAATTCATGATTCATGATTCATGATTCAATTCATGATTCAATTCATGATTCATGATTCATGATTCGATTCATGATTCATGATTCATAATTTATGATTCAATTCATGATTTATGATTCATGATTCAATTCATGATTCAATTCATGATTCATGATTCGAATTATGATTCTTAATTCATGATTCTTGATTCATGATTCATGATTCGATTCATGATTCTTGCTTTATGATTCATGATTCGATTCATCATTTATGATTCATGATTCAATTCATAATTCATGATTCATGATTCAATTCATGATTCATGATTCATGATTCAATTCATGATTCATGATTTAATTCATGATTCATGATTCATTTCATGATTCATGATTCATGATTCAATTCATGATTTATGATTCAATTCATGATTCATGATTCAATTCATGATTCATAATTTATGATTCATGATTCAATTCATAATTTATAATTCATGATTCATGATTCATGATTCAATTCATGATTCATGATTCAATTCATGATTCAATTCATGATTCATGATTCATGATTCGATTCATGATTCATGATTCATGATTTGATTCATGATTCATGATTCATGATTTGATTCATGATTCATGATTCATGATTCAATTCATGATTCATGATTCATGATTCATGATTCAATTCATGATTCATGATTCGATTCATGTTTCATGATTCATGATTCAATTCATGATTCATGATTCATGATTCATGATTCAAGTCATGATTCATGATTCAAGTCATGATTCAATTCATGATTCATGATTCATGATTCAATTTATTATTCATGATTCATGATTCATGATTCATGATTCAATTCATGATTCATGATTCGATTCATGATTCTTGATTCATGATTCAATTCATGATTCATGATTCATGATTCAAGATTCATGATTCGATTCGATTCATGATTCATGATTCATGATTCAATTCATGATTCATGATTCGATTTATGATTCATGATTTAATTCATGATTCATTTCATGATTCATGATTCAATTCATGATTCATGATTCAATTCATGATTCATGATTCATGATTCATGATTCAATTCATGATTCAATTCATGATTCATGATTCATGATTCGATTCATGATTCATGATTCATGATTCGATTCATGATTCATGATTCATTATTCATGATTTGATTCATGATTCAATTTATTATTCATGATTCATGATTCATGTTTCAAGTCATGATTCATGATTCAATCCATGATTCAATTCATGAATCATGATTCTTGATTCAATTCATGATTCAATATTTATGATTCATGATTCAATTCATGATTCATGATTCGATTCATGATTCATGATTAATGATTCGATTCATGATTCATGATTCATGATTCAATTCATGATTCATGATTCATGATTTGATTCATGATTCATCATTCAATTCATCATTCATGATTCATGATTCAATTCATGATTCATGATTCATGATTCGATTCATGATTCATAATTCAATTCATGATTCATGATTCATTATTCAATTCATGATTCAATTCATGATTCATGATTCAATTCATGATTAATGATTCATGATTCAATTCATGATTCAATTCATGATTAATGATTCATGATTCAATTCATGATTCGATTCATGATTCATGATTCGATTCATAATTCATGATTCATGATTCAATTCATGATTCATGATTCATGATTCAATTCGAGATTCATGATTTGATTTATGATTCATGATTCAATTCATGATTCATGATTCGATTCATGATTCTTGATTCATGATTCAATTCATGATTCATGATTCATGATTCATGATTCAATTCATGATTCATGATTCGATTTATGATTCATGATTCATGATTTAATTCATGATTCATGATTCATTTCATGATTCATGATTCATGATTCAATTCATGATTCAATTCATGATTCATGATTCATGATTCAATTCATGATTCAATTCATGATTCATGATTCATGATTCATGATTCAATTCATGATTCAATTCATGATTCATGATTCATGATTCGATTCATGATTCATGATTCATAATTTATGATTCAATTCATGATTCATGATTCAATTCATGATTCAATTCATGATTCAATTCATGATTCATGATTCTTGATTTATGATTCTTGATTCATGATTCATGATTCGATTCATGATTCATGATTCATGATTCGATTCATGATTCTTGCTTTATGATTCATGATTCGATTCATGATTTATGATTCATGATTCAATTCATAATTCATGATTCATGATTCAATTCATGATTCATGATTCATGATTCAATTCATGATTCATGATTCATGATTTAATTCATGATTCATGATTCATTTCATGATTCATGATTCATGATTCAATTCATGATTTATGATTCAATTCATGATTCATGATTCATGATTCATGATTCAATTCATGATTCATGATTCATGATTTAATTCATGATTCATGATTCAATTCATAATTTATAATTCATGATTCATGATTCATGATTCATGATTCAATTCATGATTCATGATTCAATTCATGATTCAATTCATGATTCATGATTCATGATTCAATTCATAATTTATAATTCATGATTCATGATTCATGATTCATGATTCAATTCATGATTCATGATTCAATTCATGATTCAATTCATGATTCATGATTCATGATTCGATTCATGATTCATGATTCATGATTTGATTCATGATTCATGATTCATGATTTGATTCATGATTCATGATTCATGATTCAATTCATGATTCATGATTCATGATTCAATTCATGATTCATGATTCGATTCATGTTTCATGATTCATGATTCAATTCATGATTCATGATTCATGATTCATGATTCAAGTCATGATACAATTCATGATTCAATTCATGATTCATGATTCATGATTCAATTTATTATTCATGATTCATGATTCATGATTCATGATTCAATTAATGATTCATGATTCAATTCATGATTCTTGATTCATGATTTAATTCATGATTCATGATTTATGATTCATGATTCATGATTTAATTCATGATTCATGATTCATGATTCAAGTCATGATTCATGATTCAATCCATGATTAAATTCATGAATCATGATTCTTGATTCAATTCATGATTCAATATTCATGATTCATGATTCAATTCATGATTCAATTCATGATTCATGATTCATGATTCATGATTCGATTCATGAATCATGATTCGTGATTCAATTCATGATTCATGATTCATGATTCAAGTCATGATTCAATTCATGATTCAATTCATGATTCATGATTCATGATTCAATTTATTATTCATGATTCATGATTCATGATTCATGATTCAATTCATGATTCATGATTCGATTCATGATTCTTGATTCATGATTCAATTCATGATTCATGATTCATGATTCAAGATTCATGATTCGATTCATGATTCATGATTCATGATTTGATTCATGATTCGATTTATGATTCATGATTCATGATTTAATTCATGATTCATGATTCATTTCATGATTCATGATTCATGATTCAATTCATGATTCATGATTCAATTCATGATTCATGATTCATGATTCATGATTCAATTCATGATTCAATTCATGATTCATGATTCATGATTCGATTCATGATTCATGATTCATAATTTATGATTCAATTCATGATTTATGATTCATGATTCAATTCATGATTCAATTCATGATTCATGATTCGATTCATGATTCTTGATTCATGATTCTTGATTCATGATTCATGATTCGATTCATGATTCTTGCTTTATGATTCATGATTCGATTCATGATTTATGATTCATGATTCAATTCATAATTCATGATTCATGATTTAATTCATGATTCATGATTCATGATTCAATTCATGATTCATGATTCATGATTCATTTCATGATTCATGATTCATGATTCAATTCATGATTCTTGCTTTATGATTCATGATTCGATTCATGATTTATGATTCATGATTCAATTCATAATTCATGATTCATGATTCAATTCATGATTCATGATTCATGATTCAATTCATGATTCATGATTCATGATTTAATTCATGATTCATGATTCATTTCATGATTCATGATTCATGATTCAATTCATGATTTATGATTCAATTCATGATTCATGATTCATGATTCATGATTCAATTAATGATTCATGATTCAATTCATGATTCTTGATTCATGATTTAATTCATGATTCATGATTTATGATTCATGATTCATGATTTAATTCATGATTCATGATTCATGATTCAAGTCATGATTCATGATTCAATCCATGATTCAATTCATGAATCATGATTCTTGATTCAATTCATGATTCAATATTCATGATTCATGATTCAATTCATGATTCAATTCATGATTCATGATTCATGATTCATGATTCGATTCATGAATCATGATTCGTGATTCAATTCATGATTCATGATTCATGATTTAAGTCATGATTCAATTCATGATTCAATTCATGATTCATGATTCATGATTCAATTTATTATTCATGATTCATGATTCATGATTCATGATTCAATTCATGATTCATGATTCGATTCATGATTCTTGATTCATGATTCAATTCATGATTCATGATTCATGATTCAAGATTCATAATTCGATTCATGATTCATGATTCATGATTTGATTCATGATTCGATTTATGATTCATGATTCATGATTTAATTCATGATTCATGATTCATTTCATGATTCATGATTCATGATTCAATTCATGATTCATGATTCAATTCATGATTCATGATTCATGATTCATGATTCAATTCATGATTCAATTCATGATTCATGATTCATGATTCGATTCATGATTCATGATTCATAATTTATGATTCAATTCATGATTTATGATTCATGATTCAATTCATGATTCATGATTCGATTCATGATTCTTGATTCATGATTCTTGATTCATGATTCATGATTCGATTCATGATTCTTGCTTTATGATTCATGATTCGATTCATGATTTATGATTCATGATTCAATTCATAATTCATGATTCATGATTCAATTCATGATTCATGATTCATGATTCAATTCATGATTCATGATTCATGATTCATTTCATGATTCATGATTCATGATTCAATTCATGATTCTTGCTTTATGATTCATGATTCGATTCATGATTTATGATTCATGATTCAATTCATAATTCATGATTCATGATTCAATTCATGATTCATGATTCATGATTCAATTCATGATTCATGATTCATGATTTAATTCATGATTTATGATTCATTTCATGATTCATGATTCATGATTCAATTCATGATTTATGATTCAATTCATGATTCATGATTCATGATTCAATTCATGATTCATGATTCATGATTTAATTCATGATTCATGATTCAATTCATAATTTATAATTCATGATTCATGATTCATGATTCATGATTCAATTCATGATTCATGATTCAATTCATGATTCATGATTCATGATTCGATTCATGATTCATGATTCATGATTTGATTCATGATTCATGATTCATGATTCAATTCATGATTCATGATTCATGATTCAATTCATGATTCATGATTCGATTCATGTTTCATGATTCATGATTCAATTCATGATTCATGATTCATGATTCAAGTCATGATACAATTCATGATTCAATTCATGATTCATGATTCATGATTCAATTTATTATTCATGATTCATGATTCATGATTCATGATTCAATTCATGATTCATGATTCGATTCATGATTCTTCATTCATGATTTAATTCATGATTCATGATTTATGATTCATGATTCATGATTTAATTCATGATTCATGATTCATGATTCAATTCATGATTCATGATTCGATTTATGATTCATGATTCATGATTTAATTCATGATTCATGATTCATGATTCAATTCATGATTCATGATTCAATTCATGATTCATGATTCATGATTCATGATTCGATTCATGATTCATGATTCATTATTCATGATTTGATTCATGATTCATGATTCATGATTTGATTCATGATTCATTATTCATGATTTGATTCATTTGATTCATGATTCATGATTCAATTTATTATTCATGATTCATGATTCATGATTCATGATTCAAGTCATGATTCATGATTCAATCCATGATTCAATTCATGAATCATGATTTTTGATTCAATTCATGATTCAATATTTATGATTCATGATTCAATTCATGATTCAATTCATGATTCATGATTCGATTCATGATTCATGATTCATGATTCGATTCATGATTCATGATTCGTGATTCAATTCATGATTCATGATTCATGATTCAAGTCATGATTCAATTCATGATTCAATTCATGATTCATGATTCATGATTCAATTTATTATTTATGATTCATGATTCATGATTCAATTTATTATTCATGATTCATGATTCATGATTCAATTCATGATTTATGATTCGATTAATGATTCTTGATTCATGATTCAATTCATGATTCATGATTCATGATTCAAGATTCATGATTCGATTCATGATTCATGATTCATGATTTGATTCATGATTCGATTTATGATTCATGATTCATGATTTAATTCATGATTCATTTCATGATTCATGATTCATGATTCATGATTCAATTCATGATTCAATTCATGATTCATGATTCATGATTCGATTCATGATTCATGATTCATAATTTATGATTCAATTCATGATTTATGATTCATGATTCAATTCATGATTCAATTCATGATTCATGATTCGATTCATGATTCTTGATTCATGATTCTTGATTCATGATTCATGATTCGATTCATGATTCTTGCTTTATGATTCATGATTCGATTCATGATTTATGATTCATGATTCAATTCATAATTCATGATTCATGATTCAATTCATGATTCATGATTCATGATTCAATTCATGATTCATGATTCATGATTTAATTCATGATTCATGATTCATTTCATGATTCATGATTCAATTCATGATTTATGATTCAATTCATGATTCATGATTCATGATTCAATTCATGATTCATAATTTATGATTCATGGTTCAATTCATAATTTATAATTCATGATTCATGATTCATGATTCAATTCATGATTCATGATTCAATTCATGATTCATGATTCATGATTCGATTCATGATTCATGATTCATGATTTGATTCATGATTCATGATTCAATTCATGATTCATGATTCATGAGTCATGATTCAATTCATGATTCATGATTCGATTCATGTTTCATGATTCAATTCATGATTCATGATTCATAATTCAAGTAATGATTCAATTCATGATTCAATTCATGATTCATGATTCATGATTCAATTTATTATTCATGATTCATGATTCATGATTCATGATTCAATTCATGATTCATGATTCGATTCATGATTCTTGATTCATGATTCAATTCATGATTCATGATTCATGATTCATGATTCAATTCATGATTCATGATTCGATTTATGATTCATGATTCATGATTTAATTCATGATTCATGATTCATTTCATGATTCATGATTCATAATTCAATTCATGATTCAATTCATGATTCATGATTCATGATTCGATTCATGATTCATGATTCATAATTTATGATTCAATTCATGATTCATGATTCATGATTCAATTCATGATTCAATTCATGATTCAATTCATGATTCATGATTCTTGATTTATGATTCTTGATTCATGATTCATGATTCGATTCATGATTCATGATTCATGATTCGATTCATGATTCTTGCTTTATGATTCATGATTCGATTCATGATTTATGATTCATGATTCAATTCATAATTCATGATTCATGATTCAATTCATGATTCATGATTCATGATTCAATACATGATTCATGATTCATGATTTAATTCATGATTCATGATTCATTTCATGATTCATGATTCATGATTCAATTCATGATTTATGATTCAATTCATGATTCATGATTCATGATTCATGATTCAATTCATGATTCATGATTCATGATTTAATTCATGATTCATGATTCAATTCATAATTTATAATTCATGATTCATGATTCATGATTCATGATTCAATTCATGATTCATGATTCAATTCATGATTGAATTCATGATTCATGATTCATGATTCGATTCATGATTCATGATTTGATTCATGATTCATGATTCATGATTCAATTCATGATTCATGATTCATGATTCAATTCATGATTCATGATTCGATTCATGTTTCATGATTCATGATTCAATTCATGATTCATGATTCATGATTCATGATTCAATTCATGATTCATGATTCAATTCATGATTCATGATTCATGATTCATGATTCAATTCATGATTCAATTCATGATTCATGATTCATGATTCGATTCATAATTCATGATTCATAATTTATGATTCAATTCATGATTTATGATTCATGATTCAATTCATGATTCAATTCATGATTCATGATTCGATTCATGATTCTTGATTCATGATTCTTGATTCATGATTCATGATTCGATTCATGATTCTTGCTTTATGATTCATGATTCGATTCATGATTTATGATTCATGATTCAATTCATAATTCATGATTCATGATTCAATTCATGATTCATGATTCAATTCATGATTCATGATTCATGATTTAATTCATGATTCATGATTCATTTTATGATTCATGATTCATGATTCAATTCATGATTTATGATTCAATTCATGATTCATGATTCATGATTCAATTCATGATTCATAATTTATGATTCATGATTCAATTCATAATTTATAATTCATGATTCATGATTCATGATTCAATTCATGATTCATGATTCATGATTCGATTCATGATTCATGATTCATGATTTGATTCATGATTCATGATTCATGATTCATGATTCAATTCATGATTCAATTCATGATTCATGATTCATGATTCGATTCATGATTCATGATTCATAATTTATGATTCAATTCATGATTTATGATTCATGATTCAATTCATGATTCAATTCATGATTCATGATTCGATTCATGATTCTTGATTCATGATTCTTGATTCATGATTCATGATTCGATTCATGATTCTTGCTTTATGATTCATGATTCGATTCATGATTTATGATTCATGATTCAATTCATAATTCATGAATTATGATTCAATTCATGATTCATGATTCATGATTCAATTCATGATTCATGATTCATGATTCATTTCATGATTCATGATTCATGATTCAATTCATGATTCTTGCTTTATGATTCATGATTCGATTCATGATTTATGATTCATGATTCAATTCATAATTCATGATTCATGATTCAATTCATGATTCATGATTCATGATTCAATTCATGATTCATGATTCATGATTTAATTCATGATTCATGATTCATTTCATGATTCATGATTCATGATTCAATTCATGATTTATGATTCAATTCATGATTCATGATTCATGATTCATGATTCAATTCATGATTCATGATTCATGATTTAATTCATGATTCATGATTCAATTCATAATTTATAATTCATGATTCATGATTCATGATTCATGATTCAATTCATGATTCATGATTCAATTCATGATTCATGATTCATGATTCGATTCATGATTCATGATTCATGATTTGATTCATGATTCATGATTCATGATTCAATTCATGATTCATGATTCATGATTCAATTCATGATTCATGATTCGATTCATGTTTCATGATTCATGATTCAATTCATGATTCATGATTCATGATTCAAGTCATGATACAATTCATGATTCAATTCATGATTCATGATTCATGATTCAATTTATTATTCATGATTCATGATTCATGATTCATGATTCAATTCATGATTCATGATTCGATTCATGATTCTTCATTCATGATTTAATTCATGATTCATGATTTATGATTCATGATTCATGATTTAATTCATGATTCATGATTCATGATTCAATTCATGATTCATGATTCGATTTATGATTCATGATTCATGATTTAATTCATGATTCATGATTCATGATTCGATTCATGATTCATGATTCAATTCATGATTCATGATTCAATTCATGATTCATGATTCGATTCATGATTCATGATTCATTATTCATGATTTGATTCATGATTCATGATTCATGATTTGATTCATGATTCATTATTCATGATTTGATTCATTTGATTCATGATTCATGATTCAATTTATTATTCATGATTCATGATTCATGATTCATGATTCAAGTCATGATTCATGATTCAATCCATGATTCAATTCATGAATCATGATTTTTGATTCAATTCATGATTCAATATTCATGATTCATGATTCAATTCATGATTCAATTCATGATTCATGATTCGATTCATGATTCATGATTCATGATTCGATTCATGATTCATGATTCGTGATTCAATTCATGATTCATGATTCATGATTCAAGTCATGATTCAATTCATGATTCAATTCATGATTCATGATTCATGATTCAATTTATTATTCATGATTCATGATTCATGATTCAATTTATTATTCATGATTCATGATTCATGATTCAATTCATGATTTATGATTCGATTAATGATTCTTGATTCATGATTCAATTCATGATTCATGATTCATGATTCAAGATTCATGATTCGATTCATGATTCATGATTCATGATTTGATTCATGATTCGATTTATGATTCATGATTCATGATTTAATTCATGATTCATGATTCATTTCATGATTCATGATTCATGATTCATGATTCAATTCATGATTCAATTCATGATTCATGATTCATGATTCGATTCATGATTCATGATTCATAATTTATGATTCAATTCATGATTTATGATTCATGATTCAATTCATGATTCAATTCATGCTTCATGATTCGATTCATGATTCTTGATTCATGATTCTTGATTCATGATTCATGATTCGATTCATGATTCTTGCTTTATGATTCATGATTCGATTCATGATTTATGATTCATGATTCAATTCATAATTCATGATTCATGATTCAATTCATGATTCATGATTCATGATTCAATTCATGATTCATGATTCATGATTTAATTCATGATTCATGATTCATTTCATGATTCATGATTCATGATTCAATTCATGATTTATGATTCAATTCATGATTCATGATTCATGATTCAATTCATGATTCATAATTTATGATTCATGGTTCAATTCATAATTTATAATTCATGATTCATGATTCATGATTCAATTCATGATTCATGATTCAATTCATGATTCATGATTCATGATTCGATTCATGATTCATGATTCATGATTTGATTCATGATTCATGATTCAATTCATGATTCATGATTCATGAGTCATGATTCAATTCATGATTCATGATTCGATTCATGTTTCATGATTCAATTCATGATTCATGATTCATAATTCAAGTAATGATTCAATTCATGATTCAATTCATGATTCATGATTCATGATTCAATTTATTATTCATGATTCATGATTCATGATTCATGATTCAATTCATGATTCATGATTCGATTCATGATTCTTGATTCATGATTCAATTCATGATTCATGATTCATGATTCATGATTCAATTCATGATTCATGATTCGATTTATGATTCATGATTCATGATTTAATTCATGATTCATGATTCATTTCATGATTCATGATTCATAATTCAATTCATGATTCAATTCATGATTCATGATTCATGATTCGATTCATGATTCATGATTCATAATTTATGATTCAATTCATGATTCATGATTCATGATTCAATTCATGATTCAATTCATGATTCAATTCATGATTCATGATTCTTGATTTATGATTCTTGATTCATGATTCATGATTCGATTCATGATTCATGATTCATGATTCGATTCATGATTCTTGCTTTATGATTCATGATTCGATTCATGATTTATGATTCATGATTCAATTCATAATTCATGATTCATGATTCAATTCATGATTCATGATTCATGATTCAATTCATGATTCATGATTCATGATTTAATTCATGATTCATGATTCATTTCATGATTCATGATTCATGATTCAATTCATGATTTATGATTCAATTCATGATTCATGATTCATGATTCATGATTCAATTCATGATTCATGATTCATGATTTAATTCATGATTCATGATTCAATTCATAATTTATAATTCATGATTCATGATTCATGATTCATGATTCAATTCATGATTCATGATTCAATTCATGATTGAATTCATGATTCATGATTCATGATTCGATTCATGATTCATGATTTGATTCATGATTCATGATTCATGATTCAATTCATGATTCATGATTCATGATTCAATTCATGATTCATGATTCGATTCATGTTTCATGATTCATGATTCAATTCATGATTCATGATTCATGATTCATGATTCAATTCATGATTCATGATTCAATTCATGATTCATGATTCATGATTCATGATTCAATTCATGATTCAATTCATGATTCATGATTCATGATTCGATTCATGATTCATGATTCATAATTTATGATTCAATTCATGATTTATGATTCATGATTCAATTCATGATTCAATTCATGATTCATGATTCGATTCATGATTCTTGATTCATGATTCTTGATTCATGATTCATGATTCGATTCATGATTCTTGCTTTATGATTCATGATTCGATTCATGATTTATGATTCATGATTCAATTCATAATTCATGATTCATGATTCAATTCATGATTCATGATTCAATTCATGATTCATGATTCATGATTTAATTCATGATTCATGATTCATTTTATGATTCATGATTCATGATTCAATTCATGATTTATGATTCAATTCATGATTCATGATTCATGATTCAATTCATGATTCATAATTTATGATTCATGATTCAATTCATAATTTATAATTCATGATTCATGATTCATGATTCAATTCATGATTCATGATTCATGATTCGATTCATGATTCATGATTCATGATTTGATTCATGATTCATGATTCAATTCATGATTCATGATTCATGAGTCATGATTCAATTCATGATTCATGATTCGATTCATGTTTCATGATTCAATTCATGATTCATGATTCATGATTCAAGTCATGATTCAATTCATGATTCAATTCATGATTCATGATTCATGATTCAATTTATTATTCATGATTCATGATTCATGATTCATG
This sequence comes from Mixophyes australis, assembly GCA_036250195.1. Lineage (NCBI taxonomy): Eukaryota > Metazoa > Chordata > Amphibia > Anura > Limnodynastidae > Mixophyes > Mixophyes australis. The sequence continues at coordinate 261,860,892 of JAVHZZ010000004.1, forward strand.
ATTCAATTCATGATTCATGATTCGATTCATGATTCTTGATTCATGATTCAATTCATGATTCATGATTCATGATTCATGATTCAATTCATGATTCATGATTCGATTTATGATTCATGATTCATGATTTAATTCATGATTCATGATTTAATTCATGATTCATGATTCATGATTCATGATTCAATTCATGATTCAATTCATGATTCATGATTCATGATTCATGATTCAATTCATGATTCAATTCATGATTCATGATTCATGATTCGATTCATGATTCATGATTCATAATTTATGATTCAATTCATGATTCATGATTCATGATTCAATTCATGATTCAATTCATGATTCAATTCATGATTCATGATTCTTGATTTATGATTCTTGATTCATGATTCATGATTCGATTCATGATTCATGATTCATGATTCGATTCATGATTCTTGCTTTATGATTCATGATTCGATTCATGATTTATGATTCATGATTCAATTCATAATTCATGATTCATGATTCAATTCATGATTCATGATTCATGATTAAATTCATGATTCATGATTCATGATTTAATTCATGATTCATGATTCATTTCATGATTCATGATTCATGATTCAATTCATGATTTATGATTCAATTCATGATTCATGATTCATGATTCATGATTCAATTCATGATTCATGATTCATGATTTAATTCATGATTCATGATTCAATTCATAATTTATAATTCATGATTCATGATTCATGATTCATGATTCAATTCATGATTCATGATTCAATTCATGATTCAATTCATGATTCATGATTCATGATTCGATTCATGATTCATGATTCATGATTTGATTCATGATTCATGATTCATGATTCAATTCATGATTCATGATTCATGATTCAATTCATGATTCATGATTCGATTCATGTTTCATGATTCATGATTCAATTCATGATTCATGATTCATGATTCATGATTCAAGTCATGATACAATTCATGATTCAATTCATGATTCATGATTCATGATTCAATTTATTATTCATGATTCATGATTCAATTCATGATTCATGATTCGATTCATGATTCTTGATTCATGATTTAATTCATGATTCATGATTTATGATTCATGATTCATGATTTAATTCATGATTCATGATTCATGATTCAATTCATGATTCATGATTCGATTTATGATTCATGATTCATGATTTAATTCATGATTCATGATTCATGATTCGATTCATGATTCATGATTCAATTCATGATTCATGATTCAATTCATGATTCATGATTCATGATTTATGATTCGATTCATGATTCATGATTCATTATTCATGATTTGATTCATGATTCATGATTTGATTCATGATTCATTATTCATGATTTGATTCATTTGATTCATGATTCATGATTCAATTTATTATTCATGATTCATTTCATGATTCATGATTCATGATTCAATTCATGATTCATGATTCAATTCATGATTCATGATTCATGATTCATGATTCAATTCATGATTCAATTCATGATTCATGATTCATGATTCGATTCATGATTCATGATTCATAATTTATGATTCAATTCATGATTTATGATTCTTGATTCAATTCATGATTCAATATTCATGATTCATGATTCAATTCATGATTCAATTCATGATTCATGATTCGATTCATGATTCATGATTCATGATTCGATTCATGATTCATGATTTATGATTCATGATTCATGATTTAATTCATGATTCATGATTCATGATTCAATTCATGATTCATGATTCGATTTATGATTCATGATTCATGATTTAATTCATGATTCATGATTCATGATTCGATTCATGATTCATGATTCAATTCATGATTCATGATTCAATTCATGATTCATGATTCATGATTTATGATTCGATTCATGATTCATGATTCATTATTCATGATTTGATTCATGATTCATGATTTGATTCATGATTCATTATTCATGATTTGATTCATTTGATTCATGATTCATGATTCAATTTATTATTCATGATTCATTTCATGATTCATGATTCATGATTCAATTCATGATTCATGATTCAATTCATGATTCATGATTCATGATTCATGATTCAATTCATGATTCAATTCATGATTCATGATTCATGATTCGATTCATGATTCATGATTCATAATTTATGATTCAATTCATGATTTATGATTCTTGATTCAATTCATGATTCAATATTCATGATTCATGATTCAATTCATGATTCAATTCATGATTCATGATTCGATTCATGATTCATGATTCATGATTCGATTCATGATTCATGATTCGTGATTCAATTCATGATTCATGATTCATGATTCAAGTCATGATTCAATTCATGATTCAATTCATGATTCATGATTCATGATTCGATTCATGATTCTTGATTCATGATTCAATTCATGATTCATGATTCATGATTCAAGATTCATGATTCGATTCATGATTCATGATTCATGATTTAATTCATGATTCATGATTCATTTCATGATTCATGATTCATGATTCAATTCATGATTCATGATTCAATTCATGATTCATGATTCATGATTTGATTCATGATTCGATTTATGATTCATGATTCATGATTTAATTCATGATTCATGATTCATTTCATGATTCATGATTCAATTCATGATTCATGATTCAATTCATGATTCATGATTCATGATTCATGATTCAATTCATGATTCAATTCATGATTCATGATTCGATTCATGATTCATGATTCATAATTTATGATTCAATTCATGATTTATGATTCATGATTCAATTCATGATTCATGATTCGAATTATGATTCTTGATTCATGATTCTTGATTCATGATTCATGATTCGATTCATGATTCTTGCTTTATGATTCATGATTCGATTCATCATTTATGATTCATGATTCAATTCATAATTCATGATTCATGATTCAATTCATGATTCATGATTCATGATTCAATTCATGATTCATGATTCATGATTTAATTCATGATTCATGATTCATTTCATGATTCATGATTCATGATTCAATTCATGATTTATGATTCAATTCATGATTCATGATTCAATTCATGATTCATAATTTATGATTCATGATTCAATTCATAATTTATAATTCATGATTCATGATTCATGATTCATGATTCAATTCATGATTCATGATTCAATTCATGATTCAATTCATGATTCATGATTCATGATTCGATTCATGATTCATGATTCATGATTTGATTCATGATTCATGATTCATGATTTGATTCATGATTCATGATTCATGATTCAATTCATGATTCATGATTCATGATTCATGATTCAATTCATGATTCATGATTCGATTCATGTTTCATGATTCATGATTCAATTCATGATTCATGATTCATGATTCAAGTCATGATTCATGATTCAAGTCATGATTCAATTCATGATTCATGATTCATGATTCAATTTATTATTCATGATTCATGATTCATGATTCATGATTCAATTCATGATTCATGATTCGATTCATGATTCTTGATTCATGATTCAATTCATGATTCATGATTCATGATTCAAGATTCATGATTCGATTCGATTCATGATTCATGATTCATGATTCAATTCATGATTCATGATTCGATTTATGATTCATGATTCATGATTTAATTCATGATTCATTTCATGATTCATGATTCATGATTCAATTCATGATTCATGATTCAATTCATGATTCATGATTCATGATTCATGATTCAATTCATGATTCAATTCATGATTCATGATTCATGATTCGATTCATGATTCATGATTCGATTCATGATTCATTATTCATGATTTGATTCATGATTCATTTTATTATTCATGATTCATGATTCATGATTCAAGTCATGATTCATGATTCAATCCATGATTCAATTCATGAATCATGATTCTTGATTCAATTCATGATTCAATATTTATGATTCATGATTCAATTCATGATTCATGATTCGATTCATGATTCATGATTAATGATTCGATTCATGATTCATGATTCAATTCATGATTCATGATTTGATTCATGATTCATCATTCAATTCATCATTCATGATTCATGATTCAATTCATGATTCATGATTCATGATTCGATTCATGATTCATAATTCAATTCATGATTCATGATTCATTATTCAATTCATGATTCAATTCATGATTCATGATTCAATTCATGATTAATGATTCATGATTCAATTCATGATTCATAATTCATGATTCATGATTTAATTCATGATTCATGATTCATGATTCGATTCATGATTCATGATTCGATTCATAATTCATGATTCATGATTCAATTCATGATTCATGATTCATGATTCAATTCATGATTCATGATTTGATTTATGATTCATGATTCAATTCATGATTCATGATTCATGATTCAATTCATGATTCAATTCATGATTCATGATTCATGATTCATGATTCAATTCATGATTCAATTCATGATTCATGATTCATGATTCGATTCATGATTCATGATTCATAATTTATGATTCAATTCATGATTCATGATTCAATTCATGATTCAATTCATGATTCAATTCATGATTCATGATTCTTGATTTATGATTCTTGATTCATGATTCATGATTCGATTCATGATTCATGATTCATGATTCGATTCATGATTCTTGCTTTATGATTCATGATTCGATTCATGATTTATGATTCATGATTCAATTCATAATTCATGATTCATGATTCAATTCATGATTCATGATTCATGATTCATGATTCAATTCATGATTCATGATTCATGATTTAATTCATGATTCATGATTCATTTCATGATTCATGATTCATGATTCAATTCATGATTTATGATTCAATTCATGATTCATGATTCATGATTCATGATTCAATTCATGATTCATGATTCATGATTTAATTCATGATTCATGATTCAATTCATAATTTATAATTCATGATTCATGATTCATGATTCATGATTCAATTCATGATTCATGATTCAATTCATGATTCATGATTCAATTCATGATTCAATTCATGATTCATGATTCATGATTCGATTCATGATTCATGATTCATGATTTGATTCATGATTCATGATTTGATTCATGATTCATGATTCATGATTCAATTCATGATTCATGATTCATGATTCAATTCACGATTCATGATTCGATTCATGTTTCATGATTCATGATTCAATTCATGATTCATGATTCATGATTCATGATTCAAGTCATGATACAATTCATGATTCAATTCATGATTCATGATTCATGATTCAATTTATTATTCATGATTCATGATTCATGATTCATGATTCAATTAATGATTCATGATTCAATTCATGATTCTTGATTCATGATTTAATTCATGATTCATGATTTATGATTCATGATTCATGATTTAATTCATGATTCATGATTCATGATTCGATTCATGATTCATGATTCATTATTCATGATTTGATTCATGATTCAATTTATTATTCATGATTCATGATTCATGATTCAAGTCATGATTCATGATTCAATCCATGATTCAATTCATGAATCATGATTCTTGATTCAATTCATGATTCAATATTTATGATTCATGATTCAATTCATGATTCATGATTCGATTCATGATTCATGATTAATGATTCGATTGATGATTCATGATTCATGATTCAATTCATGATTCATGATTCATGATTTGATTCATGATTCATCATTCAATTCATCATTCATGATTCATGATTCAATTCATGATTCATGATTCATGATTCGATTCATGATTCATAATTCAATTCATGATTCATGATTCATTATTCAATTCATGATTCAATTCATGATTCATGATTCAATTCATGATTAATGATTCATGATTCAATTCATGATTCATAATTCATGATTCATGATTTAATTCATGATTCATGATTCATGATTCGATTCATGATTCATGATTCGATTCATAATTCATGATTCATGATTCAATTCATGATTCATGATTCATGATTCAATTCATGATTCATGATTTGATTTATGATTCATGATTCAATTCATGATTCATGATTCGATTCATGATTCTTGATTCATGATTCAATTCATGATTCATGATTCATGATTCAATTCATGATTCATGATTCGATTTATGATTCATGATTCATGATTTAATTCATGATTCATGATTCATTTCATGATTCATGATTCATGATTCAATTCATGATTCAATTCATGATTCATGATTCATGATTCAATTCATGATTCAATTCATGATTCATGATTCATGATTCATGATTCAATTCATGATTCAATTCATGATTCATGATTCATGATTCGATTCATGATTCATGATTCATAATTTATGATTCAATTCATGATTCATGATTCAATTCATGATTCAATTCATGATTCAATTCATGATTCATGATTCTTGATTTATGATTCTTGATTCATGATTCATGATTCGATTCATGATTCATGATTCATGATTCGATTCATGATTCTTGCTTTATGATTCATGATTCGATTCATGATTTATGATTCATGATTCAATTCATAATTCATGATTCATGATTCAATTCATGATTCATGATTCATGATTCAATTCATGATTCATGATTCATGATTTAATTCATGATTCATGATTCATTTCATGATTCATGATTCATGATTCAATTCATGATTTATGATTCAATTCATGATTCATGATTCATGATTCAATTCATGATTCATGATTCATGATTTAATTCATGATTCATGATTCAATTCATAATTTATAATTCATGATTCATGATTCATGATTCATGATTCAATTCATGATTCATGATTCAATTCATGATTCAATTCATGATTCATGATTCATGATTCGATTCATGATTCAGGATTCATGATTTGATTCATGATTCATGATTCATGATTTGATTCATGATTCATGATTCATGATTCAATTCATGATTCATGATTCATGATTCAATTCATGATTCATGATTCGATTCATGTTTCATGATTCATGATTCAATTCATGATTCATGATTCATGATTCATGATTCAAGTCATGATACAATTCATGATTCAATTCATGATTCATGATTCATGATTCAATTTATTATTCATGATTCATGATTCATGATTCATGATTCAATTAATGATTCATGATTCAATTCATGATTCTTGATTCATGATTTAATTCATGATTCATGATTTATGATTCATGATTCATGATTTAATTCATGATTCATGATTCATGATTCATGATTCATGATTCAAGTCATGATTCATGATTTATGATTCATGATTCATGATTTAATTCATGATTCATGATTCATGATTCATGATTCATGATTCAAGTCATGATTCATGATTCAATCCATGATTCAATTAATGAATCATGATTCTTGATTCAATTCATGATTCAATATTCATGATTCATGATTCAATTCATGATTCAATTCATGATTCATGATTCATGATTCATGATTCGATTCATGAATCATGATTCGTGATTCAATTCATGATTCATGATTCATGATTCAAGTCATGATTCAATTCATGATTCAATTCATGATTCATGATTCATGATTCAATTTATTATTCATGATTCATGATTCATGATTCATGATTCAATTCATGATTCATGATTCGATTCATGATTCTTGATTCATGATTCAATTCATGATTCATGATTCATGATTCAAGATTCATGATTCGATTCATGATTCATGATTCATGATTTGATTCATGATTCGATTTATGATTCATGATTCATGATTCATTTCATGATTCATGATTCATGATTCAATTCATGATTCATGATTCAATTCATGATTCATGATTCATGATTCATGATTCAATTCATGATTCAATTCATGATTCATGATTCGATTCATGATTCATGATTCATAATTTATGATTCAATTCATGATTTATGATTCATGATTCAATTCATGATTCAATTCATGATTCATGATTCGATTCATGATTCTTGATTCATGATTCTTGATTCATGATTCATGATTCGATTCATGATTCTTGCTTTATGATTCATGATTCGATTCATGATTTATGATTCATGATTCAATTCATAATTCATGATTCATGATTCAATTCATGATTCATGATTCATGATTCAATTCATGATTCATGATTCATGATTTAATTCATGATTCATGATTCATTTCATGATTCATGATTCATGATTCAATTCATGATTTATGATTCAATTCATGATTCATGATTCAATTCATGATTCATAATTTATGATTCATGATTCAATTCATAATTTATAATTCATGATTCATGATTCATGATTCATGATTCAATTCATGATTCATGATTCAATTCATGATTCAATTCATGATTCATGATTCATGATTCGATTCATGATTCATGATTTGATTCATGATTCATGATTCATGATTTGATTTATGATTCAATTCATGATTCATGATTCATGATTCATGATTCAAGTCATGATTCAATTCATGATTCATGATTCATGATTTGATTCATGATTCAATTTATTATTCATGATTCATGATTCATGATTCAAGTCATGATTCATGATTCAATCCATGATTCAATTCATGAATCATGATTCTTGATTCAATTCATGATTCAATATTTATGATTCATGATTCAATTCATGATTCAATTCATGATTCATGATTCGATTCATGTTTCATGATTCATGATTCAATTCATGATTCATGATTCATGATTCATGATTCATGATTCATGATTCAAGTCATGATTCAATTCATGATTCATGATTCATGATTCAATTTATTATTCATGATTCATGATTCATGATTCGATTCATGATTCTTGATTCATGATTCAATTCATGATTCATGATTCATGATTCAAGATTCATGATTCGATTCGATTCATGATTCATGATTCAATTCATGATTCATGATTCGATTTATGATTCATGATTCATGATTTAATTCATGATTCATTTCATGATTCATGATTCATGATTCATGATTCAATTCATGATTCATGATTCATGATTCAATTCATTATTCAATTCATGATTCATGATTCATGATTCGATTCATGATTCATGATTCATGATTCGATTCATGATTCATGATTCATTATTCATGATTTGATTCATGATTCAATTTATTATTCATGATTCATGATTCATGATTCAAGTCATGATTCATGATTCAATCCATGATTCAATTCATGAATCATGATTCTTGATTCAATTCATGATTCAATATTTATGATTCATGATTCAATTCATGATTCAATTCATGATTCATGATGCGATTCATGATTCATGATTCATGAATCGATTCATGATTCATGATTCATGATTCAATTCATGATTCATGATTCATGATTTGATTCATGATTCATCATTCAATTCATCATTCATGATTCATGATTCAATTCATGATTCATGATTCATGATTCGATTCATGATTCATAATTCAATTCATGATTCATGATTCATTATTCAATTCATGATTCAATTCATGATTCATGATTCAATTCATGATTAATGATTCATGATTCAATTCATGATTCATAATTCATGATTCATGATTTAATTCATGATTTATGATTCATGATTCGATTCATGATTCATGATTCGATTTATAATTCATGATTCATGATTCAATTCATGATTCATGATTCATGATTCAATTCATGATTCATGATTCGATTTATGATTCATGATTCAATTCATGATTCATGATTCGATTTATGATTAATGATTCAATTCATGATTCATGATTCGATTCAAAATTCATGATTCAATTCATGATTCATGATTCATGATTCATGATTCGATTCATGATTCATGATTCATGATTCGATTCATGATTCATGATTCATGATTCGATTCATGATTCATGATTCAATTCATGATTCATGATGTGATTTATGATTCATGATTCATGATTCAAGTCATGATTCATGATTCATGATTCATGATTCAAGTCATGATTCATGATTCATGATTCATGATTCAATTCATGATTCAATTCATGATTCATGATTCAATTCATGATTCAATTCATGATTCATGATTCAATTCATGATTCATGATTCAATTCATGATTCAATTCATGATTCATGATTCAATTCATGATTCATGACTCATGATGCATGATTTGATTCATGATTCATGATTCGATTCATGATTTATGATTCATAATTCAATTCATGATTCATGATTCATGATTCAATTCATGATTCATGTTTCGATTCATGATTTTTGATCCATGATTCATGATTCTATTCATGATTCATGATTCATAATTTCAATTCATGATTCATGATTCATGATTTATGATTCGATTCATGATTCATGATTCATGATTCAAGATTCATGATTTGATTCATGATTCATGATTCAATTCATGATTCGATTCCTGATTCAATTCATGATTCATGATTCGATTTATAATTCATGATTCATGATTCAATTCATGATTCATGATTCATGATTCAATTCATGATTTAATTCATGATTCATGATTCATGATTCAATTCATGATTTAATTCATGATTCATGATTCATGATTTAATTCATGATTCATGATTCAATTCATGATTCAATTCATGATTCATGATTCGATTCATGATTCATGATTCATAATTTATGATTCAATTCATGATTTATGATTCATGATTCAATTCATGATTCAATTCATGATTCATGATTCGATTCATGATTCTTGATTCATGATTCTTGATTCATGATTCATGATTCATGATTCGATTCATGATTCTTGCTTTATGATTCATGATTCGATTCATGATTTATGATTCATGATTCAATTCATAATTCATGATTCATGATTCAATTCATGATTCATGATTCATGATTCAATTCATGATTCATGATTCATGATTTAATTCATGATTCATGATTCATTTCATGATTCATGATTCAATTCATGATTTATGATTCAATTCATGATTCATGATTCATGATTCATGATTCATGATTCATAATTTATGATTCATGATTCAATTCATAATTTATAATTCATGATTCATGATTCATGATTCATGATTCAATTCATGATTCATGATTCAATTCATGATTCAATTCATGATTCATTATTCGATTCATGATTCATGATTCATGATTTGATTCATGATTCATGATTCAATTCATGATTCATGATTCATGATTCATGATTCAATTCATGATTCATGATTCGATTCATGTTTCATGATTCATGATTCAATTCATGATTCATGATTCATGATTCATGATTCAAGTCATGATTCAATTCATGATTCAATTCATGATTCATGATTCATGATTCAATTCATGATTTATGATTCGATTCATGATTCATGATTTATGATTGGATTCATGATTCATGATTCATGATTCAATTCATGATTCATGATTCATGATTTGATTCATGATTCATCATTCAATTTATCATTCATGATTCATGATTCAATTCATGATTCATGATTCATGATTCGATTCATGATTCATGATTCAATTCATGATTCATGATTCATTATTCAATTCATGATTCAATTCATGATTCATGATTCAATTCATGATTAACGATTCATGATTCAATTCATGATTCATAATTCATGATTCATGATTTAATTCATGATTCATGATTCATGATTCGATTCATGATTCATGATTCGATTCATAATTCATGATTCATGATTCAATTCATGATTCATGATTCATGATTCAATTCATGATTCGATTTATGATTCATGATTCAATTCATGATTCATGATTCATGATTCAATTTATGATTAATGATTCAATTCATGATTCATGATTCGATTCAAAATTCATGATTCAATTCATGATTCATGATTCATGATTCATGATTCGATTCATGATTCATGATTCATGATTCGAATCATGATTCATGATTCATGATTCAATTCATGATTCATGATTCATGATTCAATTCATGATTCATGATGTGATTTATGATTCATGATTCATGATTCAAGTCATGATTCATGATTCATGATTCATGATTCAATTCATGATTCATGATTCAATTCATGATTCAATTCATGATTCATGATTCAATTCATGATTCATGATTCAATTCATGATTCAATTCATGATTCATGATTCAATTCATGATTCATGACTCATGATGCATGATTCGATTCATGATTCATGATTCGATTCATGATTTATGATTCATAATTCAATTCATGATTCATGATTCATGATTCAATTCATGATTCATGTTTCGATTCATGATTTTTGATCCATGATTCATTATTCTATTCATGATTCATGATTTATAATTTCAATTCATGATTCATGATTCATGATTTATGATTCGATTCATGATTCATGATTCATGATTCAAGATTCATGATTTGATTCATGATTCATGATTCAATTCATGATTCGATTCCTGATTCAATTCATGATTCATGATTCGATTTATAATTCATGATTCATGATTCAATTCATGATTCATGATTCATGATTCAATTCATGATTTAATTCATGATTCATGATTCATGATTCAATTCATGAATTAATTCATGATTCATGATTCATGATTCAATTCATGATTCATGATTCAATTCATGATTCAATTCATGATTCATGATTCATGATTCGATTCATGATTCATGATTCATAATTTATGATTCAATTCATGATTTATGATTCATGATTCAATTCATGATTCAATTCATGATTCATGATTCGATTCATGATTCTTGATTCATGATTCTTGATTCATGATTCATGATTCGATTCATGATTCATGATTCATGATTCGATTAATGATTCTTGCTTTATGATTCATGATTCGATTCATGATTTATGATTCATGATTCAATTCATAATTCATGATTCATGATTCAATTCATGATTCATGATTCAATTCATGATTCATGATTCATGATTTAATTCATGATTCATGATTCATTTCATGATTTATGATTCAATTCATGATTCATGATTCATGATTCAATTCATGATTCATAATTTATGATTCATGATTAAATTCATAATTTATAATTCATGATTCATGATTCATGATTCATGATTCAATTCATGATTCATGATTCAATTCATGATTCAATTCATGATTCATGATTCGATTAATGATTCATGATTCATGATTTGATTCATGATTCATGATTCAATTCATGATTCATGATTCATGATTCATGATTCAATTCATGATTCATGATTCGATTCATGTTTCATGATTCATGATTCAATTCATGATTCATGATTCATGATTCATGATTCAAGTCATGATTCAATTCATGATTCAATTCATGATTCATGATTCATGATTCAATTTATTATTAATGATTCATGATTCATGATTCATGATCCAATTCATGATTCATGATTCGATTCATGATTCTTGATTCATGATTCAATTCATGATTCATGATTCATGATTCATGATTCAATTCATGATTCATGATTCGATTTATGATTCATGATTCATGATTAAATTCATGATTCATGATTCATTTCATGATTCATGATTCATGATTCAATTCATGATTCATGATTCAATTCATGATTCATGATTCATGATTTAATTCATGATTCAATTCATGATTCATGATTCGATTCATGATTCATGATTTATGATTCGATTCATGATTCATGATTCATTATTCATGATTTGATTCATGATTCATGATTCATGATTCATGATTCATGATTCATGATTCAAGTCATGATTCATGATTCAATCCATGATTCAATTCATGAATCATGATTCTTGATTCAATTCATGATTCAATATTCATAATTCATGATTCAATTCATGATTCAATTCATGATTCATGATTCGATTCATTAATCATGATTCATGATTCGATTCATGATTCATGATTCATGATTCAATTCATGATTCATGATTCATGATTTGATTCATGATTCATCATTCAATTCATCATTCATGATTCATGATTCAATTCATGATTCATGATTCATGATTCGATTCATGATTCATGATTCAATTCATGATTCATGATTCATTATTCAATTCATGATTCAATTCATGATTCATGATTCAATTCATGATTAACGATTCATGATTCAATTCATGATTCATAATTCATGATTCATGATTTAATTCATGATTCATGATTCATGATTCGATTCATGATTCATGATTCGATTCATAATTCATGATTCATGATTCAATTCATGATTCATGATTCAATTCATGATTCATGATTCGATTTATGATTCATGATTCATTTCATGATTCATGATTCGATTAATGATGATTCAATCCATGATTCATGATTCGATTCAAAATTCATGATTCAATTCATGATTCATGATTCATGATTCGATTCATGATTCATGATTCATGATTCGATTCATGATTCATGATTCATGATTCAATTCATGATTCATGATTCATGATTCAATTCATGATTCATGATGTGATTTATGATTCATGATTCATGATTCAAGTCACGATTCATGATTCATGATTCAATTCATGATTCATGATTCAATTCATGATTCAATTCATGATTCATGATTCAATTCATGATTCATGACTCATGATGCATGATTCGATTCATGATTTATGATTCGATTCATGATTTATGATTCATAATTCAATTCATGATTCATGATTCATGATTCAATTCATGATTCATGTTTCGATTCATGATTTTTGATCCATGATTCATGATTCTATTCATGATTCATGATTCATAATTCAATTCATGATTCATGATTCATGATTTATGATTCGATTCATGATTCATGATTCATGATTCAAGATTCATGATTTGATTCATAATTCATGATTTGATTCATAATTCATGATTCATTATTCAAATCATGATTCATGATTCATGATTCAATTCATGATTCATGATTCAATTCATTATTCATGATTCAATTCATGATACGATTCCTGATTCAATTCGTGATTCATGATTTGATTTATGATTCATGATTTAATTCATGATTCATGATTCAATTGATGATTCATGATTCATGATTCAATTCATGATTTATTATTCAATTCATGATTCATGATTCGATTTATGATTCTTGATTCATGATTCATGATTCAATTCATGATTCATGATTCATGATTCAATTCATGATTCAATTCATGATTCATTATTCATGATTCAATTTATGATTCATGATTCATAATTTATGATTCAATTCATGATTCATGATTCATGATTCATGATTCAATTCATGATTCATGATTCATTTCATGATTCATGATTCAATTCATGATTCATGATTCATTTCATGAATTATGATTCAATTCATGATTCATGATTCATTATTCGATTCATAATTAATGATTCATGATTCGATTCATGATTCAAGATTCAATTCATGATTCATGATTCATGATTCGATTCATAATTCATGATTCATGATTCGATTCATGATTCAAGATTCAATTCATGATTCATGATTCATGATTCAATTCATGATTCATGATTCATTTCATGATTCATGATTCATGATTAAATTAATGATTCAATTCATGATTCAATTCATGATTCATGATTCATGATTCAATTCATGAATCATGATTCATGATTTAATTCATGATTCATGATTCATGATTCGCTTCATGATTCATGATTCATGATTCACTTTATGATTCATGATTCGCTTCATGATTCATGATTCAATTCATGATTTATGATTCATGATTCGCTTCATGATTCATGATTCAATTCATGATTCATGATTCATGATTCAATTCATGATTAAATTCTTGATTCAATTCATAATTCAATTCATGATTCATGATTCATGATTCAATTCATGATTCATGAATCATGATTCGATTCATGATTCATGATTCAATTCATGATTCAATTCTTGATTCAATTCATAATTTAATTCATGATTCATGATTCATGATTCAATTCATGATTCAATTCATGATTCATGAATTATGATTCGATTCATGATTCATGTTTCAATTCATGATTCAATTCTTGATTCAATTCATAATTCAATTCATGATTCATGATTCATGATTCAATTCATGATTCAATGCATGATTCATGATTCATGATTCAATGCATGATTCTTGATTCATGATTCGATTCATGATTCTTGATTCATGATTCTTGATTCATGATTCATGATTCGATTCATGATTCATGATTCATGATTCATGATTCGATTCATGATTCTTGATTCATGATTCATGATTTGATTCATGATTCATGATTCATGATTTTATTCATGATTCATGATTCAATTCATGATTCATGATTCGATTCATGATTCTTGCTTTATGATTCATGATTCGATTCATGATTTATGATTCATGATTCAATTCCTAATTCATGATTCATGATTCAATTCATGATTCATGATTCATGATTCAATTCATGATTCATGATTCATGATTCATAATTCATGATTCATAATTTATGATTCATGATTCAATTCATAATTTATAATTCATGATTCATGATTCATGATTCATGATTCAATTCATGATTCATGATTCAATTCATGATTCAATTCATGATTCATGATTCATGATTCGATTCATGATTCATGATTCATGATTTGATTCATGATTCATGATTCATGATTCAATTCATGATTCATGATTTGATTCATGATTCTTGATTCATAATTCAATTCATGATTCATGATTCATGATTCAAGATTCATGATTCGATTCATGATTCATGATTCAATTCATGATTCATGATTAAATTCATGATTCATGATTCATGATTCATGATTCAAGTCACGATTCATGATTCATGATTCAATTCATGATTCATGATTCAATTTATTATTCATGATTCTTGATTCATGATTCATGATTTGATTCATGATTCATGATTCATGATTTTATTCATGATTCATGATTCAATTCATGATTCATGATTCGATTCATGATTCTTGCTTTATGATTCATGATTCGATTCATGATTTATGATTCATGATTCAATTCCTAATTCATGATTCATGATTCAATTCATGATTCATGATTCATGATTCAATTCATGATTCATGATTCATGATTCAAGATTCATGATTCGATTCATGATTCATGATTCAATTCATGATTCAATTCATGATTCATGATTCATGATTCAAGATTCATGATTCGATTCATGATTCATGATTCATGATTCAATTCATGATTCAATTCATGATTTATGATTCAATTCATGATTCATGATTCATGATTCATGATTCATGATTCAATTCATGATTCATGATTTGATTCATGATTCTTGATTCATGATTCAATTCATGATTCATGATTCATGATTCAAGATTCATGATTCGATTCATGATTCATGATTCATGATTCAATTCATGATTCAATTCATGATTTATGATTCAATTCATGATTCATGATTCATGATTCATGATTCATGATTCAAGTCATGATTCATGATTCATAATTCAATTCATGATTCATGATTCAATTTATTATTCATGATTCATGATTCATGATTCAAGTCATGATTCATGATTCAATCCATGATTCAATTCATGAATCATGATTCTTGATTCAATTCATGATTCAATATTCATGATTCATGATTCAATTCATTATTCATGATTCATGACTCATGATTTAATTCATGATTTATGATTCGATTCATGATTCATGATTTATGATTCAATTCATGATTCATGATTCATGATTCAATTCATGATTCATGATTCGATTTATGATTCTTGATTCATGATTCATGATTCAATTCATGAATTATGATTCATGATTCATGATTCATGATTCAAGATTCATGATTTGATTCATGATTCATGATTGAATTCATGATTCAATTCCTGATTCAATTAATGATTCGATTTATGATTCATGATTCATAATTCAATTCATGATTCATGATTCATGATTCAATTCATGATTAAATTCATGATTCATGATTCATGATTCAATTCATGATTCATGATTCATGATTCAATTCATGATTCATGATTCATAATTCAATTCATGATTCATAATTCATGATTCATGATTTAAATCATGATTCATGATTCATGATTCAATTCATGATTCATGATTCAATTCATGATTCATGATTCAATTCATGATTAGATTCCTGATTCAATTCATGATTCATGATTTGATTTATGATTCATGATTTATGATTCAACTCATGATTTATGATTCAATTCATGATTCATGATTCAATTCATGATTCATGATTCATGATTCATGATTCAATTCATGATTTATTATTCAATTCATGATTCATGATTCGATTCATGATTCTTGATTCATGATTCAATTCATGATTCAATTCATGATTCATGATTCATGATTCAATTTATGATTCATGATTCATAATTTATGATTCAATTCATGATTCATGATTCAATTCATGATTCGAATTATGATTCTTGATTCATGATTCATGAATCATGTATCATGATTCAATTCATGATTCATGTTTCGATTCATGATTTTTGATCCATCATTCATGATTCTAATCATGATTCATGATTCATAATTCAATTCATGATTCATGATTCATGATTTATGATTCGATTCATGATTCATGATTCAATATATGAACCATGAATCATGATTCAATTCATGAATCATGATTCAATTCATGATTCATGATTCATTATTCAATTTATTATTCATGATTCATGATTCATGATTTAATTCATGATTTATGATTCGATTCATGATTCATGATTTATGATTCAATTCATGATTCATGATTCATGATTCATGATTCAATTCATGATTCATGATTCGATTCATGATTTTTAATTCATGATTCATGATTCAATTCATGATTCATGATTCATGATTCATGATTCAAGATTCATGATTTGATTCATGATTCATGATTCAATTCATGATTCGATTCCTGATTCAATTCATGATTCGATTTATGATTCATGATTCATGATTCAATTCATGATTCATGATTCATGATTCATGATTCAATTCATGATTCATGAATCATGATTCAATTCATGATTAAATTCATGATTCATGATTCATGATTCAATTCATGATTCATGATTCAATTCATGATTCAATTCATGATTCATGATTCATGATTCGATTCATGATTCATGATTCATAATTTATGATTCAATTCATGATTTATGATTCATGATTCAATTCATGATTCAATTCATGATTCATGATTCGATTCATGATTCTTGATTCATGATTCTTGATTCATGATTCATGATTCGATTCATGATTCATGATTCATGATTCGATTAATGATTCTTGCTTTATGATTCATGATTCGATTCATGATTTATGATTCATGATTCAATTCATAATTCATGATTCATGATTCAATTCATGATTCATGATTCAATTCATGATTCATGATTCATGATTTAATTCATGATTCATGATTCATTTCATGATTTATGATTCAATTCATGATTCATGATTCATGATTCAATTCATGATTCATAATTTATGATTCATGATTAAATTCATAATTTATAATTCATGATTCATGATTCATGATTCATGATTCAATTCATGATTCATGATTCAATTCATGATTCAATTCATGATTCATGATTCGATTCATGATTCATGATTCATGATTTGATTCATGATTCATGATTCATGATTCAATTCATGATTCATGATTCATGATTCATGATTCAATTCATGATTCATGATTCGATTCATGTTTCATGATTCATGATTCATGATTCAAGTCATGATTCAATTCATGATTCAATTCATGATTCATGATTCATGATTCAATTTATTATTAATGATTCATGATTCATGATTCATGATTCATGATTCAAGTCATGATTCAATTCATGATTCAATTCATGATTCATGATTCATGATTCAATTTATTATTAATGATTCATGATTCATGATTCATGATCCAATTCATGATTCATGATTCGATTCATGATTCTTGATTCATGATTCAATTCATGATTCATGATTCATGATTCATGATTCAATTCATGATTCATGATTCGATTTATGATTCATGATTCATGATTAAATTCATGATTCATGATTCATTTCATGATTCATGATTCATGATTCAATTCATGATTCATGATTCAATTCATGATTCATGATTCATGATTCAATTCATGATTCAATTCATGATTCATGATTCGATTCATGATTCATGATTCATGATTCGATTCATGATTCATGATTCATTATTCATGATTTGATTCATGATTCATGATTCAATTTATTATTCATGATTCATGATTCATGATTCATGATTCAAGTCATGATTCATGATTCAATCCATGATTCAATTCATGAATCATGATTCTTGAGTCAATTCATGATTCAATATTCATAATTCATGATTCAATTCATGATTCAATTCATGATTCATGATTCGATTCATGAATCATGATTCATGATTCGATTCATGATTCATGATTCATGATTCAATTCATGATTCATGATTCATGATTTGATTCATGATTCATCATTCAATTCATCATTCATGATTCATGATTCAATTCATGATTCATGATTCATGATTCGATTCATGATTCATGATTCAATTCATGATTCATGATTCATTATTCAATTCATGATTCAATTCATGATTCATGATTCAATTCATGATTAACGATTCATGATTCAATTCATGATTCATAATTCATGATTCATGATTTAATTCATGATTCATGATTCATGATTCGATTCATGATTCATGATTCGATTCATAATTCATGATTCATGATTCAATTCATGATTCATGATTCAATTCATGATTCATGATTCGATTTATGATTCATGATTCATTTCATGATTCATGATTCGATTAATGATGATTCAATTCATGATTCATGATTCGATTCAAAATTCATGATTCAATTCATGATTCATGATTCATGATTCGATTCATGATTCATGATTCATGATTCGATTCATGATTCATGATTCATGATTCAATTCATGATTCATGATTCATGATTCAATTCATGATTCATGATTCATGATTCAATTCATGATTCAATTCATGATTCATGATGTGATTTATGATTCATGATTCATGATTCAAGTCACGATTCATGATTCATGATTCAATTCATGATTCAATTCATGATTCATGATTCAATTCATGATTCAATTCATGATTCATGATTCAATTCATGATTCATGATTCAATTCATGATTCAATTCATGATTCATGATTCAATTCATGATTCATGACTCATGATGCATGATTCGATTCATGATTTATGATTCGATTCATGATTTATGATTCATAATTCAATTCATGATTCATGATTCATGATTCAATTCATGATTCATGTTTCGATTCATGATTTTTGATCCATGATTCATGATTCTATTCATGATTCATGATTCATAATTCAATTCATGATTCATGATTCATGATTTATGATTCGATTCATGATTCATGATTCATGATTCAAGATTCATGATTTGATTCATGATTCATGATTCAATTCATGATTCGATTCCTGATTCAATTCATGATTCATGATTCGATTTATAATTCATGATTCATGATTCAATTCATGATTCATGATTCATGATTCAATTCATGATTTAATTCATGATTCATGATTCATGATTCAATTCATGATTTAATTAATGATTCATGATTCATGATTCAATTCATGATTCTTGATTCAATTCATGATTCATAATTCATGATTCATGATTCAATTCATGATTCAGTATTTATGATTCATGATTCAATTCATGATTCATGATTCATGATTCAATTCATGATTCATAATTCATGATTCATTATTCAAATCATGATTCATGATTCATGATTCAATTCATGATTCATGATTCAATTCATTATTCATGATTCAATTCATGATACGATTCCTGATTCAATTCATGATTCATGATTTGATTTATGATTCATGATTTAATTCATGATTCATGATTCAATTGATGATTCATGATTCATGATTCATGATTCAATTCATGATTTATTATTCAATTCATGATTCATGATTCGATTTATGATTCTTGATTCATGATTCATGATTCAATTCATGATTCATGATTCATGATTCAATTCATGATTCAATTCATGATTCATTATTCATGATTCAATTTATGATTCATGATTCTTAATTTATGATTCAATTCATGATTCATGATTCATGATTCATGATTCAATTCATGATTCATGATTCATTTCATGATTCATGATTCAATTCATGATTCATGATTTATTTCATGATTCATTTCATGAATTATGATTCAATTCATGATTCATGATTCATGATTCGATTCATAATTCATGATTCATGATTCGATTCATGATTCAAGATTCAATTCATGATTCATGATTCATGATTCAATTCATGATTCATGATTCATTTCATGATTCATGATTCATGATTAAATTAATGATTCAATTCATGATTTAATTTATGATTCATAATTCATGATTCAATTCATGATTCATGATTCATGATTCAATTCATGAATCATGATTCATGATTTAATTCATGATTCATGATTCATGATTCGCTTCATGATTCATGATTCATGATTCACTTTATGATTCATGATTCGCTTCATGATTCATGATTCAATTCATGATTTATGATTCATGATTCGCTTCATGATTCATGATTCAATTCATGATTCATGATTCATGATTCAATTCATGATTAAATTCTTGATTCAATTCATAATTCAATTCATGATTCATGATTCATGATTCAATTCATGATTCATGAATCATGATTCGATTCATGATTCATGATTCAATTCATGATTCAATTCTTGATTCAATTCATAATTTAATTCATGATTCATGATTCATGATTCAATTCATGATTCAATTCATGATTCATGAATCATGATTCGATTCATGATTCATGTTTCAATTCATGATTCAATGCATGATTCATGATTCATGATTCAATGCATGATTCTTGATTCATGATTCGATTCATGATTCTTGATTCATGATTCTTGATTCATGATTCATGATTCGATTCATGATTCATGATTCATGATTCATGATTCGATTCATGATTCTTGATTCATGATTCATGATTTGATTCATGATTCATGATTCATGATTTTATTCATGATTCATGATTCAATTCATGATTCATGATTCGATTCATGATTCTTGCTTTATGATTCATGATTCCATTCATGATTTATGATTCATGATTCAATTCCTAATTCATGATTCATGATTCAATTCATGATTCATGATTCATGATTCAATTCATGATTCATGATTCATGATTCATGATTCATAATTCATGATTCAATTCATGATTCATAATTTATGATTCATGATTCAATTCATAATTTATAATTCATGATTCATGATTCATGATTCATGATTCAATTCATGATTCATGATTCAATTCATGATTCAATTCATGATTCATGATTCATGATTCGATTCATGATTCATGATTCATGATTTGATTCATGATTCATGATTCATGATTCAATTCATGATTCATGATTTGATTCATGATTCTTGATTCATAATTCAATTCATGATTCATGATTCATGATTCAAGATTCATGATTCGATTCATGATTCATGATTCAATTCATGATTCATGATTCTTGATTCATAATTCAATTCATGATTCATGATTCATGATTCAAGATTCATGATTCGATTCATGATTCATGATTCAATTCATGATTCATGATTCATGATTCATGATTCAAGTCACGATTCATGATTCATGATTCAATTCATGATTCAAGATTTAATTTATTATTCATGATTCATGATTCATGATTCATGATTCAATCCATGATTCAATTCATGAATCATGATTCGTGATTCAATTCATGATTCAATATTCATGATTCATGATTCAATTCATTATTCATGATTCATGACTCATGATTTAATTCATGATTTATGATTCGATTCATGATTCATGATTTATGATTCAATTCATGATTCATGATTCATGATTCAATTCATGATTCATGATTCGATTTATGATTCTTGATTCATGATTCATGATTCAATTCATGAATTATGATTCATGATTCATGATTCATGATTCAAGATTCATGATTTGATTCATGATTCATGATTCATGATTCATGATTCATGATTCGATTCATGATTCTTGATTCATGATTCATGATTTGATTCATGATTCATGATTCATGATTCATGATTTTATTCATAATTCATGATTCAATTCATGATTCATGATTCGATTCATGATTCTTGCTTTATGATTCATGATTCGATTCATGATTTATGATTCATGATTCAATTCCTAATTCATGATTCATGATTCAATTCATGATTCATGATTCATGATTCAATTCATGATTCATGATTCATGATTCATGATTCATAATTCATGATTCAATTCATGATTCATAATTTATGATTCATGATTCAATTCATAATTTATAATTCATGATTCATGATTCATGATTCATGATTCAATTCATGATTCATGATTCAATTCATGATTCAATTCATGATTCATGATTCATGATTCGATTCATGATTCATTATTCATGATTTGATTCATGATTCATGATTCATGATTCAATTCATGATTCATGATTTGATTCATGATTCTTGATTCATGATTCAATTCATGATTCATGATTCATGATTCAAGATTCATGATTCGATTCATGATTCATGATTCAATTCATGATTCAATTCATGATTTATGATTCAATTCATGATTCATGATTCATGATTCATGATTCAAGTCATGATTCATGATTCATAATTCAATTCATGATTCATGATTCAATTTATTATTCATGATTCATGATTCATGATTCAAGTCATGATTCATGATTCAATCCATGATTCAATTCATGAATCATGATTCTTGATTCAATTCATGATTCAATATTCATGATTCATGATTCAATTCATTATTCATGATTCATGACTCATGATTTAATTCATGATTTATGATTCGATTCATGATTCATGATTTATGATTCAATTAATGATTCATGATTCATGATTCAATTCATGATTCATGATTCGATTTATGATTCTTGATTCATGATTCATGATTCAATTCATGAATTATGATTCATGATTCATGATTCAAGATTCATGATTTGATTCATGATTCATGATTGAATTCATGATTCAATTCCTGATTCAATTAATGATTCGATTTATGATTCATGATTCATAATTCAATTCATGATTCATGATTCATGATTCAATTCATGATTCATGATTCATGATTTAATTCATGATTCATGAATCATGATTCAATTCATGATTAAATTCATGATTCATGATTCATGATTCAATTCATGATTCATGATTCAATTCATGATTCATAATTCATGATTCATGATTTAAATTCATGATTCAGTATTTATGATTCATGATTCAGTATTCATGATTCATGATTCAATTCATGATTCATGATTCATGATTCAATTCATGATTCATGATTCATAATTCAATTCATGATTCATAATTCATGATTCATGATTTAAATCATGATTCATGATTCATGATTCAATTCATGATTCATGATTCAATTCATGATTCATGATTCAATTCATGATTCGATTCCTGATTCAATTCATGATTCATGATTTGATTTATGATTCATGATTTATGATTCAATTCATGATTTATGATTCAATTCATGATTCATGATTCAATTCATGATTCATGATTCATGATTCATGATTCAATTCATGATTTATTATTCAATTCATGATTCATGATTCGATTCATGATTCTTGATTCATGATTCAATTCATGATTCAATTCATGATTCATGATTCATGATTCAATTTATGATTCATGATTCATAATTTATGATTCAATTCATGATTCATGATTCAATTCATGATTCAATTCATGATTCATGATTCGAATTATGATTCTTGATTCATGATTCATGAATCATGTATCATGATTCAATTCATGATTCATGTTTCGATTCATTATTTTTGATCCATCATTCATGATTCTAATCATGATTCATGATTCATAATTCAATTCATGATTCATGATTCATGATTTATGATTCGATTCATGATTCATGATTCAATATATGAACCATGAATCATGATTCAATTCATGAATCATGATTCAATTCATGATTCATGATTCATTATTCAATTTATTATTCATGATTCATGATTCATGATTTAATTCATGATTTATGATTCGATTCATGATTCATGATTTATGATTCAATTCATGATTCATGATTCATGATTCAATTCATGATTCATGATTCGATTCATGATTCTTAATTCATGATTCATGATTCAATTCATGATTCATGATTCATGATTCATGATTCAAGATTCATGATTTGATTCATGATTCATGATTCAATTCATGATTCGATTCCTGATTCAATTCATGATTCGATTTATGATTCATGATTCATGATTCAATTCATGATTCATGATTCATGATTCATGATTCAATTCATGATTCATGAATCATGATTCAATTCATGATTAAATTCATGATTCATGATTCAATTCATGATTCATGATTCATGATTCAATTCATGTATCATAATTCATGATTCATGATTCAAATCATGATTCATGATTCATGATTCAATTCATGAGTCATGATTCAATTCATGATTCATGATTCATGATTCATGATTTATGATTCATGATTCATGATTCAATTCATGATTTATTATTCAATTCATGATTCATGATTTGATTCATGATTCTTGAATTATGATTCATGATTCAATTCATGATTCATGATTCAATTCATGATTCAATTCATGATTCATGATTCAATTTATGATTCATGATTCATAATTTATGATTCAATTCATAATTTATGATTCATGATTCAATTCATGATTCAATTCATGATTCATGTTTCGATTCATGAGTCTTGATTCATGATTCTTGATTCATGATTCATGATTCAATTCATGATTCATGATTCAATTCATGATTCAATTCATGATTCATGATTCATGATTCGATTCATGATTCATGATTCATAATTTATGATTCAATTCATGATTTATGATTCATGATTCAATTCATGATTCAATTCATGATTCATGATTCGATTCATGATTCTTGATTCATGATTCTTGATTCATGATTCATGATTCGATTCATGATTCATGATTCATGATTCGATTAATGATTCTTGCTTTATGATTCATGATTCGATTCATGATTTATGATTCATGATTCAATTCATAATTCATGATTCATGATTCAATTCATGATTCATGATTCAATTCATGATTCATGATTCATGATTTAATTCATGATTCATGATTCATTTCATGATTTATGATTCAATTCATGATTCATGATTCATGATTCAATTCATGATTCATAATTTATGATTCATGATTAAATTCATAATTTATAATTCATGATTCATGATTCATGATTCATGATTCAATTCATGATTCATGATTCAATTCATGATTCAATTCATGATTCATGATTCGATTAATGATTCATGATTCATGATTTGATTCATGATTCATGATTCAATTCATGATTCATGATTCATGATTCATGATTCAATTCATGATTCATGATTCGATTCATGTTTCATGATTCATGATTCAATTCATGATTCATGATTCATGATTCATGATTCAAGTCATGATTCAATTCATGATTCAATTCATGATTCATGATTCATGATTCAATTTATTATTAATGATTCATGATTCATGATTCATGATCCAATTCATGATTCATGATTCGATTCATGATTCTTGATTCATGATTCAATTCATGATTCATGATTCATGATTCATGATTCAATTCATGATTCATGATTCGATTTATGATTCATGATTCATGATTAAATTCATGATTCATGATTCATTTCATGATTCATGATTCATGATTCAATTCATGATTCATGATTCAATTCATGATTCATGATTCATGATTTAATTCATGATTCAATTCATGATTCATGATTCGATTCATGATTCATGATTTATGATTCGATTCATGATTCATGATTCATTATTCATGATTTGATTCATGATTCATGATTCATGATTCATGATTCATGATTCATGATTCAAGTCATGATTCATGATTCAATCCATGATTCAATTCATGAATCATGATTCTTGATTCAATTCATGATTCAATATTCATAATTCATGATTCAATTCATGATTCAATTCATGATTCATGATTCGATTCATTAATCATGATTCATGATTCGATTCATGATTCATGATTCATGATTCAATTCATGATTCATGATTCATGATTTGATTCATGATTCATCATTCAATTCATCATTCATGATTCATGATTCAATTCATGATTCATGATTCATGATTCGATTCATGATTCATGATTCAATTCATGATTCATGATTCATTATTCAATTCATGATTCAATTCATGATTCATGATTCAATTCATGATTAACGATTCATGATTCAATTCATGATTCATAATTCATGATTCATGATTTAATTCATGATTCATGATTCATGATTCGATTCATGATTCATGATTCGATTCATAATTCATGATTCATGATTCAATTCATGATTCATGATTCAATTCATGATTCATGATTCGATTTATGATTCATGATTCATTTCATGATTCATGATTCGATTAATGATGATTCAATCCATGATTCATGATTCGATTCAAAATTCATGATTCAATTCATGATTCATGATTCATGATTCGATTCATGATTCATGATTCATGATTCGATTCATGATTCATGATTCATGATTCAATTCATGATTCAAGATTCTTGATTCAATTCATGATTCATGATGTGATTTATGATTCATGATTCATGATTCAAGTCACGATTCATGATTCATGATTCAATTCATGATTCAATTCATGATTCATGATTCAATTCATGATTCAATTTATGATTCATGATTCAATTCATGATTCATGATTCAATTCATGATTCAATTCATGATTCATGATTCAATTCATGATTCATGACTCATGATGCATGATTCGATTCATGATTTATGATTCGATTCATGATTTATGATTCATAATTCAATTCATGATTCATGATTCATGATTCAATTCATGATTCATGTTTCGATTCATGATTTTTGATCCATGATTCATGATTCTATTCATGATTCATGATTCATAATTCAATTCATGATTCATGATTCATGATTTATGATTCGATTCATGATTCATGATTCATGATTCAAGATTCATGATTTGATTCATAATTCATGATTCATTATTCAAATCATGATTCATGATTCATGATTCAATTCATGATTCATGATTCAATTCATTATTCATGATTCAATTCATGATACGATTCCTGATTCAATTCATGATTCATGATTTGATTTATGATTCATGATTTAATTCATGATTCATGATTCAATTGATGATTCATGATTCATGATTCAATTCATGATTTATTATTCAATTCATGATTCATGATTCGATTTATGATTCTTGATTCATGATTCATGATTCAATTCATGATTCATGATTCATGATTCAATTCATGATTCAATTCATGATTCATTATTCATGATTCAATTTATGATTCATGATTCATAATTTATGATTCAATTCATGATTCATGATTCATGATTCATGATTCAATTCATGATTCATGATTCATTTCATGATTCATGATTCAATTCATGATTCATGATTCATTTCATGAATTATGATTCAATTCATGATTCATGATTCATGATTCGATTCATAATTAATGATTCATGATTCGATTCATGATTCAAGATTCAATTCATGATTCATGATTCATGATTCGATTCATAATTCATGATTCATGATTCGATTCATGATTCAAGATTCAATTCATGATTCATGATTCATGATTCAATTCATGATTCATGATTCATTTCATGATTCATGATTCATGATTAAATTAATGATTCAATTCATGATTTAATTTATGATTCATAATTCATGATTCAATTCATGATTCATGATTCATGATTCAATTCATGAATCATGATTCATGATTTAATTCATGATTCATGATTCATGATTCGCTTCATGATTCATGATTCACTTTATGATTCATGATTCGCTTCATGATTCATGATTCAATTCATGATTTATGATTCATGATTCGCTTCATGATTCATGATTCAATTCATGATTCATGATTCATGATTCAATTCATGATTAAATTCTTGATTCAATTCATAATTCAATTCATGATTCATGATTCATGATTCAATTCATGATTCATGAATCATGATTCGATTCATGATTCATGATTCAATTCATGATTCAATTCTTGATTCAATTCATAATTTAATTCATGATTCATGATTCATGATTCAATTCATGATTCAATTCATGATTCATGAATTATGATTCGATTCATGATTCATGTTTCAATTCATGATTCAATTCTTGATTCAATTCATAATTCAATTCATGATTCATGATTCATGATTCAATTCATGATTCAATGCATGATTCATGATTCATGATTCAATGCATGATTCTTGATTCATGATTCGATTCATGATTCTTGATTCATGATTCTTGATTCATGATTCATGATTCGATTCATGATTCATGATTCATGATTCATGATTCGATTCATGATTCTTGATTCATGATTCATGATTTGATTCATGATTCATGATTCATGATTTTATTCATGATTCATGATTCAATTCATGATTCATGATTCGATTCATGATTCTTGCTTTATGATTCATGATTCGAATCATGATTTATGATTCATGATTCAATTCCTAATTCATGATTCATGATTCAATTCATGATTCATGATTCATGATTCAATTCATGATTCATGATTCATGATTCATAATTCATGATTCATAATTTATGATTCATGATTCAATTCATAATTTATAATTCATGATTCATGATTCATGATTCATGATTCAATTCATGATTCATGATTCATGATTCGATTCATGATTCATGATTCATGATTTGATTCATGATTCATGATTCATGATTCAATTCATGATTCATGATTTGATTCATGATTCTTGATTCATAATTCAATTCATGATTCATGATTCATGATTCAAGATTCATGATTCGATTCATGATTCATGATTCAATTCATGATTCATGATTAAATTCATGATTCATGATTCATGATTCATGATTCAAGTCACGATTCATGATTCATGATTCAATTCATGATTCATGATTCAATTTATTATTCATGATTCTTGATTCATGATTCATGATTTGATTCATGATTCATGATTCATGATTTTATTCATGATTCATGATTCAATTCATGATTCATGATTCGATTCATGATTCTTGCTTTATGATTCATGATTCGATTCATGATTTATGATTCATGATTCAATTCCTAATTCATGATTCATGATTCAATTCATGATTCATGATTCATGATTCAATTCATGATTCATGATTCATGATTCAAGATTCATGATTCGATTCATGATTCATGATTCATGATTCAATTCATGATTCAATTCATGATTCATGATTCATGATTCAAGATTCATGATTCGATTCATGATTCATGATTCATGATTCAATTCATGATTCAATTCATGATTTATGATTCAATTCATGATTCATGATTCATGATTCATGATTCATGATTCAATTCATGATTCATGATTTGATTCATGATTCTTGATTCATGATTCAATTCATGATTCATGATTCATGATTCAAGATTCATGATTCGATTCATGATTCATGATTCATGATTCAATTCATGATTCAATTCATGATTTATGATTCAATTCATGATTCATGATTCATGATTCATGATTCATGATTCAAGTCATGATTCATGATTCATAATTCAATTCATGATTCATGATTCAATTTATTATTCATGATTCATGATTCATGATTCAAGTCATGATTCATGATTCAATCCATGATTCAATTCATGAATCATGATTCTTGATTCAATTCATGATTCAATATTCATGATTCATGATTCAATTCATTATTCATGATTCATGACTCATGATTTAATTCATGATTTATGATTCGATTCATGATTCATGATTTATGATTCAATTCATGATTCATGATTCATGATTCAATTCATGATTCATGATTCGATTTATGATTCTTGATTCATGATTCATGATTCAATTCATGAATTATGATTCATGATTCATGATTCATGATTCAAGATTCATGATTTGATTCATGATTCATGATTGAATTCATGATTCAATTCCTGATTCAATTAATGATTCGATTTATGATTCATGATTCATAATTCAATTCATGATTCATGATTCATGATTCAATTCATGATTAAATTCATGATTCATGATTCATGATTCAATTCATGATTCATGATTCATGATTCAATTCATGATTCATGATTCATAATTCAATTCATGATTCATAATTCATGATTCATGATTTAAATCATGATTCATGATTCATGATTCAATTCATGATTCATGATTCAATTCATGATTCATGATTCAATTCATGATTAGATTCCTGATTCAATTCATGATTCATGATTTGATTTATGATTCATGATTTATGATTCAACTCATGATTTATGATTCAATTCATGATTCATGATTCAATTCATGATTCATGATTCATGATTCATGATTCAATTCATGATTTATTATTCAATTCATGATTCGATTCATGATTCTTGATTCATGATTCAATTCATGATTCAATTCATGATTCATGATTCATGATTCAATTTATGATTCATGATTCATAATTTATGATTCAATTCATGATTCATGATTCAATTCATGATTCGAATTATGATTCTTGATTCATGATTCATGAATCATGTATCATGATTCAATTCATGATTCATGTTTTGATTCATGATTTTTGATCCATCATTCATGATTCTAATCATGATTCATGATTCATAATTCAATTCATGATTCATGATTCATGATTTATGATTCGATTCATGATTCATGATTCAATATATGAACCATGAATCATGATTCAATTCATGAATCATGATTCAATTCATGATTCATGATTCATTATTCAATTTATTATTCATGATTCATGATTCATGATTTAATTCATGATTTATGATTCGATTCATGATTCATGATTTATGATTCAATTCATGATTCATGATTCATGATTCATGATTCAATTCATGATTCATGATTCGATTCATGATTCTTAATTCATGATTCATGATTCAATTCATGATTCATGATTCATGATTCATGATTCAAGATTCATGATTTGATTCATGATTCATGATTCAATTCATGATTCGATTCCTGATTCAATTCATGATTCGATTTATGATTCATGATTCATGATTCAATTCATGATTCATGATTCATGATTCATGATTCAATTCATGATTCATGAATCATGATTCAATTCATGATTAAATTCATGATTCATGATTCATGATTCAATTCATGATTCATGATTCAATTCATGATTCAATTCATGATTCATGATTCATGATTCGATTCATGATTCATGATTCATAATTTATGATTCAATTCATGATTTATGATTCATGATTCAATTCATGATTCAATTCATGATTCATGATTCGATTCATGATTCTTGATTCATGATTCTTGATTCATGATTCATGATTCGATTCATGATTCATGATTCATGATTCGATTAATGATTCTTGCTTTATGATTCATGATTCGATTCATGATTTATGATTCATGATTCAATTCATAATTCATGATTCATGATTCAATTCATGATTCATGATTCAATTCATGATTCATGATTCATGATTTAATTCATGATTCATGATTCATTTCATGATTTATGATTCAATTCATGATTCATGATTCATGATTCAATTCATGATTCATAATTTATGATTCATGATTAAATTCATAATTTATAATTCATGATTCATGATTCATGATTCATGATTCAATTCATGATTCATGATTCAATTCATGATTCAATTCATGATTCATGATTCGATTCATGATTCATGATTCATGATTTGATTCATGATTCATGATTCATGATTCAATTCATGATTCATGATTCATGATTCATGATTCAATTCATGATTCATGATTCGATTCATGTTTCATGATTCATGATTCATGATTCAAGTCATGATTCAATTCATGATTCAATTCATGATTCATGATTCATGATTCAATTTATTATTAATGATTCATGATTCATGATTCATGATTCAAGTCATGATTCAATTCATGATTCAATTCATGATTCATGATTCATGATTCAATTTATTATTAATGATTCATGATTCATGATTCATGATCCAATTCATGATTCATGATTCGATTCATGATTCTTGATTCATGATTCAATTCATGATTCATGATTCATGATTCATGATTCAATTCATGATTCATGATTCGATTTATGATTCATGATTCATGATTAAATTCATGATTCATGATTCATTTCATGATTCATGATTCATGATTCAATTCATGATTCATGATTCAATTCATGATTCATGATTCATGATTCAATTCATGATTCAATTCATGATTCATGATTCGATTCATGATTCATGATTCATGATTCGATTCATGATTCATGATTCATTATTCATGATTTGATTCATGATTCATGATTCAATTTATTATTCATGATTCATGATTCATGATTCATGATTCAAGTCATGATTCATGATTCAATCCATGATTCAATTCATGAATCATGATTCTTGAGTCAATTCATGATTCAATATTCATAATTCATGATTCAATTCATGATTCAATTCATGATTCATGATTCGATTCATGAATCATGATTCATGATTCGATTCATGATTCATGATTCATGATTCAATTCATGATTCATGATTCATGATTTGATTCATGATTCATCATTCAATTCATCATTCATGATTCATGATTCAATTCATGATTCATGATTCATGATTCGATTCATGATTCATGATTCAATTCATGATTCATGATTCATTATTCAATTCATGATTCAATTCATGATTCATGATTCAATTCATGATTAACGATTCATGATTCAATTCATGATTCATAATTCATGATTCATGATTTAATTCATGATTCATGATTCATGATTCGATTCATGATTCATGATTCGATTCATAATTCATGATTCATGATTCAATTCATGATTCATGATTCAATTCATGATTCATGATTCGATTTATGATTCATGATTCATTTCATGATTCATGATTCGATTAATGATGATTCAATTCATGATTCATGATTCGATTCAAAATTCATGATTCAATTCATGATTCATGATTCATGATTCGATTCATGATTCATGATTCATGATTCGATTCATGATTCATGATTCATGATTCAATTCATGATTCATGATTCATGATTCAATTCATGATTCATGATTCATGATTCAATTCATGATTCAATTCATGATTCATGATGTGATTTATGATTCATGATTCATGATTCAAGTCACGATTCATGATTCATGATTCAATTCATGATTCAATTCATGATTCATGATTCAATTCATGATTCAATTCATGATTCATGATTCAATTCATGATTCATGATTCAATTCATGATTCAATTCATGATTCATGATTCAATTCATGATTCATGACTCATGATGCATGATTCGATTCATGATTTATGATTCGATTCATGATTTATGATTCATAATTCAATTCATGATTCATGATTCATGATTCAATTCATGATTCATGTTTCGATTCATGATTTTTGATCCATGATTCATGATTCTATTCATGATTCATGATTCATAATTCAATTCATGATTCATGATTCATGATTTATGATTCGATTCATGATTCATGATTCATGATTCAAGATTCATGATTTGATTCATGATTCATGATTCAATTCATGATTCGATTCCTGATTCAATTCATGATTCATGATTCGATTTATAATTCATGATTCATGATTCAATTCATGATTCATGATTCATGATTCAATTCATGATTTAATTCATGATTCATGATTCATGATTCAATTCATGATTTAATTAATGATTCATGATTCATGATTCAATTCATGATTCATGATTCAATTCATGATTCATAATTCATGATTCATGATTCAATTCATGATTCAGTATTTATGATTCATGATTCAATTCATGATTCATGATTCATGATTCAATTCATGATTCATAATTCATGATTCATTATTCAAATCATGATTCATGATTCATGATTCAATTCATGATTCATGATTCAATTCATTATTCATGATTCAATTCATGATACGATTCCTGATTCAATTCATGATTCATGATTTGATTTATGATTCATGATTTAATTCATGATTCATGATTCAATTGATGATTCATGATTCATGATTCATGATTCAATTCATGATTTATTATTCAATTCATGATTCATGATTCATTATTCAATTCATGATTCAATTCATGATTCATGATTCAATTCATGATTAACGATTCATGATTCAATTCATGATTCATAATTCATGATTCATGATTTAATTCATGATTCATGATTCATGATTCGATTCATGATTCATGATTCGATTCATAATTCATGATTCATGATTCAATTCATGATTCATGATTCAATTCATGATTCATGATTCGATTTATGATTCATGATTCATTTCATGATTCATGATTCGATTAATGATGATTCAATTCATGATTCATGATTCGATTCAAAATTCATGATTCAATTCATGATTCATGATTCATGATTCGATTCATGATTCATGATTCATGATTCGATTCATGATTCATGATTCATGATTCAATTCATGATTCATGATTCATGATTCAATTCATGATTCATGATTCATGATTCAATTCATGATTCAATTCATGATTCATGATGTGATTTATGATTCATGATTCATGATTCAAGTCACGATTCATGATTCATGATTCAATTCATGATTCAATTCATGATTCATGATTCAATTCATGATTCAATTCATGATTCATGATTCAATTCATGATTCATGATTCAATTCATGATTCAATTCATGATTCATGATTCAATTCATGATTCATGACTCATGATGCATGATTCGATTCATGATTTATGATTCGATTCATGATTTATGATTCATAATTCAATTCATGATTCATGATTCATGATTCAATTCATGATTCATGTTTCGATTCATGATTTTTGATCCATGATTCATGATTCTATTCATGATTCATGATTCATAATTCAATTCATGATTCATGATTCATGATTTATGATTCGATTCATGATTCATGATTCATGATTCAAGATTCATGATTTGATTCATGATTCATGATTCAATTCATGATTCGATTCCTGATTCAATTCATGATTCATGATTCGATTTATAATTCATGATTCATGATTCAATTCATGATTCATGATTCATGATTCAATTCATGATTTAATTCATGATTCATGATTCATGATTCAATTCATGATTTAATTAATGATTCATGATTCATGATTCAATTCATGATTCATGATTCAATTCATGATTCATAATTCATGATTCATGATTCAATTCATGATTCAGTATTTATGATTCATGATTCAATTCATGATTCATGATTCATGATTCAATTCATGATTCATAATTCATGATTCATTATTCAAATCATGATTCATGATTCATGATTCAATTCATGATTCATGATTCAATTCATTATTCATGATTCAATTCATGATACGATTCCTGATTCAATTCATGATTCATGATTTGATTTATGATTCATGATTTAATTCATGATTCATGATTCAATTGATGATTCATGATTCATGATTCATGATTCAATTCATGATTTATTATTCAATTCATGATTCATGATTCGATTTATGATTCTTGATTCATGATTCATGATTCAATTCATGATTCATGATTCATGATTCAATTCATGATTCAATTCATGATTCATTATTCATGATTCAATTTATGATTCATGATTCTTAATTTATGATTCAATTCATGATTCATGATTCATGATTCATGATTCAATTCATGATTCATGATTCATTTCATGATTCATGATTCAATTCATGATTCATGATTTATTTCATGATTCATTTCATGAATTATGATTCAATTCATGATTCATGATTCATGATTCGATTCATAATTCATGATTCATGATTCGATTCATGATTCAAGATTCAATTCATGATTCATGATTCATGATTCAATTCATGATTCATGATTCATTTCATGATTCATGATTCATGATTAAATTAATGATTCAATTCATGATTTAATTTATGATTCATAATTCATGATTCAATTCATGATTCATGATTCATGATTCAATTCATGAATCATGATTCATGATTTAATTCATGATTCATGATTCATGATTCGCTTCATGATTCATGATTCATGATTCACTTTATGATTCATGATTCGCTTCATGATTCATGATTCAATTCATGATTTATGATTCATGATTCGCTTCATGATTCATGATTCAATTCATGATTCATGATTCATGATTCAATTCATGATTAAATTCTTGATTCAATTCATAATTCAATTCATGATTCATGATTCATGATTCAATTCATGATTCATGAATCATGATTCGATTCATGATTCATGATTCAATTCATGATTCAATTCTTGATTCAATTCATAATTTAATTCATGATTCATGATTCATGATTCAATTCATGATTCAATTCATGATTCATGAATCATGATTCGATTCATGATTCATGTTTCAATTCATGATTCAATGCATGATTCATGATTCATGATTCAATGCATGATTCTTGATTCATGATTCGATTCATGATTCTTGATTCATGATTCTTGATTCATGATTCATGATTCGATTCATGATTCATGATTCATGATTCATGATTCGATTCATGATTCTTGATTCATGATTCATGATTTGATTCATGATTCATGATTCATGATTTTATTCATGATTCATGATTCAATTCATGATTCATGATTCGATTCATGATTCTTGCTTTATGATTCATGATTCGATTCATGATTTATGATTCATGATTCAATTCCTAATTCATGATTCATGATTCAATTCATGATTCATGATTCATGATTCAATTCATGATTCATGATTCATGATTCATGATTCATAATTCATGATTCAATTCATGATTCATAATTTATGATTCATGATTCAATTCATAATTTATAATTCATGATTCATGATTCATGATTCATGATTCAATTCATGATTCATGATTCAATTCATGATTCAATTCATGATTCATGATTCATGATTCGATTCATGATTCATGATTCATGATTTGATTCATGATTCATGATTCATGATTCAATTCATGATTCATGATTTGATTCATGATTCTTGATTCATAATTCAATTCATGATTCATGATTCATGATTCAAGATTCATGATTCGATTCATGATTCATGATTCAATTCATGATTCATGATTCTTGATTCATAATTCAATTCATGATTCATGATTCATGATTCAAGATTCATGATTCGATTCATGATTCATGATTCAATTCATGATTCATGATTCATGATTCATGATTCAAGTCACGATTCATGATTCATGATTCAATTCATGATTCATGATTTAATTTATTATTCATGATTCATGATTCATGATTCATGATTCAATCCATGATTCAATTCATGAATCATGATTCGTGATTCAATTCATGATTCAATATTCATGATTCATGATTCAATTCATTATTCATGATTCATGACTCATGATTTAATTCATGATTTATGATTCGATTCATGATTCATGATTTATGATTCAATTCATGATTCATGATTCATGATTCAATTCATGATTCATGATTCGATTTATGATTCTTGATTCATGATTCATGATTCAATTCATGAATTATGATTCATGATTCATGATTCATGATTCAAGATTCATGATTTGATTCATGATTCATGATTCATGATTCATGATTCATGATTCGATTCATGATTCTTGATTCATGATTCATGATTTGATTCATGATTCATGATTCATGATTCATGATTTTATTCATAATTCATGATTCAATTCATGATTCATGATTCGATTCATGATTCTTGCTTTATGATTCATGATTCGATTCATGATTTATGATTCATGATTCAATTCCTAATTCATGATTCATGATTCAATTCATGATTCATGATTCATGATTCAATTCATGATTCATGATTCATGATTCATGATTCATAATTCATGATTCAATTCATGATTCATAATTTATGATTCATGATTCAATTCATAATTTATAATTCATGATTCATGATTCATGATTCATGATTCAATTCATGATTCATGATTCAATTCATGATTCAATTCATGATTCATGATTCATGATTCGATTCATGATTCATTATTCATGATTTGATTCATGATTCATGATTCATGATTCAATTCATGATTCATGATTTGATTCATGATTCTTGATTCATGATTCAATTCATGATTCATGATTCATGATTCAAGATTCATGATTCGATTCATGATTCATGATTCAATTCATGATTCAATTCATGATTTATGATTCAATTCATGATTCATGATTCATGATTCATGATTCAAGTCATGATTCATGATTCATAATTCAATTCATGATTCATGATTCAATTTATTATTCATGATTCATGATTCATGATTCAAGTCATGATTCATGATTCAATCCATGATTCAATTCATGAATCATGATTCTTGATTCAATTCATGATTCAATATTCATGATTCATGATTCAATTCATTATTCATGATTCATGACTCATGATTTAATTCATGATTTATGATTCGATTCATGATTCATGATTTATGATTCAATTAATGATTCATGATTCATGATTCAATTCATGATTCATGATTCGATTTATGATTCTTGATTCATGATTCATGATTCAATTCATGAATTATGATTCATGATTCATGATTCATGATTCAAGATTCATGATTTGATTCATGATTCATGATTGAATTCATGATTCAATTCCTGATTCAATTAATGATTCGATTTATGATTCATGATTCATAATTCAATTCATGATTCATGATTCATGATTCAATTCATGATTCATGATTCATGATTTAATTCATGATTCATGAATCATGATTCAATTCATGATTAAATTCATGATTCATGATTCATGATTCAATTCATGATTCATGATTCAATTCATGATTCATAATTCATGATTCATGATTTAAATTCATGATTCAGTATTTATGATTCATGATTCAGTATTCATGATTCATGATTCAATTCATGATTCATGATTCATGATTCAATTCATGATTCATGATTCATAATTCAATTCATGATTCATAATTCATGATTCATGATTTAAATCATGATTCATGATTCATGATTCAATTCATGATTCATGATTCAATTCATGATTCATGATTCAATTCATGATTCGATTCCTGATTCAATTCATGATTCATGATTTGATTTATGATTCATGATTTATGATTCAATTCATGATTTATGATTCAATTCATGATTCATGATTCAATTCATGATTCATGATTCATGATTCATGATTCAATTCATGATTTATTATTCAATTCATGATTCATGATTCGATTCATGATTCTTGATTCATGATTCAATTCATGATTCAATTCATGATTCATGATTCATGATTCAATTTATGATTCATGATTCATAATTTATGATTCAATTCATGATTCATGATTCAATTCATGATTCAATTCATGATTCATGATTCGAATTATGATTCTTGATTCATGATTCATGAATCATGTATCATGATTCAATTCATGATTCATGTTTCGATTCATTATTTTTGATCCATCATTCATGATTCTAATCA
This sequence comes from Mixophyes australis, assembly GCA_036250195.1. Lineage (NCBI taxonomy): Eukaryota > Metazoa > Chordata > Amphibia > Anura > Limnodynastidae > Mixophyes > Mixophyes australis. Next base: position 261,902,589 of record JAVHZZ010000004.1, read on the forward strand.
TGATTCATGATTCATAATTCAATTCATGATTCATGATTCATGATTTATGATTCGATTCATGATTCATGATTCAATATATGAACCATGAATCATGATTCAATTCATGAATCATGATTCAATTCATGATTCATGATTCATTATTCAATTTATTATTCATGATTCATGATTCATGATTTAATTCATGATTTATGATTCGATTCATGATTCATGATTTATGATTCAATTCATGATTCATGATTCATGATTCAATTCATGATTCATGATTCGATTCATGATTCTTAATTCATGATTCATGATTCAATTCATGATTCATGATTCATGATTCATGATTCAAGATTCATGATTTGATTCATGATTCATGATTCAATTCATGATTCGATTCCTGATTCAATTCATGATTCGATTTATGATTCATGATTCATGATTCAATTCATGATTCATGATTCATGATTCATGATTCAATTCATGATTCATGAATCATGATTCAATTCATGATTAAATTCATGATTCATGATTCATGATTCAATTCATGATTCATGATTCATGATTCAATTCATGTATCATAATTCATGATTCATGATTCAAATCATGATTCATGATTCATGATTCAATTCATGAGTCATGATTCAATTCATGATTCATGATTCATGATTCATGATTTATGATTCATGATTCATGATTCAATTCATGATTTATTATTGAATTCATGATTCATGATTTGATTCATGATTCTTGAATTATGATTCATGATTCAATTCATGATTCATGATTCAATTCATGATTCAATTCATGATTCATGATTCATGATTCAATTTATGATTCATGATTCATAATTTATGATTCAATTCATAATTTATGATTCATGATTCAATTCATGATTCAATTCATGATTCATGTTTCGATTCATGAGTCTTGATTCATGATTCTTGATTCATGATTCATGATTCGATTCATGATTCATGATTCATGATTCGATTCATGATTTTTGATTCATTATTCTTGATTCATGATTCGATTCATGATTCATGATTCATGATTCATGATTTGATTCATGATTCATGATTTAATTCATGATTCATGATTCGATTCATGATTCTTGATTCATGATTCATGATTCGATTCATGATTTATGATTCATGATTCAATTCATGATTCATGATTCATGATTCATGATTCAATTCATGATTTATGATTCGATTCATGATTCTTGATTCATGATTCAATTCATGATTCAATATTCATTATTCAAGATTCATGATTCAATTAATGATTCATGATTCGATTTATGATTCATGGTTCATGATTTAATTGTCCCATAGATTGTAAGCTTGCGAGCAGGGCCTTCTCACCTCTTTGTCTGTTTTACCCAGTTTGTTTATTAGTTTATTACGTTTGTCCCCAATTGTAAAGCGCTACGCAATATGTTGGTGCTATATAAATAAATGATGATGATGATGATGATGATGATTCATGATTCATGATTCAATTCATGATTCATGATTCATAATTCAATTCATGATTCATAATTCATGATTCATGATTTAAATCATGATTCATGATTCATGATTCAATTCATGATTCATGATTCAATTCATGATTCATGATTCAATTCATGATTCGATTCCTGATTCAATTCATGATTCATGATTTGATTTATGATTCATGATTTATGATTCAATTCATGATTTATGATTCAATTCATGATTCATGATTCAATTCATGATTCATGATTCATGATTCATGATTCAATTCATGATTTATTATTCAATTCATGATTCATGATTCGATTCATGATTCTTGATTCATGATTCAATTCATGATTCAATTCATGATTCATGATTCATGATTCAATTTATGATTCATGATTCATAATTTATGATTCAATTCATGATTCATGATTCAATTCATGATTCAATTCATGATTCATGATTCGAATTATGATTCTTGATTCATGATTCATGAATCATGTATCATGATTCAATTCATGATTCATGTTTCGATTCATTATTTTTGATCCATCATTCATGATTCTAATCATGATTCATGATTCATAATTCAATTCATGATTCATGATTCATGATTTATGATTCGATTCATGATTCATGATTCAATATATGAACCATGAATCATGATTCAATTCATGAATCATGATTCAATTCATGATTCATGATTCATTATTCAATTTATTATTCATGATTCATGATTCATGATTTAATTCATGATTTATGATTCGATTCATGATTCATGATTTATGATTCAATTCATGATTCATGATTCATGATTCAATTCATGATTCATGATTCGATTCATGATTCTTAATTCATGATTCATGATTCAATTCATGATTCATGATTCATGATTCATGATTCAAGATTCATGATTTGATTCATGATTCATGATTCAATTCATGATTCGATTCCTGATTCAATTCATGATTCGATTTATGATTCATGATTCATGATTCAATTCATGATTCATGATTCATGATTCATGATTCAATTCATGATTCATGAATCATGATTCAATTCATGATTAAATTCATGATTCATGATTCATGATTCAATTCATGATTCATGATTCATGATTCAATTCATGTATCATAATTCATGATTCATGATTCAAATCATGATTCATGATTCATGATTCAATTCATGAGTCATGATTCAATTCATGATTCATGATTCATGATTCATGATTTATGATTCATGATTCATGATTCAATTCATGATTTATTATTGAATTCATGATTCATGATTTGATTCATGATTCTTGAATTATGATTCATGATTCAATTCATGATTCATGATTCAATTCATGATTCAATTCATGATTCATGATTCATGATTCAATTTATGATTCATGATTCATAATTTATGATTCAATTCATAATTTATGATTCATGATTCAATTCATGATTCAATTCATGATTCATGTTTCGATTCATGAGTCTTGATTCATGATTCTTGATTCATGATTCATGATTCGATTCATGATTCATGATTCATGATTCGATTCATGATTTTTGATTCATTATTCTTGATTCATGATTCGATTCATGATTCATGATTCATGATTCATGATTTGATTCATGATTCATGATTTAATTCATGATTCATGATTCGATTCATGATTCTTGATTCATGATTCATGATTCGATTCATGATTTATGATTCATGATTCAATTCATGATTCATGATTCATGATTCATGATTCAATTCATGATTTATGATTCGATTCATGATTCTTGATTCATGATTCAATTCATGATTCAATATTCATTATTCAAGATTCATGATTCAATTAATGATTCATGATTCGATTTATGATTCATGGTTCATGATTTAATTGTCCCATAGATTGTAAGCTTGCGAGCAGGGCCTTCTCACCTCTTTGTCTGTTTTACCCAGTTTGTTTATTAGTTTATTACGTTTGTCCCCAATTGTAAAGCGCTACGCAATATGTTGGTGCTATATAAATAAATGATGATGATGATGATGATGATGATTCATGATTTAATTCATGATTCATGATTTAATTCATGATTCATGATTTATGATTCAATTCATGATTCATGATTCATGATTCATGATTCAATTCATGATTTATGATTCGATTCATGATTCTTGATTCATGATTCAATTCATGATTCAATATTCATTATTCAAGATTCATGATTCAATTAATGATTCATGATTCGATTTATGATTCATGGTTCATGATTTAATTCATGATTCATGATTCATTTCATGATTCAGGATTCATGATTCAATTCATGATTCATGATTCAATTCGTGATTCATGAATTATGATTCATGATTCAAGTCATGATTCATGATTCAATTCATGATTCAATTCAAGATTCATGATTCATGAATCAATTTATTATTCATGATTCATGATTCATGATTAAAGTCATGATTCATGATTCAATCCATGATTCAATTCATGAATCATGATTCTTGATTCAATTCATGATTCAATTCATGATTCATGATTCATGATTCGATTCATGATTCATGATTCATGATTCCATTCATGATTCATGATTTGATTCATGATTCATGATTCAATTCATGATTCATGATTCATGATTCAATTCATGATTCATGATTCATGATTCGATTCATGATTCATGATTCAATTCATGATTCATGATTCATGATTCGATTCATGATTCATCATTCAATTCATGATTCATGATTCATGATTCAATTCATGATTCATGATTCGACTCATGATTCATGATTCATGATTCAATTCATGATTCATGATTCATTATTCATGATTCATGATTCAATTCATGATTCATGATTCATGATTCAATTCATTATTCAATTCATGATTCATGATTCATGATTCAATTTATGATTCATGATTTATGATTCAATTCATGATTCAATTCATGATTCATGATTCAATTCATGATTAACGATTCATGATTCATAATTCATGATTCATGATTTAATTCATGATTCATGATTCAAAATTCATGATTCAATTCATGATTTAATTCCTGATTCATGATTCAATTCATGATTCAATTTATGATTCATGATTCGATTCATGATTCATGATTCAATTCATGATTCAATTCATGATTCATGATTCGATTCATGATTCATGATTCATGATTCATGATTCATGATTCGATTCATGATTCATGATTCGATTCATGATTCATGATTCATGATTCAATTCATGATTCATGATGTGATTTATGATTCATGATTCATGATTCAAGTCATGATTCATGACTCATGATTCATGATTCAATTCATGATTCAATTCATGATTGAATTCATGATTCATGATTGAATTCATGATTCAATTCATGTTTCATGATTCAATTCATGATTCATGATTCATGATTCAATTCATGATTCATGATTCAAGATTCATGTTTCGATTCATGATTTTTGATCCATGATTCATGATTCTATTCATGATTCATGATTCATAATTCAATTCATGATTCATGATTCATGATTTAGGATTCGATTCATGATTCATAATTCAATATATGAACCATGAATCATGATTCAATTCATGAATCATGATTCAATTCATGATTCATGATTCGATTCATGATTCATGATTCATGATTTGATTCATGATTAATGATTCAATTCATGAATCATGATTTAATTCATGATTCATGATTCATGATTCATGATTCAATTCATGATTCATGATTCGATTCATGATTCTTGATTCATGATTCAATTCATGATTCAATATTCATTATTCAAGATTCATGATTCGATTCATGATTCATGATTCAATTAATGATTCATGATTCGATTTATGATTCATGGTTCATGATTTAATTCATGATTCATGATTCATTTCATGATTCAGGATTCATGATTCAATTCATGATTCATGATTCAATTCGTGATTCATGAATTATGATTCATGATTCAAGTCATGATTCATGATTCAATTCATGATTCAATTCAAGATTCATGATTCATGAATCAATTTATTATTCATGATTCATGATTCATGATTCATGATTAAAGTCATGATTCATGATTCAATCCATGATTCAATTCATGAATCATGATTCTTGATTCAATTCATGATTCAATTCATGATTCATGATTCATGATTCGATTCATGATTCATGATTCATGATTCAATTCATGATTCATGATTTGATTCATGATTCATCATTCAATTCATGATTCATGATTCATGATTCAATTCATGATTCATGATTCATGATTCGATTCATGATTCATCATTCAATTCATGATTCATGATTCATCATTCAATTCATGATTCATGATTCGACTCATGATTCATGATTCATGATTCAATTCATGATTCATGATTCATTATTCATGATTCATGATTCAATTCATGATTCATGATTCATGATTCAATTCATGATTCAATTCATGATTCATGATTCATGATTCAATTTATGATTTATGATTTATGATTCAATTCATGATTCAATTCATGATTCATGATTCAATTCATGATTAACGATTCATGATTCATAATTCATGATTCATGATTTAATTCATGATTCATGATTCAAAATTCATGATTCAATTCATGATTTAATTCCTGATTCATGATTCGATTCATGATTCATGATTCATGATTCAATTCATGTTTCATGATTCATGATTCATGATTCATGATTCGATTCATGATTCATGATTCGATTCATGATTCATGATTCATGATTCAATTCATGATTCATGATACATGATTCAATTCATGATGTGATTTATGATTCATGATTCATGATTCAAGTCATGATTCATGACTCATGATTCATGATTGAATTCATGATTCAATTCATGATTCATGATTGAATTCATGATTCAATTCATGATTCATGATTCGATTCATGATTCATGATTGAATTCATGATTCAATTCATGATTCATGATTCAATTCATGATTCATGATTCAATTCATGATTCATGATTCAAGATTCATGATTCGATTCATGATTCATGATTCAATTCATGATTCATGATTCGATTCATGATTCATGTTTCGATTCATGATTTTTGATCCATGATTCATGATTCTATTCATGATTCAAGATTCATAATTCAATTCATGATTCATGATTTAGGATTCGATTCATGATTCATAATTCAATATATGAACCATGAATCATGATTCAATTCATGAATCATGATTCAATTCATGATTCATGATTCAATTCATGATTCATGATTCGATTCATGATTCTTGATTCATGATTCATGATTCGATTCATGATTTATGATTCATGATTCAATTCATGATTCAATTCATGATTCATGATTAATGATTCAATTTATGATTCATGATTCATAATTCATGATTCAATTCATGATTCATAATTTATGATTCATGATTCAATTCATAATTTATAATTCATGATTCATGATTCTTGATTCATGATTCAATTCATGATTCATGATTCAATTCATGATTCAATTCATGATTCATGATTCGATTCATGATTCATGATTCATGATTTGATTCATGATTCATGATTCATGATTCAATTCATGATTCATGATTCAATTCATGGTTCAATTCATGATTCATGATTCATGATTCGATTCATGATTCATGATTCATGATTTGATTCATGATTCATGATTCGATTCATGATTCATGATTCATGATTTGATTCATGATTCATGATTCGATTCATGTTTCATGATTCATGATTCAATTCATGATTCATGATTCAATTCATGATTCATGATTCATGATTCGATTCATCATTCATGATTGATAATTCATGATTCGATTCATAATTCATGATTCAATTCATGATTCAATTCATGATTCAACTCATGATTCATGATTCGATTTATGATTCATGATTCGATTCATGATTCAATTCATGATTCATGATTCGATTCATGATTCATGATTCAATTCATTAAACATGATTCAAGATTCGATTAATGATTCATGATTCAATTTATGATTCATGATTCATGATTCAATTCATGATTCATGATTTATGATTCAATTCATGATTTATGATTCATGATTCATGATTCGATTCATGATTCATGATTCATGATTCTATTCATGATTCATGATTCATGATTCATGATTCGATTCATGATTCATGATTCAATTCAAGATTCATGATTCATGATTCAATTCATGATTCATGATTTGATTCATGATTCATGATTCATGATTCAATTCATGATTCATGATTCATGATTCAAGTCATGATACATGATTCAATTCATGATTCAATTCATGATTCATGATTCAATTTATGATTCATGATTCATGATTTATGATTCGATTCATGATTCATGAGTCATGATTCATGATTCATGATTCAATTCATTAATTCATGATTCATGATTTGATTCATGATTCAATTCATGATTCATGATTCATGATTCAATTCATGATTCATGATTTGATTCATTATTTATGATTCATGATTCAATTCATGATTCATGATTCATGATTCAATTAATGATTCAATTCATGATTCATGATTCATGATTCGATTCATGATTCATGATTCATGATTCAATTCATTATTTATGATTCAATTCATGATTCGATTCCTGTTTCAATTCATGATTCATGACTCAATTCATGATTCTTGATTAATGATTCATGATTCTTGATTAATGATTCATGATTCAATTCATGATTCATGATTCATAATTCAATTCATGATTCATAATTCATGATTAATGATTCAATTCATGATTCATGATTCATGATTCAATTCATAAATTCATGATTCAGTTTATGATTCAAGATTCAATTCATGATTCATGATTCATGATTCGATTCATGATTCATAATTCAATTCATGATTCATGATTTGATTCATGATTCATGATTCATGATTCAATTCATCATTCATGATTCGATTCATGATTCATGATTCATGATTCAATTCATGATTCATGATTCATGATTCGATTCATGATTCATGATTCAAATCATGATTCATGATTCATGATTCAATTCATGATTCATGATTCGATTTATGATTCATGATTCATGATTTGATTCATGAATCATGATTCAATTCATGATTCATGATTCAGTTCATGATTCATGATTCATGATTCAATTCATGATTCATGATTCATGATTCATGATTCATGATTAATGATTTAAAACATGATTCATGATTCATGATTCAATTCATGATTCAAGTCATGATTCATGATTCAATTTATGATTCGTGATTCATGATTCATGATTCAATTCATGATTTATGATTCAATTCATGAATCAATTCCTGATTCATGATTCAATTCATGATTCATAATTCATGATTCATGATTCATGATTTAATTCATAATTTATAATTTATTATTCATGATTCATGATTGAATTCATGATTCATGATTTAATTCATGATTAAATTCATGATTCATGATTCATGATTCAATTTATAATTTATGATTCATGATTCAATTCATGATTCAATTCATGATTCATGATTCAAGATTCGATTCTCAATTCATGATTCAATTCATGATTCATGTTTCATGATTCATGATTGAATTCATGATTCATGATTCATGATTCAATTCATGATTGAATTCATGATTCATGATTCAATTTATGATTCATGATTCATGATTTATGATTCATGATTTAATTTATGACTCAATTCATGATTCATGATTTGATTAATGATTCATGATTCATGATTCATGACTCATGATTCAATTCATGATTCATGATTCAAATCATGATTCTTGATTCATGATTCATGATTCAATTCATGATTCAATTCTTGATTCATGATTCATGATTCGTGATTCAATTCATGATTCATGATTCATGATTCAATTCATGATTCATGATTCATGATTCAATTCATGATTCATGATTCATGATTCAATTCATGATTCATGATTCATGATTGGTGATACAATTCATAATTCATGATTCATGATTTGATTCATGATTCATGATTCATGATTCAAGTCATGATTCATGATTCAATTCATGATTCAATTCATGATTTATGATTCATGATTCATGATTCAATTCATGATTCAATTCCTGATTTATTATTCATGATTCAATTCCTGATTTATGATTCATGATTCAATTCATGATTCATAATTCATGATTCATGATTTAATTCATATTTTATAATTCATGATTCATGATTCAATTCATGATTCATGATTCAATTCATGATTCATGATTCAATTCATGATTCATGATTCAAGATTCATGATTCATGATTCAATTTATGATTCATGATTTATGATTCATTTCATGATTCAATTTATGATTCATGATTCATGATTCAATTCATGATTCATGATTCAATTCATGATTAAATTCATGATTCATGATTCAATTCATGATTCATGATTCATGATTCAATTCATGTATCATGATTCATGATTCAATTCATGATTCAATTCATGATTCAATTCATGATTCATGATTCAATTTATGATTCATGATTCATGATTTATGATTCATGATTTAATTTATGACTCAATTCATGATTCATGATTCGATTCATGATTCATGATTCATGATTCATGATTGAATTCATGATTCATGATTCGATTCATTATTCTTGATTCATGAATTAATTCATGATTCATGATTCATGATTAAATTCATGATTAATGATTCGTGATTCGTGATTCAATTCATGATTCATGATTCATGATTTGATTCATGATTCATGATTCAATTCATGATTCATGATTCATGATTCAATTCATGATTCATGATTCATGATTCAGGATTCAATTCATGATTCATGATTAATGATTCAATTTATGATTCAATTCATGATTCATGATTGATGATTTAATTTATGATTCATGATTCAATTCATGATTCATGATTCATGATTCATGATTCATGATTCAATTTAAGATTCATAATTCATGATGCATGATTTATGATTCATGATTCATGATTCATGATTCTAATCATGATTCATGATTTATGATTCATGATTCAATTCATGATTCATGATTCAATTCATGATTCGATTCCTGATTCAATTCTTGATTCATGATTCATAATTCAATTCATGATTCATGATTCATGATTTATGATTCAATTCATGATTCATGATTCAATATATGAACCATGAATCATGATTCAATTCATGAATCATGATTCAATTCATGATTCATGATACATGATTAAATTCATTATTCATGATTCATGATTCATGATTTAATTCATGATTCATGATTTAATTCATGATTCATGATTTATAAATCAATTCATGATTCATGATTCATGATTCATGATTCAATTCATGATTCATGATTCGATTCATGATTCTTGATTCATGATTCAATTCATGATTCAATATTCATGATTCAAGATTCATGATTTGATTCATCAGTCATGATTCATGATTCATGATTCAATTCATGATTCATGATTCGATTTATGATTCATGGTTCATGATTTAATTCATGATTCAGGATTCATGATTCAATTCATGATTCATGATTCAATTCGTGATTCATGAATTATGATTCATGATTCAAGTCATGATTCATGATTTAATTCATGATTCAATGCATGATTCATGATTCATGATTCATGATTCAATTCATGATTCATGATTCGATTCATGATTCTTGATTCATGATTCAATTCATGATTCATGATTCATGATTCATGATTCAATTCATGATTCATGATTCGATTCATGATTCTTGATTCATGATTCAATTCATGATTCAATATTCATGATTCAAGATTCATGATTCGATTCATGATTCATGATTCATGATTCAATTCATGATTCATGATTCGATTTATGATTCATGGTTCATGATTTAATTCATGATTCATGATTCATTTCATGATTCAGGATTCATGATTCAATTCATGATTCATGATTCAATTCGTGATTCATGAATTATGATTCATGATTCAAGTGATGATTCATGATATAAATCATGATTCAATTCATGATTCATGATTCCATTTATTATTCATGATTCATGATTCATGTCTCATGATTCAAGTCATAATTCATGATTCAATCCATGATTCAATTCATGAATCATGATTTATGATTCAATTTATGATTCAATTCATGATTCATGATTCATGATTCGATTCATGATTCATGATTCAATTCATGATTCATGATTCATGATTTGATTCATGATTCATCATTCAATTCATGATTCATGATTCAATTCATGATTCATGATTCATGATTCAATTCATGATTCATGATTCATGATTCATGATTCATGATTCAATTCATGATTCATGATTCAAGATTCAATTCATGATTCATGATTCGATTCATGATTTATAATTCATGATTCAATTCATGATTCATAATTCATGATTCAATTCATGATTCAATTCATGATTCATGATTCATGATTTACTTTATGATTCATGATTTATGATTCAATTCATGATGCATGATTCAATTCATGATTAACGATTCATGAATCAATTCATGATTCATAATTCATGATTCATGATTTAATTCATGATTCATGATTCATTATTCATGATTCAATTCATGATTCAATTCCTGATTCATGATTCAATTCATGATTCAATTCATGATTCATGATTCGATTCATGATTCATGATTCAATTCATGATTCATGATTCATGATTCTTGATCGATTCATGATTCATGATTCATGATTCAATACATGATTCATGATTCATGATTCGATTCATGATTCATGATTCATGATTCATGTTTCGATTCATGATTTTTGATCCATGATTCATGATTCTATTCATGATTCATGATTCATAATTCAATTCATGATTCATGATTCATGATTTATGATTCGATTCATGATTCAATATATGAACCATGAATTATGATTCAATTCATGAATCATGATTCAATTCATGATTCATGATTCATGATTCAATTCATTATTCATGATTCATGATTCAATATATGAACCATGAATTATGATTCAATTCATGAATCATGATTCAATTCATGATTCATGATTCAATTCATTATTCATGATTCATGATTCATGATTTAATTCATGATTCATGATTTAATTCATGATTCATGATTTATGATTCAATTCATGATTCATGATTCATGATTCAATTCATGATTCATGATTCGATTCATGATTCTTGATTCATGATTCAATTCATGATTCAATATTCATTATTCAAGATTCATGATTCGATTCATGATTCATGATTCATGATTCATGATTCAATTAATGATTCATGATTCGATTTATGATTCATGGTTCATGATTTAATTCATGATTCATGATTCATTTCATGATTCAGGATTCATGATTCAATTCATGATTCATGATTCAATTCGTGATTCATGAATTATGATTCATGATTAAAGTCATGATTCATGATTTAATCCATGATTCAATTCATGAATCATGATTCTTGATTCAATTCATGATTTAATTATTGATTCATGATTCATGATTCGATTCATGATTCATGATTCATGATTCAATTCATGATTCATGATTTGATTCATGATTCATCATTCAATTCATGATTCATGATTCATGATTCAATTCATGATTCATGATTCATGATTCGATTCATGATTCATCATTCAATTCATGATTCATGATTCATGATTCAATTCATGATTCATGATTCGACTCATGATTCATGATTCATCATTCAATTCATGATTCATGATTCATTATTCATGATTCAAGATTCAATTCATGATTCATGATTCATGATTCATGATTCAATTCATGATTCAATTCATGATTCATGATTCATGATTCAATTTATGATTCATGATTTATGATTCAATTCATGATTCAATTCATGATTCATGATTCAATTCATGATTAACGATTCATGATTCATAATTCATGATTCATGATTTAATTCATGATTCATGATTCAAAATTCATGATTCAATTCATGATTTAATTCCTGATTCATGATTCAATTCATGATTCAATTTATGATTCATGATTCGATTCATGATTCATCATTCATTTCATGATTCATGATTCATGAATCAATTCATGATTCATGATTCGACTCATGATTCATGATTCATGATTCAATTCATGATTCATGATTCATTATTCATGATTCATGATTCAATTCATGATTCATGATTCATGATTCAATTCATGATTCAATTCATGATTCATGATTCATGATTCAATTTATGATTCATGATTTATGATTCAATTCATGATTCAATTCATGATTCATGATTCAATTCATGATTAACAATTCATGATTCATAATTCATGATTCATGATTTAATTCATGATTCATGATTCAAAATTCATGATTCAATTCATGATTTAATTCCTGATTCATGATTCAATTCATGATTCAATTTATGATTCATGATTCGATTCATGATTCATGATTCAATTAATGATTCAATTCATGATTCATGATTCGATTCATGATTCATGATTCATGATTCAATTCATGTTTCATGATTCATGATTCATGATTCATGATTCGATTCATGATTCATGATTCGATTCATGATTCATGATTCATGATTCAATTCATGATTCATGATACATGATTCAATTCATGATTCATGATGTGATTTATGATTTATGATTCATGATTCAAGTCATGATTCATGACTCATGATTCATGATTCAATTCATGATTCAATTCATGATTCATGATTCGATTCATGATTCATAATTCATGATTCAATTCATGATTCATGATTCAAGATTCATGATTCGATTCATGATTCATGATTCAATTCATGATTCATGTTTCGATTCATGATTTTTGATCCATGATTCATGATTCTATTCATGATTCATGATTCATAATTCAATTCATGATTCATGATTTAGGATTCGATTCATGATTCATGATTCAATATATGAACCATGAATCATGATTCAATTCATGAATCATGATTCAATTCATGATTCATGATTCGATTCATGATTCATGATTCATGATTCATGATTTGATTCATGATTAATGATTCAATTCATGATTCATGATTTGATTCATGATTCTTGATTCATGATTCATTATTCGATTCATGATTTATGATTCATGATTCAATTCATGATTCAATTCATGATTCATGATTCAATTTATGATTCATGATTCATAATTCATGATTCAATTCATGATTCATAATTTATGATTCATGATTCAATTCATAATTTATAATTCATGATTAATGATTCTTGATTCATGATTCAATTCATAATTCATGATTCAATTCATGATTCAATTCATGATTCATGATTCGATTCATGATTCATGATTTGATTCATGATTCATGATTCAATTCATGATTCATGATTCAATTCATGGTTCAATTCATGATTCATGATTCATGATTCGATTCATGATTCATGATTTGATTCATGATTCATGATTCGATTCATGATTCATGATTCAATTCATGATTCATGATTCAATTCATGATTCATGATTCAATTCATGATTTTTGATTCATTATTCTTGATTCATGATTCATGATTCGATTCATGATTCATGATTCATGATTCATGATTTGATTCATGATTCATGATTTAATTCATGATTCATGATTCGATTCATGATTCTTGATTCATGATTCATGATTCGATTCATGATTTATGATTCATGATTCAATTCATGATTCATGATTCATGATTCAATTTATGATTCATGATTCATAATTCATGATTCAATTCATGATTCATGATTCAATTCATGATTTAATTCATGAATTATGATTCATGATTCGATTGATGATTCATGATTTGATTCATGAATTATGATTCAATTCATGATTCATGATTCATGATTCATTTCATGATTCATGATTCGATTCATGTTTCATGATTCATGATTAAATTCATGATTCATGATTCAAGTGATGATTCATGATATAAATCATGATTCAATTCATGATTCATGATTCCATTTATTATTCATGATTCATGATTCATGTCTCATGATTCAAGTCATAATTCATGATTCAATCCATGATTCAATTCATGAATCATGATTCATGATTCAATTTATGATTCAATTCATGATTCATGATTCATGATTCGATTCATGATTCATGATTCAATTCATGATTCATGATTCATGATTTGATTCATGATTCATCATTCAATTCATGATTCATGATTCAATTCGTGATTCATGATTCATGATTCATGATTCATTATTCAATTCATGATTCATGATTCATGATTCAATTCATTATTCATGATTCATGATTCGATTCATGATTCATGATTCATGATTCATGTTTCGATTCATGATTTTTGATCCATGATTCATGATTCTATTCATGATTCATGATTCATAATTCAATTCATGATTCATGATTCATGATTTATGATTCGATTCATGATTCAATATATGAACCATGAATTATGATTCAATTCATGAATCATGATTCAATTCATGATTCATGATTCATGATTCAATTCATTATTCATGATTCATGATTCATGATTTAATTCATGATTCATGATTTAATTCATGATTCATGATTTATGATTCAATTCATGATTCATGATTCATGATTCAATTCATGATTCATGATTCGATTCATGATTCTTGATTCATGATTCAATTCATGATTCAATATTCATTATTCAAGATTCATGATTCGATTCATGATTCATGATTCATGATTCATGATTCAATTAATGATTCATGATTCGATTTATGATTCATGGTTCATGATTTAATTCATGATTCATGATTCATTTTTAATGATTCAGGATTCATGATTCAATTCATGATTCATGATTCAATTCGTGATTCATGAATTATGATTCATGATTAAAGTCATGATTCATGATTCAATCCATGATTCAATTCATGAATCATGATTCTTGATTCAATTCATGATTCAATTCATGATTCATGATTCATGATTCGATTCATGATTTATGATTCATGATTCAATTCATGATTCATGATTTGATTCATGATTCATCATTCAATTCATGATTCATGATTCATGATTCAATTCATGATTCATGATTCATGATTCGATTCATGATTCATCATTCAATTTATGATTCATGATTCATGATTCAATTCATGATTCATGATTCGACTCATGATTCATGATTCATGATTCAATTCATGATTCATGATTCATTATTCATGATTCAAGATTCAATTCATGATTCATGATTCATGATTCAATTCATGATTCAATTCATGATTCATGATTCATGATTCAATTTATGATTCATGATTTATGATTCAATTCATGATTCAATTCATGATTCATGATTCAATTCATGATTAATGATTCATGATTCATAATTCATGATTCATGATTTAATTCATGATTCATGATTCAAAATTCATGATTCAATTCATGATTTAATTCCTGATTCATGATTTAATTCATGATTCAATTTATGATTCATGATTCGATTCATGATTCATCATTCAATTCATGATTCATGATTCATGATTCAATTCATGATTCATGATTCGACTCATGATTCATGATTCATGATTCAATTCATGATTCATGATTCATTATTCATGATTCATGATTCAATTCATGATTCATGATTCATGATTCAATTCATGATTCAAATCATGATTCATGATTCATGATTCAATTTATGATTCATGATTTATGATTCAATTCATGATTCAATTCATGATTCATGATTCAATTCATGATTAACGATTCATGATTCATAATTCATGATTCATGATTTAATTCATGATTCATGATTCAAAATTCATGATTCAATTCATGATTTAATTCCTGATTCATGATTCAATTCATGATTCAATTTATGATTCATGATTCGATTCATGATTCATGATTCAATTCATGATTCAATTCATGATTCATGATTCGATTCATGATTCATGATTCATGATTCAATTCATGTTTCATGATTCATGATTCATGATTCATGATTCATGATTCGATTCATGATTCATGATTCGATTCATGATTCATGATTCGTGATTCAATTCATGATTCATGATACATGATTCAATTCATGATTCATGATGTGATTTATGATTCATAATTCATGATTCAATTCATGATTCAATTCATGATTCATGATTCGATTCATGATTCATGATTCAATTCATGATTCATGATTCAAGATTCATGATTCGATTGATGATTCATGATTTGATTCATGAATTATGATTCAATTCATGATTCATGATTCATGATTCATTTCATGATTCATGATTCGATTCATGTTTCATGATTCATGATTAAATTCATGATTCATGATTCAAGTGATGATTCATGATATAAATCATGATTCAATTCATGATTCATGATTCCATTTATTATTCATGATTCATGATTCATGTCTCATGATTCAAGTCATAATTCATGATTCAATCCATGATTCAATTCATGAATCATGATTCATGATTCAATTTATGATTCAATTCATGATTCATGATTCATGATTCGATTCATGATTCATGATTCAATTCATGATTCATGATTCATGATTTGATTCATGATTCATCATTCAATTCATGATTCATGATTCAATTCGTGATTCATGATTCATGATTCATGATTCATTATTCAATTCATGATTCATGATTCATGATTCAATTCATTATTCATGATTCATGATTCGATTCATGATTCATGATTCATGATTCATGTTTCGATTCATGATTTTTGATCCATGATTCATGATTCTATTCATGATTCATGATTCATAATTCAATTCATGATTCATGATTCATGATTTATGATTCGATTCATGATTCAATATATGAACCATGAATTATGATTCAATTCATGAATCATGATTCAATTCATGATTCATGATTCATGATTCAATTCATTATTCATGATTCATGATTCATGATTTAATTCATGATTCATGATTTAATTCATGATTCATGATTTATGATTCAATTCATGATTCATGATTCATGATTCAATTCATGATTCATGATTCGATTCATGATTCTTGATTCATGATTCAATTCATGATTCAATATTCATTATTCAAGATTCATGATTCGATTCATGATTCATGATTCATGATTCATGATTCAATTAATGATTCATGATTCGATTTATGATTCATGGTTCATGATTTAATTCATGATTCATGATTCATTTTTAATGATTCAGGATTCATGATTCAATTCATGATTCATGATTCAATTCGTGATTCATGAATTATGATTCATGATTAAAGTCATGATTCATGATTCAATCCATGATTCAATTCATGAATCATGATTCTTGATTCAATTCATGATTCAATTCATGATTCATGATTCATGATTCGATTCATGATTTGTGATTCATGATTCAATTCATGATTCATGATTTGATTCATGATTCATCATTCAATTCATGATTCATGATTCATGATTCAATTCATGATTCATGATTCATGATTCGATTCATGATTCATCATTCAATTTATGATTCATGATTCATGATTCAATTCATGATTCATGATTCGACTCATGATTCATGATTCATGATTCAATTCATGATTCATGATTCATTATTCATGATTCAAGATTCAATTCATGATTCATGATTCATGATTCAATTCATGATTCAATTCATGATTCATGATTCATGATTCAATTTATGATTCATGATTTATGATTCAATTCATGATTCAATTCATGATTCATGATTCAATTCATGATTAATGATTCATGATTCATAATTCATGATTCATGATTTAATTCATGATTCATGATTCAAAATTCATGATTCAATTCATGATTTAATTCCTGATTCATGATTTAATTCATGATTCAATTTATGATTCATGATTCGATTCATGATTCATCATTCAATTCATGATTCATGATTCATGATTCAATTCATGATTCATGATTCGACTCATGATTCATGATTCATGATTCAATTCATGATTCATGATTCATTATTCATGATTCATGATTCAATTCATGATTCATGATTCATGATTCAATTCATGATTCAAATCATGATTCATGATTCATGATTCAATTTATGATTCATGATTTATGATTCAATTCATGATTCAATTCATGATTCATGATTCAATTCATGATTAACGATTCATGATTCATAATTCATGATTCATGATTTAATTCATGATTCATGATTCAAAATTCATGATTCAATTCATGATTTAATTCCTGATTCATGATTCAATTCATGATTCAATTTATGATTCATGATTCGATTCATGATTCATGATTCAATTCATGATTCAATTCATGATTCATGATTCGATTCATGATTCATGATTCATGATTCAATTCATGTTTCATGATTCATGATTCATGATTCATGATTCATGATTCGATTCATGATTCATGATTCGATTCATGATTCATGATTCGTGATTCAATTCATGATTCATGATACATGATTCAATTCATGATTCATGATGTGATTTATGATTCATAATTCATGATTCAATTCATGATTCAATTCATGATTCATGATTCGATTCATGATTCATGATTCAATTCATGATTCATGATTCAAGATTCATGATTCGATTCATGATTCATGATTCAATTCATGATTCATGTTTCGATTCATGATTTTTGATCCATGATTCATGATTCTATTCATGATTCATGATTCATAATTCAATTCATGATTCATGATTCATGATTCAGGATTCGATTCATGATTCATGATTCAATATATGAACCATGAATCATGATTCAATTCATGAATCATGATTCAATTCATGATTCATGATTCGATTCATGATTCATGATTCATGATTCATGATTTGATTCATGATTAATGATTCAATTCATGATTCATGATTAATGATTCATGATTCTTGATTCATGATTCATGATTCGATTCATGATTTATGATTCATGATTCAATTCATGATTCAATTCATGATTCATGATTCAATTTATGATTCATGATTCATAATTCATGATTCAATTCATGATTCATAATTTATGATTCATGATTCAATTCATAATTTATAATTCATGATTCATGATTCTTGATTCATGATTCAATTCATAATTCATGATTCAATTCATGATTCAATTCATGATTCATGATTCGATTCATGATTCATGATTCATGATTTGATTCATGATTCATGATTCATGATTCAATTCATGATTCATGATTCAATTCATGGTTCAATTCATGATTCATGATTCATGATTCGATTCATGATTCATGATTTGATTCATGATTCATGATTCGATTCATGTTTCATGATTCATGATTCAATTCATGATTCATGATTCAATTCATGATTCATGATTCAATTCATGATTCAATTCATGATTCATGATTCATGATTCGATTCATCAATCATGATTGATAATTCATGATTCGATTCATAATTCATGATTCAATTCATGATTCAATTCATGATTCAACTCATGATTCATGATTCGATTTATGATTCATGATTCGATTCATGATTCAATTCATGATTCATGATTCGATTCATGATTCATGATTCAATTCATTAAACATGATTCAAGATTCGATTAATGATTCATGATTCAATTTATGATTCATGATTCATGATTCATGATTCAATTCATGATTCATGATTCAATTCATGATTCATGATTCATGATTCAATTCATGATTTATGATTCATGATTCATGATTCATGATTCAATTCATGATTCATGATTCAATTCATGATTTATGATTCGATTCATGATTCTTGATTCGTGATTCATGATTCATGATTCGATTCATGATTCATGATTCGATTCATGATTCATGATTCTATTCATGATTCATGATTCATGATTCATGATTCGATTCATGATTCATGATTCAATTCAAGATTCATGATTCATGATTCAATTCATGATTCATGATTTGATTCATGATTCATGATTCATGATTCAATTCATGATTCATGATTCATGATTCAAGTCATGATACATGATTCAATTCATGATTCAATTCATGATTCATGATTCAATTTATGATTCATGATTCATGATTTATGATTCGATTCATGATTCATGAGTCATGATTCATGATTCATGATTCAATTCATTAATTCATGATTCATGATTTGATTCATGATTCAATTCATGATTCATGATTCATGATTCAATTCATGATTCATGATTCGATTCATTATTTATGATTCATGATTCAATTCATGATTCATGATTTATGATTCATGATTCAATTAATGATTCAATTCATGATTCATGATTCATGATTCGATTCATGATTCATGATTCATGATTCAATTCATTATTTATGATTCAATTCATGATTCGATTCCTGTTTCAATTTATGATTCATGACTCAATTCATGATTCTTGATTAATGATACATGATTCTTGATTAATGATTCATGATTCAATTCATGATTCATGATTCATAATTCAATTCATGATTCATAATTCATGATTAATGATTCAATTCATGATTCATGATTCATGATTCAATTCATAAATTCATGATTCAGTTTATGATTCAAGATTCAATTCATGATTCATGATTCATGATTCGATTCATGATTCATAATTCAATTCATGATTCATGATTTGATTCATGATTCATGATTCATGATTCAATTCATCATTTATGATTCAATTCATGATTCATGATTCATGATTCAATTCATGATTCAATTCATGATTCATGATTCATGATTTAATTTATGATTCATGATTCGATTCATGATTCATGATTCAATTCATGATTTATAATTCTTGATTCATGATTCAATTCATGAATCATAATTCATGATTCATGATTCATGATTCAATTCATGAATCATGATTCAATTCATGATTCATGATTCATGATTCGATTCATGATTTATGATTCATGATTCAATTCATGATTCATGATTCATGATTCATGATTCGATTCATGATTCATGATTCAAATCATGATTCATGATTCATGATTCAATTCATGATTCATGATTCGATTTATGATTCATGATTCATGATTTGATTCATGATTCATGATTCAATTCATGATTCTTGATTCAGTTCATGATTCATAATTCATGATTCAATTCATGATTCATGATTCATAATTCATGATTAATGATTTAAAACATGATTCATGATTCATGATTCAATTCATGATTCAAGTCATGATTCATGATTCAATTTATGATTCGTGATTCATGATTCATGATTCAATTCATGATTTATGATTCAATTCATGAATCAATTCCTGATTCATGATTCAATTCATGATTCATAATTCATGATTCATGATTTAATTCATAATTTATAATTTATTATTCATGATTCATGATTGAATTCATGATTCATGATTTAATTCATGATTAAATTCATGATTCATGATTCAAGATTCGATTCTCAATTCATGATTCAATTCATGATTCATGTTTCATGATTCATGATTCATGATTTATGATTCATGATTTAATTTATGACTCAATTCATGATTCATGATTTGATTAATGATTCATGATTCATGATTCATGACTCATGATTCAATTCATGATTCATGATTCAAATCATGATTCTTGATTCATGATTCATGATTCAATTCATGATTCATGATTCATGATTCAATTCTTGATTCATGATTCATGATCCGTGATTCAATTCATGATTCATGATTCATGATTTGATTCATGATTCATGATTCAGTTCATGATTCATGATTAATGATTCAATTCATGATTCATAATTCATGATTCATGATTCAATTCATGATTCATGATTCATGATTTGTGATACAATTCATAATTCATGATTCATGATTTGATTCATGATTCATGATTCATGATTCAAGTCATGATTCATGATTCAATTCATGATTCAATTCATGATTTATGATTCATGATTCAATTCATGATTCATGATTCATGATTCAATTCATGATTCAATTCCTGATTTATTATTCATGATTCAATTCTATTCATATTTTATAATTCATGATTCATGATTCAATTCATGATTCATGATTCAATTCATGATTCATGATTCAATTCATGATTAAATTCATGATTCATGATTCATGATTCAATTTATGATTCATAATTTATGATTCATTTCATGGTTCAATTTATGATTCATTTCATGATTCAATTTATGATTCATGATTCATGATTCAATTCATGATTCATGATTCAATTCATGATTAAATTCATGATTCATGATTCAATTCATGATTCAATTCATGATTCAATTCATGATTCATGATTCAATTTATGATTCATGATTCATGATTCATGATTTATGATTCATGATTCAATTCATGATTCATGATTCGATTCATTATTCTTGATTCATGAATTAATTCATGATTCATGATTCATGATTAAATTCATGATTAACGATTCGTGATTCGTGATTCAATTCATGATTCATGATTCATGATTTGATTCATGATTCATGATTCAATTCATGATTCATGATTCATGATTCAATTCATGATTCATGATTCATGATTCATGATTCAATTGATGATTCATGATTCATGATTCAATTTATGATTCAATTCATGATTCATGATTGATGATTTAATTTATGATTCATGATTCAATTCATGATTCATGATTCATGATTCATGATTCATGATTCAATTTATGATTCATAATTCATGATGCATGATTCATGATTCATGATTCTAATCATGATTCATGATTTATGATTCATGATTCATGATTCAATTCATGATTCATGATTCAATTCATGATTCATGATTCAATTCATGATTCGATTCCTGATTCAATTCTTGATTCATGATTCATAATTCAATTCATGATTCATGATTCATGATTTATGATTCGATTCATGATTCATGATTCAATATATGAACCATGAATCATGATTCAATTCATGAATCATGATTCAATTCATGATTCATGATACATGATTAAATTCATTATTCATGATTCATGATTCATGATTTAATTCATGATTCATGATTTAATTCATGATTCATGATTTATAAATCAATTCATGATTCATGATTCATGATTCATGATTCAGGATTCAATTCATAATTCATGATTCGATTCATGATTCTTGATTCATGATTCAATTCATGATTCAATATTCATGATTCAAGATTCATGATTTGATTCATGATTCATGATTCATGATTCATGATTCAATTCATGATTCATGATTCGATTTATGATTCATGGTTCATGATTTAATTCATGATTCATGATTCATTTCATGATTCAGGATTCATGATTCAATTCATGATTCATGATTCAATTCGTGATTCATGAATTATGATTCATGATTCAAGTCATGATTCATGATTTAATTCATGATTCAATGCATGATTCATGAATCAATTTATTATTCATGATTCATGATTCATGATTCATGATTAAAGTCATGATTCATGATTCAATCCATGATTCAATTGATGAATCATGATTCTTGATTCAATTCATGATTCAATATTGATGAATTATGATTAAATTCATGATTCAATTCATGAATCATGATTCTTGATTCAATTCATGATTCAATTCATGATTCATGATTCATGATTCATGATTTAATTCATGATTCATGATTCGATTCATGATTCTTGATTCATGATTCAATTCATGATTCAATATTCATGATTCAAGATTCATGATTCGATTCATGATTCATGATTCATGATTCATGATTCAATTCATGATTCATGATTCGATTTATGATTCATGGTTCATGATTTAATTCATGATTCATGATTCATTTCATGATTCAGGATTCATGATTCAATTCATGATTCATGATTCAATTCGTGATTCATGAATTATGATTCATGATTCAAGTCATGATTCATGATTCAATTCATGATTGAATTCATGATTCATGATTCATGAATCAATTTATTATTCATGATTCATGATTCATGATTAAAGTCATGATTCATGATTCAATCCATGATTCAATTCATGAATCATGATTCTTGATTCAATTCATGATTCAATATTCATGAATTATGATTCAATTCATGATTCAATTCATGAATCATGATTCTTGATTCAATTCATGATTCAATTCATGATTCATGATTCATGATTCGATTCATGATTCATGATTCAATTCATGATTCATGATTTGATTCATGATTCATCATTCAATTCATGATTCATGATTCATGATTCAATTCATGATTCATGATTCATGATTCGATTCATGATTCATCATTCAATTCATGATTCATGATTCATGATTGAATTCATGATTCATTTTTCGACTCATGATTCATGATTCAATTCATGATTCATTATTCATGATTCATGATTCAATTCATGATTCATGATTCATGATTCAATTCATGATTCAATTCATGATTCATGATTCATGATTTAATTTATGATTCATGATTTATGATTCAATTCATGATTCAATTCATGATTCATGATTCAATTCATGATTAACGATTCATGATTCAATTCATGATTCATAATTCATGATTCATGATTCAATTCATGATTCATGATTCATGATTCAATTCATGATTCATGATTAATGATTCAATTTATGATTCAATTCATGATTCATGATTGATGATTTAATTTATGATTCATGATTCAATTCATGATTCATGATTCATGATTCATGATTCATGATTCAATTTATGATTCATAATTCATGATGCATGATTCATGATTCATGATTCTAATCATGATTCATGATTTATGATTCATGATTCATGATTCAATTCATGATTCATGATTCAATTCATGATTCGATTCCTGATTCAATTCTTGATTCATAATTCAATTCATGATTCATGATTCATGATTTATGATTCAATTCATGAATCATGATTCAATTCATGATTCATGATACATGATTAAATTCATTATTCATGATTCATGATTCATGATTTAATTCATGATTCATGATTTAAATCATGATTCATGATTTATAAATCAATTCATGATTCATGATTCATGATTCATGATTCAATTCATGATTCATGATTCGATTCATGATTCTTGATTCATGATTCAATTCATGATTCAATATTCATGATTCAAGATTCATGATTTGATTCATGATTCATGATTCATGATTCAATTCATGATTCATGATTCGATTTATGATTCATGGTTCATGATTTAATTCATGATTCATAATTCATTTCATGATTCAGGATTCATGATTCAATTCATGATTCATGATTCAATTCGTGATTCATGAATTATGATTCATGATTCAAGTCATGATTCATGATTTAATTCATGATTCAATGCATGATTCATGAATCAATTTATTATTCATGATTCATGATTCATGATTCATGATTAAAGTCATGATTCATGATTCAATCCATGATTCAATTAATGAATCATGATTCTTGATTCAATTCATGATTCAATATTGATGAATTATGATTCAATTCATGATTCAATTCATGAATCATGATTCTTGATTCAATTCATGATTCAATTCATGATTCATGATTCATGATTCATGATTCAATTCATGATTCATGATTCGATTCATGATTCTTGATTCATGATTCAATTCATGATTCAATATTCATGATTCAAGATTCATGATTCGATTCATGATTCATGATTCATGATTCATGATTCAATTCATGATTCATGATTCGATTTATGATTCATGGTTCATGATTTAATTCATGATTCATGATTCATTTCATGATTCAGGATTCATGATTCAATTCATGATTCATGATTCAATTCGTGATTCATGAATTATGATTCATGATTCAAGTCATGATTCATGATTCAATTCATGATTGAATTCATGATTCATGATTCATGAATCAATTTATTATTCATGATTCATGATTCATGATTCATGATTAAAGTCATGATTCATGATTCAATCCATGATTCAATTCATGAATCATGATTCTTGATTCAATTCATGATTTAATATTCATGAATTATGATTCAATTCATGATTCAATTCATGAATCATGATTCTTGATTCAATTCATGATTCATGATTCATGATTCGATTCATGATTCATGATTCAATTCATGATTCATGATTTGATTCATGATTCATCATTCAATTCATGATTCATGATTCATGATTCAATTCATGATTCATGATTCATTATTCGATTCATGATTCATCATTCAATTCATTATTCATGATTCATGATTCAATTCATGATTCATTTTTCGACTCATGATTCATGATTCATGATTCAATTCATGATTCATGATTCATTATTCATGATTCATGATTCAATTCATGATTTAATTCATGATTCATGATTCATGATTCAATTTATGATTCATGATTTATGATTCAATTCATGATTCAATTCATGATTCATGATTCAATTCATGATTAACGATTCATGATTCAATTCATGATTCATAATTCATGATTCATGATTTAATTCATGATTCATGATTCATGATTCATGATTCAATTCATGATTTAATTCCTGATTCATGTTTCAATTCATGATTCAATTGATGATTCATGATTCGATTCATGATTCAATTCATGTTTTATGATTCATGATTCATGATTCGATTCATGATTCATGATTCATGATTCCATTCATGATTCATGATTCATGATTCAATTCATGATTCATGATACATTATTCAATTCATGATTCATGATGTAATTTATGATTCATGATTCATGATTCAAGTCATGATTCATGATTCATGATTCATGATTCATGATTCAATTCATGATTTAATTCATGATTCATGATTCAATTCATAATTCAATTCATGATTCATGATTCGATTCATGATTCATGATTCAATTCATGATTCAATTCATGATTCATGATTCGATTCATGATTCATGATTCATGATTCAATTCATGATTCATGATTCATGATTCGATTCATGATTCATGATTCAATTCATGATTCATGTTTCGATTCATGATTTTTGATCCATGATTCATGATTCTATTCATGATTCATGATTTATAATTCAATTCATGATTCATGATTCATGCTTTAGGATTCTATTCATGATTCATGATTTATAATTCAATTCATGATTCATGATTCATGATTCATGATTCGATTCATGATTCATGATTCATGATTCATGATTTGATTCATGATTAATGATTCAATTCATGATTCATGATTCGATTCATGATTCTTGATTTATGATTCATGATTCGATTCATGATTTATGATTCATGATTCAATTCATGATTCAATTCATGATTCATGATTCATGATTCAATTTATGATTCATGATTCATAATTCATGATTCAATTCATGATTCATAATTTATGATTCATGATTCAATTCATAATTTATAATTCATGATTCATGATTCATGATTCAATTCATGATTCATGATTCAATTCATGATTCAATTTATGATTCATGATTCATGATTCGATTCATGATTCATGATTCCTGATTCAATTCATGATTCAATTCATGATTCATGATTCATGATTCAATTAATGATTCATAATTTATGATTCATGATTCAATTCATAATTTATAATTCATGATTCATGATTCATGATTCATGATTCATGATTCAATTCATGATTCAATTCATGATTTATGATTCATGATTCGATTCATGATTCATGATTCATGATTTGATTCATGATTCATGATTCAATTCATGATTCATGATTCAATTCATGGTTCAATTCATGATTCATGATTCATGATTCGATTCATGATTCATGATTCATGATTTGATTCATGATTCATGATTCATGATTTAATTCATGATTCAATTCATGATTCATGATTCGATTCATTTTTCATGATTCATGATTCAATTCATGATTCATGATTCAATTCATGATTCAATTCATGATTCATGATTCATGATTCGATTCATCATTCATGATTGATAATTCATGATTCGATTCATAATTCATGATTCATGATTCATGATTCAATTCATGATTCAATTCATGATTCAATTCATGATTCAAATCATGATCCATGATTTGATTTATGATTCATGATTCGATTCATGATTCAATTCATGATTCGATTCATGATTCATGATTCAATTCATGATTCATGATTCATGATTCAATTCATGATTTAATTCATTAAACATGATTCAAGATTCAATTAATGATTCATGATTCAATTTATGATTCATGATTCAATTTATGATTCATGATTCATGATTCATGATTTATAATTCAATTCATGATTCATGATTCATGATTCATGATTCATGATTCATGATTCGATTCATGATTCATGATTCAATTCATGATTCATGTTTCGATTCATGATTCATGATTCATGATTTAATTCATGATTCATGATTCATGATTCATGATACATGATTCAATTCATGATTCATGATGTGATTTATGATTAATGATTCATGATTCAAGTCATGATTCATGATTCATGATTCATGATTCAATTCATGATTCAATTCATGATTCATGATTCAATTCATAATTCAATTCATGATTCATGATTCGATTCATGATTCATGATTCAATTCATGATTCAATTCATGATTCATGATTCGATTCATGATTCATGATTCATGATTCAATTCATGATTCATGATTCATGATTCATGATTCGATTCATGATTCATGATTCATGATTCAATTCATGATTCATGTTTCGATTCATGATTTTTGATCCATGATTCATGATTCTATTCATGATTCATGATTTATAATTCAATTCATGATTCATGATTTAGGATTCTATTCATGATTCATGATTTATAATTCAATTCATGATTCATGATTCATGATTCATGATTCATGATTCGATTCATGATTCATGATTCATAATTCATGATTTGATTCATGATTAATGATTCAATTCATGATTCGATTCATGATTCTTGATTCATGATTCATGATTCGATTCATGATTTGAGATTCATGATTCAATTCATGATTCAATTCATGATTCATGATTCATGATTCAATTTATGATTCATGATTCATAATTCATGATTCAATTCATGATTCATAATTTATGATTCATGATTCAATTCATAATTTATAATTCATGATTCATGATTCATGATTCAATTCATGATTCATGATTCAATTCATGATTCATGATTCATGATTCGATTCATGATTCATGATTCATGATTCAATTCATGATTCAATTCATGATTCATGATTCATGATTCAATTCATGATTCATAATTTATGATTCATGATTCAATTCATAATTTATAATTCATGATTCATGATTCATGATTCAATTCATGATTCATGATTCAATTCATGATTCAATTCATGATTCATGATTCATGATTTGAGTCATGATTCATGATTCATGATTCAAGTCATGATTCATGATTCAATTCATGATTCAATTCATGATTTATGATTCATTATTCAATTCATGATTCATGATTCATGATTCAATTCATGATTCAATTCCTGATTTATTATTCATAATTCAATTCCTGATTTATGATTCATGATTCAATTCATGATTCATAATTCATGATTCATGATTTAATTCATATTTTATAATTCATGATTCATGATTCAATTCATGATTCATGATTCAATTCATGATTCAATTCATGATTAAATTCATGATTCATGATTCATGATTCAATTTATGATTCATGATTCATTTCATGATTCAATTTATGATTCATGATTCATGATTCAATTCATGATTCATGATTCAATTCATGATTCATGATTCATGATTCAATTCATGTATCATGATTCATGATTCAATTCATGATTCAATTCATGATTCAATTCATGATTCATGATTCAATTTATGATTCATGATTCATGATTCATGATTTATGATTCATGATTTAATTTATGACTCAATTCATGATTCATGATTCGATTCATGATTCATGATTCATGATTCAATTCATGATTCATGATTCGATTCATTATTCTTGATTCATGAATTAATTCATGATTCATGATTCATGATTAAATTCATGATAAACGATTCGTGATTCGTGATTCAATTCATGATTCATGATTTGATTCATGATTCATGATTCAATTCATGATTCATGATTCATGATTCAATTCATGATTCATGATTCAATTCATGATTCATGATTAATGATTCAATTTATGATTCAATTCATGATTCATGAATGATGATTTAATTTATGATTCATGATTCAATTCATGATTCATGATTCATGATTCATGATTCATGATTCAATTTATGATTCATAATTCATGATGCATAATTCATGATGCATGATTCATGATTCATGATTCTAATCATGATTCATGATTTATGATTCATGATTCATGATTCAATTCATGATTCAATTCATGATTCAATTCATGATTCATGATTCATGATTCGATTCATGATTCATGATTCATGATTCAATTCATGATTCAATTCATGATTCATGATTCATGATTCAATTCATGATTCATAATTTATGATTCATGATTCAATTCATAATTTATAATTCATGATTCATGATTCATGATTCAATTCATGATTCATGATTCAATTCATGATTCAATTCATGATTCATGATTCATGATTCGATTCATGATTCATGATTCATGATTTGATTCATGATTCATGATTCAATTCATGGTTCAATTCATGATTCATGATTCATGATTTGATTCATGATTCATGATTCATGATTTGATTCATGATTCATGATTCAATTCATGATTCATGATTCAATTCATGATTCATGATTCGATTCATTTTTCATGATTCATGATTCAATTCATGATTCATGATTCATGATTCATGATTCAATTCATGATTCATGATTCATGATTCAATTCATGATTCATGATTCAATTCATGATTCAATTCATGATTCAATTCATGATTCAACTCATGATTCATGATTCGATTTATGATTCATGATTCGATTCATGATTCGATTCATGATTCATGATTCGATTCATGATTCATGATTCAATTTATGATTCATGATTCATGATTCAATTCATGATTTAATTCATTAAACATGATTCAAGATTCAATTAATGATTCATGATTCAATTTATGATTCATGATTCAATTTATGATTCATGATTCATGATTCGATTCATGATTCATGATTTATAATTCAATTCATGATTCATGATTCATGATTCATGATTCATGATTCGATTCATGATTCATGATTCAATTCATGATTCATGTTTCGATTCATGATTCATGATTCATGATTTAATTCATGATTCATGATTCATGATTCAATTCATGATTTATGATTCATGATTCATGATTCATGATTCAATTCATGATTCATGATTCAATTCATGATTCATGATTCGATTCATGATTCTTGATTCATGATTCATGATTCATGATTCGATTCATGATTCATGATTCGATTCATGATTCATGATTCATGATTCTATTCATGATTCATGATTCATGATTCTATTCATGATTCATGATTCATGATTCATAATTCAATTCAAGATTCATGATTCATGATTCAATTCATGATTCATGATTTGATTCATGATTCATGATTCATGATTCAATTCATAAATTCATTATTCAGTTTATGATTCAAGATTCAATTCATGATTCATGATTCATGATTCGATTCATGATTCATAATTCAATTCATGATTCATGATTTGATTCATGATTCATGATTCGATTCATGATTCGATTCATGATTCATAATTCATGATTCATGATTCATGATTCAATTCATGATTCAATTCATGATTCATGATTCATGATTTAATTTATGATTCATGATTCGATTCATGATTCATGATTCAATTCATGATTTATAATTCTTGATTCATGATTCAATTCATGAATCATAATTCATTATTCATGATTCATGATTCAATTCATGAATCATGATTCAATTCATGATTCGATTCATGATTCATGATTCATGATTCAATTCATGATTCATGATTCATGATTCATGATTCGATTCATGATTCATGATTCAAATCATTATTCATGATTCAATTCATGATTCATGATTCGATTTATGATTCATGATTCATGATTTGATTCATGATTCATGATTCAATTCATGATTCATGATTCAGTTCATGATTCATGATTCATGATTCAATTCATGATTCATGATTCGATTTATGATTCATGATACATGATTAAATTCATTATTCATGATTCATGATTCATGATTTAATTCATGATTCATGATTTAATTCATGATTCATGATTTATAAATCAATTCATGATTCATGATTCATGATTCATGATTCAGGATTCAATTCATAATTCATGATTCGATTCATGATTCTTGATTCATGATTCAATTCATGATTCAATATTCATGATTTAAGATTCATGATTTGATTCATGATTCATGATTCATGATTCATGATTCAATTCATGATTCATGATTCGATTTATGATTCATGGTTCATGATTTAATTCATGATTCATGATTCATTTCATGATTCAGGATTCCTGATTCAATTCATGATTCATGATTCAATTCGTGATTCATGAATTATGATTCATGATTCAAGTCATGATTCATGATTTAATTCATGATTCAATGCATGATTCATGAATCAATTTATTATTCATGATTCATGATTCATGATTCATGATTAAAGTCATGATTCATGATTCAATCCATGATTCAATTGATGAATCATGATTCTTGATTCAATTCATGATTCAATATTGATGAATTATGATTAAATTCATGATTCAATTCATGAATCATGATTCTTGATTCAATTCATGATTCAATTCATGATTCATGATTCATGATTCATGATTCAATTCATGATTCATGATTCGATTTATGATTCATGGTTCATGATTTAATTCATGATTCATGATTCATTTCATGATTCAGGATTCATGATTCAATTCATGATTCATGATTCAATTCGTGATTCATGAATTATGATTCATGATTCAAGTCATGATTCATGATTCAATTCATGATTGAATTCATGATTCATGATTCATGAATCAATTTATTATTCATGATTCATGATTCATGATTAAAGTCATGATTCATGATTCAATCCATGATTCAATTCATGAATCATGATTCTTGATTCAATTCATGATTCAATATTCATGAATTATGATTCAATTCATGATTCAATTCATGAATCATGATTCTTGATTCAATTCATGATTCAATTCATGATTCATGATTCATGATTCGATTCATGATTCATGATTCAATTCATGATTCATGATTTGATTCATGATTCATCATTCAATTCATGATTCATGATTCATGATTCAATTCATGATTCATGATTCATGATTCGATTCATGATTCATCATTCAATTCATGATTCATGATTCATGATTGAATTCATGATTCATTTTTCGACTCATGATTCATGATTCAATTCATGATTCATTATTCATGATTCATGATTCAATTCATGATTCATGATTCATGATTCAATTCATGATTCAATTCATGATTCATGATTCATGATTTAATTTATGATTCATGATTTATGATTCAATTCATGATTCAATTCATGATTCATGATTCAATTCATGATTAACGATTCATGATTCAATTCATGATTCATAATTCATGATTCATGATTCAATTCATGATTCATGATTCATGATTCAATTCATGATTCATGATTAATGATTCAATTTATGATTCAATTCATGATTCATGATTGATGATTTAATTTATGATTCATGATTCAATTCATGATTCATGATTCATGATTCATGATTCATGATTCAATTTATGATTCATAATTCATGATGCATGATTCATGATTCATGATTCTAATCATGATTCATGATTTATGATTCATGATTCATGATTCAATTCATGATTCATGATTCAATTCATGATTCGATTCCTGATTCAATTCTTGATTCATAATTCAATTCATGATTCATGATTCATGATTTATGATTCAATTCATGAATCATGATTCAATTCATGATTCATGATACATGATTAAATTCA
Organism: Mixophyes australis; assembly: GCA_036250195.1. Classification (NCBI taxonomy): domain Eukaryota; kingdom Metazoa; phylum Chordata; class Amphibia; order Anura; family Limnodynastidae; genus Mixophyes; species Mixophyes australis. Next base: position 261,937,876 of record JAVHZZ010000004.1, read on the forward strand.
TTATTCATGATTCATGATTCATGATTTAATTCATGATTCATGATTTAATTCATGATTCATGATTTATAAATCAATTCATGATTCATGATTCATGATTCATGATTCAATTCATGATTCATGATTCGATTCATGATTCTTGATTCATGATTCAATTCATGATTCAATATTCATGATTCAAGATTCATGATTTGATTCATGATTCATGATTCATGATTCAATTCATGATTCATGATTCGATTTATGATTCATGGTTCATGATTTAATTCATGATTCATAATTCATTTCATGATTCAGGATTCATGATTCAATTCATGATTCATGATTCAATTCGTGATTCATGAATTATGATTCATGATTCAAGTCATGATTCATGATTTAATTCATGATTCAATGCATGATTCATGAATCAATTTATTATTCATGATTCATGATTCATGATTCATGATTAAAGTCATGATTCATGATTCAATCCATGATTCAATTAATGAATCATGATTCTTGATTCAATTCATGATTCAATATTGATGAATTATGATTCAATTCATGATTCAATTCATGAATCATGATTCTTGATTCAATTCATGATTCAATTCATGATTCATGATTCATGATTCATGATTCAATTCATGATTCATGATTCGATTCATGATTCTTGATTCATGATTCAATTCATGATTCAATATTCATGATTCAAGATTCATGATTCGATTCATGATTCATGATTCATGATTCATGATTCAATTCATGATTCATGATTCGATTTATGATTCATGGTTCATGATTTAATTCATGATTCATGATTCATTTCATGATTCAGGATTCATGATTCAATTCATGATTCATGATTCAATTCGTGATTCATGAATTATGATTCATGATTCAAGTCATGATTCATGATTCAATTCATGATTGAATTCATGATTCATGATTCATGAATCAATTTATTATTCATGATTCATGATTCATGATTCATGATTAAAGTCATGATTCATGATTCAATCCATGATTCAATTCATGAATCATGATTCTTGATTCAATTCATGATTTAATATTCATGAATTATGATTCAATTCATGATTCAATTCATGAATCATGATTCTTGATTCAATTCATGATTCATGATTCATGATTCGATTCATGATTCATGATTCAATTCATGATTCATGATTTGATTCATGATTCATCATTCAATTCATGATTCATGATTCATGATTCAATTCATGATTCATGATTCATTATTCGATTCATGATTCATCATTCAATTCATTATTCATGATTCATGATTCAATTCATGATTCATTTTTCGACTCATGATTCATGATTCATGATTCAATTCATGATTCATGATTCATGATTCAATTCATGATTTAATTCATGATTCATGATTCATGATTCAATTTATGATTCATGATTTATGATTCAATTCATGATTCAATTCATGATTCATGATTCAATTCATGATTAACGATTCATGATTCAATTCATGATTCATAATTCATGATTCATGATTTAATTCATGATTCATGATTCATGATTCATGATTCAATTCATGATTTAATTCCTGATTCATGTTTCAATTCATGATTCAATTGATGATTCATGATTCGATTCATGATTCAATTCATGTTTTATGATTCATGATTCATGATTCGATTCATGATTCATGATTCATGATTCCATTCATGATTCATGATTCATGATTCAATTCATGATTCATGATACATTATTCAATTCATGATTCATGATGTAATTTATGATTCATGATTCATGATTCAAGTCATGATTCATGATTCATGATTCATGATTCATGATTCAATTCATGATTTAATTCATGATTCATGATTCAATTCATAATTCAATTCATGATTCATGATTCGATTCATGATTCATGATTCAATTCATGATTCAATTCATGATTCATGATTCGATTCATGATTCATGATTCATGATTCAATTCATGATTCATGATTCATGATTCATGATTCGATTCATGATTCATGATTCAATTCATGATTCATGTTTCGATTCATGATTTTTGATCCATGATTCATGATTCTATTCATGATTCATGATTTATAATTCAATTCATGATTCATGATTCATGCTTTAGGATTCTATTCATGATTCATGATTTATAATTCAATTCATGATTCATGATTCATGATTCATGATTCGATTCATGATTCATGATTCATGATTCATGATTTGATTCATGATTAATGATTCAATTCATGATTCATGATTCGATTCATGATTCTTGATTTATGATTCATGATTCGATTCATGATTTATGATTCATGATTCAATTCATGATTCAATTCATGATTCATGATTCATGATTCAATTTATGATTCATGATTCATAATTCATGATTCAATTCATGATTCATAATTTATGATTCATGATTCAATTCATAATTTATAATTCATGATTCATGATTCATGATTCAATTCATGATTCATGATTCAATTCATGATTCAATTTATGATTCATGATTCATGATTCGATTCATGATTCATGATTCCTGATTCAATTCATGATTCAATTCATGATTCATGATTCATGATTCAGTTAATGATTCATAATTTATGATTCATGATTCAATTCATAATTTATAATTCATGATTCATGATTCATGATTCATGATTCATGATTCAATTCATGATTCAATTCATGATTTATGATTCATGATTCGATTCATGATTCATGATTCATGATTTGATTCATGATTCATGATTCAATTCATGATTCATGATTCAATTCATGGTTCAATTCATGATTCATGATTCATGATTCGATTCATGATTCATGATTCATGATTTGATTCATGATTCATGATTCATGATTTAATTCATGATTCAATTCATGATTCATGATTCGATTCATTTTTCATGATTCATGATTCAATTCATGATTCATGATTCAATTCATGATTCAATTCATGATTCATGATTCATGATTCGATTCATCATTCATGATTGATAATTCATGATTCGATTCAAAATTCATGATTCATGATTCATGATTCAATTCATGATTCAATTCATGATTCAATTCATGATTCAACTCATGATCCATGATTTGATTTATGATTCATGATTCGATTCATGATTCAATTCATGATTCGATTCATGATTCATGATTCAATTCATGATTCATGATTCATGATTCAATTCATGATTTAATTCATTAAACATGATTCAAGATTCAATTAATGATTCATGATTCAATTTATGATTCATGATTCAATTTATGATTCATGATTCATGATTCATGATTTATAATTCAATTCATGATTCATGATTCATGATTCATGATTCATGATTCATGATTCGATTCATGATTCATGATTCAATTCATGATTCATGTTTCGATTCATGATTCATGATTCATGATTTAATTCATGATTCATGATTCATGATTCATGATACATGATTCAATTCATGATTCATGATGTGATTTATGATTAATGATTCATGATTCAAGTCATGATTCATGATTCATGATTCATGATTCAATTCATGATTCAATTCATGATTCATGATTCAATTCATAATTCAATTCATGATTCATGATTCGATTCATGATTCATGATTCAATTCATGATTCAATTCATGATTCATGATTCGATTCATGATTCATGATTCATGATTCAATTCATGATTCATGATTCATGATTCATGATTCGATTCATGATTCATGATTCATGATTCAATTCATGATTCATGTTTCGATTCATGATTTTTGATCCATGATTCATGATTCTATTCATGATTCATGATTTATAATTCAATTCATGATTCATGATTTAGGATTCTATTCATGATTCATGATTTATAATTCAATTCATGATTCATGATTCATGATTCATGATTCATGATTCGATTCATGATTCATGATTCATAATTCATGATTTGATTCATGATTAATGATTCAATTCATGATTCATGATTCGATTCATGATTCTTGATTCATGATTCATGATTCGATTCATGATTTGAGATTCATGATTCAATTCATGATTCAATTCATGATTCATGATTCATGATTCAATTTATGATTCATGATTCATAATTCATGATTCAATTCATGATTCATAATTTATGATTCATGATTCAATTCATAATTTATAATTCATGATTCATGATTCATGATTCAATTCATGATTCATGATTCAATTCATGATTCATGATTCATGATTCGATTCATGATTCATGATTCATGATTCAATTCATGATTCAATTCATGATTCATGATTCATGATTCAATTCATGATTCATAATTTATGATTCATGATTCAATTCATAATTTATAATTCATGATTCATGATTCATGATTCAATTCATGATTCATGATTCAATTCATGATTCAATTCATGATTCATGATTCATGATTTGAGTCATGATTCATGATTCATGATTCAAGTCATGATTCATGATTCAATTCATGATTCAATTCATGATTTATGATTCATTATTCAATTCATGATTCATGATTCATGATTCAATTCATGATTCAATTCCTGATTTATTATTCATAATTCAATTCCTGATTTATGATTCATGATTCAATTCATGATTCATAATTCATGATTCATGATTTAATTCATATTTTATAATTCATGATTCATGATTCAATTCATGATTCATGATTCAATTCATGATTCAATTCATGATTAAATTCATGATTCATGATTCATGATTCAATTTATGATTCATGATTCATTTCATGATTCAATTTATGATTCATGATTCATGATTCAATTCATGATTCATGATTCAATTCATGATTCATGATTCATGATTCAATTCATGTATCATGATTCATGATTCAATTCATGATTCAATTCATGATTCAATTCATGATTCATGATTCAATTTATGATTCATGATTCATGATTCATGATTTATGATTCATGATTTAATTTATGACTCAATTCATGATTCATGATTCGATTCATGATTCATGATTCATGATTCAATTCATGATTCATGATTCGATTCATTATTCTTGATTCATGAATTAATTCATGATTCATGATTCATGATTAAATTCATGATAAACGATTCGTGATTCGTGATTCAATTCATGATTCATGATTTGATTCATGATTCATGATTCAATTCATGATTCATGATTCATGATTCAATTCATGATTCATGATTCAATTCATGATTCATGATTAATGATTCAATTTATGATTCAATTCATGATTCATGAATGATGATTTAATTTATGATTCATGATTCAATTCATGATTCATGATTCATGATTCATGATTCATGATTCAATTTATGATTCATAATTCATGATGCATAATTCATGATGCATGATTCATGATTCATGATTCTAATCATGATTCATGATTTATGATTCATGATTCATGATTCAATTCATGATTCAATTCATGATTCAATTCATGATTCATGATTCATGATTCGATTCATGATTCATGATTCATGATTCAATTCATGATTCAATTCATGATTCATGATTCATGATTCAATTCATGATTCATAATTTATGATTCATGATTCAATTCATAATTTATAATTCATGATTCATGATTCATGATTCAATTCATGATTCATGATTCAATTCATGATTCAATTCATGATTCATGATTCATGATTCGATTCATGATTCATGATTCATGATTTGATTCATGATTCATGATTCAATTCATGGTTCAATTCATGATTCATGATTCATGATTTGATTCATGATTCATGATTCATGATTTGATTCATGATTCATGATTCAATTCATGATTCATGATTCAATTCATGATTCATGATTCGATTCATTTTTCATGATTCATGATTCAATTCATGATTCATGATTCATGATTCATGATTCAATTCATGATTCATGATTCATGATTCAATTCATGATTCATGATTCAATTCATGATTCAATTCATGATTCAATTCATGATTCAACTCATGATTCATGATTCGATTTATGATTCATGATTCGATTCATGATTCGATTCATGATTCATGATTCGATTCATGATTCATGATTCAATTTATGATTCATGATTCATGATTCAATTCATGATTTAATTCATTAAACATGATTCAAGATTCAATTAATGATTCATGATTCAATTTATGATTCATGATTCAATTTATGATTCATGATTCATGATTCGATTCATGATTCATGATTTATAATTCAATTCATGATTCATGATTCATGATTCATGATTCATGATTCGATTCATGATTCATGATTCAATTCATGATTCATGTTTCGATTCATGATTCATGATTCATGATTTAATTCATGATTCATGATTCATGATTCAATTCATGATTTATGATTCATGATTCATGATTCATGATTCAATTCATGATTCATGATTCAATTCATGATTCATGATTCGATTCATGATTCTTGATTCATGATTCATGATTCATGATTCGATTCATGATTCATGATTCGATTCATGATTCATGATTCATGATTCTATTCATGATTCATGATTCATGATTCTATTCATGATTCATGATTCATGATTCATAATTCAATTCAAGATTCATGATTCATGATTCAATTCATGATTCATGATTTGATTCATGATTCATGATTCATGATTCAATTCATAAATTCATTATTCAGTTTATGATTCAAGATTCAATTCATGATTCATGATTCATGATTCGATTCATGATTCATAATTCAATTCATGATTCATGATTTGATTCATGATTCATGATTCGATTCATGATTCGATTCATGATTCATAATTCATGATTCATGATTCATGATTCAATTCATGATTCAATTCATGATTCATGATTCATGATTTAATTTATGATTCATGATTCGATTCATGATTCATGATTCAATTCATGATTTATAATTCTTGATTCATGATTCAATTCATGAATCATAATTCATTATTCATGATTCATGATTCAATTCATGAATCATGATTCAATTCATGATTCGATTCATGATTCATGATTCATGATTCAATTCATGATTCATGATTCATGATTCATGATTCGATTCATGATTCATGATTCAAATCATTATTCATGATTCAATTCATGATTCATGATTCGATTTATGATTCATGATTCATGATTTGATTCATGATTCATGATTCAATTCATGATTCATGATTCAGTTCATGATTCATGATTCATGATTCAATTCATGATTCATGATTCGATTTATGATTCATGATTAATGATTTAAAACATGATTCATGATTCATGATTCAATTCATGATTCATGATTCATGATTCAATTAATGATTCATAATTTATGATTCATGATTCAATTCATAATTTATAATTCATGATTCATGATTCATGATTCATGATTCATGATTCAATTCATGATTCAATTCATGATTTATGATTCATGATTCGATTCATGATTCATGATTCATGATTTGATTCATGATTCATGATTCAATTCATGATTCATGATTCAATTCATGGTTCAATTCATGATTCATGATTCATGATTCATGATTCGATTCATGATTCATGATTCATGATTTGATTCATGATTCATGATTCATGATTTAATTCATGATTCATGATTCATGATTCAATTCATGATTCATGATTCGATTCATTTTTCATGATTCATGATTCAATTCATGATTCATGATTCAATTCATGATTCAATTCATGATTCATGATTCATGATTCGATTCATCATTCATGATTGATAATTCATGATTCGATTCATAATTCATGATTCATGATTCATGATTCAATTCATGATTCAATTCATGATTCAATTCATGATTCAACTCATGATCCATGATTTGATTTATGATTCATGATTCGATTCATGATTCAATTCATGATTCGATTCATGATTCATGATTCAATTCATGATTCATGATTCATGATTCAATTCATGATTTAATTCATTAAACATGATTCAAGATTCAATTAATGATTCATGATTCAATTTATGATTCATGATTCAATTTATGATTCATGATTCATGATTCATGATTTATAATTCAATTCATGATTCATGATTCATAATTCATGATTCATGATTCATGATTCGATTCATGATTCATGATTCAATTCATGATTCATGTTTCGATTCATGATTCATGATTCATGATTTAATTCATGATTCATGATTCATGATTCATGATACATGATTCAATTCATGATTCATGATGTGATTTATGATTAATGATTCATGATTCAAGTCATGATTCATGATTCATGATTCATGATTCAATTCATGATTCAATTCATGATTCATGATTCAATTCATAATTCAATTCATGATTCATGATTCGATTCATGATTCATGATTCAATTCATGATTCAATTCATGATTCATGATTCGATTCATGATTCATGATTCATGATTCAATTCATGATTCATGATTCATGATTCATGATTCGATTCATGATTCATGATTCATGATTCAATTCATGATTCATGTTTCGATTCATGATTTTTGATCCATGATTCATGATTCTATTCATGATTCATGATTTATAATTCAATTCATGATTCATGATTTAGGATTCTATTCATGATTCATGATTTATAATTCAATTCATGATTCATGATTCATGATTCATGATTCATGATTCGATTCATGATTCATGATTCATAATTCATGATTTGATTCATGATTAATGATTCAATTCATGATTCATGATTCGATTCATGATTCTTGATTCATGATTCATGATTCGATTCATGATTTGAGATTCATGATTCAATTCATGATTCAATTCATGATTCATGATTCATGATTCAATTTATGATTCATGATTCATAATTCATGATTCAATTCATGATTCATAATTTATGATTCATGATTCAATTCATAATTTATAATTCATGATTCATGATTCATGATTCAATTCATGATTCATGATTCAATTCATGATTCAATTCATGATTCATGATTCATGATTCGATTCATGATTCATGATTCATGATTCAATTCATGATTCAATTCATGATTCATGATTCATGATTCAATTCATGATTCATAATTTATGATTCATGATTCAATTCATAATTTATAATTCATGATTCATGATTCATGATTCAATTCATGATTCATGATTCAATTCATGATTCAATTCATGATTCATGATTCATGATTTGAGTCATGATTCATGATTCATGATTCAAGTCATGATTCATGATTCAATTCATGATTCAATTCATGATTTATGATTCATTATTCAATTCATGATTCATGATTCATGATTCAATTCATGATTCAATTCCTGATTTATTATTCATAATTCAATTCCTGATTTATGATTCATGATTCAATTCATGATTCATAATTCATGATTCATGATTTAATTCATATTTTATAATTCATGATTCATGATTCAATTCATGATTCAAGTCATGATTCATGATTCAATTTATGATTCGTGATTCATGATTCATGATTCAATTCATGATTTATGATTCAATTCATGAATCAATTCCTGATTCATGATTCAATTCATGATTCATAATTCATGATTCATAATTTAATTCATAATTTATAATTTATTATTCATGATTCATGATTGAATTCATGATTCATAATTTAATTCATGATTAAATTCATGATTCATGATTCAATTTATAATTTATGATTCATGATTCAATTCATGATTCAATTTATGATTCATGATTCAAGATTCGATTCATGATTCATGATTCAATTCATGATTCATGTTTCATGATTCATGATTTAATTCATGATTCATGATTCATGATTCAATTCATGATTCATGATTCAATTTATGATTCATGATTCATGATTCATGATTCATGATTTATGATTCATGATTTAATTTATGACTCAATTCATGATTCATGATTTGATTAATGATTCATGATTCATGATTCATGACTCATCATTCAATTCATGATTCATGATTCAATTCTTGATTCATGATTCATGATTCGTGATTCAATTCATGATTCATGATTCATGATTTGATTCATGATTCATGATTCAGTTCATGATTCATGATTAATGATTCAATTCATGATTCATGATTGGTGATACAATTCATAATTCATGATTCATGATTTGATTCATGATTCATGATTCATGATTCAAGTCATGATTCATGATTCAATTCATGATTCAATTCATGATTTATGATTCATTATTCAATTCATGATTCATGATTCATGATTCAATTCATGATTCAATTCCTGATTTATTATTCATAATTCAATTCCTGATTTATGATTCATGATTCAATTCATGATTCATAATTCATGATTCATGATTTAATTCATATTTTATAATTCATGATTCTTGATTCAATTCATGATTCATGATTCAATTCATGATTCAATTCATGATTAAATTCATGATTCATGATTCATGATTCAATTTATGATTCATGATTCATTTCATGATTCAATTTATGATTCATGATTCATGATTCAATTCATGATTCATGATTCAATTCATGATTCATGATTCATGATTCAATTCATGTATCATGATTCATGATTCAATTCATGATTCAATTCATGATTCAATTCATGATTCATGATTCAATTTATGATTCATGATTCATGATTCATGATTTATAATTCATGATTTAATTTATGACTCAATTCATGATTCATGATTCGATTCATGATTCATGATTCATGATTCAATTCATGATTCATGATTCGATTCATTATTCTTGATTCATGAATTAATTCATGATTCATGATTCATGATTAAATTCATGATAAACGATTCGTGATTCGTGATTCAATTCATGATTCATGATTTGATTCATGATTCATGATTCAATTCATGATTCATGATTCATGATTCAATTCATGATTCATGATTCAATTCATGATTCATGATTAATGATTCAATTTATGATTCAATTCATGATTCATGATTGATGATTTAATTTATGATTCATGATTCAATTCATGATTCATGATTCATGATTCATGATTCATGATTCAATTTATGATTCATAATTCATGATGCATAATTCATGATGCATGATTCATGATTCATGATTCTAATCATGATTCATGATTTATGATTCATGATTCATGATTCAATTCATGATTCATGATTCAATTCATGATTCGATTCCTGATTCAAATCTTGATTCATGATTCATAATTCAATTCATGATTCATGATTTATGATTCGATTCATGATTCATGATTCAGTATATGAACCATGAATCATGATTCAATTCATGAATCATGATTCAATTCATGATTCATGATACATGATTAAATTCATTATTCATGATTCATGATTAATGATTTAATTCATGATTCATGATTTAATTCATGATTCATGATTTATAAATCAATTCATGATTCATGATTCATGATTCATGATTCAATTCATGATTCAATTCATGATTCATGATTCATGATTCAATTCATGATTCATAATTTATGATTCATGATTCAATTCATAATTTATAATTCATGATTCATGATTCATGATTCAATTTATGATTCATGATTCAATTCATGATTCAATTCATGATTCATGATTCATGATTCGATTCATGATTCATGATTCATGATTTGATTCATGATTCATGATTCAATTCATGGTTCAATTCATGATTCATGATTCATGATTTGATTCATGATTCATGATTCATGATTTGATTCATGATTCATGATTCATGATTCAATTCATGATTCATGATTCAATTCATGATTCATGATTCGATTCATTTTTCATGATTCATGATTCAATTCATGATTCATGATTCATGATTCATGATTCAATTCATGATTCATGATTCATGATTCAATTCATGATTCATGATTCAATTCATGATTCAATTCATGATTCAATTCATGATTCAACTCATGATTCATGATTCGATTTATGATTCATGATTCGATTCATGATTCGATTCATGATTCATGATTCGATTCATGATTCATGATTCAATTTATGATTCATGATTCATGATTCAATTCATGATTTAATTCATTAAACATGATTCAAGATTCAATTAATGATTCATGATTCAATTTATGATTCATGATTCAATTTATGATTCATGATTCATGATTCGATTCATGATTCATGATTTATAATTCAATTCATGATTCATGATTCATGATTCATGATTCATGATTCGATTCATGATTCATGATTCAATTCATGATTCATGTTTCGATTCATGATTCATGATTCATGATTTAATTCATGATTCATGATTCATGATTCAATTCATGATTTATGATTCATGATTCATGATTCATGATTCAATTCATGATTCATGATTCAATTCATGATTCATGATTCGATTCATGATTCTTGATTCATGATTCATGATTCATGATTCGATTCATGATTCATGATTCGATTCATGATTCATGATTCATGATTCTATTCATGATTCATGATTCATGATTCTATTCATGATTCATGATTCATGATTCATAATTCAATTCAAGATTCATGATTCATGATTCAATTCATGATTCATGATTTGATTCATGATTCATGATTCATGATTCAATTCATAAATTCATGATTCAGTTTATGATTCAAGATTCAATTCATGATTCATGATTCATGATTCGATTCATGATTCATAATTCAATTCATGATTCATGATTTGATTCATGATTCATGATTCGATTCATGATTCGATTCATGATTCATAATTCATGATTCATGATTCATGATTCAATTCATGATTCAATTCATGATTCATGATTCATGATTTAATTTATGATTCATGATTCGATTCATGATTCATGATTCAATTCATGATTTATAATTCTTGATTCATGATTCAATTCATGAATCATAATTCATTATTCATGATTCATGATTCAATTCATGAATCATGATTCAATTCATGATTCGATTCATGATTCATGATTCATGATTCAATTCATGATTCATGATTCATGATTCATGATTCGATTCATGATTCATGATTCAAATCATTATTCATGATTCAATTCATGATTCATGATTCGATTTATGATTCATGATTCATGATTTGATTCATGATTCATGATTCAATTCATGATTCATGATTCAGTTCATGATTCATGATTCATGATTCAATTCATGATTCATGATTCGATTTATGATTCATGATTAATGATTTAAAACATGATTCATGATTCATGATTCAATTCATGATTCAAGTCATGATTCATGATTCAATTTATGATTCGTGATTCATGATTCATGATTCAATTCATGATTTATGATTCAATTCATGAATCAATTCCTGATTCATGATTCAATTCATGATTCATAATTCATGATTCATAATTTAATTCATAATTTATAATTTATTATTCATGATTCATGATTGAATTCATGATTCATAATTTAATTCATGATTAAATTCATGATTCATGATTCAATTTATAATTTATGATTCATGATTCAATTCATGATTCAATTTATGATTCATGATTCAAGATTCGATTCATGATTCATGATTCAATTCATGATTCATGTTTCATGATTCATGATTTAATTCATGATTCATGATTCATGATTCAATTCATGATTCATGATTCAATTTATGATTCATGATTCATGATTCATGATTCATGATTTATGATTCATGATTTAATTTATGACTCAATTCATGATTCATGATTTGATTAATGATTCATGATTCATGATTCATGATTCAATTCTTGATTCATGATTCATGATTCGTGATTCAATTCATGATTCATGATTCATGATTTGATTCATGATTCATGATTCAGTTCATGATTCATGATTAATGATTCAATTCATGATTCATGATTGGTGATACAATTCATAATTCATGATTCATGATTTGATTCATGATTCATGATTCATGATTCAAGTCATGATTCATGATTCAATTCATGATTCAATTCATGATTTATGATTCATTATTCAATTCATGATTCATGATTCATGATTCAATTCATGATTCAATTCCTGATTTATTATTCATAATTCAATTCCTGATTTATGATTCATGATTCAATTCATGATTCATAATTCATGATTCATGATTTAATTCATATTTTATAATTCATGATTCATGATTCAATTCATGATTCATGATTCAATTCATGATTCAATTCATGATTAAATTCATGATTCATGATTCATGATTCAATTTATGATTCATGATTCATTTCATGATTCAATTTATGATTCATGATTCATGATTCAATTCATGATTCATGATTCAATTCATGATTCATGATTCATGATTCAATTCATGTATCATGATTCATGATTCAATTCATGATTCAATTCATGATTCAATTCATGATTCATGATTCAATTTATGATTCATGATTCATGATTCATGATTTATGATTCATGATTTAATTTATGACTCAATTCATGATTCATGATTCGATTCATGATTCATGATTCATGATTCAATTCATGATTCATGATTCGATTCATTATTCTTGATTCATGAATTAATTCATGATTCATGATTCATGATTAAATTCATGATAAACGATTCGTGATTCGTGATTCAATTCATGATTCATGATTTGATTCATGATTCATGATTCAATTCATGATTCATGATTCATGATTCAATTCATGATTCATGATTCAATTCATGATTCATGATTAATGATTCAATTTATGATTCAATTCATGATTCATGATTGATGATTTAATTTATGATTCATGATTCAATTCATGATTCATGATTCATGATTCATGATTCATGATTCAATTTATGATTCATAATTCATGATGCATAATTCATGATGCATGATTCATGATTCATGATTCTAATCATGATTCATGATTTATGATTCATGATTCATGATTCAATTCATGATTCATGATTCAATTCATGATTCGATTCCTGATTCAAATCTTGATTCATGATTCATAATTCAATTCATGATTCATGATTCATGATTTATGATTCGATTCATGATTCATGATTCAGTATATGAACCATGAATCATGATTCAATTCATGAATCATGATTCAATTCATGATTCATGATACATGATTAAATTCATTATTCATGATTCATGATTAATGATTTAATTCATGATTCATGATTTAATTCATGATTCATGATTTATAAATCAATTCATGATTCATGATTCATGATTCATGATTCAATTCATGATTCATGATTCGATTCATGATTCTTGATTCATGATTCAATTCATGATTCAATATTCATGATTCAAGATTAATGATTTGATTCATGATTCATGATTCATGATTCAATTCATGATTCATGATTCGATTTATGATTCATGGTTCATGATTTAATTCATGATTCATGATTTATTTCATGATTCAGGATTCATGATTCAATTCATGATTCATGATTCAATTCGTGATTCATGAATTTTGATTCATGATTCAAGTCATGATTCATGATTCAATTCATGATTCAATGCATGATTCATGAATCAATTTATTATTCATGATTCATGTTTCATGATTCATGATTAAAGTCATGATTCATGATTCAATCCATGATTCAATTTATGAATCATGATTCTTGATTCAATTCATGATTCAATTCATGATTCATGATTCAATTCATGATTCATGATTCGATTCATGATTCTTGATTCATGATTCAATTCATGATTCAATATTCATGATTCAAGATTCATGATTCGATTCATGATTCAATTCATGATTCATGATTCGATTTATGATTCATGGTTCATGATTTAATTCATGATTCATGATTCATTTCATGATTCAGGATTCATGATTCAATTCATGATTCATGATTCAATTCGTGATACATGAATTATGATTCATGATTCAAGTCATGATTCATGATTCAATTCATGATTGAATTCATGATTCAATTCATGATTGAATTCATGATTCATGATTCATGAATCAATTTATTATTCATGATTCATGATTCATGATTCATGATTAAAGTCATGATTCATGATTCAATCCATGATTCAATTCATGAATCATGATTCTTGATTCAATTCATGATTCAATATTCATGAATTATGATTCAATTCATGATTCAATTCATGAATCATGATTCTTGATTCAATTCATGATTCAATTCATGATTCATGATTCATGATTCGATTCATGATTCATGATTCAATTCATGATTCATGATTTGATTCATGATTCATCATTCAATTCATGATTCATGATTCAATTCATGATTCATGATTCATGATTCGATTCATGATTCATCATTCAATTCATGATTCATGATTCATGATTCAATTCATGATTCATTTTTCGACTCATGATTCATGATTCATGATTCAATTCATGATTCATGATTCATTATTCATGATTCATGATTCAATTCATGATTCATGATCCATGATTCAATTCATGATTCAATTCATGATTCATGATTCATGATTCAATTTATGATTCATGATTTATGATTCAATTCATGATTCAATTCATGATTCATGATTCAATTCATGATTAACGATTCATGATTCAATTCATGATTCATAATTCATGATTCATGATTTAATTCATGATTCATGATTCATGATTCATGATTCAATTCATGATTTAATTCCTGATTCATGATTCAATTCATGATTCAATTTATGATTCATGATTCATGATTCAATTCATGATTCAATTGATGATTCATGATTCAATTCATGATTCATGATTCATGATTCAATTCATGTTTCATGATTCATGATTCATGATTCGATTCATGATTCATGATTCATGATTCCATTCATGATTCATGATTCATGATTCAATTCATGATTCATGATACATGATTCAATTCATGATTCATGATGTGATTTATGATTCATGATTCATGATTCAAGTCATGATTCATGATTCATGATTCATGATTCAATTCATGATTCAATTCATGATTCAATTCATAATTCAATTCATGATTCATGATTCGATTCATGATTCATGATTCAATTCATGATTCAATTCATGATTCATGATTCAATTCATGATTCATGATTCATGATTCAATTCATGATTCATGATTCATGATTCATGATTCGATTCATGATTCATGATTCATGATTCAATTCATGATTCATATTTCGATTCATGATTTTTGATCCATGATTCATGATTCTATTCATGATTCATGATTTATAATTCAATTCATGATTCATGATTTAGGATTCTATTCATGATTCATGATTTATAATTCAATTCATGATTCATGATTCATGATTCATGATTCGATTCATGATTCATGATTCATGATTCATGATTTGATTCATGATTAATGATTCAATTCATGATTCATGATTCGATTCATGATTCTTGATTCATGATTCGATTCATGATTTATGATTCATGATTCAATTCATGATTCAATTCATGATTCATGATTCATGATTCAATTTATGATTCATGATTCATAATTCATGATTCAATTTATGATTCAATTCATGATTCATAATTTATGATTCATGATTCAATTCATAATTTATAATTCATGATTCATGATTCATGATTCAATTCATGATTCATGATTCAATTCATGATTCAATTCATGATTCATGATTCATGACTCGATTCATGATTCATGATTCATGATTCAATTCATGATTCGATTCATGATTCATGATTCAATTCATGATTCATAATTTATGATTCATGATTCAATTCATAATTTATAATTCATGATTCATGATTCATGATTCAATTCATGATTCATGATTCAATTCATGATTCAATTCATGATTCATGATTCATGATTCGATTCATGATTCATGATTCATGATTTGATTCATGATTCATGATTCAATTCATGATTCATGATTCAATTCATGGTTCAATTCATGATTCATGATTCATGATTCGATTCATGATTCATGATTCATGATTTGATTCATGATTCATGATTCATGATTAAATTCATGATTCATGATTCATGATTCAATTCATGATTCATGATTCGATTCATTTTTCATGATTCATGATTCAATTCATGATTCATGATTCAATTCATGATTCAATTCATGATTCATGATTCATGATTCGATTCATCATTCATGATTGATAATTCATGATTCGATTCATAATTCATGATTCATGATTCAATTCATGATTCAATTCATGATTCAATTCATGATTCAACTCATGATTCATGATTCGATTTATGATTCATGATTTGATTCATGATTCAATTCATGATTCATGATTCGATTCATGATTCATGATTCAATTCATGATTCATGATTCATGATTCAATTCATGATTTAATTCATTAAACATGATTCAAGATTCAATTAATGATTCATGATTCAATTTATGATTCATGATTCAATTTATGATTTATGATTCATGATTCGATTCATGATTCATGATTTATAATTCAATTCATGATTCATGATTCATGATTCGATTCATGATTCATGATTCAATTCATGATTCATGTTTCGATTCATGATTCATTATTCATGATTTAATTCATGATTCATGATTCATGATTCATGATACATGATTAAATTCATGATTCATGATGTGATTTATGATTCATGATTCATGATTCAAGTCATGATTCATGATTCATGATTCATGATTCAATTCATGATTCAATTCATGATTCATGATTCAATTCATAATTCAATTCATGATTCATGATTCGATTCATGATTCATGATTCAATTCATGATTCAATTCATGATTCATGATTCGATTCATGATTCATGATTCATGATTCAATTCATGATTCATGATTCATGATTCGATTCATGATTCATGATTCATGATTCAATTCATGATTCATGTTTCGATTCATGATTTTTGATCCATGATTCATGATTCTATTCATGATTCATGATTTAAAATTCAAATCATGATTCATGATTCATGATTTAGGATTCTATTCATGATTCATGATTTAAAATTCAATTCATGATTCATGATTTAGGATTCTATTCATGATTCATGATTTATAATTCAATTCATGATTCATGATTCATGATTCATGATTCGATTCATGATTCATGATTCATGATTTGATTCATGATTAATGATTCAATTTATGATTCATGATTCGATTCATGATTCTTGATTCATGATTCATGATTCGATTCATGATTTGAGATTCATGATTCAATTCATGATTCAATTCATGATTCATGATTCGATTCATGATTCAATTTATGATTCATGATTCGATTCATGATTCTTGATTCATGATTCATGATTCGATTCATGATTTGAGATTCATGATTCGATTCATGATTCAATTCATGATTCATGATTCGATTCATGATTCATGATTCAATTCATGATTCATAATTTATGATTCATGATTCAATTCATAATTTATAATTCATGATTCATGATTCAATTTATGATTCATGATTCAATTCATGATTCAATTCATGATTCATGATTCAATTCATAATTTATAATTCATGATTCATGATTCATGATTCAATTCATGATTCATGATTCAATTCATGATTCAATTCATGATTCATGATTCATGATTCAATTTATGATTCATGATTCATAATTCATGATTCAATTCATGATTCAATTCATGATTCATAATTTATGATTCATGATTCAATTCATAATTTATAATTCATGATTCATGATTCATGATTCAATTCATGATTCATGATTCAATTCATGATTCAATTCATGATTCATGATTCATGACTCGATTCATGATTCATGATTCATGATTCAATTCATGATTCAATTCATGATTCATGATTCATGATTCAATTCATGATTCATAATTTATGATTCATGATTCAATTCATAATTTATAATTCATGATTCATGATTCATGATTCAATTCATGATTCATGATTCAATTCATGATTCAATTCATGATTCATGATTCATGATTCGATTCATGATTCATGATTCATGATTTGATTCATGATTCATGATTCAATTCATGATTCATGATTCAATTCATGATTTAATTCATTAAATATGATTCAAGATTCAATTAATGATTCATGATTCAATTTATGATTCATGATTCAATTTATGATTCAAGATTCAATTAATGATTCATGATTCAATTTATGATTCATGATTCAATTTATGATTCATGATTCATGATTCGATTCATGATTCATGATTTATAATTCAATTCATGATTCATGATTCATGATTCGATTCATGATTCATGATTCAATTCATGATTCATGTTTCGATTCATGATTCATGATTCATGATTTAATTCATGATTCATGATTCATGATTCATGATACATGATTCAATTCATGATTCATGATGTGATTTATGATTCATGATTCATGATTCAAGTCATGATTCATGATTCATGATTCATGATTCAATTCATGATTCAATTCATGATTCATGATTCAATTCATAATTCAATTCATGATTCATGATTCGATTCATGATTCATGATTCATGATTCAATTCATGATTCATGATTCATGATTCATGATTCAATTCATGATTCATGTTTCGATTCATGATTTTTGATCCATGATTCATGATTCTATTCATGATTCATGATTTAAAATTCAAATCATGATTCATGATTCATGATTTAGGATTCTATTCATGATTCATGATTTAAAATTCAATTCATGATTCATGATTTAGGATTCTATTCATGATTCATGATTTATAATTCAATTCATGATTCATGATTCATGATTCATGATTCAATTCATGATTCATGATTCAATTCATGATTCAATTCATGATTCATGATTCAATTCATAATTTATAATTCATGATTCATGATTCATGATTCAATTCATGATTCATGATTCAATTCATGATTCAATTCATGATTCATGATTCATGATTCAATTTATGATTCATGATTCATAATTCGTGATTCAATTCATGATTCAATTCATGATTCATAATTTATGATTCATGATTCAATTCATAATTTATAATTCATGATTCATGATTCATGATTCAATTCATGATTCATGATTTAATTCATGATTCAATTCATGATTCATGATTCATGACTCGATTCATGATTCATGATTCATGATTCAATTCATGATTCAATTCATGATTCATGATTCATGATTCAATTCATGATTCATAATTTATGATTCATGATTCAATTCATAATTTATAATTCATGATTCATGATTCATGATTCAATTCATGATTCATGATTCAATTCATGATTCAATTCATGATTCATGATTCATGATTCGATTCATGATTCATGATTCATGATTTGATTCATGATTCATGATTCAATTCATGATTCATGATTCAATTCATGGTTCAATTCATGATTCATGATTCATGATTCGATTCATGATTCATGATTCATGATTTGATTCATGATTCATGATTCATGATTAAATTCATGATTCATGATTCAATTCATGATTCATGATTCGATTCATTTTTCATGATTCATGATTCAATTCGTGATTCATGATTCAATTCATGATTCAATTCATGATTCATGATTCATGATTCGATTCATCATTCATGATTGATAATTCATGATTCGATTCATAATTCATGATTCATGATTCAATTCATGATTCAATTCATGATTCAATTCATGATTCAACTCATGATTCATGATTCGATTTATGATTCATGATTTGATTCATGATTCAATTCATGATTCATGATTCGATTCATGATTCATGATTCAATTCATGATTCATGATTCATGATTCAATTCATGATTTAATTCATTAAACATGATTCAAGATTCAATTAATGATTCATGATTCAATTTATGATTCATGATTCAATTTATGATTCATGATTCATGATTCGATTCATGATTCATGATTTATAATTCAATTCATGATTCATGATTCATGATTCGATTCATGATTCATGATTCAATTCATGATTCATGTTTCGATTCATGATTCATGATTCATGATTTAATTCATGATTCATGATTCATGATTCATGATACATGATTCAATTCATGATTCATGATGTGATTTATGATTCATGATTCATGATTCAAGTCATGATTCATGATTCATGATTCATGATTCAATTCATGATTCAATTCATGATTCATGATTCAATTCATAATTCAATTCATGATTCATGATTCGATTCATGATTCATGATTCATGATTCAATTCATGATTCATGATTCATGATTCGATTCATGATTCATGATTCATGATTCAATTCATGATTCATGTTTCGATTCATGATTTTTGATCCATGATTCATGATTCTATTCATGATTCATGATTTAAAATTCAAATCATGATTCATGATTCATGATTTAGGATTCTATTCATGATTCATGATTTAAAATTCAATTCATGATTCATGATTTAGGATTCTATTCATGATTCATGATTTATAATTCAATTCATGATTCATGATTCATGATTCATGATTCGATTCATGATTCATGATTCATGATTCATGATTTGATTCATGATTAATGATTCAATTTATGATTCATGATTCGATTCATGATTCTTGATTCATGATTCATGATTCGATTCATGATTTGAGATTCATGATTCAATTCATGATTCAATTCATGATTCATGATTCATGATTCAATTTATGATTCATGATTCGATTCATGATTCTTGATTCATGATTCATGATTCGATTCATGATTTGAGATTCATGATTCGATTCATGATTCAATTCATGATTCATGATTCGATTCATGATTCATGATTCAATTCATGATTCATAATTTATGATTCATGATTCAATTCATAATTTATAATTCATGATTCATGATTCATGATTCAATTCATGATTCATGATTCAATTCATGATTCATGATTCAATTCATGATTCAATTCATGATTCATGATTCAATTCATAATTTATAATTCATGATTCATGATTCAATTCATGATTCATGATTCAATTCATGATTCAATTCATGATTCATGATTCATGATTCGATTCATGATTCATGATTCATGATTTGATTCATGATTCATGATTCAATTCATGATTCATGATTCAATTCATGGTTCAATTCATGATTCATGATTCATGATTTGATTCATGATTCATGATTTGATTCATGATTCATGATTCATGATTTAATTCATGATTCATGATTCATGATTCAATTCATGATTCATGATTCGATTCATTTTTCATGATTCATGATTCAATTCATGATTCATGATTCAATTCATGATTCAATTCATGATTCATGATTCATGATTCGATTCATCATTCACGATTGATAATTCATGATTCGATTCATAATTCATGATTCATGATTCATGATTCAATTCATGATTCAATTCATGATTCAATTCATGATTCAATTCATGATTCATGATTCGATTTATGATTCATGATTCGTTTCATGATTCAATTCATGATTCATGATTCGATTCATGATTCATGATTCAATTCATGATTCATGATTCATGATTCAATTCATGATTTAATTCATTAAACATGATTCAAGATTCAATTAATGATTCATGATTCAATTTATGATTCATGATTCAATTTATGATTCATGATTCATGATTCGATTCATGATTCATGATTTATAATTCAATTCATGATTCATGATTCATGATTCATGATTCATGATTCGATTCATGATTCATGATTCAATTCATGATTCATGTTTCGATTCATGATTCATGATTCATGATTTAATTCATGATTCATGATTCATGATTCAATTCATGATTTATGATTCATGATTCATGATTCATGATTCAATTCATGATTCATGATTCAATTCATGATTCATGATTCAATTCATGATTCATGATTCGATTCATGATTCTTGATTCATGATTCATGATTCATGATTCATGATTTGATTCATGATTCATGATTCATGATTCTATTCATGATTCATGATTCATGATTCTATTCATGATTCATGATTCATGATTCATGATTCAATTCAAGATTCATGATTCATGATTCAATTCATGATTCATGATTTGATTCATGATTCATGATTCATGATTCAATTCATGATTCATGATTCATGATTCAAGTCATGATTCATGATTCGATTCATGATTCATGATTCATGATTTATGATTCAATTCATGATTCATGAGTCATGATTCATGATTCATGATTCAATTCATTAATTCATGATTCATGATTTGATTCATGATTCAAGATTCAATTCATGATTCATGATTCATGATTCAATTCATGATTCATGATTCGATTCATTATTTATGATTCATGATTCGATTCATGATTCATGATTCATGATTCAATTAATGATTCAATTCATGATTCATGATTCGATTCATGATTCATGATTCATGATTCAATTCATGATTTATGATTCATGATTCATGATTAAATTCATTATTTATGATTCAATTCATGACTTGATTCCTGTTTCAATTCATGATTCATGACTCAATTCATGATTCTTGATTAATGATTCATGATTCTTGATTAATGATTCATGATTCAATTCATGATTCATGATTCATAATTCAATTCATGATTCATAATTCATGATTAATGATTCAATTCATGATTCATGATTCATGATTCAATTCATAAATTCATGATTCAGTTTATGATTCAAGATTCAATTCATGATTCATGATTCATGATTCGATTCATGATTCATAATTGAATTCATGATTCATGATTCGATTCATGATTTATAATTCATGATTCATGATTCGATTCATGATTCATGATTCAATTCATCATTTATGATTCAATTCATGATTCAATTCATGATTCATGATTCAATTTATGATTCATGATTCGATTCATGATTCATGATTCAATTCATGATTTATAATTCATGATTTATGATTCGATTCATGATTCATGATTCAATTCATGATTCATGTTTCGATTCATGATTCATGATTCATGATTTAATTCATGATTCATGATTCATGATTCAATTCATGATTTATGATTCATGATGTATGATTCATGATTCAATTCATGATTCATGATTCAATTCATGATTCTTGATTCATGATTCATGATTCATGATTCGATTCATGATTCATGATTCATGATTCTATTCATGATTCATGATTCTATTCATGATTCATGATTCATGATTCGATTCATGATTCATGATTCAATTCAAGATTCATGATTCATGATTCAATTCATGATTCATGATTTAAGTTCATGATTCATGATTCATGATTCAATTCATGATTCATGATTCAAGTCATGATTCATGATTCAATTCATGATTCAATTCATGATTCATTTTTCAATTTATGATTCATGATTTATGATTCGATTCATGATTCATGAGTCATGATTCATGATTCATGATTCAATTCATTAATTCATGATTCACGATTTGATTCATGATTCATGATTCAATTCATGATTCATGATTCGATTCATTATTTATGATTCATGATTCAATTCTCAATTCATGATTCATGATTCATGATTCAATTAATGATTCAATTCATGATTCATGATTCATGATTCGATTCATGATTCATGATTCATGATTCAATTCATGATTTATGATTCATGATTCATGATTAAATTCATTATTTATGATTCAATTCATGATTCGATTCCTGTTTCAATTCATGATTCATGACTCAATTCATGATTCTTGATTAATGATTCATGATTCTTGATTAATGATTCATGATTCAATTCATGATTCATGATTCATAATTCAATTCATGATTCATAATTCATGATTAATGATTCAATTCATGATTCATGATTCATGATTCATGATTCAATTCATAAATTCATGATTCAGTTTATGATTCAAGATTTAATTCATGATTCATGATTCATGATTCGATTCATGATTCATAATTCAATTCATGATTCATGATTCGATTCATGATTTATAATTCATGATTCATGATTCGATTCATGATTCATGATTCAATTCATCATTTATGATTCAATTCATGATTCAATTCATGATTTATGATTCATGATTCAATTTATGATTCATGATTCGATTCATGATTCATGATTCAATTCATGATTTATAATTCATGATTTATGATTCGATTCATAATTCATGATTCAATTCATGATTCATGTTTCGATTCATGATTCATGATTCATGATTTAATTCATGATTCATGATTCATGATGTATGATTCATGATTCAATTCATGATTCATGATTCAATTCATGATTCTTGATTCATGATTCATGATTCATGATTCGATTCATGATTCATGGTTCTATTCATGATTCATGATTCTATTCATGATTCATGATTCATGATTCGATTCATGATTCATGATTCAATTCAAGATTCATGATTCATGATTCAATTCATGATTCATGATTTGATTCATGATTCATGATTCATGATTCAATTCATGATTCATGATTCAAGTCATGATTCATGATTCAATTCATGATTCAATTCATGATTCATGATTCAATTTATGATTCATGATTCATGATTTATGATTCGATTCATGATTCATGAGTCATGATTCATGATTCATGATTCAATTCATTAATTCATGATTCACGATTTGATTCATGATTCATGATTCAATTCATGATTCATGATTCGATTCATTATTTATGATTCATGATTCAATTCTCAATTCATGATTCATGATTCATGATTCAATTAATGATTCAATTCATGAATTATGATTCATGATTCGATTCATGATTCATGATTCAATTCATGATTTATGATTCATGATTCATGATTAAATTCATTATTTATGATTCAATTCATGATTCGATTCCTGTTTCAATTCATGATTCATGACTCAATTCATGATTCTTGATTAATGATTCATGATTCAATTCATGATTCATGATTCATAATTCAATTCATGATTCATAATTCATGATTAATGATTCAATTCATGATTCATGATTCATGATTCAATTCATAAATTCATGATTCAGTTTATGATTCAAGATTCATGAATTGAATCATGAATCATGAATCATGAATTGAATCATGAATCATGAATCATGAATCATGAATCATGAATTGAATTATGAATTGAATCATGAATCATGAATCATGAATTGAATCATGAATCATGAATCATGAATCATGAATCATAAATTGAATCATGATTCATGAATTAAATCATGAATTGAATCATGGATCATGAATCATGAATCATGAATTGAATCATGAATCATGAATTATGAATCATGAATTGAATCATGAATCATGGATTATGAATCATGAATTAAATCATGAATCATGAATTGAATCATGAATCATGAATCATGAATCATGAATTGAATCATAAATCATGAATCATGAATCATAAATTGAATCATGTATCATGAATTATGAATCATGAATTTAATCATGAATCATGAATTGAATCAGGAATCATGAATCATGAATTGAATCATGAATCATGAATCATGAATCGAATCATGAATCATGAATTTAATCATTAATTTAAACATGAATCATGAATTGAATCATAAATCATGAATCATGAATCATAAATTGAATCATGTATCATGAATTATGAATCATGAATTTAATCATGAATCATGAATTGAATCAGGAATCATGAATCATGAATTGAATCATGAATCATGAATCATGAATCGAATCATGAATCATGAATTTAATCATTAATTTAAACATGAATCATGAATTGAATCATGAATCATGAATCATGAATCATGATTTGAATCATGAATCATGAATCATGAATCATGAATTGAATCATGAATCGAATCATGAATCATGAATTGAATCATGAATCATGAATCATGAATCATGAATTGAATCATGAATTGAATCATGAATCATAAATTGAATCATGAATCATGAATCATAAATCAAATCATGAATCATGAATCACGAATCGAATCATAATTCATGAATCAAGAATCATGAATCGAATCATGAATCATGAGTTGAATCATAAATCATGAATTGAATCATGAATTGAATCATGAATCATGAATTGAATCATGAATCATGAATTTTGAATTGAATCATGAATCATGAATTGAATTAGGAATCGAATCATGAATTAAATCATGAATCATAAATCAAATCATGAATCATGAATTGAATCAGGAATCGAATCATGAATTGAATCATGAATTGAATCATGAATCATGAATTATGAATCATGAATTGAATCATGAATCATGAATTGAATCATGAATCATGAATCATGAATCATGAATCATGAATTGAATTATGAATTGAATCATGAATCATGAATCATGAATTGAATCATGAATCATGAATCATGAATCATGAATCATAAATTGAATCATGATTCATGAATTAAATCATGAATTGAATCATGAATCATGAATCATGAATTGAATCATGAATCATGAATTATGAATCATGAATTGAATCATGAATCATGAATCATGAATCATGAATTAAATCATGAATCATGAATTATGAATCATGAATAAAATCATGAATTATGAATCATGAATCATGAATTGAATCATGAATTATGAATCATGAATTAAATCATGAATCATGAATTGAATCATGAATCATGAATCATGAATCATGAATTGAATCATAAATCATGAATCATGAATCATAAATTGAATCATGTATCATGAATTATGAATCATGAATTTAATCATAAATCATGAATTGAATCAGGAATCATGAATCATGAATTGAATCATGAATCATGAATCATGAATCGAATCATGAATCATGAGTTGAATCATAAATCATGAATTGAATCATGAATTGAATCATGAATTGAATCATGAATTGAATCATGAATCATGAATTGAATCATGAATCATGAATTTAATCATTAATTTAAACATGAATCATGAATTGAATCATAAATCATGAATCATGAATCATAAATTGAATCATGTATCATGAATTATGAATCATGAATTTAATCATGAATCATGAATTGAATCAGGAATCATGAATCATGAATTGAATCATGAATCATGAATCATGAATCGAATCATGAATCATGAATTTAATCATTAATTTAAACATGAATCATGAATTGAATCATGAATCATGAATCATGAATCATGATTTGAATCATGAATCATGAATCATGAATCATGAATTGAATCATGAATCGAATCATGAATCATGAATTGAATCATGGATCATGAATCATGAATCATGAATTGAATCATGAATCATGAATTATGAATCATGAATTGAATCATGAATCATGAATTATGAATCATGAATTAAATCATGAATCATGAATTGAATCATGAATCATGAATCATGAATCATGAATTGAATCATAAATCATGAATCATGAATCATAAATTGAATCATGTATCATGAATTATGAATCATGAATTTAATCATGAATCATGAATTGAATCAGGAATCATGAATCATGAATTGAATCATGAATCATGAATCATGAATCGAATCATGAATCATGAATTTAATCATTAATTTAAACATGAATCATGAATTGAATCATAAATCATGAATCATGAATCATAAATTGAATCATTTATCATGAATTATGAATCATGAATTTAATCATGAATCATGAATTGAATCAGGAATCATGAATCATGAATTGAATCATGAATCATGAATCATGAATCGAATCATGAATCATGAATTTAATCATTAATTTAAACATGAATCATGAATTGAATCATGAATCATGAATCATGAATCATGAATCATGAATTGAATCATGAATTGAATCATGAATCATAAATTGAATCATGAATCATGAATCATAAATCAAATCATGAATCATGAATCACGAATCGAATCATAATTCATGAATCAAGAATCATGAATCGAATCATGAATCATGAGTTGAATCATAAATCATGAATTGAATCATGAATTGAATCATGAATCATGAATTGAATCATGAATCATGAATTTTGAATTGAATCATGAATCATGAATTGAATTAGGAATCGAATCATGAATTAAATCATGAATCATAAATCAAATCATGAATCATGAATTGAATCAGGAATCGAATCATGAATTGAATCATGAATTGAATCATGAATCATGAATTATGAATCATGAATTGAATCATGAATCATGAATTGAATCATGAATCATGAATCATGAATCATGAATTGAATTATGAATTGAATCATGAATCATGAATCATGAATTGAATCATGAATCATGAATCATGAATCATAAATTGAATCATGATTCATGAATTAAATCATGAATTGAATCATGAATCATGAATCATGAATTGATTCATGAATCATGAATTATGAATCATGAATTGAATCATGAATCATGAATCATGAATCATGAATTAAATCATGAATCATGAATTATGAATCATGAATAAAATCATGAATTATGAATCATGAATCATGAATTGAATCATGAATTATGAATCATGAATTAAATCATGAATCATGAATTGAATCATGAATCATGAATCATGAATCATGAATTGAATCATAAATCATGAATCATGAATCATAAATTGAATCATGTATCATGAATTATGAATCATGAATTTAATCATAAATCATGAATTGAATCAGGAATCATGAATCATGAATTGAATCATGAATCATGAATCATGAATCGAATCATGAATCATGAGTTGAATCATAAATCATGAATTGAATCATGAATTGAATCATGAATCATGAATTATGAATTAAATCATGAATCATGAATTGAATTAGGAATCGAATCATGAATTAAATCATGAATCATAAATCAAATCATGAATCATGAATTGAATCAGGAATCAAATCATGATTTGAATCATGAATTGAATCATGAATCATGAATTATGAATCATGAATTGAATTATGAATCATGAATCATGAATTGAATCATGAATCATGAATCATAATTCATGAATCATGAATTGAATCATGAATCATGAATTGAATCATGAATCATGAATCATGAATTGAATCACGAATTATGAATAATGATTTGAATCATGAATCATGAATCATGAATTAAATCACGAATTATGAATAATGATTTGAATCATGAATCATGAATCTTATCCTGAATCATGAATCATGAATTGAATCATGAATCATGAATTGAATCATGAATCATGAATTGAATCATGAATCATGAATTATAAATTATGAATTGAATCATGAATCATGAACAATGATTTATGAATTGAATCATGAATCATGATTCAAAACATGAATCATGAATTGAATCATGAATCATGAATCATGAATTGAATCATGAATCATGAATCATGAATCGAATCATGAATCATGAATCATGAATCGAATCATGAATCATGAGTCATGAATCTTGAATTGAATCATGAATCATGAATTGAATCATGAATTGAATCATGAATCATGAATTGAATCATGAATCGAATCATGAATCATGAATTGAATCATGAATCATGAATTGAATCATGAATCATGAATCATGATTTGAATCATGAATCATGAATTATGAATCATGAATTTAATCATGAATCATGAATTGAATCATGAATCATGAATACTGAATCATGAATTGAATCATGAATCATGAATTATAAATCATGAATTGAATCATGAATCATGAATTGAATCATGAATCATGAATTAAATCATGAATTGAATCATGAATCATGAATTGAATCATGAATCATGAATCATGAATTAAATCATGAATCATGAATCATGAAATGAATCATGAATCATAAATCAAATCATGAATCATGAATTGAATCAGGAATCGAATCATGAATTGAATCATGAATCATGAATTGAATCATGAATCATGAATTGAATCATGAATCATGACTTGAATCATGAATTGAATCATGAATCATGAATCATGACTTGAATCATGAATCATGAATACTGAATCATGAATTGAATTATGAATCATGAATTATGAATCATGAATTGAATCATGAATCATGAATTGAATCATGAATCATGAATCATGAATTAAATCATGAATTGAATCATGAATCATGAATTGCATCATGAATCACGAATCATGTATTGAATCATGAATCATGAATCATGAATCATGAATCATGAATTGAATCATGAATCATGAATTATAAATCCAATCATGAATCATGAATTGAATCAGGAATCGAATCATGAATTGAATCATGAATCATGAATCAAATCATGAATCTTGAATCATGAATCATGAATCATGAATCATGAATTGAATCATGAATCATGAATTATAAATTGAATAATGAATCATGAATTGAATCAGGAATCGAATCATTAATTGAATCATGAATCATGAATCAAATCATGAATCATGAATCATAATTTGAATCATGAATCATGAAATGAATCATGAATCATGAATTAAATCATGAATCATAAATCATAAATCGAATCATGAATCATGAATTGAATCATGAATCATGAATCATGAATCATTAATCGAATCATGAATCTTGAATCATGAATCATGAATTAAATCATGAATCATAAATCATAAATCGAATCATAAATCATTAATCGAATCATGAATCATGAATTGAATCATGAATCATGAATCATGAATCATGAATCGAATCATGAATCATGAATCATGAATCATGAATCATGAATTGAATCATAAATCATGAATCATGAATTAAATCATGAATCATGAATCATAAATAATGAATTGAATCATGAATAATGAATCATGAATTGAATCATGATTCATAAATTGAATCATGATTCATGGTTCATATATTGAATCATGAATCATGAATCAAATCATAAATCATGAATCATGAATTGAATCATGAATCATGAATCATGAATTGAATCATGAATCATGAAATGAATCATGAATCATGAATTAAATCATGAATCATAAATCATAAATCGAATCATGAATCATGAATTGAATAATGAATCATGAATCATTAATCGAATAATGAATCTTGAATCTTGAATCATGAATCATGAATTGAATCATGAATCAAGAATCATGAATCGAATCATGAATCATGAATTGAATGATGAATCATGAATCATGAATTGAATCATGAATCATGAATCATGAATCATGAATTAAATTATAAATCATGAATCATGAATTAAGTCATGAATCATAAATAATGAATTGAATCATGAATCATAAATAATGAATTGAATCATAAATCATGAATCATGAATTGAATCATGATTCATAAATTGAATCACGATTAATGGTTCATATATTGAATCATGAATCATGAATCAAATCATAAATCATGAATCATGAATCATGAATTGAATCATGAATCATGAATCATGAATCGAATCATGAATCATGAATTGAATCATGAATCATGAAATGAATCATGAATCATGAATTAAATCATGAATCATAAATCATAAATCGAATCATGAATCATGAATTGAATCATGAATCATGAATCATTAATCGAATCATGAATCTTGAATCATGAATCATGAATTGAATCATGAATCAAGAATCATGAATCGAATCATGAATCATGAATTGAATGATGAATCATGAATCATGAATTGAATCATGAATCATGAATCATGAATCATGAATCATGAATTGAATCATAAATCATGAATCATGAATTAAGTCATGAATCATAAATAATGAATTGAATCATGAATCATAAATAATGAATTGAATCATAAATCATGAATCATGAATTGAATCATGATTCATAAATTGAATCACGATTAATGGTTCATATATTGAATCATGAATCATGAATCAAATCATAAATCATGAATCATGAATCATGAATTGAATTATGAATCATGAATCATGAATAGAATCATAAATCATGGATCAAAAATCATGATTCGAAACATGAATC
Source organism: Mixophyes australis (assembly GCA_036250195.1). Classification (NCBI taxonomy): domain Eukaryota; kingdom Metazoa; phylum Chordata; class Amphibia; order Anura; family Limnodynastidae; genus Mixophyes; species Mixophyes australis. The sequence continues at coordinate 261,971,494 of JAVHZZ010000004.1, forward strand.
ATGAATTGAATCATGAATCATGAATCATGAATTGAATCATGAATCATGAATCATGAATCGAATCATGAATCATGAATCATGAATCGAATCATGAATCATGAGTCATGAATCTTGAATTGAATCATGAATCATGAATTGAATCATGAATTGAATCATGAATCATGAATTGAATCATGAATCGAATCATGAATCATGAATTGAATCATGAATCATGAATCATGAATCATGATTTGAATCATGAATCATGAATTATGAATCATGAATTTAATCATGAATCATGAATTGAATCATGAATCATGAATCATGAATTGAATCATGAATCATGAATACTGAATCATGAATTGAATCATGAATCATGAATTATAAATCATGAATTGAATCATGAATCATGAATTGAATCATGAATCATGAATTAAATCATGAATTGAATCATGAATCATGAATCATGAATTAAATCATGAATCATGAATCATGAAATGAATCATGAATCATAAATCAAATCATGAATCATGAATTGAATCAGGAATCGAATCATGAATTGAATCATGAATCATGAATTGAATCATGAATCATGAATTGAATCATTAATCATGAATCATGATTTCAATAATGAATCATGAATTATGAATCATGAATTAAATCATGAATCATGAATTGAATCATGAATTATGAATCATGACTTGAATCATGAATTGAATCATGAATCATGAATCATGACTTGAATCATGAATCATGAATACTGAATCATGAATTGAATCATGAATCATGAATTATGAATCATGAATTGAATCATGAATCATGAATTGAATCATGAATCATGAATTGAATCATGAATCATGAATCATGATTTCAATAATGAATCATGAATTATGAATCATGAATTAAATCATGAATCATGAATTGAATCATGAATCATGAATCATGACTTGAATCATGAATTGAATCATGAATCATGAATCATGACTTGAATCATGAATCATGAATACTGAATCATGAATTGAATCATGAATCATGAATTATGAATCATGAATTGAATCATGAATCATGAATTGAATCATGAATCATGAATTAAATCATGAATTGAATCATGAATCATGAATTGAATCATGAATCACGAATCATGTATTGAATCATGAATCATGAATCATGAATCATGAATCATGAATTGAATCATGAATCATGAATTATAAATCCAATCATGAATCATGAATTGAATCATGAATCGAATCATGAATTGAATCATGAATCATGAATCAAATCATGAATCTTGAATCATGAATCATGAATCATGAATCATGAATTGAATCATGAATCATGAATTATAAATCGAATAATGAATCATGAATTGAATCAGGAATCGAATCATTAATTGAATCATGAATCATGAATCAAATCATGAATCATGAATCATAATTTGAATCATGAATCATGAAATGAATCATGAATCATGAAATGAATCATGAATCATGAATTAAATCATGAATCATAAATCATAAATCGAATCATGAATCATGAATTGAATCATGAATCATGAATCATGAATCATTAATCGAATCATGAATCTTGAATCATGAATCATGAATTGAATCATAAATCATTAATCATGAATTAAATCATGAATCATAAATCATAAATCGAATCATAAATCATAAATCGAATCATGAATCATGAATTGAATCATGAATCATGAATCATGAATCGAATCATGAATCATGAATCATGAATCATGAATTGAATCATAAATCATGAATCATGAATTAAATCATGAATCATGAATCATAAATAATGAATTGAATCATGAATCATGAATTGAATCATGATTCATAAATTGAATCATGATTCATGGTTCATATATTGAATCATGAATCATGAATCAAATCATAAATCATGAATCATGAATTGAATTATGAATCATGAATCATGAATAGAATCATGAATCGGATCAAAAATCATGAATCGAAACATGAATCATGAATTGAATCATGAATCATGAATCATGAATTGAATCATGAATCATGGATCAAAAATCATGAATCTAAACATGAATCATGAATTGAATCATGAATCATGAATCATGAATTGAATCATGAATCATGAATCATGAATCGAATCATGAATCATGAATCGAATCATGAATCATAAATCATGAATCATGAATTGAATCATGAATCATGAATTGAATCATTTATTGAATCATGAATCATGAATTGAATCATGAATCGAATCATGAATCATGAATTGAATCATGAATCATGAATCATGATTTGAATAATGAATCATGAATTATGAATTATGAATTTAATCATGAATCATGAATTGAATCATGAATCATGAATACTGAATCATGAATTGAATCATGAATCATGAATTATAAATCATGAATTGAATCATGAATCATGAATTGAATCATGAATCATGAATCATGAATTAAATAATGAATTGAATCATGGATCATGAATCATGAATTGAATCATGAATCATGAATTGAATCATGAATCATGAATCATGAATCATGAATCATGAATTGAATCATGAATCATGAATCATAAATCGAATCATGAATCATGAATTGAATCAGGAATCGAATCATGAATTGAATCATGAATCATGAATCAAATCATGAATCTTGAATCATGAATCATGAATCATGAATCATGAATTGAATCATGAATCATGAATCATGAATCGAATCATGAATCATGAATTGAATCATGAATCATGAATCATGATTCGAATCATGAATCATGAATTGAATCATGAATCATGAATCATGAATCGAATCATGAATCATGAATCATGAATCGAATCATGAATCATGAATCATGAATCATGAATTGAATCATGAATTTTGAATCGAATCATGAATCATGAATTGAATCATGAATCATAAATCGAATCATGAATCATGAATTGAATCATGAATCATAAATCGAATCATGAATCATGAATTGAATCATGAATCATGAATTGAATCATGAATCATGAATCATGAATTGAATCATGAATCATGAATTATGAATCGAATCATGAATCATGAATCGAATCATGAATCATGAATCATGAATTAAATCATGAATCATGAATTATGAATCATGAATTGAATCATGAATTGAAAAATGAATCATGAATTATGAATCATGAATTTAATCATGAATCATGAATTGAATCATGAATCATGAATCATGAATTGAATCATGAATCATGAATACTGAATCATGAATTGAATCATGAATCATGAATTATAAATCATGAATTGAATCATGAATCATGAATTGAATCATGAATCATGAATCATGAATTAAATCATGAATCATGAATCATGAAATGAATCATGAATCATAAATCAAATCATGAATCATGAATTGAATCAGGAATCGAATCATGAATTGAATCATGAATCATGAATTGAATCATGAATCATGAATTAAATCATGAATAATGAATCATGATTTCAATAATGAATCATGAATTATGAATCATGAATTAAATCATGAATCATGAATTGAATCATGAATCATGAATTGAATCATGAATCATGACATGAATCATGAATCATGAATACTGAATCATGAATTGAATCATGAATCATGAATTATGAATCATGAAATGAATCATGAATCATGAATTAAATCATGAATCATAAATCATAAATCGAATCATGAATCATGAATTGAATCATGAATCATGAATCATGAATTAAATCATGAATTGAATCATGAATCATGAATCATGAATTGAATCATGAATCACGAATCATGTATTGAATCATGAATCATGAATCATGAATCATGAATTGAATCATGAATCATGAATTATAAATCCAATCATGAATCATGAATTGAATCAGGAATCGAATCATGAATTGAATCATGAATCATGAATCAAATCATGAATCTTGAATCATGAATCATGAATCATGAATTGAATCATGAATCATGAATTATAAATCGAATAATGAATCATGAATTGAATCAGGAATCGAATCATTAATTGAATCATGAATCATGAATCAAATCATGAATCTTGAATCATGAATCATGAATCATGAATCATAATTTGAATCATGAATCATGAAATGAATCATAAATCATAAATCGAATCATGAATCATGAATTGAATCATGAATCATGAATCATGAATCATTAATCGAATCATGAATCTTGAATCATGAATCATGAATTGAATCATAAATCATGAATCATGAATTAAATCATGAATCATAAATCATAAATCGAATCATAAATCATAAATCGAATCATGAATCATGAATTGAATCATGAATCATGAATCATGAATCATGAATCGAATCATGAATCAAGAATCATGAATCGAATCATGAATCATGAATCATGAATCATTAATTGAATCATAAATCATGAATCATGAATTAAATCATGAATCATGAATCATAAATAATGAATTGAATCATGAATCATGAATCATGAATTGAATCATGATTCATAAATTGAATCATGATTCATGGTTCATATATTGAATCATGAATCATGAATCAAATCATAAATCATGAATCATGAATTGAATCATGAATCATGAATCATGAATCATGAATCGAATCATGAATCATGAATTGAATCATGAATCATGAAATGAATCATGAATCATGAATTAAATCATGAATCATAAATCATAAATCGAATCATGAATCATGAATTGAATCATGAATCATGAATCATTAATCGAATCATGAATCTTGAATCATGAATCATGAATCATGAATTGAATCATGAATCAAGAATCATGAATCGAATCATGAATCATGAATTGAATGATGAATCATGAATGATGAATTGAATCATGAATCATGAATCATGAATCATGAATTGAATCATAAATCATGAATCATGAATTAAGTCATGAATCATAAATAATGAATTGAATCATGAATCATAAATAATGAATTGAATCATAAATCATGAATCATGAATTGAATCATGAATCATGAATCATGAATCGAATCATGAATCATGAATTGAATCATGAATCATGAAATGAATCATGAATCATGAATTAAATCATGAATCATAAATCATAAATCGAATCATGAATCATGAATTGAATCATGAATCATGAATCATTAATCGAATCATGAATCTTGAATCATGAATCATGAATCATGAATTGAATCATGAATCAAGAATCATGAATCGAATCATGAATCATGAATTGAATGATGGATCATGAATCATGAATTGAATCATGAATCATGAATCATGAATCATGAATCATGAATTGAATCATAAATCATGAATCATGAATTAAGTCATGAATCATAAATAATGAATTGAATCATGAATCATAAATAATGAATTGAATCATAAATCATGAATTGAATCATGATTCATAAATTGAATCACGATTAATGGTTCATATATTGAATCATGAATCATGAATCAAATCATAAATCATGAATCATGAATCATGAATTGAATTATGAATCATGAATCATGAATAGAATCATAAATCATGGATCAAAAATCATGATTCGAAACATGAATCATGAATTGAATCATGAATCATGAATCATGAATTGAATCATGAATCATGAATCATGAATCGAATCATGAATCATGAATCATGAATCGAATCATGAATCATGAGTCATGAATCTTGAATTGAATCATGAATCATGAATTGAATCATGAATTGAATCATGAATCATGAATTGAATCATGAATCGAATCATGAATCATGAATTGAATCATGAATCATGAATCATGAATCATGATTTGAATCATGAATCATGAATTATGAATCATGAATTTAATCATGAATCATGAATTGAATCATGAATCATGAATCATGAATTGAATCATGAATCATGAATACTGAATCATGAATTGAATCATGAATAATGAATTATAAATCATGAATTGAATCATGAATCATGAATTGAATCATGAATCATGAATTAAATCATGAATTGAATCATGAATCATGAATCATGAATTAAATCATGAATCATGAATCATGAAATGAATCATGAATCATAAATCAAATCATGAATCATGAATTGAATCATGAATCATGAATCATTAATCGAATCATGAATCTTGAATCATGAATCATGAATCATGAATTGAATCATGAATCAAGAATCATGAATCGAATCATGAATCATGAATTGAATGATGAATCATGAATCATGAATTGAATCATGAATCATGAATCATGAATCATGAATTGAATCATAAATCATGAATCATGAATTAAGTCATGAATCATAAATAATGAATTGAATCATGAATCATAAATAATGAATTGAATCATAAATCATGAATTGAATCATGATTCATAAATTGAATCACGATTAATGGTTCATATATTGAATCATGAATCATGAATCAAATCATAAATCATGAATCATGAATCATGAATTGAATTATGAATCATGAATCATGAATAGAATCATAAATCATGGATCAAAAATCATGATTCGAAACATGAATCATGAATTAAATTAATGAATCATGAATCATGAATTGAATCATGAATCATGAATCATGAATCGAATCATGAATCATGAGTCATGAATCTTGAATTGAATCATGAATCATGAATTGAATCATGAATTGAATCATGAATCATGAATTGAATCATGAATCGAATCATGAATCATGAATTGAATCATGAATCATGAATCATGATTTGAATCATGAATCATGAATTATGAATCATGAATTTAATCATGAATCATGAATTGAATCATGAATCATGAATCATGAATTGAATCATGAATCATGAATACTGAATCATGAATTGAATCATGAATAATGAATTATAAATCATGAATTGAATCATGAATCATGAATTGAATCATGAATCATGAATTAAATCATGAATTGAATCATGAATCATGAATCATGAATTAAATCATGAATCATGAATCATGAAATGAATCATGAATCATAAATCAAATCATGAATCATGAATTGAAACAGGAATCGAATCATGAATTGAATCATGAATCATGAATTGAATCATGAATCATGAATTGAATCATGAATCATGAATCATGATTTCAATAATGAATCATGAATTATGAATCATGAATTAAATCATGAATCATGAATTGAATCATGAATCATGAATCATGACTTGAATCATGAATTGAATCATGAATCATGAATCATGACTTGAATCATGAATCATGAATACTGAATCATGAATTGAATCAAGAATCATGAATTATGAATCATGAATTGAATCATGAATCATGAATTGAATCATGAATCATGAATCATGAATTAAATCATGAATTGAATCATGAATCATGAATCATGAATTGAATCATGAATCACGAATCATGTATTGAATCATGAATCATGAATCATGAATCATGAATCATGAATTGAATCATGAATCATGAATTATAAATCCAATCATGAATCATGAATTGAATCAGGAATCGAATCATGAATTGAATCATGAATCATGAATCAAATCATGAATCCTGAATCATGAATCATGAATCATGAATCATGAATTGAATCATGAATCATGAATTATAAATCGAATAATGAATCATGAATTGAATCATGAATCACGAATCATGTATTGAATCATGAATCATGAATCATGAATCATGAATTGAATCATGAATCATGAATTATAAATCCAATCATGAATCATTAATTGAATCAGGAATCGAATCATGAATTGAATCATGAATCATGAATCAAATCATGAATCTTGAATCATTAATCATGAATCATGAATTGAATCATGAATCATGAATTATAAATCGAATAATGAATCATGAATTGAATCAGGAATCGAATCATTAATTGAATCATGAATCATGAATCAAATCATGAATCTTGAATCATGAATCATGAATCATGAATCATAATTTGAATCATGAATCATGAAATGAATCATGAATCATGAAATGAATCATGAATCATGAATTAAATCATGAATCATAAATCATAAATCGAATCATGAATCATGAATTGAATCATGAATCATGAATCATGAATCATTAATCGAATCATGAATCTTGAATCATGAATCATGAATTGAATCATAAATCATGAATCATGAATTAAATCATGAATCATAAATCATAAATCGAATCATAAATCATAAATCGAATCATGAATCATGAATTGAATCATGAATCATGAATCATGAATCATGAATCGAATCATGAATCATGAATCATGAATCGAATCATGAATCATGAATCATGAATCATTAATTGAATCATAAATCATGAATCATGAATTAAATCATGAATCATGAATCATAAATAATGAATTGAATCATGAATCATGAATCATGAATTGAATCATGATTCATAAATTGAATCATGATTCATGGTTCATATATTGAATCATGAATCATGAATCAAATCATAAATCATGAATCATGAATTGAATCATGAATCATGAATCATGAATCGAATCATGAATCATGAATTGAATCATGAATCATGAATTATAAATCGAATAATGAATCATGAATTGAATCATGAATCACGAATCATGTATTGAATCATGAATCATGAATCATGAATCATGAATTGAATCATGAATCATGAATTATAAATCCAATCATGAATCATTAATTGAATCAGGAATCGAATCATGAATTGAATCATGAATCATGAATCAAATCATGAATCTTGAATCATTAATCATGAATCATGAATTGAATCATGAATCATGAATTATAAATCGAATAATGAATCATGAATTGAATCAGGAATCAAATCATTAATTGAATCATGAATCATGAATCAAATCATGAATCTTGAATCATGAATCATGAATCATGAATCATAATTTGAATCATGAATCATGAAATGAATCATGAATCATGAAATGAATCATGAATCATGAATTAAATCATGAATCATAAATCATAAATCGAATCATGAATCATGAATTGAATCATGAATCATGAATCATGAATCATTAATCGAATCATGAATCTTGAATCATGAATCATGAATTGAATCATAAATCATGAATCATGAATTAAATCATGAATCATAAATCATAAATCGAATCATAAATCATAAATCGAATCATGAATCATGAATTGAATCATGAATCATGAATCATGAATCATGAATCGAATCATGAATCATGAATCATGAATCGAATCATGAATCATGAATCATGAATCATTAATTGAATCATAAATCATGAATCATGAATTAAATCATGAATCATGAATCATAAATAATGAATTGAATCATGAATCATGAATCATGAATTGAATCATGATTCATAAATTGAATCATGATTCATGGTTCATATATTGAATCATGAATCATGAATCAAATCATAAATCATGAATCATGAATTGAATCATGAATCATGAATCGAATCATGAATCATGAATTGAATCATGAATCATGAAATGAATCATGAATCATGAATTAAATCATGAATCATAAATCATAAATCGAATCATGAATCATGAATTGAATCATGAATCATGAATCATTAATCGAATCATGAATCTTGAATCATGAATCATGAATCATGAATTGAATCATGAATCAAGAATCATGAATCGAATCATGAATCATGAATTGAATGATGAATCATGAATCATGAATTGAATCATGAATCATGAATCATGAATCATGAATTGAATCATAAATCATGAATCATGAATTAAGTCATGAATCATAAATAATGAATTGAATCATGAATCATAAATAATGAATTGAATCATAAATCATGAATCATGAATTGAATCATGAATCATGAATCATGAATCGAATCATGAATCATGAATTGAATCATGAATCATGAAATGAATCATGAATCATGAATTAAATCATGAATCATAAATCATAAATCGAATCATGAATCATGAATTGAATCATGAATCATGAATCATTAATCGAATCATGAATCTTGAATCATGAATCATGAATCATGAATTGAATCATGAATCAAGAATCATGAATCGAATCATGAATCATGAATTGAATGATGGATCATGAATCATGAATTGAATCATGAATCATGAATCATGAATCATGAATTGAATCATAAATCATGAATCATGAATTAAGTCATGAATCATAAATAATGAATTGAATCATGAATCATAAATAATGAATTGAATCATAAATCATGAATTGAATCATGATTCATAAATTGAATCACGATTAATGGTTCATATATTGAATCATGAATCATGAATCAAATCATAAATCATGAATCTTGAATCATGAATTGAATTATGAATCATGAATCATGAATAGAATCATAAATCATGAATCTTGAATCATGAATTGAATTATGAATCATGAACCATGAATAGAATCATAAATCATGGATCAAAAATCATGATTCGAAACATGAATCATGAATTGAATCATGAATCATGAATCATGAATTGAATCATGAATCATGAATCATGAATCGAATCATGAATCATGAATCATGAATCGAATCATGAATCATGAGTCATGAATCTTGAATTGAATCATGAATCATGAATTGAATCATGAATTGAATCATGAATTGAATCATGAATCGAATCATGAATCATGAATTGAATCATGAATCATGAATCATGAATCATGATTTGAATCATGAATTATGAATCATGAATTTAATCATGAATCATGAATTGAATCATGAATCATGAATCATGAATACTGAATCATGAATCATGAATACTGAATCATGAATTGAATCATGAATAATGAATTATAAATCATGAATTGAATCATGAATCATGAATTGAATCATGAATCATGAATTAAATCATGAATTGAATCATGAATCATGAATCATGAATTAAATCATGAATCATGAATCATGAAATGAATCATGAATCATAAATCAAATCATGAATCATGAATTGAATCATGAATCAAGAATCATTAATCGAATCATGAATCTTGAATCATGAATCATGAATCATGAATTGAATCATGAATCAAGAATCATGAATCGAATCATGAATCATGAATTGAATGATGAATCATGAATCATGAATTGAATCATGAATCATGAATCATGAATCATGAATTGAATCATAAATCATGAACCATGAATTAAGTCATGAATCATAAATAATGAATTGAATCATGAATCATGAATAATGAATTGAATCATAAATCATGAATTGAATCATGATTCATAAATTGAATCACGATTAATGGTTCATATATTGAATCATGAATCATGAATCAAATCATAAATCATGAATCATGAATCATGAATTGAATTATGAATCATGAATCATGAATAGAATCATAAATCATGGATCAAAAATCATGATTCGAAACATGAATCATGAATTGAATCATGAATCATGAATCATGAATAGAATCATGAATCATGAATCGAATCATGAATCATGAATCATAAATCGAATCATGAATCATGAGTCATGAATCTTGAATTGAATCATGAATCATGAATTGAATCATGAATTGAATCATGAATCATGAATTGAATCATGAATCGAATCATGAATCATGAATTGAATCATGAATCATGAATCATGATTTGAATTATGAATCATGAATTATGAATCATGAATTTAATCATGAATCATGAATTGAATCATGAATCATGAATCATGAATTGAATCATGAATCATGAATACTGAATCATGAATTGAATCATGAATAATGAATTATAAATCATGAATTGAATCATGAATCATGAATTGAATCATGAATCATGAATTAAATCATGAATTGAATCATGAATCATGAATCATGAATTAAATCATGAATCATGAATCATGAAATGAATCATGAATCATAAATCAAATCATGAATCATGAATTGAATCAGGAATCGAATCATGAATTGAATCATGAATCATGAATTGAATCATGAATCATGAATCATGATTTCAATAATGAATCATGAATTATGAATCATGAATTAAATCATGAATCATGAATTGAATCATGAATCATGAATCATGACTTGAATCATGAATTGAATCATGAATCATGAATCATGACTTGAATCATGAATCATGAATACTGAATCATGAATTGAATCAAGAATCATGAATTATGAATCATGAATTGAATCATAAATCATGAATTGAATCATGAATCATGAATCATGAATTAAATCATGAATTGAATCATGAATCATGAATCATGAATTGAATCATGAATCACGAATCATGTATTGAATCATGAATCATGAATCATGAATCATGAATCATGAATTGAATCATGAATCATGAATTATAAATCCAATCATGAATCATGAATTGAATCAGGAATCGAATCATGAATTGAATCATGAATCATGAATCAAATCATGAATCTTGAATCATGAATCATGAATCATGAATCATGAATTGAATCATGAATCATGAATTATAAATCGAATAATGAATCATGAATTGAATCAGGAATCGAATCATTAATTGAATCATGAATCATGAATCAAATCATGAATCTTGAATCATGAATCATGAATCATGAATCATAATTTGAATCATGAATCATGAAATGAATCATGAATCATGAATTAAATCATGAATCATAAATCATAAATCGAATCATGAATCATGAATCATGAATCATTAATCAAATCATGAATCTTGAATCATGAATCATGAATTGAATCATAAATCATGAATCATGAATTAAATCATGAATCATAAATCATAAATCGAATCATAAATCATAAATCGAATCATGAATCATGAATGGAATCATGAATCATGAATCATGAATCATGAATTGAATCATAAATCATGAATCATGAATTAAATCATGAATCATGAATCATAAATAATGAATTGAATCATGAATCATGAATCATGAATTGAATCATGATTCATAAATTGAATCATGATTCATGGTTCATATATTGAATCATGAATCATGAATCAAATCATAAATCATGAATCATGAATCATGAATTGAATTATGAATCATGAATCATGAATTGAATTATGAATCATGAATCATGAATAGAATCATGAATCATGGATCAAAAATCATGAATCGAAACATGAATCATGAATTGAATCATGAATCATGAATCATGAATTGAATCATGAATCATGGATCAAAAATCATGAATCGAAACATGAATCATGAATTGAATCATGAATCATGAATCATGAATTGAATCATGAATCATGAATCATGAATCGAATCATGAATCATGAGTCATGAATCATGAATTGAATCATGAATTGAATCATGAATCATGAATTGAATCATGAATCGAATCATGAATCATGAATTGAATCATGAATCATGAATTGAATCATGAATAATGAATTGAATCATGAATCATGAATCATGATTTGAATAATGAATCATGAATTATGAATTATGAATTTAATCATGAATCATGAATTGAATCATGAATCATGAATACTGAATCATGAATTGAATCATGAATCATGAATTATAAATCATGAATTGAATCATGAATCATGAATTGAATCATGAATCATGAATCATGAATTAAATAATGAATTGAATCATGGATCATGAATCATGAATTGAATCATGAATCATGAATCATGAATTGAATCATGAATCATGAATTATGAATCATGAATCATGAATCATGAATTGAATCATGAATCATGAATCATAAATCGAATCATGAATCATGAATTGAATCAGGAATCGAATCATGAATTGAATTATGAATCATGAATCAAATCATGAATCTTGAATCATGAATCATGAATCATGAATCATGAATCATGAATTGAATCATGAATCATGAATCATGAATCATGAATTGAATCATGAATCATGAATCATGAATCGAATCATGAATCATGAATTGAATCATGAATCGAATCATGAATCATGAATCATGAATCGAATCATGAATCATGAATCATGCATCATGAATTGAATCATGAATTTTGAATCGAATCATGAATCATGAATTGAATCATGAATCATAAATCGAATCATGAATCATGAATTGAATCATGAATCATAAATCGAATCATGAATCATGAATTGAATCATGAATCATGAATCATGAATTGAATCATGAATCATGAATCATGAATCATGAATTATGAATCGAATCATGAATCATGAATCGAATCATGAATCATGAATCATGAATTGAATCATGAATCGTTAATCATGAATTGAATCATGAATCATGAATTGAATCATGAATTGAAAAATGAATCATGAATCATGAATCGAATCATGAATCATAAAGCAAGAATCATGAATCGAATCATGAATCATGAATCAAGAATCAGGAATCAAGAATCAAGAATCGAATCATGAATCATGAATTGAATCATGAATTGAATCATGAATCATGAATCATGAATCATGAATTGAATCATGAATCATGAATTATGAATCGAATCATGAATCATGAATCGAATCATGAATCATGAATCATGAATTAAATCATGAATCATGAATTATGAATCATGAATTGAATCATGAATCATGAATTGAATCATGAATTGAAAAATGAATCATGAATCATGAATCGAATCATGAATCATAAAGTAAGAATCATGAATCGAATCATGAATCATGAATCAAGAATCAGGAATCAAGAATCATGAATCGAATCATGAATCATGAATTGAATCATGAATTGAATCATGAATCATGAATCATGAATTGAATCATAAATTATGAATCATGAATCATGAATCATGAATCATGAATCATGAATTGAATCATGAATTGAATCATGAATCATGAATCATGAATTGAATCATGAATCATGAATCAAGAATCATGAATCGAATCATGAATTGAATAATAAATCATGGATTGATACATGAATCATGAATTGAATCATGAATCATGAATTGAATCATAATTCATAAATCAAATCATGAATCATGAATTGAATCAGGAATCGAATCATGAATTGAATCATGAATCATGAATTGAATCATGAATCATGAATCATGAATTGAATCATGAATCATGAATTGAATCATGAATCATGATTTGAATAATGAATCATGAATTATGAATCATGAATTGAATCATGAATCATGAATCATAAATTGAATCATGAATCATGAATCATGAATTGAATCATGAATCATGAATACTGAATCATGAATTGAATCATGAATCATGAATTATGAATCATGAATTGAATCATGAATCATGAATTATAAATCGAATCATGAATCATGAATTGAATCAGGAATCGAATCATGAATTGAATCATGAATCATAAATCAAATCATGAATATTGAATCATGAATTGAATCATGAATCATGAATCATGAATTGAATCATGAATCATGAATTATGAATCGAATCATGAATCATGAATCGAATCATGAATCATGAATCATGAATTAAATCATGAATCATGAATTATGAATCATGAATTGAATCATGAATCGTTAATCATGAATTGAATCATGAATCATGAATTGAATCATGAATTGAAAAATGAATCATGAATCATGAATCGAATCATGAATCATAAAGCAAGAATCATGAATCGAATCATGAATCATGAATCAAGAATCAGGAATCAAGAATCATGAATCGAATCATGAATCATGAATTGAATCATGAATTGAATCATGAATCATGAATCATGAATTGAATCATAAATTATGAATCATGAATCATGAATCATGAATCATGAATCATGAATTGAATCATGAATTGAATCATGAATCATGAATTGAATCATGAATCATGAATCAAGAATCATGAATCGAATCATGAATTGAATAATAAATCATGAATTGATACATGAATCATGAATTGAATCATGAATCATGAATTGAATCATGAATCATAAATCGAATCATGAATCATGAATTGAATCATGAATCATAAATCGAATCAAGAATCATGAATTGAATCATGAATCATGAATCATGAATTGAATCATGAATCATGAATCATGAATTGAATCATGAATCATGAATTATGAATCGAATCATGAATCATGAATCGAATCATGAATCATGAATCATGAATTGAATCATGAATCGTTAATCATGAATTGAATCATGAATCATGAATTGAATCATGAATTGAAAAATGAATCATGAATCATGAATCGAATCATGAATCATAAAGCAAGAATCATGAATCGAATCATGAATCATGAATCAAGAATCAGGAATCAAGAATCAAGAATCGAATCATGAATCATGAATTGAATCATGAATTGAATCATGAATCATGAATCATGAATCATGAATTGAATCATGAATCATGAATTATGAATCGAATCATGAATCATGAATCGAATCATGAATCATGAATTAAATCATGAATCATGAATTATGAATCATGAATTGAATCATGAATCATGAATTGAATCATGAATTGAAAAATGAATCATGAATCATGAATCGAATCATGAATCATAAAGCAAGAATCATGAATCGAATCATGAATCATGAATCAAGAATCAGGAATCAAGAATCATGAATCGAATCATGAATCATGAATTGAATCATGAATTGAATCATGAATCATGAATCATGAATTGAATCATAAATTATGAATCATGAATCATGAATCATGAATCATGAATCATGAATTGAATCATGAATTGAATCATGAATCATGAATCATGAATTGAATCATGAATCATGAATCAAGAATCATGAATCGAATCATGAATTGAATAATAAATCATGGATTGATACATGAATCATGAATTGAATCATGAATCATGAATTGAATCATGAATCATAAATCAAATCATGAATCATGAATTGAATCAGGAATCGAATCATGAATTGAATCATGAATCATGAATTGAATCATGAATCATGAATTGAATCATGAATCATGAATCATGATTTAAATAATGAATCATGAATTATGAATCATGAATTAAATCATGAATCATGAATCATAAATTGAATCATGAATCATGAATCATGAATTGAATCATGAATCATGAATACTGAATCATGAATTGAATCATGAATCATGAATTATGAATCATGAATTGAATCATGAATCATGAATTATAAATCGAATCATGAATTGAATCAGGAATCGAATCATGAATTGAATCATGAATCATAAATCAAATCATGAATATTGAATCATGAATTGAATCATGAATCATGAATCATGAATTGAATCATGAATCATGAATTATGAATCGAATCATGAATCATGAATCGAATCATGAATCATGAATCATGAATTAAATCATGAATCATGAATTATGAATCATGAATTGAATCATGAATCGTTAATCATGAATTGAATCATGAATCATGAATTGAATCATGAATTGAAAAATGAATCATGAATCGAATCATGAATCATAAAGCAAGAATCATGAATCGAATCATGAATCATGAATCATGAATTAAATCATGAATCATGAATTATGAATCATGAATTGAATCATGAATCGTTAATCATGAATTGAATCATGAATCATGAATTGAATCATGAATTGAAAAATGAATCATGAATCGAATCATGAATCATAAAGCAAGAATCATGAATCGAATCATGAATCATGAATCAAGAATCAGGAATCAAGAATCATGAATCGAATCATGAATCATGAATTGAATCATGAATTGAATCATGAATCATGAATCATGAATTGAATCATAAATTATGAATCATGAATCATGAATCATGAATCATGAATCATGAATTGAATCATGAATTGAATCATGAATCATGAATCATGAATTGAATCATGAATCAAGAATCATGAATCGAATCATGAATTGAATAATAAATCATGAATTGATACATGAATCATGAATTGAATCATGAATCATGAATTGAATCATGAATCATAAATCAAATCATGAATCATGAATTGAATCAGGAATCGAATCATGAATTGAATCATGAATCATGAATTGAATCATGAATCATGAATCATGAATTGAATCATGAATCATGAATTGAATCATGAATCATGAATCATGATTTGAATAATGAATCATGAATTATGAATCATGAATTGAATCATGAATCATGAATCATAAATTGAATCATGAATCATGAATCATGAATTGAATCATGAATCATGAATACTGAATCATGAATTGAATCATGAATCATGAATCATGAATCATGAATTGAATCATGAATCATGAATTATGAATCGAATCATGAATCATGAATCGAATCATGAATCATGAATCATGAATTAAATCATGAATCATGAATTATGAATCATGAATTGAATCATGAATCGTTAATCATGAATTGAATCATGAATCATGAATTGAATCATGAATTGAAAAATGAATCATGAATCGAATCATGAATCATAAAGCAAGAATCATGAATCGAATCATGAATCATAAATCAAGAATCAGGAATCAAGAATCATGAATCGAATCATGAATCATGAATTGAATCATGAATTGAATCATGAATCATGAATCATGAATTGAATCATAAATTATGAATCATGAATCATGAATCATGAATCATGAATCATGAATTGAATCATGAATTGAATCATGAATCATGAATCATGAATTGAATCATGAATCAAGAATCATGAATCGAATCATGAATTGAATAATAAATCATGAATTGATACATGAATCATGAATTGAATCATGAATCATGAATTGAATCATGAATCATAAATCAAATCATGAATCATGAATTGAATCAGGAATCGAATCATGAATTGAATCATGAATCATGAATTGAATCATGAATCATGAATCATGAATTGAATCATGAATCATGAATTGAATCATGAATCATGAATCATGATTTGAATAATGAATCATGAATTATGAATCATGAATTGAATCATGAATCATGAATCATAAATTGAATCATGAATCATGAATCATGAATTGAATCATGAATCATGAATACTGAATCATGAATTGAATCATGAATCATGAATTATGAATCATGAATTGAATCATGAATCATGAATTATAAATCGAATCATGAATCATGAATTGAATCAGGAATCGAATCATGAATTGAATCATGAATCATAAATCAAATCATGAATATTGAATCATGAATCATGAATCATGAATCATGAATTGAATCATGAATCATGAATCATGAATCGAATTATGAATCATGAATTGAATCATGAATCATGAAATGAATCATGAATCATGAATTAAATCATGAATCATAAATCATAAATCGAATCATGAATCATGAATTGAATCATGAATCATGAATCATTAATCGAATCATGAATCTTGAATCATGAATCATGAATCATTAATTGAATCATGAATCAAGAATCATGAATCGAATCATGAATCATGAATTGAATGATGAATCATGAATCATGAATTGAATCATGAATCATGAATCATGAATCATGAATTGAATCATAAATCATGAATCATGAATTAAGTCATGAATCATAAATAATGAATTGAATCATGAATCATAAATAATGAATTGAATCATAAATCATGAATCATGAATTGAATCATGATTCATAAATTGAATCATGATTAATGGTTCATATATTGAATCATGAATCATGAATCAAATCATAAATCATGAATCATGAATCATGAATTGAATTATGAATCATGAATCATGAATAGAATCATAAATCATGGATCAAAAATCATGATTCGAAACATGAATCATGAATTGAATCATGAATCATGAATCATGAATTGAATCATGAATCATGAATCATGAATCGAATCATGAATCATGAATCATGAATCGAATCATAAATCATGAGTCATGAATCTTGAATTGAATCATGAATCATGAATTGAATCATGAATTGAATCATGAATCATGAATCGAATCATGAATCATGAATTGAATCATGAATCATGAATCATGATTTGAATCATGAATAATGAATTATGAATCATGAATTTAATCATGAATCATGAATTGAATCATGAATCATGAATCATGAATTGAATCATGAATCATGAATACTGAATTATGAATTGAATCATGAATCATGAATTATAAATCATGAATTGAATCATGAATCATGAATTGAATCATGAATCATGAATTAAATCATGAATTGAATCATGAATCATGAATCATGAATTGAATCATGAATCATGAATCATGAATTAAATCATGAATCATGAATCATGAAATGAATCATCAATCATCAATCAAATCATGAATCATGAATTGAATCAGGAATCGAATCATAAATTGAATCATAAATCATAAATCAAATCATGAATATTGAATCATGAATCATGAATCATGAATCATGAATTGAATCATGAATCATGAATCATGAATCGAATCATGAATCATGAATTGAATCATGAATCATGAAATGAATCATGAATCATGAATTGAATCATGAATCATGAATCATTAATCGAATCATGAATCTTGAATCATGAATCATGAATTGAATCATGTATCAAGAATCATGAATCGAATCATGAATCATGAATTGAATGATGAATCATGAATCATGAATTGAATCATGAATCATGAATCATGAATCATGAATCATGAATTGAATCATAAATCATGAATCATGAATTAAGTCATGAATCATAAATAATGAATTGAATCATGAATCATAAATAATGAATTGAATCATAAATCAAGAATCATGAATTGAATCATGATTCATAAATTGAATCACGATTAATGGTTCATATATTGAATCATGAATCATGAATCAAATCATAAATCATGAATCATGAATCATGAATTGAATTATGAATCATGAATCATGAATAGAATCATAAATCATGGATCAAAAATCATGATTCGAAACATGAATCATGAATTGAATCATGAATCATGAATTGAATCATGAATCATGAATCATGAATCGAATCATGAATCATGAATCATGAATCGAATCATGAATCATGAGTCATGAATCTTGAATTGAATCATGAATCATGAATTGAATCATGAATTGAATCATGAATCATGAATTGAATCATGAATCGAATCATGAATCATGAATTGAATCATGAATCATGAATTGAATCATGAATCATGAATCATGATTTGAATCATGAATCATGAATTATGAATCATGAATTTAATCATGAATCATGAATTGAATCATGAATCATGAATCATGAATTGAATCATGAATCATGAATACTGAATCATGAATTGAATCATGAATCATGAATTATAAATCATGAATTGAATCATGAATCATGAATTAAATCATGAATTGAATCATGAATCATGAATCATGAATTGAATCATGAATCATGAATCATGAATTAAATCATGAATCATGAATCATGAAATGAATCATGAATCATAAATCAAATAATGAATCATGAATTGAATCAGGAATCGAATCATGAATTGAATCATGAATCATGAATTGAATCATGAATCATGAATCATGAATTATGAATCATGAATTAAATCATGAATCATGAATTGAATCATGAATCATGAATCATGAATTGAATCATGAATCATGAATTATAAATCGAATAATGAATCATGAATTGAATCAGGAATCGAATCATTAATTGAATCATGAATCATGAATCAAATCATGAATCTTGAATCATGAATCATGAATCATGAATCATAATTTGAATCATGAATCATGAATTAAATCATGAATCATAAATCATAAATCGAATCATGAATCATGAATTGAATCATGAATCATGAATCATGAATATTAATCGAATCATGAATCTTGAATCATGAATCATGAATTGAATCATAAATCATGAATCATGAATTAAATCATGAATCATAAATCGAATCATAAATCATAAATCGAATCATGAATCATGAATTGAATCATGAATCATGAATCATGAATCGAATCATGAATCATGAATCATGAATCATGAATTGAATCATAAATCATGAATCATGAATTAAATCATGAATCATGAATCATAAATAATGAATTGAATCATGAATCATGAATTGAATCATGATTCATAAATTGAATCATGATTCATGGTTCATATATTGAATCATGAATCATGAATCAAATCATAAATCATGAATCATGAATCATAAATTGAATTATGAATCATGAATCATGAATAGAATCATGAATCATGGATCAAAAATAATGAATCGAAACATGAATCATGAATTGAATCATGAATCATGAATCATGAATTGAATCATGAATCATGAATCATGAATCGAATCATGAATCATGAATCATGAATCGAATCATGAATCATGAGTCATGAATCATGAATTGAATCATGAATCATGAATTGAATCATGAATTGAATCATGAATCATGAATTGAATCATGAATCGAATCATGAATCATGAATTGCATCATGAATCATGAATTGAATCATGAATCATGAATTGAATCATGAATCATGAATCATGATTTGAATAATGAATCATGAATTATGAATTATGAATTTAATCATGAATCATGAATTGAATCATGAATCATGAATACTGAATCATGAATTGAATCATGAATCATGAATCATGAATCATGAATTATAAATCATGAATTGAATCATGAATAGTTAATTGAATCATGAATCATGAATCATGAATTAAATAATGAATTGAATCATGGATCATGAATCATGAATTGAATCATGAATCATGAATCATGAATTGAATCATGAATCATGAATTGAATCAGGAATCGAATCATGAATTGAATCATGAATCATGAATCATGAATCTTGAATCATGAATCATGAATCATGAATCATGAATCATGAATTGAATCATGAATCATGAGTCATGAATCGAATCATGAATCATGAATTGAATCATGAATCATGAATCATGAATCGAATCATGAATCATGAATTGAATCATGAATCATGAATCATGAATCGAATCATGAATCATGAATCATGAATCGAATCATGAATCATGAATCATGAATCATGAATCATGAATTGAATCATGAATTTTGAATCGAATCATGAATCATGAATTGAATCATGACTCATAAATCGAATCATGAATCATGAATTGAATCATGAATCATGAATTGAATCTTGAATCATAAATCGAATCTTGAATCATGAATTGAATCATGAATCATGAATCATGAATTGAATCATGAATCATGAATCATGAATTGAATCATGAATCATGAATTATGAATCGAATCATGAATCATGAATCGAATCATGAATCATGAATCATGAATTAAATCATGAATCATGAATTATGAATCATGAATTGAATCATGAATCGTTAATCATGAATTGAATCATGAATCATGAATTGAATCATGAATTGAAAAATGAATCATGAATCATGAATCGAATCATGAATCATAAAGCAAGAATCATGAATCGAATCATGAATCATGAATCAAGAATCAGGAATCAAGAATCATGAATCGAATCATGAATCATGAATTGAATCATGAATTGAATCATGAATCATGAATCATGAATTGAATCATAAATTATGAATCATGAATCATGAATCATGAATCATGAATTGAATCATGAATTGAATCATGAATCAAGAATCATGAATCGAATCATGAATCATGAATTGAATCATGAATCATGAATCATGAATTGAATCATAAATTATGAATCATGAATCATGAATCATGAATCATGAATTGAATCATGAATTGAATCATGAATCATGAATCATGAATTGAATCATGAATCATGAATCAAGAATCATGAATCGAATCATGAATCATGAATTGAATAATAAATCATGAATTGATACATGAATCATGAATTGAATCATGAATCATGAATTGAATCATGAATCATGAATTAAATCATGAATCATGAATCATAAATCAAATCATAAATCATGAATTATGAATCATGAATTGAATCATGAATCATGAATCATAAATTGAATCATGAATCATGAATCATGAATTGAATCATGAATCATGAATACTGAATCATGAATTGAATCATGAATCATGAATTATGAATCATGAATTGAATCATGAATCATGAATTGAATCATGAATCATGAATTATGAATCATGAATTGAATCATGAATCGTTAATCATGAATTGAATCATGAATCATGAATTGAATCATGAATTGAAAAATGAATCATGAATCATGAATCGAATCATGAATCATAAAGCAAGAATCATGAATCGAATCATGAATCATGAATCAAGAATCAGGAATCAAGAATCATGAATCGAATCATGAATCATGAATTGAATCATGAATTGAATCATGAATCATGAATCATGAATTGAATCATAAATTATGAATCATGAATCATGAATCATGAATCATGAATTGAATCATGAATTGAATCATGAATCAAGAATCATGAATCGAATCATGAATCATGAATTGAATCATGAATCATGAATCATGAATTGAATCATAAATTATGAATCATGAATCATGAATCATGAATCATGAATCATGAATTGAATCATGAATTGAATCATGAATCATGAATCATGAATTGAATCATGAATCATGAATCAAGAATCATGAATCGAATCATGAATCATGAATTGAATAATAAATCATGAATTGATACATGAATCATGAATTGAATCATGAATCATGAATTGAATCATGAATCATGAATTAAATCATGAATCATGAATCATAAATCAAATCATAAATCATGAATTATGAATCATGAATTGAATCATGAATCATGAATCATAAATTGAATCATGAATCATGAATCATGAATTGAATCATGAATCATGAATACTGAATCATGAATTGAATCATGAATCATGAATTATGAATCATGAATTGAATCATGAATCATGAATTGAATCATGAATTGAATCATGAATCATGAATTGAATCAGGAATCGAATCATGAATTGAATCATGAATCATAAATCAAATCAAGAATATTGAATCATGAATCATGAATCATGAATCATGAATTGAATCATGAATCATGAATCATGAATCGAATCATGAATCATGAATTGAATCATGAATCATGAAATGAATCATGAATCATGAATTAAATCATGAATCATAAATCATAAATCGAATCATGAATCATGAATTGAATCATGAATTGAATCATGAATCAAGAATCATGAATCGAATCATGAATCATGAATTGAATCATGAATCATGAATTGAATCATAAATTATGAATCATGAATCATGAATCATGAATCATGAATCATGAATTGAATCATGAATTGAATCATGAATCATGAATCATGAATTGAATCATGAATCATGAATCAAGAATCATGAATCGAATCATGAATCATGAATTGAATAATAAATCATGAATTGATACATGAATCATGAATTGAATCATGAATCATGAATTGAATCATGAATCATGAATTAAATCATGAATCATGAATCATAAATCAAATCATAAATCATGAATTATGAATCATGAATTGAATCATGAATCATGAATCATAAATTGAATCATGAATCATGAATCATGAATTGAATCATGAATCATGAATACTGAATCATGAATTGAATCATGAATCATGAATTATGAATCATGAATTGAATCATGAATCATGAATTAAATCATGAATTGAATCATGAATCATGAATTGAATCAGGAATCGAATCATGAATTGAATCATGAATCATAAATCAAATCAAGAATATTGAATCATGAATCATGAATCATGAATCATGAATTGAATCATGAATCATGAATCATGAATCGAATCATGAATCATGAATTGAATCATGAATCATGAAATGAATCATGAATCATGAATTAAATCATGAATCATAAATCATAAATCGAATCATGAATCATGAATTGAATCATGAATCATGAATAATTAATCGAATCATGAATCTTGAATCATGAATCATGAATCATTAATTGAATCATGAATCAAGAATCATGAATCGAATCATGAATCATGAATTGAATGATGAATCATGAATCATGAATTGAATCATGAATCATGAATCATGAATCATGAATCATGAATTGAATCATAAATCATGAATCATGAATTAAGTCATGAATCATAAATAATGAATTGAATCATGAATCATAAATAATGAATTGAATCATAAATCATGAATCATGAATTGAATCATGATTCATAAATTGAATCATGATTAATGGTTCATATATTGAATCATGAATCATGAATCAAATCATAAATCATGAATCATGAATCATGAATTGAATTATGAATCATGAATCATGAATAGAATCATAAATCATGGATCAAAAATCATGATTCGAAACATGAATCATGAATTGAATCATGAATCATTAATCATGAATTGAATCATGAATCATGAATCATGAATCGAATCATGAATCATGAATCATGAATCGAATCATGAATCATGAGTCATGAATCTTGAATTGAATCATGAATCATGAATTGAATCATTAATTGAATCATGAATCATGAATTGAATCATGAATCGAATCATGAATCATGAATTGAATCATGAATCATGAATTGAATCATGAATCATGATTTGAATCATGAATCATGAATTATGAATCATGAATTTAATCATGAATCATGAATTGAATCATGAATCATGAATCATGAATTGAATCATGAATTATGAATACTGAATCATGAATTGAATCATGAATCATGAATTATAAATCATGAATTGAATCATGAATCATGAATTGAATCATGAATCATGAATTAAATCATGAATTGAATCATGAATCATGAATCATGAATTGAATCATGAATCATGAATCATGAAATGAATCATCAATCATAAATCAAATCATGAATCATGAATTGAATCAGGAATCGAATCATGAATTGAATCATGAATCATGAATTGAATCATGAATCATGAATTGAATCATGAATCATGAATCATGATTTCAATAATGAATCATGAATTATGAATCATGAATTAAATCATGAATCATGAATTGAATCATGAATCATGAATCATGACTTGAATCATGAATCATGAATACTGAATCATGAATTGAATCATGAATCATGAATCATGCATTAAATCATGAATTGAATCATGAATCATGAATCATGAATTGAATCATGAATCACGAATCATGTATTGAATCATGAATCATGAATCATGAATCATGAATCATGAATTGAATCATGAATCATGAATTATAAATCCAATCATGAATCATGAATTGAATCAGGAATCGAATCATGAATTGAATCATGAATCATGAATCAAATCATGAATCTTGAATAATGAATCATGAATCATGAATCATGAATTGAATCATAAATCATGAATTATAAATCGAATAATGAATCATGAATTGAATCAGGAATCGAATCATTAATTGAATCATGAATCATGAATCAAATCATGAATCTTGAATCATGAATCATGTATCATGAATCATAATTTGAATCATGAATCATGAAATGAATCATGAATCATGAATTAAATCATGAATCATAAATCATAAATCGAATCATGAATCATGAATTGAATCATGAATCATGAATCATGAATCATTAATCGAATCATGAATCTTGAATCATGAATCATGAATTGAATCATAAATCATGAATCATGAATTAAATCATGAATCATAAATCGAATCATAAATCATAAATCGAATCATGAATCATGAATTGAATCATGAATCATGAATCATGAATCATGAATCGAATCATGAATCATGAATCATGAATCATGAATTGAATCATAAATCATGAATCATGAATTAAATCATGAATCATGAATCATAAATAATGAATTGAATCATGAATCATGAATCATGAATTGAATCATGATTCATAAATTGAATCATGATTCATGGTTCATATATTGAATCATGAATCATGAATCAAATCATGAATCATGAATCATGAATTGAATTATGAATCATGAATCATGAATAGAATCATGAATCAAGGATCAAAAATCATGAATCGAAACATGAATCATGAATTGAATCATGAATCATGAATCATGAATTGAATCATGAATCATGAATCATGAATCGAATCATGAATCATGAATCATGAGTCATGAATCATGAGTCATGAATCATGAATTGAATCATGAATTGAATCATGAATCATGAATTGAATCATGAATCATGAATTGAATCATGAATCATGAATTGAATCATGAATCGAATCATGAATCATGAATTGAATCATGAATCATGAATCATGATTTGAATAATGAATCATGAATTATGAATTATGAATTGAATCATGAATCATGAATTGAATCATGAATTGAATCATGAATCATGAATTATAAATCATGAATTGAATCATGAATCATGAATTGAATCATGAATCATGAATCATGAATTAAATAATGAATTGAATCATGGATCATGAATCATGAATTGAATCATGAATCATGAATCATGAATTGAATCATGAATCATGAATCATGAATCATGAATCATGAATTGAATCATGAATCATGAATCATAAATCGAATCATGAATCATGAATTGAATCAGGAATCGAATCATGAATTGAATCATGAATCAGGAATCGAATCATGAATCTTGAATCATGAATCATGAATCATGAATCATGAATCATGAATCATGAATCGAATCATGAATCATGAATTGAATCATGAATCATGAATCATGAATCGAATCATGAATCATGAATTGAATCATGAATCATGAATCATGAATCGAATCATGAATCATGAATCATGAATTGAATCATGAATCATGAATCATGAATCGAATCATGAATCATGAATCATGATTCGAATCATGAATCATGAATCATGAATCATGAATCATGAATTGAATCATGAATTTTGAATCGAATCATGAATCATGAATTGAATCATGAATCATAAATCGAATCATGAATCATGAATTGAATCATGAATCATCAATCGAATCATGCATCATGAATTGAATCATGAATCATGAATCATGAATTGAATCATGAATCATGAATCATGAATCGAATCATGAATCATGAGTCATGAATCTTGAATTGAATCATGAATCATGAATTGAATCATTAATTGAATCATGAATCATGAATTGAATCATGAATCGAATCATGAATCATGAATTGAATCATGAATTGAATCATGAATCATGATTTGAATCATGAATCATGAATTATGAATCATGAATTTAATCATGAATCATGAATTGAATCATGAATCATGAATCATGAATTGAATCATGAATTATGAATACTGAATCATGAATTGAATCATGAATCATGAATTATAAATCATGAATTGAATCATGAATCATGAATTGAATCATGAATCATGAATTAAATCATGAATTGAATCATGAATCATGAATCATGAATTGAATCATGAATCATGAATCATGAAATGAATCATCAATCATAAATCAAATCATGAATCATGAATTGAATCAGGAATCGAATCATGAATTGAATCATGAATCATGAATTGAATCATGAATCATGAATTGAATCATGAATCATGAATCATGATTTCAATAATGAATCATGAATTATGAATCATGAATTAAATCATGAATCATGAATTGAATCATGAATCATGAATCATGACTTGAATCATGAATCATGAATACTGAATCATGAATTGAATCATGAATCATGAATCATGCATTAAATCATGAATTGAATCATGAATCATGAATCATGAATTGAATCATGAATCACGAATCATGTATTGAATCATGAATCATGAATCATGAATCATGAATCATGAATTGAATCATGAATCATGAATTATAAATCCAATCATGAATCATGAATTGAATCAGGAATCGAATCATGAATTGAATCATGAATCATGAATCAAATCATGAATCTTGAATAATGAATCATGAATCATGAATCATGAATTGAATCATAAATCATGAATTATAAATCGAATAATGAATCATGAATTGAATCAGGAATCGAATCATTAATTGAATCATGAATCATGAATCAAATCATGAATCTTGAATCATGAATCATGTATCATGAATCATAATTTGGATCATGAATCATGAAATGAATCATGAATCATGAATTAAATCATGAATCATAAATCATAAATCGAATCATGAATCATGAATTGAATCATGAATCATGAATCATGAATCATTAATCGAATCATGAATCTTGAATCATGAATCATGAATTGAATCATAAATCATGAATCATGAATTAAATCATGAATCATAAATCGAATCATAAATCATAAATCGAATCATGAATCATGAATTGAATCATGAATCATGAATCATGAATCATGAATCGAATCATGAATCATGAATCATGAATCATGAATTGAATCATAAATCATGAATCATGAATTAAATCATGAATCATGAATCATAAATAATGAATTGAATCATGAATCATGAATCATGAATTGAATCATGATTCATAAATTGAATCATGATTCATGGTTCATATATTGAATCATGAATCATGAATCAAATCATGAATCATGAATCATGAATTGAATTATGAATCATGAATCATGAATAGAATCATGAATCAAGGATCAAAAATCATGAATCGAAACATGAATCATGAATTGAATCATGAATCATGAATCATGAATTGAATCATGAATCATGAATCATGAATCGAATCATGAATCATGAATCATGAGTCATGAATCATGAGTCATGAATCATGAATTGAATCATGAATTGAATCATGAATCATGAATTGAATCATGAATCATGAATTGAATCATGAATCGAATCATGAATCATGAATTGAATCATGAATCATGAATTGAATCATGAATCATGAATCATGATTTGAATAATGAATCATGAATTATGAATTATGAATTGAATCATGAATCATGAATTGAATCATGAATTGAATCATGAATCATGAATTATAAATCATGAATTGAATCATGAATCATGAATTGAATCATGAATCATGAATCATGAATTAAATAATGAATTGAATCATGGATCATGAATCATGAATTGAATCATGAATCATGAATCATGAATTGAATCATGAATCATGAATCATGAATCATGAATCATGAATTGAATCATGAATCATGAATCATAAATCGAATCATGAATCATGAATTGAATCAGGAATCGAATCATGAATTGAATCATGAATCAGGAATCGAATCATGAATCTTGAATCATGAATCATGAATCATGAATCATGAATCATGAATCATGAATCGAATCATGAATCATGAATTGAATCATGAATCATGAATCATGAATCGAATCATGAATCATGAATTGAATCATGAATCATGAATCATGAATCGAATCATGAATTATGAATCATGAATTGAATCATGAATCGAATCATGAATTATGAATCATGAATTGAATCATGAATCATGAATCATGAATCGAATCATGAATCATGAATCATGATTCGAATCATGAATCATGAATCATGAATCATGAATCATGAATTGAATCATGAATTTTGAATCGAATCATGAATCATGAATTGAATCATGAATCATGAATTGAATCATGAATCATCAATCGAATCATGCATCATGAATTGAATCATGAATCATGAATCATGAATTGAATCATGAATCATGAATCATGAATTATGAATCGAATCATGAATCATGAATCGAATCATGAATCATGAATTAAATCATGAATCATGAATTATGAATCATGAATTGAATCATGAATCGTTAATCATGAATTGAATCATGAATCATGAATTGAATCATGAATTGAATAATGAATCATGAATCATGAATTGAATCATGAATCATTAATCGAATCATGAATCATGAATTGAATCATGAATCATGAATGATGAATTGAATCATGAATCATGAATCAAATCATGAATCATGAATCATGAATGATGAATTGAATGATGAATCATGAATCAAATCATGAATCATGAATCATGAATTGAATCATGAATCATGAATCATGAATCGAATCATGAATCATGAATCATGAATTGAATCATGAATTGAATCATGAATCATGAATATTGAATCATGAATTGAATCAAGAATCATGATTTATGAATTAAATCTTGGATTGAATCATGAATCATGAATCGAATCATGAATCATGAATCGAATCATGAATCATGAATCATGAATTGAATCATGAATTGAATCATGAATCATGAATCATGAATCATGAATTGAATCATGAATCATGAATTGAATCATGAATCATGAATCATGAAATGAATCATGAATCATAAATTAAATCATGAATCATCAATCATAAATCGAATCATGAATCATGAATTGAATCATGAATCATGAATCGAATCATGAATCTTGAATCATGAATCATGAATTGAATCATGAATCAAGAATCATGAATCGAATCATGAATCATGAATTGAATCATGAATCATGAATCATGAATAATAAATTGAATCATGAATCATGAATCATGAATTGAATCATGAATTGAATCATGACTTGAATCATGAATCATGAATCATGAATTGAATCATGAATCATGAAACATGAATCGAATCATGAATTGAATCATGAATCATGAATCATGAATCATGAATTGAATCATGAATCATGAATCATGAATCAAATCATGAATCGAATCATGAATCATGAATCATGAATTGAATCATAAATTGAATCATGAATCATGAATTGAATCATGAATCATGAATCATGAATCATGAATTATAAATTATGAATTGAATAATGAATCATAAATTATGAATCATGAATTGAATCATGAATCATGAATCATGAATCATGAATTGAATCATAAATCATGAATTGAATCATGAATCATGAATCATGAATCATGAAATGAATCATGAATCATGAATTAAATCATGAATCATGAATCATGAATTGAATCATGAATCATGAATCATGAATTGAATCATGAATCATGAATTATGAATTGAATCATTAATCATAAATCATGAATCGAATCATGAATCATAAAGCAAGAATCATGAATCGAATCATGAATCAAGAATCATGAATCAAGAATCATGAATTGAATCATGAATCATGAATTGAATCATGAATTGAATCATGAATCATGAATCATGAATTGAATCATAAATTATGAATCATGAATCATGAATCGAATCATGAATCGAATCATGAATTGAATCATGAATCATGAATCATGAATCATGAATTGAATCATGAATCATGAATTGAATCATGAATCATGAATCATGAAATGAATCATGAATCATGAATTAAATCATGAATCATGAATTATAAATCGAATCATGAATCATGAATTGAATCATGAATCATGAATCATGAATCGAATCATGAATCTTGAATCATGAATCATGAATCATGAATCATGAATTGAATCATGAATCATGAATCGAATCATGAATCATGAATTGAATCATGAATCATGAATCATGAATAATAAATTGAATCATGAATAATGAATCATGAATTGAATCATGAATTGAATCATGACTTGAATCATGAATCATGAATCATGAATTGAATCATGAATCATGAAACATGAATCGAATCATGAATCATGAATTGAATCATGAATTGAATCATGACTTGAATCATGAATCATGAATTGAATCATGAATCATGAATCATGAATCAAATCATGAATCATGAATCATGAATCGAATCATGAATCATGAATTGAATCATGAATTGAATCATGAATCATGAATTGAATCATGAATCATGAATCATGAATCATGAATTATAAATTATGAATTGAATCATGAATCATAAATTATGAATCATGAATTGAATCATGAATCATGAATTGAATCATAAATCATGAATTGAATCATGAATCATGAATCATGAAATGAATCATGAATCATGAATTAAATCATGAATCATGAATCATGAATTGAATCATGAATCATGAATCATGAATTGAATCATGAATCATAAATTATGAATTGAATCATGAATCATAAATCATGAATCGAATCATGAATCATAAAGCAAGAATCATGAATCGAATCATGAATCATGAATCATGAATCGAATCATGAATCATGAATCAAGAATCATGAATCAAGAATCATGAATCGAATCATGAATCATGAATTATGAATCATGAATTAAATCATGAATCATGAATTGAATCATGAATCATGAATCATGACTTGAATCATGAATCATGAATACTGAATCATGAATTGAATCATGAATCATGAATTATGAATCATGAATTGAATCATGAATCATGAATTGAATCATGAATCATGAATCATGAATTAAATCATGAATTGAATCATGAATCATGAATCATGAATTGAATCATGAATCACGAATCATGTATTGAATCATGAATCATGAATCATGAATCATGAATCATGAATTGAATCATGAATCATGAATTATAAATCCAGTCATGAATCATGAATTGAATCAGGAATCATGAATCAAATCATGAATCTTGAATAATGAATCATGAATCATGAATCATGAATTGAATCATGAATCATGAATTATAAATCGAATAATGAATCATGAATTGAATCAGGAATCGAATCATTAATTGAATCATGAATCATGAATCAAATCATGAATCTTGAATCTCGAATCATGAATCATGAATCATAATTTGAATCATGAATCATGAAATGAATCATGAATCATGAATTAAATCATGAATCATAAATCATAAATCGAATCATGAATCATGAATTGAATCATGAATCATGAATCATGAATCATTAATCGAATCATGAATCTTGAATCATGAATCATGAATTGAATCATAAATCATGAATCATGAATTAAATCATGAATCATAAATCATAAATCGAATCATAAATCATAAATCGAATCATGAATCATGAATTGAATCATGAATCATGAATCATGAATCGAATCATGAATCATGAATCATGAATCATGAATTGAATCATAAATCATGAATCATGAATTAAATCATGAATCATGAATCATAAATAATGAATTGAATCATGAATCATGAATCATGAATTGAATCATGATTCATAAATTGAATCATGATTCATGGTTCATATATTGAATCATGAATCATGAATCAAATCATAAATCATGAATCATGAATCATGAATTGAATTATGAATCATGAATCATGAATAGAATCATGAATCATGGATCAAAAATCATGAATCGAAACATGAATCATGAATTGAATCATGAATCATGAATCATGAATTGAATCATGAATCATGAATCATGAATCGAATCATGAATCATGAAACATGAATCGAATCATGAATCATGAGTCATGAATCATGAATTGAATCATGAATCATGAATTGAATCATGAATTGAATCATGAATCATGAATTGAATCATGAATCGAATCATGAATCATGAATTGAATCATGAATCATGAATCATGATTTGAATAATGAATCATGAATCGAATCATGAATCATGAATCATGAATCGAATCATGAATCATGAGTCATGAATCATGAATTGAATCATGAATCATGAATTGAATCATGAATTGAATCATGAATCATGAATCGAATCATGAATCGAATCATGAATCATGAATTGAATCATGAATTGAATCATGAATCATGAAATATGAATTTAATCATGAATCATGAATTGAATCATGAATACTGAATACTGAATCATGAATTGAATCATGAATCATGAATTATAAATCATGAATTGAATCATGAATCATGAAATGAATCATTAATCATGAATCATGAATTAAATAATGAATTGAATCATGGATCATGAATCATGAATTGAATCATGAATCATGAATCATGAATTGAATCATGAATCATGAATCATGAATCATGAATCATGAATCATGAATTGAATCATGAATCATGAATCATGAATTGAATCAGGAATCGAATCATGAATTGAATCATGAATCATGAATCAAATCATGAATCTTGAATCATGAATCATGAATCATGAATCATGAAT
This sequence comes from Mixophyes australis, assembly GCA_036250195.1. NCBI lineage: Eukaryota > Metazoa > Chordata > Amphibia > Anura > Limnodynastidae > Mixophyes > Mixophyes australis. Next base: position 262,007,164 of record JAVHZZ010000004.1, read on the forward strand.
TGAATCATGAATCATGAATCATGAATCGAATCATGAATCATGAATTGAATCATGAATCATGAATCATGAATCGAATCATGAATCATGAATTGAATCATGAATCATGAATCATGAATCGAATCATGAATCATGAATCATGAATCATGAATCGAATCATGAATCATGAATTGAATCATGAATCATGAATCATGAATCGAATCATGAATCATGAATTGAATCATGAATCATGAATCATGAATCGAATCATGAATCATGAATCATGAATTGAATCATGAATCATGAATCATGAATCGAATCATGAATCATGAATCATGAATCGAATCATGAATCATGAATCATGAATCATGAATTGAATCATGAATTTTGAATCGAATCATGAATCATGAATTGAATCATGAATCATAAATCGAATCATGAATCATGAATTGAATCATTAATCATAAATCGAATCATGAATCATGAATTGAATCATGAATCATGAATCATGAATTGAATCATGAATCATGAATTGAATCATGAATTATGAATCGAATCATGAATCATGAATCGAATCATGAATCATGAATCATGAATTAAATCATGAATCATGAATTATGAATCATGAATTGAATCATGAATCGTTAATCATGAATTGAATCATGAATCATGAATTGAATCATGAATTGAATAATGAATCATGAATCATGAATTCAATCATGAATCATTATTCGAATCATGAATCATGAATCATGAATTGAATCATGAATCATGAATGATGAATTGAATGATGAATCATGAATCAAATCATGAATCATGAATCATGAATGATGAATTGAATGATGAATCATGAATCAAATCATGAATCATGAATCATGAATTGAATCATGAATCATGAATCATGAATCGAATCATGAATCATGAATTGAATCATGAATTGAATCATGAATCATGAATATTGAATCATGAATTGAATCAAGAATCATGATTCATGAATTGAATCATGGATTGAATCATGAATCATGACTTGAATCATGAATCATGAATCATGAATCATGAATAAAAAATTGAATCATGAATCATGAATCAAATCATGAATAATGAATCATGAATCATGAATCGAATCATGAATCATGAATCATGAATCGAATCATGAATCATGATTTATGAATTGAATCATGAATTGAATCATGAATCATGAATCATGAATCATGAATTGAATCATGAATCATGAATTGAATCATGAATCATGAATCATGAAATGAATCATGAATCATGAATTAAATCATGAATCATGAATCATAAATCGAATCATGAATCATGAATTGAATCATGAATCATGAATCGAATCATGAATCTTGAATCATGAATCATGAATTGAATCATGAATCAAGAATCATGAATCGAATCATGAATCATGAATTGAATCATGAATAATAAATTGAATCATGAATCATGAATCATGAATTGAATCATGAATTGAATCATGACTTGAATCATGAATCATGAATCATGAATTGAATCATGAATCATGAAACATGAATTGAATCATGAATTGAATCATGACTTGAATCATGAATCATGAATCATGAATTGAATCATGAATCATGAAACATGAATCGAATCATGAATCATGAATTGAATCATGAATCATGAATCATGAATTGAATCATGAATCATGAATCATGAATCAAATCATGAATCGAATCATGAATCATGAATTGAATCATGAATTGAATCATGAATCATGAATTGAATCATGAATCATGAATCATGAATCATGAATTATAAATTATGAATTGAATAATGAATCATAAATTATGAATCATGAATTGAATCATGAATCATGAATCATGAATTGAATCATAAATCATGAATTGAATCATGAATCATGAATCATGAAATGAATCATGAATCATGAATTAAATCATGAATCATGATTAATGAATTGAATCATGAATCATGAATCATGAATTGAATCATGAATCATGAATTATGAATTGAATCATTAATCATAAATCATGAATCGAATCATGAATCATAAAGCAAGAATCATGAATCGAATCATGAATCAAGAATCATGAATCAAGAATCATGAATCGAATCATGAATTGAATCATGAATCATGAATATTGAATCATGAATTGAATCAAGAATCATGATTCATGAATTGAATCATGACTTGAATCATGAATCATGACTTGAATCATGAATCATGAATCATGAATCATGAATAAAAAATTGAATCATGAATTATGAATCAAATCATGAATAATGAATCATGAATCATGAATCGAATCATGAATCATGAATCATGAATTGAATCATGAATCATGAATCATGAATCGAATCATGAATCATGAATCATGAATTGAATCATGAATTGAATCATGAATCATGAATATTGAATCATGAATTGAATCAAGAATCATGATTCATGAATTGAATCATGGATTGAATCATGAATCATGACTTGAATCATGAATCATGAATCATGAATCATGAATAAAAAATTGAATCATGAATCATGAATCAAATCATGAATAATGAATCATGAATCATGAATCGAATCATGAATCATGAATCATGAATCGAATCATGAATCATGATTTATGAATTGAATCATGAATTGAATCATGAATCATGAATCATGAATCATGAATTGAATCATGAATCATGAATTGAATCATGAATCATGAATCATGAAATGAATCATGAATCATGAATTAAATCATGAATCATGAATCATAAATCGAATCATGAATCATGAATTGAATCATGAATCATGAATCGAATCATGAATCTTGAATCATGAATCATGAATTGAATCATGAATCAAGAATCATGAATCGAATCATGAATCATGAATTGAATCATGAATAATAAATTGAATCATGAATCATGAATCATGAATTGAATCATGAATTGAATCATGACTTGAATCATGAATCATGAATTGAATCATGAATCATGAAACATGAATCGAATCATGAATCATGAATTGAATCATGAATCATGAATCATGAATTGAATCATGAATCATGAATCATGAATCAAATCATGAATCGAATCATGAATCATGAATCATGAATTGAATCATGAATTGAATCATGAATCATGAATTGAATCATGAATCATGAATCATGAATCATGAATTATAAATTATGAATTGAATAATGAATCATAAATTATGAATCATGAATTGAATCATGAATCATGAATCATGAATCATGAATTGAATCATAAATCATGAATTGAATCATGAATCATGAATCATGAAATGAATCATGAATCATGAATTAAATCATGAATCATGATTAATGAATTGAATCATAAATCATGAATCATGAATTGAATCATGAATCATGAATTATGAATTGAATCATTAATCATAAATCATGAATCGAATCATGAATCATAAAGCAAGAATCATGAATCGAATCATGAATCAAGAATCATGAATCAAGAATCATGAATCGAATCATGAATCATGAATTGAATCATGAATTGAATCATGAATCATGAATCATGAATTGAATCATAAATTATGAATCATGAATCATTAATCGAATCATGAATCATGAATCGAATCATGAATTGAATCATGAATCATGAATCATGAATTGAATCATGAATCATGAATTGAATCATGAATCATGAATCATGAAATGAATCATGAATCATGAATTAAATCATGAATCATGAATTATAAATCGAATCATGAATCATGAATTGAATCATGAATCATGAATCGAATCATGAATCTTGAATCATGAATCATGAATTGAATAATGAATCAAGAATCATGAATCGAATCATGAATCATGAATTGAATCATGAATCATGAATCATGAATCGAATCATGAATCATGAATTGAATCATGAATCATGAATCATGAATCGAATCATGAATCATGAATCATGAATCATGAATCGAATCATGAATCATGAATTGAATCATGAATCATGAATCATGAATCGAATCATGAATCATGAATTGAATCATGAATCATGAATCATGAATCGAATCATGAATCATGAATCATGAATTGAATCATGAATCATGAATCATGAATCGAATCATGAATCATGAATCATGAATCGAATCATGAATCATGAATCATGAATCATGAATTGAATCATGAATTTTGAATCGAATCATGAATCATGAATTGAATCATGAATCATAAATCGAATCATGAATCATGAATTGAATCATTAATCATAAATCGAATCATGAATCATGAATTGAATCATGAATCATGAATCATGAATTGAATCATGAATCATGAATTGAATCATGAATTATGAATCGAATCATGAATCATGAATCGAATCATGAATCATGAATCATGAATTAAATCATGAATCATGAATTATGAATCATGAATTGAATCATGAATCGTTAATCATGAATTGAATCATGAATCATGAATTGAATAATGAATCATGAATCATGAATTCAATCATGAATCATTATTCGAATCATGAATCATGAATCATGAATTGCATCATGAATCATGAATGATGAATTGAATGATGAATCATGAATCAAATCATGAATCATGAATCATGAATGATGAATTGAATGATGAATCATGAATCAAATCATGAATCATGAATCATGAATTGAATCATGAATCATGAATCATGAATCGAATCATGAATCATGAATTGAATCATGAATTGAATCATGAATCATGAATATTGAATCATGAATTGAATCAAGAATCATGATTCATGAATTGAATCATGGATTGAATCATGAATCATGACTTGAATCATGAATCATGAATCATGAATCATGAATAAAAAATTGAATCATGAATCATGAATCAAATCATGAATAATGAATCATTAATCATGAATCGAATCATGAATCATGAATCATGAATCGAATCATGAATCATGATTTATGAATTGAATCATGAATTGAATCATGAATCATGAATCATGAATCATGAATTGAATCATGAATCATGAATTGAATCATGAATCATGAATCATGAAATGAATCATGAATCATGAATTAAATCATGAATCATGAATCATAAATCGAATCATGAATCATGAATTGAATCATGAATCATGAATCGAATCATGAATCTTGAATCATGAATCATGAATTGAATCATGAATCAAGAATCATGAATCGAATCATGAATCATGAATTGAATCATGAATAATAAATTGAATCATGAATCATGAATCATGAATTGAATCATGAATTGAATCATGACTTGAATCATGAATCATGAATCATGAATTGAATCATGAATCATGAAACATGAATTGAATCATGAATTGAATCATGACTTGAATCATGAATCATGAATCATGAATTGAATCATGAATCATGAAACATGAATCGAATCATGAATCATGAATTGAATCATGAATCATGAATCATGAATTGAATCATGAATCATGAATCATGAATCAAATCATGAATCGAATCATGAATCATGAATTGAATCATGAATTGAATCATGAATCATGAATTGAATCATGAATCATGAATCATGAATCATGAATTATAAATTATGAATTGAATAATGAATCATAAATTATGAATCATGAATTGAATCATGAATCATGAATCATGAATTGAATCATAAATCATGAATTGAATCATGAATCATGAATCATGAAATGAATCATGAATCATGAATTAAATCATGAATCATGATTAATGAATTGAATCATGAATCATGAATCATGAATTGAATCATGAATCATGAATTATGAATTGAATCATTAATCATAAATCATGAATCGAATCATGAATCATAAAGCAAGAATCATGAATCGAATCATGAATCAAGAATCATGAATCAAGAATCATGAATCGAATCATGAATTGAATCATGAATCATGAATATTGAATCATGAATTGAATCAAGAATCATGATTCATGAATTGAATCATGACTTGAATCATGAATCATGACTTGAATCATGAATCATGAATCATGAATCATGAATAAAAAATTGAATCATGAATCATGAATGAAATCATGAATAATGAATCATGAATCATGAATCGAATCATGAATCATGAATCATGAATTGAATCATGAATCATGAATCATGAATCGAATCATGAATCATGAATCATGAATTGAATCATGAATTGAATCATGAATCATGAATATTGAATCATGAATTGAATCAAGAATCATGATTCATGAATTGAATCATGGATTGAATCATGAATCATGACTTGAATCATGAATCATGAATCATGAATCATGAATAAAAAATTGAATCATGAATCATGAATCAAATCATGAATAATGAATCATGAATCATGAATCGAATCATGAATCATGAATCATGAATCGAATCATGAATCATGATTTATGAATTGAATCATGAATTGAATCATGAATCATGAATCATGAATCATGAATTGAATCATGAATCATGAATTGAATCATGAATCATGAATTGAATCATGAATCATGAATCATGAAATGAATCATGAATCATGAATTAAATCATGAATCATGAATCATAAATCGAATCATGAATCATGAATTGAATCATGAATCATGAATCGAATCATGAATCTTGAATCATGAATCATGAATTGAATCATGAATCAAGAATCATGAATCGAATCATGAATCATGAATTGAATCATGAATAATAAATTGAATCATGAATCATGAATCATGAATTGAATCATGAATTGAATCATGACTTGAATCATGAATCATGAATTGAATCATGAATCATGAAACATGAATCGAATCATGAATCATGAATTGAATCATGAATCATGAATCATGAATTGAATCATGAATCATGAATCATGAATCAAATCATGAATCGAATCATGAATCATGAATCATGAATTGAATCATGAATTGAATCATGAATCATGAATTGAATCATGAATCATGAATCATGAATCATGAATTATAAATTATGAATTGAATAATGAATCATAAATTATGAATCATGAATTGAATCATGAATCATGAATCATGAATCATGAATTGAATCATAAATCATGAATTGAATCATGAATCATGAATCATGAAATGAATCATGAATCATGAATTAAATCATGAATCATGATTAATGAATTGAATCATAAATCATGAATCATGAATTGAATCATGAATCATGAATTATGAATTGAATCATTAATCATAAATCATGAATCGAATCATGAATCATAAAGCAAGAATCATGAATCGAATCATGAATCAAGAATCATGAATCAAGAATCATGAATCGAATCATGAATCATGAATTGAATCATGAATTGAATCATGAATCATGAATCATGAATTGAATCATAAATTATGAATCATGAATCATGAATCGAATCATGAATCATGAATCGAATCATGAATTGAATCATGAATCATGAATCATGAATTGAATCATGAATCATGAATTGAATCATGAATCATGAATCATGAAATGAATCATGAATCATGAATTAAATCATGAATCATGAATTATAAATCGAATCATGAATCATGAATTGAATCATGAATCATGAATCGAATCATGAATCTTGAATCATGAATCATGAATTGAATAATGAATCAAGAATCATGAATCGAATCATGAATCATGAATTGAATCATGAATCATGAATCATGAATTGAATCATGAATTGAATCATGACTTGAATCATGAATCATGAATCATGAATTGAATCATGAATCATGAAACATGAATCGAATCATGAATCATGAATTGAATCATGAATCATGAATTGAATCATGAATCATGAATCATGAATCATGAATTATAAATTATGAATTGAATCATGAATCATAAATTATGAATCATGAATTGAATCATGAATCATGAATTGAATCATAAATCATGAATTGAATCATGAATCATGAATCATGAAATGAATCATGAATAATGAATTAAATCATGAATCATGAATCATGAATTGAATCATGAATCATGAATCATGAATTGAATCATGAATCATGAATTATGAATTGAATCATGAATCATAAATCATGAATCGAATCATGAATCATAAAGCAAGAATCATGAATCGAATCATGAATCATGAATCATGAATCGAATCATGAATCATGAATCAAGAATCATGAATCAAGAATCATGAATCGAATCATGAATCATGAATTGAATCATGAATTGAATCATGAATCATGAATCATGAATTGAATCATAAATTATGAATCATGAATCATGAATCATGAATCATGAATTGAATCATGAATTGAATCATGAATCATGAATCATGAATTGAATAATGAATCATGAATCAAGAATCATGAATCGAATCATGAATCATGAATTGAATAATAAATCATGAATTGATACATGAATCATGAATCATGAATTGAATCATGAATCATGAATCATAAATCAAATCATGAATCATGAATTGAATCAGGAATCGAATCATGAATTGAATCATGAATCATGAATTGAATCATGAATCATGAATCATGATTTGAATAATGAATCATGATTTATGAATCATGAATTGAATCATGAATCATGAATCATAAATTGAATCATGAATCATGAATCATGAATTGAATCATGAATCATGAATACTGAATCATGAATTGAATCATGAATCATGAATTATGAATCATGAATTGAATCATGAATCATGAATTGAATCATGAATCATGAATCATGAATTAAATCATGAATTGAATCATGAATCATGAATTGAATCATGAATCATGAATCATGAATTGAATCATGAATCATGAATCATGAATCATGAATCATGAATTTAATCATGAATCATGAATTATAAATCGAATCATGAATTGAATCAGGAATCGAATCATGAATTGAATCATGAATCATAAATCAAATCATGAATATTGAATCATGAATCATGAATCATGAATCATGAATTGAATCATGAATCATGAATCATGAATCGAATCATGAATCATGAATTGAATCATGAATCATGAAATGAATCATGAATCATGAATTAAATCATGAATCATAAATCATAAATCGAATCATGAATCATGAATTGAATCATGAATCATGAATCATTAAGCGAATCATGAATCTTGAATCATGAATCATGAATCATGAATTGAATCATGAATCAAGAATCATGAATCGAATCATGATTTAAGAATCATGAATCGAATCATGAATCATGAATTGAATGATGAATCATGAATCATGAATTGAATCATGAATCATGAATCATGAATCATGATCATGAATTGAATCATAAATCATGAATCATGAATTAAGTCATGAATCATAAATAATGAATTGAATCATGAATCATAAATAATGAATTGAATCATAAATCATGAATCATGAATTGAATCATGATTCATAAATTGAATCATGATTAATGGTTCATATATTGAATCATGAATCATGAATCGAATCATGAATCATGAATTGAATTATGAATCATGAATCATGAATAGAATCATGAATCATGAATCAAAAATCATGATTCGAAACATGAATCATGAATTGAATCATGAATCATGAATCATGAATTGAATCATGAATCATGAATCATGAATCGAATCATGAATTATGAATCATGAATCGAATCATGAATCATGAGTCATGAATCTTGAATTGAATCATGAATCATGAATTGAATCATGAATTGAATCATGAATCATGAATTGAATCATGAATCGAATCATGAATCATGAATTGAATCATGAATCATGAATTGAATCATGAATCATGAATCATGAATTGAATCATGAATCATGAATCATGAATCATGAATTGAATCATAAATTATGAATCATGAATCATGAATCGAATCATGAATCATGAATCGAATCATGAATCATGAATCGAATCATGAATTGAATCATGAATCATGAATCATGAATTATAAATTATGAATTGAATCATGAATCATAAATTATGAATCATGAATTGAATCATGAATCATGAATCATGAATTGAATCATAAATCATGAATTGAATCATGAATCATGAATCATGAAATGAATCATGAATCATGAATTAAATCATGAATCATGAATCATGAATTGAATCATGAATCATGAATCATGAATTGAATCATGAATCATGAATTATGAATTGAATCATGAATCATAAATCATGAATCGAATCATGAATCATAAAGCAAGAATCATGAATCGAATCATGAATCATGAATCATGAATCGAATCATGAATCATGAATCAAGAATCATGAATCAAGAATCATGAATCGAATCATGAATCATGAATTGAATCATGAATTGAATCATGAATCATGAATCATGAATTGAATCATTAATTATGAATCATGAATCATGAATCATGAATCATGAATTGAATCATGAATTGAATCATGAATCATGAATCATGAATTGAATAATGAATCATGAATCAAGAATCATGAATCGAATCATGAATCATGAATTGAATAATAAATCATGAATTGATACATGAATCATGAATCATGAATTGAATCATGAATCATGAATCATAAATCAAATCATGAATCATGAATTGAATCAGGAATCGAATCTTGAATTGAATCATGAATCATGAATTGAATCATGAATCATGAATTGAATCATGAATCATGAATCATGATTTGAATAATGAATCATGATTTATGAATCATGAATTGAATCATGAATCGAATCATGAATCATGAATTGAATCATGAATCATGAATTGAATCATGAATCATGAATCATGAATTGAATCATGAATCATGAATCATGAATCATGAATTGAATCATAAATTATGAATCATGAATCATGAATCGAATCATGAATCATGAATCGAATCATGAATCGAATCATGAATTGAATCATGAATCATGAATCATGAATTATAAATTATGAATTGAATCATGAATCATAAATTATGAATCATGAATTGAATCATGAATCATGAATCATGAATTGAATCATAAATCATGAATTGAATCATGAATCATGAAATGAATCATGAATCATGAATTAAATCATGAATCATGAATCATGAATTGAATCATGAATCATGAATCATGAATTGAATCATGAATCATGAATTATGAATTGAATCATGAATCATAAATCATGAATCGAATCATGAATCATAAAGCAAGAATCATGAATCGAATCATGAATCATGAATCATGAATCGAATCATGAATCATGAATCAAGAATCATGAATCAAGAATCATGAATCGAATCATGAATCATGAATTGAATCATGAATTGAATCATGAATCATGAATTGAATCATAAATTATGAATCATGAATCATGAATCATGAATCATGAATTGAATCATGAATTGAATCATGAATCATGAATCATGAATTGAATAATGAATCATGAATCAAGAATCATGAATCGAATCATGAATCATGAATTGAATAATAAATCATGAATTGATACATGAATCATGAATCATGAATTGAATCATGAATCATGAATCATAAATCAAATCATGAATCATGAATTGAATCAGGAATCGAATCTTGAATTGAATCATGAATCATGAATTGAATCATGAATCATGAATTGAATCATGAATCATGAATCATGATTTGAATAATGAATCATGATTTATGAATCATGAATTGAATCATGAATCATGAATCATAAATTGAATCATGAATCATGAATACTGAATCATGAATTGAATCATGAATCATGAATTATGAATCATGAATTGAATCATGAATCATGAATTGAATCATGAATCATGAATCATGAATTAAATCATGAATTGAATCATGAATCATGAATTGAATCATGAATCATGAATCATGAATTGAATCATGAATCATGAATCATGAATCATGAATCATGAATTTAATCATGAGTCATGAATTATAAATCGAATCATGAATTGAATCAGGAATCGAATCATGAATTGAATCATGAATCATAAATCAAATCATGAATATTGAATCATGAATCATGAATCATGAATCATGAATTGAATCATGAATCATGAATCATGAATCGAATCATGAATCATGAATTGAATCATGAATCATGAAAAGAATCATGAATCATGAATTAAATCATGAATCATAAATCATAAATCGAATCATGAATCATGAATTGAATCATGAATCATGAATCATTAAGCGAATCATGAATCTTGAATCATGAATCATGAATTGAATCATGAATCAAGAATCATGAATCGAATCATGAATCAAGAATCATGAATCGAATCATGAATCATGAATTGAATGATGAATCATGAATCATGAATTGAATCATGAATCATGAATCATGATCATGAATTGAATCATAAATCATGAATCATGAATTAAGTCATGAATCATAAATAATGAATTGAATCATGAATCATAAATAATGAATTGAATCATAAATCATGAATCATGAATTGAATCATGATTCATAAATTGAATCATGATTAATGGTTCATATATTGAATCATGAATCATGAATCGAATCATGAATCATGAATTGAATTATGAATCATGAATCATGAATAGAATCATGAATCATGGATCAAAAATCATGATTCGAAACATGAATCATGAATTGAATCATGAATCATGAATCATGAATTGAATCATGAATCATGAATCGAATCATGAATTATGAATCATGAATCGAATCATGAATCATGAGTCATGAATTGAATCATGAATTGAATCATGACTTGAATCATGAATCATGAATTGAATCATGAATCATGAAACATGAATCGAATCATGAATCATGAATTGAATCATGAATCATGAATCATGAATTGAATCATGAATCATGAATCATGAATCAAATCATGAATCGAATCATGAATCATGAATCATGAATTGAATCATGAATTGAATCATGAATCATGAATTGAATCATGAATCATGAATCATGAATCATGAATTATAAATTATGAATTGAATAATGAATCATAAATTATGAATCATGAATTGAATCATGAATCATGAATCATGAATCATGAATTGAATCATAAATCATGAATTGAATCATGAATCATGAATCATGAAATGAATCATGAATCATGAATTAAATCATGAATCATGATTAATGAATTGAATCATAAATCATGAATCATGAATTGAATCATGAATCATGAATTATGAATTGAATCATTAATCATAAATCATGAATCGAATCATGAATCATAAAGCAAGAATCATGAATCGAATCATGAATCAAGAATCATGAATCAAGAATCATGAATCGAATCATGAATCATGAATTGAATCATGAATTGAATCATGAATCATGAATCATGAATTGAATCATAAATTATGAATCATGAATCATGAATCGAATCATGAATCATGAATCGAATCATGAATTGAATCATGAATCATGAATCATGAATTGAATCATGAATCATGAATTGAATCATGAATCATGAATCATGAAATGAATCATGAATCATGAATTAAATCATGAATCATGAATTATAAATCGAATCATGAATCATGAATTGAATCATGAATCATGAATCGAATCATGAATCTTGAATCATGAATCATGAATTGAATAATGAATCAAGAATCATGAATCGAATCATGAATCATGAATTGAATCATGAATCATGAATCATGAATTGAATCATGAATTGAATCATGACTTGAATCATGAATCATGAATCATGAATTGAATCATGAATCATGAAACATGAATCGAATCATGAATCATGAATTGAATCATGAATCATGAATTGAATCATGAATCATGAATCATGAATCATGAATTATAAATTATGAATTGAATCATGAATCATAAATTATGAATCATGAATTGAATCATGAATCATGAATTGAATCATAAATCATGAATTGAATCATGAATCATGAATCATGAAATGAATCATGAATAATGAATTAAATCATGAATCATGAATCATGAATTGAATCATGAATCATGAATCATGAATTGAATCATGAATCATGAATTATGAATTGAATCATGAATCATAAATCATGAATCGAATCATGAATCATAAAGCAAGAATCATGAATCGAATCATGAATCATGAATCATGAATCGAATCATGAATCATGAATCAAGAATCATGAATCAAGAATCATGAATCGAATCATGAATCATGAATTGAATCATGAATTGAATCATGAATCATGAATCATGAATTGAATCATAAATTATGAATCATGAATCATGAATCATGAATCATGAATTGAATCATGAATTGAATCATGAATCATGAATCATGAATTGAATAATGAATCATGAATCAAGAATCATGAATCGAATCATGAATCATGAATTGAATAATAAATCATGAATTGATACATGAATCATGAATCATGAATTGAATCATGAATCATGAATCATAAATCAAATCATGAATCATGAATTGAATCAGGAATCGAATCATGAATTGAATCATGAATCATGAATTGAATCATGAATCATGAATCATGATTTGAATAATGAATCATGATTTATGAATCATGAATTGAATCATGAATCATGAATCATAAATTGAATCATGAATCATGAATCATGAATTGAATCATGAATCATGAATACTGAATCATGAATTGAATCATGAATCATGAATTATGAATCATGAATTGAATCATGAATCATGAATTGAATCATGAATCATGAATCATGAATTAAATCATGAATTGAATCATGAATCATGAATTGAATCATGAATCATGAATCATGAATTGAATCATGAATCATGAATCATGAATCATGAATCATGAATTTAATCATGAATCATGAATTATAAATCGAATCATGAATTGAATCAGGAATCGAATCATGAATTGAATCATGAATCATAAATCAAATCATGAATATTGAATCATGAATCATGAATCATGAATCATGAATTGAATCATGAATCATGAATCATGAATCGAATCATGAATCATGAATTGAATCATGAATCATGAAATGAATCATGAATCATGAATTAAATCATGAATCATAAATCATAAATCGAATCATGAATCATGAATTGAATCATGAATCATGAATCATTAAGCGAATCATGAATCTTGAATCATGAATCATGAATCATGAATTGAATCATGAATCAAGAATCATGAATCGAATCATGATTTAAGAATCATGAATCGAATCATGAATCATGAATTGAATGATGAATCATGAATCATGAATTGAATCATGAATCATGAATCATGAATCATGATCATGAATTGAATCATAAATCATGAATCATGAATTAAGTCATGAATCATAAATAATGAATTGAATCATGAATCATAAATAATGAATTGAATCATAAATCATGAATCATGAATTGAATCATGATTCATAAATTGAATCATGATTAATGGTTCATATATTGAATCATGAATCATGAATCGAATCATGAATCATGAATTGAATTATGAATCATGAATCATGAATAGAATCATGAATCATGAATCAAAAATCATGATTCGAAACATGAATCATGAATTGAATCATGAATCATGAATCATGAATTGAATCATGAATCATGAATCATGAATCGAATCATGAATTATGAATCATGAATCGAATCATGAATCATGAGTCATGAATCTTGAATTGAATCATGAATCATGAATTGAATCATGAATTGAATCATGAATCATGAATTGAATCATGAATCGAATCATGAATCATGAATTGAATCATGAATCATGAATTGAATCATGAATCATGAATCATGAATTGAATCATGAATCATGAATCATGAATCATGAATTGAATCATAAATTATGAATCATGAATCATGAATCGAATCATGAATCATGAATCGAATCATGAATCATGAATCGAATCATGAATTGAATCATGAATCATGAATCATGAATTATAAATTATGAATTGAATCATGAATCATAAATTATGAATCATGAATTGAATCATGAATCATGAATCATGAATTGAATCATAAATCATGAATTGAATCATGAATCATGAATCATGAAATGAATCATGAATCATGAATTAAATCATGAATCATGAATCATGAATTGAATCATGAATCATGAATCATGAATTGAATCATGAATCATGAATTATGAATTGAATCATGAATCATAAATCATGAATCGAATCATGAATCATAAAGCAAGAATCATGAATCGAATCATGAATCATGAATCATGAATCGAATCATGAATCATGAATCAAGAATCATGAATCAAGAATCATGAATCGAATCATGAATCATGAATTGAATCATGAATTGAATCATGAATCATGAATCATGAATTGAATCATTAATTATGAATCATGAATCATGAATCATGAATCATGAATTGAATCATGAATTGAATCATGAATCATGAATCATGAATTGAATAATGAATCATGAATCAAGAATCATGAATCGAATCATGAATCATGAATTGAATAATAAATCATGAATTGATACATGAATCATGAATCATGAATTGAATCATGAATCATGAATCATAAATCAAATCATGAATCATGAATTGAATCAGGAATCGAATCTTGAATTGAATCATGAATCATGAATTGAATCATGAATCATGAATTGAATCATGAATCATGAATCATGATTTGAATAATGAATCATGATTTATGAATCATGAATTGAATCATGAATCGAATCATGAATCATGAATTGAATCATGAATCATGAATTGAATCATGAATCATGAATCATGAATTGAATCATGAATCATGAATCATGAATCATGAATTGAATCATAAATTATGAATCATGAATCATGAATCGAATCATGAATCATGAATCGAATCATGAATCGAATCATGAATTGAATCATGAATCATGAATCATGAATTATAAATTATGAATTGAATCATGAATCATAAATTATGAATCATGAATTGAATCATGAATCATGAATCATGAATTGAATCATAAATCATGAATTGAATCATGAATCATGAATCATGAAATGAATCATGAATCATGAATTAAATCATGAATCATGAATCATGAATTGAATCATGAATCATGAATCATGAATTGAATCATGAATCATGAATTATGAATTGAATCATGAATCATAAATCATGAATCGAATCATGAATCATAAAGCAAGAATCATGAATCGAATCATGAATCATGAATCATGAATCGAATCATGAATCATGAATCAAGAATCATGAATCAAGAATCATGAATCGAATCATGAATCATGAATTGAATCATGAATTGAATCATGAATCATGAATTGAATCATAAATTATGAATCATGAATCATGAATCATGAATCATGAATTGAATCATGAATTGAATCATGAATCATGAATCATGAATTGAATAATGAATCATGAATCAAGAATCATGAATCGAATCATGAATCATGAATTGAATAATAAATCATGAATTGATACATGAATCATGAATCATGAATTGAATCATGAATCATGAATCATAAATCAAATCATGAATCATGAATTGAATCAGGAATCGAATCTTGAATTGAATCATGAATCATGAATTGAATCATGAATCATGAATTGAATCATGAATCATGAATCATGATTTGAATAATGAATCATGATTTATGAATCATGAATTGAATCATGAATCATGAATCATAAATTGAATCATGAATCATGAATACTGAATCATGAATTGAATCATGAATCATGAATTATGAATCATGAATTGAATCATGAATCATGAATTGAATCATGAATCATGAATCATGAATTAAATCATGAATTGAATCATGAATCATGAATTGAATCATGAATCATGAATCATGAATCATGAATCATGAATTTAATCATGAGTCATGAATTATAAATCGAATCATGAATTGAATCAGGAATCGAATCATGAATTGAATCATGAATCATAAATCAAATCATGAATATTGAATCATGAATCATGAATCATGAATCATGAATTGAATCATGAATCATGAATCATGAATCGAATCATGAATCATGAATTGAATCATGAATCATGAAATGAATCATGAATCATGAATTAAATCATGAATCATAAATCATAAATCGAATCATGAATCATGAATTGAATCATGAATCATGAATCATTAAGCGAATCATGAATCTTGAATCATGAATCATGAATTGAATCATGAATCAAGAATCATGAATCGAATCATGAATCAAGAATCATGAATCGAATCATGAATCATGAATTGAATGATGAATCATGAATCATGAATTGAATCATGAATCATGAATCATGATCATGAATTGAATCATAAATCATGAATCATGAATTAAGTCATGAATCATAAATAATGAATTGAATCATGAATCATAAATAATGAATTGAATCATAAATCATGAATCATGAATTGAATCATGATTCATAAATTGAATCATGATTAATGGTTCATATATTGAATCATGAATCATGAATCGAATCATGAATCATGAATTGAATTATGAATCATGAATCATGAATAGAATCATGAATCATGGATCAAAAATCATGATTCGAAACATGAATCATGAATTGAATCATGAATCATGAATCATGAATTGAATCATGAATCATGAATCGAATCATGAATTATGAATCATGAATCGAATCATGAATCATGAGTCATGAATCTTGAATTGAATCATGAATCATGAATTGAATCATGAATTGAATCATGAATCATGAATTGAATCATGAATCGAATCATGAATCATGAATTGAATCATGAATCATGAATTGAATCATGAATCATGAATCATGAATTGAATCATGAATCATGAATCATGAATCGAATCATGAATCATGAATCATGAATCGAATCATGAATCATGAGTCATGAATCATGAATTGAATCATGAATTGAATCATGAATTGAATCATGAATCATGAATTGAATCATTAATCGAATCATGAATCATGAATTGAATCATGAATCATGAATTGAATCATGAATCATGAATCATGATTTGAATAATGAATCATGAATTATGAATCATGAATTTAATCATGAATCATGAATCATGAATTGAATCATGAATCATGAATACTGAATCATGAATTGAATCATGAATCATGAATTATAAATCATGAATTAAATCATGAATCATGAATTGAATCATGAATCATGAATTAAATAATGAATTGAATCATGAATCATGAATTGAATCATGAATCATGAATCATGAATTGAATCATGAATCATGAATCATGAATTGAATCATGAATCATGAATCATAAATCGAATCACGAATCATGAATTGAATCAGGAATCGAATCATGAATTGAATCATGAATCATGAATCAAATCATGAATCTTGAATCATGAATCATGAATCATGAATTGAATCATGAATCATGAAATGAATCATGAATCATGAATTAAATCATGAATCATAAATCATAAATCGAATCATGAATCATGAATTGAATCATGAATCATGAATCATGAATCATTAATCGAATCATGAATCTTGAATCATGAATCATGAATCATGAACTGAATCATGAATCAAGAATCATGAATCGAATCATGAATCATGAATCATGAATCATGAATTGAATCATGAATTGAATCATTAATCATGAATCATGAATCAAGAATCATGAATCGAATCATTAATCATGAATTGAATAATAAATCATGAATTGAATCATGAATCATGAATCATGATTCATGAATTGAATCATGAATCATGAATTGAATCATGAATCATGAATCATAAATCAAATCATGAATCATAAATCAAATCATGAATCATGAATTGAATAAGGAATCGAATCATGAATTTAATTATGAATCATGAATTGAATCATGAATCATGAATTAAATCATGAATCATGAATCATGAATTGAATCATGAATCATGAATTGAATCATGAATCATGAATTGAATCATGAATCATGAGTCATGAATTAAATCATGAATCATGAATTGAATCATGAATCATGAATCATGAATTGAATCATGAATCATGAATTATAAATCGAATCATGAATTGAATCAGGAATCGAATCATGAATTGAATCATGAATCATGAATCAAATCATGAATCTTGAATCATGAATCATGAATCATGAATTGAATCATGAATCATGAATTGAATCATGAATCATGAATCAAGATTTGAATAATGAATCATGAATTATGAATCATGAATTTAATCATGAATCATGAATCATGAATTGAATCATGAATCATGAATACTGAATTATGAATTGAATCATGAATCATGAATTATAAATCATGAATTGAATCATGAATCATGAATTGAATCATGAATCATGAATCATGAATTAAATAATGAATTGAATCATGAATCATGAATCATGAATTGAATCATGAATCATGAATCATGAATTGAATCATGAATCATGAATCATGAATCATAAATCATGAATTAAATCATGAATCATGAATCATAAATCGAATCATGAATCATGAATTGAATCAGGAATCGAATCATGAATTGAATCATGAATCATGAATCAAATCATGAATCTTGAATCATGAATCATGAATCATGAATCATGAATTGAATCATGAATCATGAATCATGAATCGAATCATGAATCATGAATTGAATCATGAATCATGAAATGTATCATGAATCATGAATTAAATCATGAATCATAAATCATAAATCGAATCATGAATCATGAATTGAATCATGAATCATGATTTATGAATCATTAATCGAATAATGAATCTTGAATCATGAATCATGAATACTGAATCATGAATTGAATCATGAATCATGAATTATAAATCATGAATTGAATCATGAATCATGAATTGAATCATGAATCATGAATTAAATCATGAATTGAATCATGAATCATGAAATGAATCATGAATCATGAATCATAAATCAAATCATGAATCATGAATTGAATCAGGAATCGAATCATGAATTGAATCATGAATCATGAATTGAATCATGAATCATGAATTGAATCATGAATCATGATTTCAATAATGAATCATGAATTATGAATCATGAATTGAATCATGAATCATGATTTCAATAATGAATCATGAATTATGAATCATGAATTGAATCATGAATCATGAATTGAATCATGAATCATGAATCATGAATTGAATCATGAATCATGAATACTGAATCATGAATTGAATCATGAATCATGAATAATGAATCATGAATTGAATCATGAATCATGAATTGAATCATGAATCATGAATCATGAATTAAATCATGAATTGAATCATGAATCATGAATCATGAATTCATTCATGAATTACGAATCATGTATTGAATCATGAATCATGAATCATGAATCATGAATCATGAATCATGAATTGAATCATGAATCATGAATTATAAATCCAATCATGAATCATGAATTGAATCAGGAATCGAATCACGAATTGAATCATGAATCATGAATCAAATCATGAATCTTGAATCATGAATCATTAATCATGAATTGAATCATGAATCATGAATTATAAATCGAATCATGAATCATGAATTGAATCAGGAATCGAATCATGAATTGAATCATGAATCATGAATTGAATCATGAATCATGAATTGAATCATGAATCATGAATCATGATTTCAATAATGAATCATGAATTATGAATCATGAATTGAATCATGAATCATGAATTGAATCATGAATCATGATTTCAATAATGAATCATGAATTATGAATCATGAATTGAATCATGAATCATGAATTAAATCATGAATCATGAATCATGAATTGAATCATGAATCATGAATACTGAATCATGAATTGAATCATGAATCATGAATTATGAATCATGAATTGAATCATGAATCATGAATTGAATCATGAATCATGAATCATGAATTAAATCATGAATTGAATCATGAATCATGAATTGAATCATGAATCATGAATACTGAATCATGAATTGAATCATGAATCATGAATTATAAATCATGAATTAAATCATGAATCATGAATTGAATCATGAATCATGAATTAAATAATGAATTGAATCATGAATCATGAATTGAATCATGAATCATGAATCATGAATTGAATCATGAATCATGAATCATGAATTGAATCATGAATCATGAATCATAAATCGAATCACGAATCATGAATTGAATCAGGAATCGAATCATGAATTGAATCATGAATCATGAATCAAATCATGAATCTTGAATCATGAATCATGAATCATGAATTGAATCATGAATCATGAATTGAATCATGAATCATGAAATGAATCATGAATCATGAATTAAATCATGAATCATAAATCATAAATCGAATCATGAATCATGAATTGAATCATGAATCATGAATCATGAATCATTAATCGAATCATGAATCTTGAATCATGAATCATGAATCATGAACTGAATCATGAATCAAGAATCATGAATCGAATCATGAATCATGAATCATGAATTGAATCATGAATTGAATCATTAATCATGAATCATGAATCAAGAATCATGAATCGAATCATTAATCATGAATTGAATAATAAATCATGAATTGAATCATGAATCATGAATCATGATTCATGAATTGAATCATGAATCATGAATTGAATCATGAATCATGAATCATAAATCAAATCATGAATCATAAATCAAATCATGAATCATGAATTGAATAAGGAATCGAATCATGAATTTAATTATGAATCATGAATTGAATCATGAATCATGAATTAAATCATGAATCATGAATCATGAATTGAATCATGAATCATGAATTGAATCATGAATCATGAATTGAATCATGAATCATGAGTCATGAATTAAATCATGAATCATGAATTGAATCATGAATCATGAATCATGAATTGAATCATGAATCATGAATTATAAATCGAATCATGAATTGAATCAGGAATCGAATCATGAATTGAATCATGAATCATGAATCAAATCATGAATCTTGAATCATGAATCATGAATCATGAATTGAATCATGAATCATGAATTGAATCATGAATCATGAATCAAGATTTGAATAATGAATCATGAATTATGAATCATGAATTTAATCATGAATCATGAATCATGAATTGAATCATGAATCATGAATACTGAATTATGAATTGAATCATGAATCATGAATTATAAATCATGAATTGAATCATGAATCATGAATTGAATCATGAATCATGAATCATGAATTAAATAATGAATTGAATCATGAATCATGAATCATGAATTGAATCATGAATCATGAATCATGAATTGAATCATGAATCATGAATCATGAATCATGAATCATAAATCATGAATTAAATCATGAATCATGAATCATAAATCGAATCATGAATCATGAATTGAATCAGGAATCGAATCATGAATTGAATCATGAATCATGAATCAAATCATGAATCTTGAATCATGAATCATGAATCATGAATCATGAATTGAATCATGAATCATGAATCATGAATCGAATCATGAATCATGAATTGAATCATGAATCATGAAATGTATCATGAATCATGAATTAAATCATGAATCATAAATCATAAATCGAATCATGAATCATGAATTGAATCATGAATCATGATTTATGAATCATTAATCGAATCATGAATCTTGAATCATGAATCATGAATACTGAATCATGAATTGAATCATGAATCATGAATTATAAATCATGAATTGAATCATGAATCATGAATTGAATCATGAATCATGAATTAAATCATGAATTGAATCATGAATCATGAAATGAATCATGAATCATGAATCATAAATCAAATCATGAATCATGAATTGAATCAGGAATCGAATCATGAATTGAATCATGAATCATGAATTGAATCATGAATCATGAATTGAATCATGAATCATGATTTCAATAATGAATCATGAATTATGAATCATGAATTGAATCATGAATCATGATTTCAATAATGAATCATGAATTATGAATCATGAATTGAATCATGAATCATGAATTGAATCATGAATCATGAATCATGAATTGAATCATGAATCATGAATACTGAATCATGAATTGAATCATGAATCATGAATAATGAATCATGAATTGAATCATGAATCATGAATTGAATCATGAATCATGAATCATGAATTAAATCATGAATTGAATCATGAATCATGAATCATGAATTGATTCATGAATTACGAATCATGTATTGAATCATGAATCATGAATCATGAATCATGAATCATGAATCATGAATTGAATCATGAATCATGAATTATAAATCCAATCATGAATCATGAATTGAATCAGGAATCGAATCACGAATTGAATCATGAATCATGAATCAAATCATGAATCTTGAATCATGAATCATTAATCATGAATTGAATCATGAATCATGAATTATAAATCGAATCATGAATCATGAATTGAATCAGGAATCGAATCATGAATTGAATCATGAATCATGAATTGAATCATGAATCATGAATTGAATCATGAATCATGAATCATGATTTCAATAATGAATCATGAATTATGAATCATGAATTGAATCATGAATCATGAATTGAATCATGAATCATGATTTCAATAATGAATCATGAATTATGAATCATGAATTGAATCATGAATCATGAATTAAATCATGAATCATGAATCATGAATTGAATCATGAATCATGAATACTGAATCATGAATTGAATCATGAATCATGAATTATGAATCATGAATTGAATCATGAATCATGAATTGAATCATGAATCATGAATCATGAATTAAATCATGAATTGAATCATGAATTGAATCATGAATCACGAATCATGTATTGAATCATGAATCATGAATCATGAATCATGAGTCATGAATTGAATCATGAATTATAAATCCAATCATGAATCTTGAATCATGAATCATGAATCATGAATCATGAATCATGAATTGAATCATGAATCATGAATTGAATCATGAATCATGAGTCATGAATTAAATCATGAATCATGAATTGAATCATGAATCATGAATCATGAATTGAATCATGAATCATGAATTATAAATCGAATCATGAATTGAATCAGGAATCGAATCATGAATTGAATCATGAATCATGAATCAAATCATGAATCTTGAATCATGAATCATGAATCATGAATTGAATCATGAATCATGAATTGAATCATGAATCATGAATCAAGATTTGAATAATGAATCATGAATTATGAATCATGAATTTAATCATGAATCATGAATCATGAATTGAATCATGAATCATGAATACTGAATTATGAATTGAATCATGAATCATGAATTATAAATCATGAATTGAATCATGAATCATGAATTGAATCATGAATCATGAATCATGAATTGAATCATGAATCATGAATCATGAATTGAATCATGAATCATGAATCATGAATCATGAATCATGAATTAAATCATGAATCATGAATCATAAATCGAATCATGAATCATGAATTGAATCAGGAATCGAATCATGAATTGAATCATGAATCATGAATCAAATCATGAATCTTGAATCATGAATCATGAATCATGAATCATGAATTGAATCATGAATCATGAATCATGAATCGAATCATGAATCATGAATTGAATCATGAATCATGAAATGTATCATGAATCATGAATTAAATCATGAATCATAAATCATAAATCGAATCATGAATCATGAATTGAATCATGAATCATGATTTATGAATCATTAATCGAATCATGAATCTTGAATCATGAATCATGAATACTGAATCATGAATTGAATCATGAATCATGAATTATAAATCATGAATTGAATCATGAATCATGAATTGAATCATGAATCATGAATTAAATCATGAATTGAATCATGAATCATGAATTGAATCATGAATCATGAATCATGAATTAAATCATGAATCATGAATCATGAATCATGAAATGAATCATGAATCATGAATCATAAATCAAATCATGAATCATGAATTGAATCAGGAATCGAATCATGAATTGAATCATGAATCATGAATTGAATCATGAATCATGAATTGAATCATGAATCATGATTTCAATAATGAATCATGAATTATGAATCATGAATTGAATCATGAATCATGAATCATGATTTCAATAATGAATCATGAATTATGAATCATGAATTGAATCATGAATCATGAATTGAATCATGAATCATGAATCATGAATTGAATCATGAATCATGAATACTGAATCATGAATTGAATCATGAATCATGAATAATGAATCATGAATTGAATCATGAATCATGAATTGAATCATGAATCATGAATTAAATCATGAATTGAATCATGAATCATGAATCATGAATTGATTCATGAATCACGAATCATGTATTGAATCATGAATCATGAATCATGAATCATGAATCATGAATTGAATCATGAATCATGAATTATAAATCCAATCATGAATCATGAATTGAATCAGGAATCGAATCATGAATTGAATCATGAATCATGAATCAAATCATGAATCTTGAATCATGAATCATGAATAATGAATCATGAATTGAATCATGAATCATGAATCATGATTTCAATAATGAATCATGAATTATGAATCATGAATTGAATCATGAATCATGATTTCAATAATGAATCATGAATTATGAATCATGAATTGAATCATGAATCATGAATTGAATCATGAATCATGAATCATGAATTGAATCATGAATCATGAATACTGAATCATGAATTGAATCATGAATCATGAATTATGAATCATGAATTGAATCATGAATCATGAATTGAATCATGAATCATGAATCATGAATTAAATCATGAATAGAATCATGAATCATGAATTGAATCATGAATCACGAATCATGTATTGAATCATAAATCATGAATCATGAATCATGAATCATGAATTGAATCATGAATCATGAATTATAAATCCAATCATGAATCATGAATTGAATCAGGAATCGAATCATGAATTGAATCATGAATCATGAATCAAATCATGAATCTTGAATCATGAATCATGAATCATGAATCATGAATTGAATCATGAATCATGAATTATAAATCGAATCATGAATCATGAATTGAATCAGGAATCGAATCATTAATTGAATCATGAATCATGAATCAAATCATGAATCTTGAATCATGAATCATGAATCATGAATCATAATTTGAATCATGAATCATGAAATGAATCATGAATCATGAATTAAATCATGAATCATAAATCATAAATCGAATCATAAATCATGAATTGAATCATGAATCATGAATCATTAATGGAATCATGAATCTTGAATCATTAATCATGAATCATGAATCGAATCATGAATCATGAATCATGAATCATGAATTGAATCATAAATCATGAATCATGAATTAAATCATGAATCATGAATCATAAATAATGAATTGAATCATGAATCATGAATTGAATCATGATTCATAAATTGAATCATGATTCATGGTTCATATATTGAATCATGAATCATGAATCAAATCATAAATCATGAATCATGAATCATGAATTGAATTATGAATCATGAATCATGAATAGAATCATGAATCATGGATCAAAAATCATGAATCGAAACATGAATCATGAATTGAATCATGAATCATGAATCATGAATTGAATCATGAATCATGAATCATGAATCGAATCATGAATCATGAATCGAATCATGAATCATGAGTCATGAATCATGAATTGAATCATGAATCATGAATTGAATCATGAGTTGAATCATGAATCATGAATTGAATCATGAATCGAATCATGAATCATGAATTGAATCATGAATCATGAATTGAATCATGAATCATGAATCATGATTTGAATAATGAATCATGAATTATGAATCATAAATTTAATCATGAATCATGAATCATGAATTGAATCATGAATCATGAATACTGAATCATGAATTGAATCATGAATCATGAATTATAAATCATGAATTAAATCATGAATCATGAATCATGAATTAAATAATGAATTGAATCATGAATCATGAATCATGAATTGAATCATGAGTCATGAATCATGAATTGAATCATGAATCATGAATCATGAATTGAATCATGAATCATAAATCGAATCACGAATCATGAATTGAATCAGGAATCGAATCATGAATTGAATCATGAATCATGAATCAAATCATGAATCTTGAATCATGAATCATGAATTGAATCATGAATCATGAATTGAATCATGAATCATGAAATGAATCATGAATCATGAAATGAATCATGAATCCTGAATTAAATCCTGAATCATAAATCATAAATCGAATCATGAATCATGAATTGAATCATGAATCATGAATCATGAATCATTAATCGAATCATGAATCTTGAATCATGAATCATGAATCATGAACTGAATCATGAATCAAGAATCATGAATTGAATCATGAATCATGAATCATGAATCATGAATTGAATCATAAATTGAATCATTAATCATGAATCATGAATCAAGAATCATGAATCGAATCATGAATCATGAATTGAATAATAAATCATGAATTAAATCATGAATCATGAATCATGAATTGAATCATGAATCATGAATTGAATCATGAATCATGAATCATAAATCAAATCATGAATCATAAATCAAATCATGAATCATGAATTGAATAAGGAATCGAATCATGAATTTAATTATGAATCATGAATTGAACCATGAATCATGAATTAAATCATGAATCATGAATCATGAATTGAATCATGAATCATGAATTGAATCATGAATCATGAATCATGAATTAAATCATGAATCATGAATCATGAATTGAATCATGAATCATGAATCATGAATTGAATCATGAATCATGAATTATAAATCGAATCATGAATTGAAACAGGAATCGAATCATGAATTGAATCATGAATCATGAATCAAATCATGAATCTTGAATCATGAATCATGAATCATGAATTGAATCATGAATCATGAATTGAATCATGAATCATGAATCAAGATTTGAATAATGAATCATGAATTATGAATCATGAATTGAATCATGAATCATGAATCATGAATTGAATCATGAATCATGAATACTGAATCATGAATAGAATCATGAATCATGAATTATAAATCATGAATTGAATCATGAATCATGAATTGAATCATGAATCATGAATTAAATAATGATTTGAATCATGAATCATGAATCATGAATTGAATCATGAATCATGAATCATGAATCATGAATCATGAATTGAATCATGAATCATGAATCATAAATCGAATCATGAATCATGAATTGAATCAGGAATCGAATCATGAATTGAATCATGAATCATGAATCAAATCATGAATCTTGAATCATGAATCATGAATCATGAATCATGAATTGAATCATGAATCATGAATCGAATCATGAATCATGAATTGAATCATGAATCATGAAATGAATCATGAATCATGAATTAAATCATGAATCATAAATCATAAATCGAATCATGAATCATGAATTGAATCATGAATCATGATTTATGAATCATTAATTGAATCATGAATCTTGAATCATGAATCATGAATATTGAATCATGAATTGAATCATGAATCATGAATTATAAATCATGAATTGAATCATGAATCATGAATTGAATCATGAATCATGAATTAAATCATGAATTGAATCCTGAATCATGAATTGAATCATGAATCATGAATCATGAATTAAATCATGAATCTTGAATCATGAATCATGAAATGAATCATGAATCATGAATCATAAATCAAATCATGAATCATTAATTGAATCAGGAATCGAATCATGAATTGAATCATGAATCATGAATTGAATCACAAATCATGAATTGAATCATTAATCATGAATCATGATTTCAATAATGAATTATGAATCATGAATCATGAATTGAATCATGAATCATGAATCATGATTTCAATAATGAATCATGAATTATGAATCATGAATTGAATCATGAATCATGAATTGAATCATGAATCATGAATCATGAATTGAATCATGAATCATGAATACTGAATCATGAATTGAATCATGAATCATGAATTATGAATCATGAATTGAATCATGAATCATGAATTGAATCATGAATCATGAATCATGAATTAAATCATGAATTGAATCATGAATCATGAATCATGAATTGAATCATGAATCACGAATCATGTATTGAATCATGAATCATGAATCATGAATCATGAATTGAATCATGAATCATGAATTATAAATCGAATCATGAATCATGAATTGAATCAGGAATCGAATCATGAATTGAATCATGAATCATGAATCAAATCATGAATCTTGAATCATGAATCATGAATCATGAATCATGAATCATGAATCGAATCATGAATCATGAATTGAATCATGAATAATAAATTGAATCATGAATCATGAATTGAATCATGAATTGAATCATGACTTGAACCATGAATCATGAATTAAATCATGAATCATGAATCATGAATTGAATCATGAATCATGAATTGAATCATGAATCATGAATCATGAATTAAATCATGAATCATGAATCATGAATTGAATCATGAATCATGAATCATGAATTGAATCATGAATCATGAATTATAAATCGAATCATGAATTGAAACAGGAATCGAATCATGAATTGAATCATGAATCATGAATCAAATCATGAATCTTGAATCATGAATCATGAATCATGAATTGAATCATGAATCATGAATTGAATCATGAATCATGAATCAAGATTTGAATAATGAATCATGAATTATGAATCATGAATTGAATCATGAATCATGAATCATGAATTGAATCATGAATCATGAATACTGAATCATGAATAGAATCATGAATCATGAATTATAAATCATGAATTGAATCATGAATCATGAATTGAATCATGAATCATGAATTAAATAATGATTTGAATCATGAATCATGAATCATGAATTGAATCATGAATCATGAATCATGAATCATGAATCATAAATTGAATCATGAATCATGAATCATAAATCGAATCATGAATCATGAATTGAATCAGGAATCGAATCATGAATTGAATCATGAATCATGAATCAAATCATGAATCTTGAATCATGAATCATGAATCATGAATCATGAATTGAATCATGAATCATGAATCGAATCATGAATCATGAATTGAATCATGAATCATGAAATGAATCATGAATCATGAATTAAATCATGAATCATAAATCATAAATCGAATCATGAATCATGAATTGAATCATGAATCATGATTTATGAATCATTAATCGAATCATGAATCTTGAATCATGAATCATGAATATTGAATCATGAATTGAATCATGAATCATGAATTATAAATCATGAATTGAATCATGAATCATGAATTGAATCATGAATCATGAATTAAATCATGAATTGAATCCTGAATCATGAATTGAATCATGAATCATGAATTAAATCATGAATCTTGAATCATGAATCATGAAATGAATCATGAATCATGAATCATAAATCAAATCATGAATCATTAATTGAATCAGGAATCGAATCATGAATTGAATCATGAATCATGAATTGAATCACGAATCATGAATTGAATCATTAATCATGAATCATGATTTCAATAATGAATTATGAATCATGAATCATGAATTGAATCATGAATCATGAATCATGATTTCAATAATGAATCATGAATTATGAATCATGAATTGAATCATGAATCATGAATTGAATCATGAATCATGAATCATGAATTGAATCATGAATCATGAATACTGAATCATGAATTGAATCATGAATCATGAATTATGAATCATGAATTGAATCATGAATCATGAATTGAATCATGAATCATGAATCATGAATTAAATCATGAATTGAATCATGAATCATGAATCATGAATTGAATCATGAATCACGAATCATGTATTGAATCATGAATCATGAATCATGAATCATGAATTGAATCATGAATCATGAATTATAAATCGAATCATGAATCATGAATTGAATCAGGAATCGAATCATGAATTGAATCATGAATCATGAATCAAATCATGAATCTTGAATCATGAATCATGAATCATGAATCATGAATCATGAATCATGAATTGAATCATGAATCATGAATTATAAATCGAATCATGAATCATGAATCGAATCAGGAATCGAATCATTAATTGAATCATGACTCATGAATCAAATCATGAATCTTGAATCATGAATCATGAATCATGAATCATAATTTGAATCATGAATCATGAAATGAATCATGAATCATGAATTAAATCATGAATCATAAATCATAAATCGAATCATAAATCATGAATTGAATCATGAATCATGAATCATGAATCATTAATGGAATCATGAATCTTGAATCATTAATCATGAATCATGAATCGAATCATGAATCATGAATCATGAATCATGAATTGAATCATAAATCATGAATCATGTATTAAATCATGAATTATGAATCATAAATAATGAATTGAATCATGAATCATGAATCATGAATTGAATCATGATTCATAAATTGAATCATGATTCATGGTTCATATATTGAATCATGAATCATGAATCAAATCATAAATCATGAATCATGAATCATGAATTGAATTATGAATCATGAATCATGAATAGAATCATGAATCATGGATCAAAAATCATGAATCGAAACATGAATCATCAATTGAATCATGAATCATGAATCATGAATTGAATCATGAATCATGAATCATGAATCGAATCATGAATCATGAATCATGAATCATGAATTGAATCATAAATCATGAATCATGTATTAAATCATGAATCATGAATCATAAATAATGAATTGAATCATGAATCATGAATCATGAATTGAATCATGATTCATAAATTGAATCATGATTCATGGTTCATATATTGAATCATGAATCATGAATCAAATCATAAATCATGAATCATGAATCATGAATTGAATTATGAATCATGAATCATGAATAGAATCATGAATCATGGATCAAAAATCATGAATCGAAATATGAATCATCAATTGAATCATGAATCATGAATCATGAATTGAATCATGAATCATGAATCATGAATCGAATCATGAATCATGAATCATGAATCATGAATTGAATCATTAATCATGAATCATGATTTCAATAATGAATTATGAATCATGAATCATGAATTGAATCATGAATCATGAATCATGATTTCAATAATGAATCATGAATTATGAATCATGAATTGAATCATGAATCATGAATTGAATCATGAATCATGAATCATGAATTGAATCATGAATCATGAATACTGAATCATGAATTGAATCATGAATCATGAATTATGAATCATGAATTGAATCATGAATCATGAATTGAATCATGAATCATGAATCATGAATTAAATCATGAATTGAATCATGAATCATGAATCATGAATTGAATCATGAATCACGAATCATGTATTGAATCATGAATCATGAATCATGAATCATGAATTGAATCATGAATCATGAATTATAAATCGAATCATGAATCATGAATTGAATCAGGAATCGAATCATGAATTGAATCATGAATCATGAATCAAATCATGAATCTTGAATCATGAATCATGAATCATGAATCATGAATCATGAATCATGAATTGAATCATGAATCATGAATTATAAATCGAATCATGAATCATGAATCGAATCAGGAATCGAATCATTAATTGAATCATGACTCATGAATCAAATCATGAATCTTGAATCATGAATCATGAATCATGAATCATAATTTGAATCATGAATCATGAAATGAATCATGAATCATGAATTAAATCATGAATCATAAATCATAAATCGAATCATAAATCATGAATTGAATCATGAATCATAAATCATGAATCATTAATGGAATCATGAATCTTGAATCATTAATCATGAATCATGAATCGAATCATGAATCATGAATCATGAATCATGAATCATGAATTGAATCATAAATCATGAATCATGTATTAAATCATAAATCATGAATCATAAATAATGAATTGAATCATGAATCATGAATCATGAATTGAATCATGATTCATAAATTGAATCATGATTCATGGTTCATATATTGAATCATGAATCATGAATCAAATCATAAATCATGAATCATGAATCATGAATTGAATTATGAATCATGAATCATGAATAGAATCATGAATCATGGATCAAAAATCATGAATCGAAACATGAATCATCAATTGAATCATGAATCATGAATCATGAATTGAATCTTGAATCATGAATCATGAATCGAATCATGAATCATGAATCATGAATCGAATCATGAATCATGAGTCATGAATCATGAATTGAATCATGAATCATGAATTGAATCATGAATCATGAATTGAATCATGAATCGAATCATGAATCATGAATTGAATCATGAATCATGAATTGAATCATTAATCATGAATCATGATTTGAATAATGAATCATGAATTATGAATCATGAATTTAATCATGAATCATGAATCATGAATTGAATCATGAATCATGAATACTGAATCATGAATCATGAATTATAAATCATGAATTGAATCATGAATCATGAGTTGAATCATGAATCATGAATCATGAATTAAATAATGAATTGAATCATGAATCATGAATCATGAATTGCATCATGAATCATGAATCATGAATTGAATCATGAATCATGAATCATGAATTGAATCATGAATCATGAATCATAAATCGAATCATGAATCATGAATTGAATCAGGAATCGAATCATGAATTGAATCATGAATCAAATCATGAATCTTGAATCATGAATCATAAATCATGAATCATGAATCATGAATTGAATCATGAATCATGAATCATGAATTAAATCATGAATCATAAATCATAAATCGAATCATGAATCATGAATTGAATCATGAATCATGAATCATGAATCATTAATCGAATCATGAATCATGAATCATGAATCATGAATTGAATCATGAATTGAATCATTAATCATGAATCATGAATCAAGAATCATGAATCGTATCATGAATCATGAATTGAATAATAAATCATGAATTGAATCATGAATCATGAATCATGAATTGAATCATGAATCATGAATTGAATCATGAATCATGAATCATAAATCAAATCATGAATCATAAATCAAATCATGAATCATGAATTGAATCATGAATCACGAATCATGTATTGAATCATGAATCATGAATCATGAATCATGAATTGAATCATGAATCATGAATTATAAATCGAATCATGAATCATGAATTGAATCAGGAATCGAATCATGAATTAAATCATGAATCATGAATCAAATCATGAATCTTGAATCATGAATCATGAATCATGAATCATGAATCATGAATTGAATCATGAATCATGAATTATAAATCGAATCATGAATCATGAATTGAATCAGGAATCGAATCATTAATTGAATCATGAATCATGAATCAAATCATGAATCTTGAATCATGAATCATGAATCATGAATCATAATTTGAATCATGAATCATGAAATGAATCATGAATCATGAATTAAATCATGAATCATAAATCATAAATCGAATCATAAATCATGAATTGAATCATGAATCATGAATCATGAATCGAATCATGAATCATGAATCATGAATCATGAATTGAATCATAAATCATGAATCATGAATTAAATCATGAATCATGAATCATAAATAATGAATTGAATCATGAATCATGAATTGAATCATGATTCATAAATTGAATCATGATTCATGGTTCATATATTGAATCATGAATCATGAATCAAATCATAAATCATGAATCATGAATCATGAATTGAATTATGAATCATGAATCATGAATAGAATCATGAATCATGGATCAAAAATCATGAATCGAAACATGAATCATCAATTGAATCATGAATCATGAATTGAATCATGAATCATGAATCATGAATCGAATCATGAATCATGAATCATGAATCGAATCATGAATCATGAGTCATGAATCATGAATTGAATCATGAATCATGAATTGAATCATGAATTGAATCATGAATCATGAATTGAATCATGAATCGAATCATGAATCATGAATTGAATCATGAATCATGAATTGAATCATGAATCATGAATTGAATCATGAATCATGAATCATGATTTGAATAATGAATCATGAATTATGAATCATGAATTTAATCATGAATCATGAATCATGAATTGAATCATGAATCATGAATACTGAATCATGAATTGAATCATGAATCATGAATTATAAATCATGAATTGAATCATGAATCATGAATTGAATCATGAATCATGAATCATGAATTAAATAATGAATTGAATCATGAATCATGAATCATGAATTGAATCATGAATCATGAATTGAATCATGAATCATGAATCATGAATTGAATCATGAATCATGAATCATAAATCGAATCATGAATCATGAATTGAATCAGGAATCGAATCATGAATTGAATCATGAATCATGAATCAAATCATGAATCTTGAATCATGAATCATGAATTGAATCATGAATCATGAATTGAATCATGAATCATGAAATGAATCATGAATCATGAATTAAATCATGAATCATAAATCATAAATCGAATCATGAATCATTAATCGAATCATGAATCATGAATCATGAATCATGAATTGAATCATGAATTGAATCATTAATCATGAATCATGAATCAAGAATCATGAATCGAATCATGAATCATGAATTGAATAATAAATCATGAATTGAATCATGAATCATGAATCATGAATTGAATCATGAATCATGAATTGAATCATGAATCATGAATCATGAATTAAATAATGAATTGAATCATGATACATGAATCATGAATTGAATCATGAATCGAATCATGAATTGAATCATGAATCATGAATCAAATCATGAATCTTGAATCATGAATCATGAATCATGAATCATGAATCATGAATTAAATCATGAATCATAAATCATAAATCGAATCATGAATCATGAATTGAATCATGAATCATGAATCATGAATCATTAATCGAATCATGAATCTTGAATCATGAATCATGAATCATGAACTGAATCATGAATCAAGAATCATGAATCGAATCAAGAATCATGAATCGAATCATGAATCATGAATCGAATCATGAATCATGAATCATGAATTGAATCATTAATCATGAATCATGAATCAAGAATCATGAATCGAATCATGAATCATGAATTGAATAATAAATCATGAATTGAATCATGAATCATGAATCATGAATCATGAATTGAATAATGAATCATGAATTGAATCATGAAACATGAATCATAAATCAAATCATGAATCATAAATCAAATCATGAATCATGAATTGAATATGGAATCGAA
This sequence comes from Mixophyes australis, assembly GCA_036250195.1. NCBI lineage: Eukaryota > Metazoa > Chordata > Amphibia > Anura > Limnodynastidae > Mixophyes > Mixophyes australis. The sequence continues at coordinate 262,044,318 of JAVHZZ010000004.1, forward strand.
TCATGAATTTAATTATGAATCATGAATTGAATCATGAATCATGAATTAAATCATGAATCATGAATCATGAATTGAATCATGAATCATGAATTGAATCATGAATCATGAATCATGAATTAAATCATGAATCATGAATCATGAATTGAATCATGAATCACGAATCATGAATTGAATCATGAATCATGAATTATAAATCGAATCATGAATTGAAACAGGAATCGAATCATGAATTGAATCATGAATCATGAATCAAATCATGAATCTTGAATCATGAATCATGAATCATGAATTGAATCATGAATCATGAATTGAATCATGAATCATGAATTGAATCATGAATCATGAATCAAGATTTCAATAATGAATCATGAATTATGAGTCATGAATTTAATCATGAATCATGAATCATGAATTGAATCATGAATCATGAATACTGAATCATGAATTGAATCATGAATCATGAATTATAAATCATGAATTGAATCATGAATCATGAATTGAATTATGAATCATGAATCATGAATTAAATAATGAATTGAATCATGAATCATGAATCATGAATTGAATCATGAATCATGAATCATGAATCATGAATTGAATCATGAATCATGAATCATAAATCGAATCATGAATCATGAATTGAATCAGGAATCGAATCATGAATTGAATCATGAATCATGAATCAAATCATGAATCTTGAATTGAATCATAAATCATGAATCATGAATTAAATCATGAATCATGAATCATAAATAATGAATTGAATCATGAATCATGAATCATGAATTGAATCATGATTCATAAATTGAATCATGATTCATGGTTCATATATTGAATCATGAATCATGAATCAAATCATAAATCATGAATCATGAATCATGAATTGAATTATGAATCATGAATCATGAATAGAATCATGATTAATGGATCAAAAATCATGAATCGAAACATGAATCATGAATCATGAATCAAATCATAAATCATGAATCATGAATTGAATTATGAATCATGAATCATGAATAGAATCATGAATCATGGATCAAAAATCATGAATCGAAACATGAATCATGAATTGAATCATGAATCATGAATCATGAATTGAATCATGAATCATGAATCATGAATCGAATCATGAATCATGAATCATGAATCGAATCATGAATCATGAGTCATGAATCATGAATTGAATCATAAATCATGAATTGAATCATGAATTGAATCATGAATCATGAATTGAATCATGAATCGAATCATGAATCATGAATTGAATCATGAATCATGAATTGAATCATGAATCATGAATCATGATTTGAATAATGAATCATGAATTATGAATCATGAATTTAATCATGAATCATGAATCATGAATTGAATCATGAATCATGAATACTGAATCATGAATTGAATCATGAATCATGAATTATAAATCATGAATTGAATCATGAATCATGAATTGAATCATGAATCATGAATCATGAATTAAATAATGAATTGAATCATGAATCATGAATCATGAATTGAATCATGAATCATGAATCATGAATCATGAATCATGAATTGAATCATGAATCATGAATCATGAATTGAATCATGAATCATGAATCATAAATCGAATCATGAATCATGAATTGAATCAGGAATCGAATCATGAATTGAATCATGAATCATGAATCAAATCATGAATCTTGAATCATGAATCATGAATCATGAATCATGAATCATGAATTGAATCATGAATCATGAATTGAATCATGAATCATGAAATGAATCATGAATTATGAATTAAATCATGAATCATAAATCATAAATCGAATCATGAATCATGAATTGAATCATGAATCATGAATCATGAATCATTAATCGAATCATGAATCATGAATCATGAATCATGAATTGAATCATTAATCATGAATCATGAATCAAGAATCATGAATCGAATCATGAATCATGAATTGAATAATAAATCATGAATTGAATCATGAATCATGAATCATGAATTGAATCATGAATCATGAATTGAATCATGAATCATGAATCATAAATCAAATCATGAATCATAAATCAAATCATGAATCATGAATTGAATAAGGAATCGAATCATGAATTTAATTATGAATCATGAATTGAATCATGAATCATGAATTAAATCATGAATCATGAATCATGAATTGAATCATGAATCATGAATCATGAATTGAATCATGAATCATGAATTATAAATCGAATCATGAATTGAATCATGAATCATGAATCAAATCATGAATCTTGAATCATGAATCATGAATCATGAATTGAATCATGAATCATGAATTGAATCATGAATCATGATTTGAATAATAAATCATGAATTATGAATCATGAATTTAATCATGAATCATGAATCATGAATTGAATCATGAATACTGAATCATGAATTGAATCATGAATCATGAATTATAAATCATGAATTGAATCATGAATCATGAATTGAATCATGAATCATGAATTAAATAATGAATTTAATCATGAATCATGAATCATGAATTGAATCATGAATCATGAATCATGAATCATGAATCATGAATCATGAATTGAATCATGAATCATGTATCATAAATCAAATCATGAATCATGAATTGAATCAGGAATCGAATCATGAATTGAATCATGAATCATGAATCAAATCATGAATCTTGAACCATGAATCATGAATCATGAATCATGAATCATGAATTAAATCATGAATCATAAATCATAAATCGAATCATGAATCATGAATTGAATCATGAATCATGAATCATTAATCGAATCATGAATCTTGAATCATGAATCATGAATCATGAACTGAATCATGAATCAAGAATCATGAATCGAATCATGAATCATGAATCATGAATCATGAATTGAATCATGAATTGAATCATTAATCATGAATCATGAATCAAGAATCATGAATCGAATCATGAATCATGAATTGAATAATAAATCATGAATTGAATCATGAATCATGAATCATGAATCATGAATTGAATCATGAATCATGAATTGAATCATGAATCATGAATCAAATCATGAATCATAAATCAAATCATGAATCATGAATTGAATCAGGAATCGAATCATGAATTTAATTATGAATCATGAATTGAATCATGAATCATGAATTAAATCATGAATCATGAATCATGAATCATGAATTGAATCATGAATCATGAATCATAAATTAAATCATGAATCATGAATCATGAATTGAATCATGAATCATGAATTGAATCATGAATCATGAATTATAAATCGAATCATGAATCATGAATTGAATCAGGAATCGAATCATGAATTGAATCATGAATCATGAATCATGAATCATGAATTGAATCATGAATCATGAATCATGAATCGAATCATGAATCATGAATTGAATCATGAATCATGAAATGAATCATTAATCATGAATTAAATCATGAATCATAAATCATAAATCGAATCATGAATCATGAATTGAATCATGAATCATGAATCATGAATCATTAATCGAATCATGAATCTTGAATCATGAATCATGAATCATGAATTGAATCATGAATCAAGAATCATGAATCGAATCATGAATCATGAATTGAATCATGAATCATGAATTAAATCATGAATCATGAATCATAAATAATGAATTGAATCATGAATCATGAATCATGAATTGAATCATGATTCATAAATTGAATCATGATTCATGGTTCATATATTGAATCATAAATCATGAATGAAATCATAAATCGTGAATCATGAATCATGAATTGAATTATGAATCATGAATCATGAATAGAATCATGAATCATGGATCAAAAATCATGAATCGAAACATGAATCATGAATTGAATCATGAATCATGAATCATGAATTGAATCATGAATCATGAATCATGAATCGAATCATGAATAATGAATCATGAATCGAATCATGAATCATGAGTCATGAATAATGAATTGAATCATGAATCATGAATTGAATCATGAATTGAATCATGAATCATGAATTGAATCATGAATCGAATCATGAATCATGAATTGAATTATGAATCATGAATTGAATCATGAATCATGAATTGAATCATGAATCATGAATCATGAATTATGAATCATGAATTTAATCATGAATCATGAATCATGAATTGAATCATGAATCATGATTTGAATAATGAATCATGAATTAAATCATGAATCATAAATCATAAATCGAATCATGAATCATGAATTGAATCATGAATCTTGAATCATGAATCATGAATCATGAACTGAATCATGAATCAAGAATCATGAATCGAATCATGAATCATGAATCATGAATCATGAATTGAATCATGAATTGAATCATTAATCATGAATCATGAATCAAGAATCATGAATCGAATCATGAATCATGAATTGAATAATAAATCATGAATTGAATCATGAATCATGAATCATGAATCATGAATTGAATCATGAATCATGAATTGAATCATGAATCAAGAATCATGAATCATAAATCAAATCATGAATCATGAATTGAATCAGGAATCGAATCATGAATTTTATTATGAATCATGAATTGAATCATGAATCATGAATTAAATCATGAATCATGAATCATGAATTGAATCATGAATCATGAATTAAATCATGAATCATGAATCATGAATTGAATCATGAATCATGAATTAAATCATGAATCATGAATCATGAATTATAAATCGAATCATGAATCATGAATTGAATCAGGAATCGAATCATGAATTGAATCATGAATCATGAATCATGAATCATGAATCATGAATTGAATCATGAATCATGAATCATGAATCGAATCATGAATCATGAATTGAATCATGAATCATGAAATGAATCATGAATCATGAATCATGAATCATGAATTGAATCATGAATCATGAATTGAATCATGAATCATGAAATGAATCATTAATCATGAATTAAATCATGAATCATAAATCATAAATCGAATCATGAATCATGAATTGAATCATGAATCATGAATCATGAATCATTAATCGAATCATGAATCATGAATTGAATCATGATTCATAAATTGAATCATGATTCATGGTTCATATATTGAATCATGAATCATGAATGAAATCATAAATCATGAATCATGAATCATGAATTGAATTATGAATCATGAATCATGAATAGAATCATGAATCATGGATCAAAAATTATGAATCGAAACATGAATCATGAATTGAATCATGAATCATGAATCATGAATTGAATCATGAATCATGAATCATGAATCGAATCATGAATAATGAATCATGAATCGAATGATGAATCATGAGTCATGAATAATGAATTGAATCATGAATCATGAATTGAATCATGAATTGAATCATGATTCATGAATTGAATCATGAATCGAATCATGAATCATGAATTGAATCATGAATCATGAATTGAATCATGAATCATGAATCATGATTTGAATAATGAATCATGAATTATGAATTATGAATTTAATCATGAATCATGAAGCATGAATTGAATCATGAATCATTAATTGAATAATGAATCATAAATACTGAATCATGAATTGAATCATGAATCATGAATTGAATCAGGAATCGAATCATGGATTGAATCATGAATCATGAATCAAATCATGAATCTTGAATCATGAATCATGAACCATGAATCATGAATTGAATCATGAATCATGAATCATGAATCGAATCATGAATAATGAATTGAATCATGAATCATGAAATGAATCATGAATCATGAGATAAATCATGAATCATAAATCATAAATTGAATCATGAATCATGAATTGAATCATGAATCATGAATCATGAATCATGAATCGAATCATGAATCTTGAATCATGAATCATGAATCATGAATTGAATCATGAATCAAGAATCATGAATCGAATCATGAATCATGAATCATGAATCATGAATTGAATCATAAATCATGAATCATGAATTAAATCATGAATCATGAATTAAATCATGAATCATGAATCATAAATAATGAATTGAATCATGAATCATGAATCATGATTCATAAATTGAATCATGATTCATGGTTCATATATTGAATCATGAATCATGAATAGAATCATGAATCATGGATCATGAATTGAATTAAGAATCATGAATCATGAATAGAATCATGAATCATGGATCAAAAATCATGAATCGAAACAAGAATCATGAATTGAATCATGAATCATGAATCATGAATTGAATCACAAATCATGAATCATGAATCGAATCATGAATCATGAATCATGAATCGAATCATGAATCATGAGTCATGAATCATGAATTGAATCATGAATCATGAATCATGAATTGAATCATGAATCATGAATCATGAATTGAATCATGAATCATGAATTATAAATCGAATCATGAATCATGAATTGAATCAGGAATCGAATCATGAATTGAATCAGGAATCGAATCATGAATTGAATCATGAATCATGAATCAAATCATGAATCTTGAATCATGAATCATGAATCATGAATCATGAATTGAATCATGAATCATGAATCATGAATCATGAATCGAATCATGAATCATGAATTGAATCATGAATTATGAAATGAATCATGAATCATGAATTAAATCATGAATCATAAATCATAAATCGAATCATGAATCATGAATTGAATCATGAATCATGACTCATAAATCATAAATCGAATCATGAATCTTGAATCAGGAATCATGAATCATGAATTGAATCATGAATCAAGAATCATGAATCGAATCATGAATCATGAATTGAATCATGAATCATGAATTGAATCGTGAATCAAGAATCATGAATCGAATCATGAATCATGAATTGAATCATGAATCATGAATCATGAATCATGAATTGAATCATAAATTATGAATCATGAATTAAATCATGAATCATGAATTTAATCATGAATCATAAATAATGAATTGAATCATGAATCATGAATTGAATCATGATTCATAAATTGAATCATGATTCATGGTTCATATATTGAATCATGAATCATGAATCAAATCATGAATCATGGATCAAAAATCATGAATCGAAACATGAATCATGAATTGAATCATGAATCATGAATTGAATCTTGAATCATGAATCATGAATCGAATCATGAATAATGAATCATGAATCGAATCATGAATCATGAGTCATAAATAATGAATTGAATCATGAATCATGAATTGAATCATGAATTGAATCATGAATCATGAATTGAATCATGAATCGAATCATGAATCATGAATTGAATCATGAATCATGAATTGAATCATGAATCATGATTTGAATAATGAATCATGAATTATGAATCATGAATTTAATCATGAATCATGAATCATGAATTGAATCATGAATCATGAATTGAATCATGAATCATAAATACTGAATCATGAATTGAATCATGAATCATGAATTGAATCAGGAATCGAATCATGAATTGAATCATGAATCATGAATCAAATCATGAATCTTGAATCATGAATCATGAATCATGAATCATGAATTGAATCATGAATCATGAATCGAATCATGAATCATGAATTGAATCATGAATCATGAATTGAATCATGAATCATAAAATGAATCATGAATCATGAGATAAATCATGAATCATAAATCATAAATCGAATCATGAATCATGAATCATGAATCATTAATCGAATCATGAATCTTGAATCATGAATCATGAATCATGAATTGAATCATAAATCATGAATCATGAATTAAATCATGAATCATGAATTAAATCATGAATCATGAATCATGAATTGAATCATGATTCATAAATTGAATCATGATTCATGGTTCATATATTTAATCATGAATCATGAATCGAATCATAAATCATGAATCATGAATCATGAATTGAATTATGAATCATGAATCATGAATAGAATCATGAATCAAAAATCATGAATCGAAACATGAATCATAAATTGAATCATGAATCATGAATCATGAATTGAATCATGAATCATGAATCATGAATCGAATCATGAATCATGAATCATGAATCGAATCATGAATCATGAGTCATGAATCATGAATTAAATCATGAATTGAATCTTGAATCATGAATTGAATCATGAATCATGAATTGAATCATGACTTGAATCTTGAATCATGAATTGAATCATGAATCATGAATTGAATCATGAATCATGAAGTGAATCATGAATTGAATCATGAATCATGAATCATGAATTGAATCATGAATCATGAATTGAATCATGAATCATGAATCATGAATTGAATCATGAATCATGAATCATGAATCGAATCATGAATCATTAATTGAATTATGAATTGAATCATGAATCATAAATCGAATCATGAATCATGATTTGAATCATGAATCATAAATAGAATCATGAATCATGAATTGAATCATGAATCATGAATCATGAATCGAATCATGAATCATGAATCGAATCATGAATCATGAATCATGAATCATGAATCATGAATCATGAATCATGAATCATGAATTAAATCATGAATCATGAATTATGAATTGAATCATGAATCGTTAATCATGAATTGAATCATGAATCATGAATTGAATCATGAATTGAATCATGAATCATGAATCATGAATTGAATCATGAATCATGAATCGAATCATGAATCATGAATCATGAATTGAATCATGAATCATGAATCATGAATTGAATGATGAATCATGAATCAAATCATGAATCATGAATTGAATCATGAATCATGAATCATGAATCAAATCATGAATCATGAATCATGAATCATAAATAATGAATTGAATCATGAATCATGAATTGAATCATGATTCATAAATTGAATCATGATTCATGGTTCATATATTGAATCATGAATCAAATCATAAATCATGAATCATGAATCATGAATTGAATTATGAATCATGAATCATGAATAGAATCATGAATAATGGATCAAAAATCATGAATCGAAACATGAATCATGAATTGAATCATGAATCATGAATTGAATCTTGAATCATGAATCATGAATCGAATCATGAATAATGAATCATGAATCGAATCATGAATCATGAGTCATGAATAATGAATTGAATCATGAATCATGAATTGAATCATGAATTGAATCATGAATCATGAATTGAATCATGAATCGAATCATGAATCATGAATTGAATCATGAATCATGAATTGAATCATGAATCATGAATTATGAATCATGAATTTAATCATGAATCATGAATCATGAATTGAATCATGAATCATGAATCATGAATTGAATCATGAATCATGAATCGAATCATGAATCATGAATCATGAATTGAATCACAAATCATAATTCATGAATCGAATCATGAATCATGAATCATGAATCGAATCATGAATCATGAGTCATGAATCATGAATTGAATCATGAATCATGAATCATGAATCGAATCATGAATCATGAGTCATGAATCATGAATTGAATCATGAATCATGAATCATGAATAGAATCATGAATCATGCATCAAAAATCATGAATCGAAACATGAATCATGAATTGAATCATGAATCATGAATCATGAATTGAATCTTGAATCATGAATCATGAATCGAATCATGAATAATGAATCATGAATCGAATCATGAATCATGAGTCATAAATAATGAATTGAATCATGAATCATGAATTGAATCATGAATTGAATCATGAATCATAAATACTGAATCATGAATTGAATCATGAATCATGAATTGAATCAGGAATCGAATCATGAATTGAATCATGAATCAAATCATGAATCATGAATCATGAATTGAATCATGAATCATAAATACTGAATCATGAATTGAATCATGAATCATGAATTGAATCAGGAATCGAATCATGAATTGAATCATGAATCATGAATCAAATCATGAATTGAATCATGAATCATGAATCATGAATCGAATCATGAATCATGAATTGAATCATGAATCATGAATTGAATCATGAATCATGAAATGAATCATGAATCATGAGATAAATCATGAATCATAAATCATAAATCGAATCATGAATCATGAATCATTAATCGAATCATGAATCTTGAATCATGAATCATGAATCATGAATTGAATCATGAATCAAGAATCATGAATCGAATCATGAATCATAAATCATGAATCATGAATCATGAATTGAATCATAAATCATGAATCATAAATTAAATCATGAATCATGAATTAAATCATGAATCATGAATCATGAATCATGAATTGAATCATGATTCATAAATTGAATCATGATTCATGGTTCATATATTTAATCATGAATCATGAATCGAATCATAAATCATGAATCATGAATTGAATTATGAATCATGAATCATGAATAGAATCATGAATCAAAAATCATGAATCGAAACATGAATCATAAATTGAATCATGAATCATGAATCATGAATTGAATCATGAATCATGAATCATGAATCGAATCATGAATCATGAATCATGAATCGAATCATGAATCATGAGTCATGAATCATGAATTAAATCATGAATTGAATCTTGAATCATGAATTGAATCATGAATCATGAATTGAATCATGAATTGAATCTTGAATCATGAATTGAATCATGAATCATGAATTGAATCATGAATCATGAAGTGAATCATGAATTGAATCATGAATCATGAATCATGAATCATGAATTGAATCATGAATCATGAATTGAATCATGAATCATGAATCATGAATTGAATCATGAATCATGAATCATGAATCGAATCATGAATCATTAATTGAATCATGATTTGAATCATGAATCATAAATAGAATCATGAATCATGAATTGAATCATGAATCATGAATCATGAATCATGAATCGAATCATGAATCATGAATCGAATCATGAATCATGAATCGAATCATGAATCATGAATCATGAATCATGAATCATGAATTAAATCATGAATCATGAATTATGAATCATGAATTGAATCATGAATCGTTAATCATGAATTGAATCATGAATCATGAATTGAATCATGAATTGAATCATGAATCATGAATCATGAATTGAATCATGAATCATGAATCGAATAATGAATCATGAATTAATTCATGAATCATGAATCATGAATTGAATGATGAATCATGAATTGATTCATGAATCATGAATCATGAATTGAATGATGAATCATGAATCAAATCATGAATCATGAATTGAATCATGAATCATGAATCATGAATCAAATCATGAATCATGAATCATGAATCATAAATAATGAATTGAATCATGAATCATGAATCATGAATTGAATCATGATTCATAAATTGAATCATGATTCATGGTTCATATATTGAATTATGAATCATGAATCAAATCATAAATCATGAATCATGAATCATGAATTGAATTATGAATCATGAATCATGAATAGAATCATGAATCATGGATCAAAAATCATGAATCGAAACATGAATCATGAATTGAATCATGAATCATGAATCATGAATTGAATCTTGAATCATGAATCATGAATCGAATCATGAATAATGAATCATGAATCGAATCATGAATCATGAGTCATGAATAATGAATTGAATCATGAATAATGAATTGAATCATGAATTGAATCATGAATCATGAATTGAATCATGAATCGAATCATGAATCATGATTTGAATCATGAATCATGAATTGAATCATGAATCATGAATTATGAATCATGAATTTAATCATGAATCATGAATCATGAATTGAATCATGAATCATGAATCATGAATTGAATCATGAATCATGAATCGAATCATGAATCGAATCATGAATCATGAATCATGAATCGAATCATGAATCATGAGTCATGAATCATGAATTGAATCATGAATCATGAATCATGAATCGAATCATGAATTATGAGTCATGAATCATGAATTGAATCATAAATCATGAATCATGAATCATGAATTGAATCATGAATCATGAATTATAAATCGAATCATGAATCATGAATTGAATCAGGAATCGAATCATGAATTAAATCAGGAATCGAATCATGAATTGAATCATGAATCATGAATCAAATCATGAATCTTGAATCATGAATCATGAATCATGAATCATGAATTGAATCATGAATCGAATCATGAATCATGAATTGAATCATGAATTATGAAATGAATCATGAATCATGAATTAAATCATGAATCATAAATCATAAATCGAATCATGAATCATGAATTGAATCATGAATCATGACTCATGAATCATAAATCGAATCATGAATCTTGAATCATGAATCATGAATCATGAATTGAATCATGAATCAAGAATCATGAATCGAATCATGAATCATGAATTGAATCATGAATCATGAATCATGAATTGAATCATGAATCAAGAATCATGAATCGAATCATGAATCATGAATCATGAATCATGAATCATGAATTGAATCATAAATTATGAATCATGAATTAAATCATGAATCATGAATTTAATCATGAATCATAAATAATGAATTGAATCATGAATCATGAATCATGAATTGAATAATGATTCATAAATTGAATCATGATTCATGGTTCATATATTGAATCATGAATCATGAATCAAATCATAAATCATGAATCATGAATCATGAATTGAACTATGAATCATGAATCATGAATAGAATCATGAATCATGGATCAAAAATCATGAATCGAAACATGAATCATGAATTGAATCATGAATCATGAATCATGAATTGAATCTTGAATCATGAATCATGAATCGAATCATGAATAATGAATTATGAATCGAATCATGAATCATGAGTCATAAATAATGAATTGAATCATGAATCATGAATTGAATCATGAATTGAATCATGAATCATGAATTGAATCATGAATCATGAATTGAATCATGAATCATGAATCATGATTTGAATAATGAATCATGAATTATGAATCATGAATTTAATCATGAATCATGAATCATGAATTGAATCATGAATCATGAATCATGAATTGAATCATGAATCATGAATCATGATTTGAATAATGAATCATGAATTATGAATCATGAATTTAATCATGAATCATGAATCATGAATTGAATCATGAATCATGAATCATGAATTGAATCATGAATCATAAATACTGAATCATGAATTGAATCATGAATCATGAATTGAATCAGGAATCGAATCATGAATTGAATCATGAATCATGAATCAAATCATGAATCTTGAATCATGAATCATGAATCATGAATCATGAATTGAATCATGAATCATGAATCATGAATCGAATCATGAATCATGAATTGAATCATGAATCATGAAATGAATCATGAATCATGAGATAAATCATGAATAATAAATCATAAATCGAATCATGAATCATGAATCATGAATCATTAATCGAATCATGAATCTTGAATCATGAATCATGAATCATGAATTGAATCATGAATCAAGAATCATGAATCGAATCATGAATCATAAATCATGAATCATGAATCATGAATTGAATCATAAATCATGAATCATGAATTAAATCATGAATCATGAATTAAATCATGAATCATGAATAATGAATCATGAATTGAATCATGATTCATAAATTGAATCATGATTCATGGTTCATATATTTAATCATGAATCATGAATCGAATCATAAATCATGAATCATGAATCATGAATTGAATTATGAATCATGAATCATGAATAGAATCATGAATCAAAAATCATGAATCAAAACATGAATCATAAATTGAATCATGAATCATGAATCATGAATTGAATCATGAATCATGAATCATGAATCGAATCATGAATCATGAATCATGAATCGAATCATGAATCATGAGTCATGAATCATGAATTAAATCATGAATTGAATCTTGAATCATGAATTGAATCATGAATCATGAATTGAATCATGAATTGAATCTTGAATCATGAATTGAATCATGAATCATGAATTGAATCATGAATCATGAAGTGAATCATGAATTGAATCATGAATCATGAATCATGAATTGAATCATGAATCATGAATTGAATCATGAATCATGAATCATGAATTGAATCATAAATCATGAATCATGAATCGAATCATGAATCATGAATTGAATCATGAATTGAATCATAAATCATAAATCGAATCATGAATCATGATTTGAATCATGAATCATAAATAGAATCATGAATCATGAATTAAATCATGAATCATGAATCATGAATTTAATCATGAATCATGAATCATGAATCGAATCATGAATCATGAATCGAATCATGAATCATGAATCGAATCATGAATCATGAATCGAATCATGATTCATGAATCATGAATCATGAATCATGAATTAAATCATGAATCATGAATTATGAATCATGAATTGAATCATGAATCGTTAATCATGAATTGAATCATGAATCATGAATTGAATCATGAATTGAATCATGAATCATGAATCATGAATTGAATCATGAATCATGAATCGAATCATGAATCATGAATCATGAATTGAATCATGAATCATGAATCATGAATTGAATGATGAATCATGAATCAAATCATGAATCATGAATTGAATCATGAATCATGAATCATGAATCAAATCATGAATCATGAATCATGAATCATAAATAATGAATTGAATCATAAATCATGAATCATGAATTGAATTATGAATCATGAATCATGAATAGAATCATGAATCATGGATCAAAAATCATGAATCGAAACATGAATCATGAATTGAATCATGAATCATGAATCATGAATTGAATCTTGAATCATGAATCATGAATAGAATCATGAATAATGAATCATGAATCGAATCATGAATCATGAGTCATGAATAATGAATTGAATCATGAATCATGAATCGAATCATGAATTGAATCATGAATTGAATCATGAATCGAATCATGAATCATGAATTGAATCATGAATCATGAATTGAATCATGAATCATGAATTATGAATCATGAATTTAATCATGAATCATGAATCATGAATTGAATCATGAATCATGAATCATGAATCGAATCATGAATCATGAATCATGAATCATAAATAATGAATTGAATGATGAATCATGAATCATGAATTGAATGATGAATCATGAATCAAATCATGAATCATGAATTGAATCATGAATCATGAATCATGAATCGAATCATGAATCATGAATCATGAATCATAAATAATGAATTGAATCATGAATCATGAATCATGAATTGAATCATGATTCATAAATTGAATCATGATTCATGGTTCATATATTGAATCATGAATCAAATCATAAATCATGAATCATGAATCATGAATTGAATTATGAATCATGAATCATGAATAGAATCATGAATCATGGATCAAAAATCATGAATCGAAACATGAATCATGAATTGAATCATGAATCATGAATCATGAATTGAATCTTGAATCATGAATCATGAATAATGAATCATGAATCGAATCATGAATCATGAGTCATGATTAATGAATTGAATCATGAATCATGAATAATGAATCATGAATCGAATTCAATCATGAATCGAATCATGAATCATGAATTGAATCATGAATCATGATTTGAATAATGAATCATGAATTATGAATCATGAATTTAATCATGAATCATGAATCATGAATTGAATCATGAATCATGAATTGAATCATGAATCATGAATTGAATCATGAATCATAAATACTGAATCATGAATTGAATCATGAATCATTAATTGAATCAGGAATCGAATCATGAATTGAATCATGAATCATGAATCAAATCATGAATCTTGAATCATGATTCATGAATCATGAATCATGAATTGAATCATGAATCATGAATCATGAATCGAATCATGAATCATGAATTAAATCATGAATCATGAAAAGAATCATGAATCATGAGATAAATCATGAATCATAAATCATAAATCGAATCATGAATCATGAATTGAATCATGAATCATGAATCATGAATCATTAATCGAATCATGAATCTTGAATCATGAATCATGAATCATGAATTAAATCATGAATCAAGAATCATGAATCGAATCATGAATCATGAATCATGAATCATGAATCATGAATTGAATCATAAATCATGAATCATGAATTAAATCATGAATCATGAATTAAATCATGAATCATGAATCATAAATAATGAATTGAATCATGAATCATGAATCATGAATTGAATCTTGATTCATAAATTGAATCATGATTCATGGTTCATATATTTAATCATGAATCATGAATCGAATCATAAATCATGAATCATGAATCATGAATTGAATTATGAATCATGAATCATGAATAGAATCATGAATCATGGATCAAAAATCATGAATCGAAACATGAATCATAAATTGAATCATGAATCATAAATCATGAATCATGAATCATGAATTGAATCATGAATCATGAATCATGAATCGAATCATGAATCATGAATCATGAATCGAATCATGAATCATGAGTCATGAATCATGAATTGAATCATGAATCATGAATTGAATCATGAATCATGAATTGAATCATGAATTGAATCTTGTATCATGAATTGAATCATGAATCATGAATTGAATCATGAATTGAATCTTGAATCATGAATTGAATCATGAATCATGAATTGAATCATGAATTGAATCATGAATCATGAAGTGAATCATGAATTGAATCATGAATCATGAATCATGAATCATGAATTGAATCATGAATCATGAATTGAATCATGAATCATGAATCATGAATTGAATCATGAATCATGAATCATGAATCGAATCATGAATCATGAATTGAATCATGAATTGAATCATGAATCATAAATCGAATCATGAATCATGATTTGAATAATGATTCATAAATAGAATCATGAATCATGAATTGAATCATGAATCATGAATCATGAATTGAATCATGAATCATGAATCGAATCATGAATCATGAATCATGAATCATGAATTAAATCATGAATTATGAATTATGAATCATGAATTGAATCATGAATCGTTAATCATGAATTGAATCATGAATCATGAATTGAATCATGAATTGAATAATGAATCATGAATCATGAATTGAATTATGAATCATGAATCGAATCATGAATCATGAATCATGAATTGAATCATGAATCATGAATCATGAATTGAATGATGAATCATGAATCAAATCATGAATCATGAATTGAATCATGAATCATGAATCATGAATCGAATCATGAATCATGAATCATGAATCGAATCATAAATCATGAATCATGAATTGAATCATGAATTGAATCATGAATTGAATCATGAATCATGAATTGAATCATGAATCATGAATTGAATCATGAATCATGAATCATGAATTGAATCATGAATCATGAATCATGAATCGAATCATGAATCATTAATTGAATCATGAATTGAATCATGAATCATAAATCGAATCATGAATCATGATTTGAATCATGAATCATAAATAGAATCATGAATCATGAATTGAATCATGAATCATGAATCATGAATCATGAATCGAATCATGAATCATGAATCGAATCATGAATCATGAATCGAATCATGAATCATGAATCGAATCATGAATCATGAATCGAATCATGAATCATGAATCATGAATTAAATCATGAATCATGAATTAGGAATCATGAATTGAATCATGAATCGTTAATCATGAATTGAATCATGAATCATGAATTGAATCATGAATTGAATCATGAATCATGAATCATGAATTGAATCATGAATCATGAATCGAATCATGAATCATGAATCATGAATCATGAATTGAATCATGAATCATGAATCATGAATTGAATGATGAATCATGAATCAAATCATGAATCATGAATTGAATCATGAATCATGAATCATGAATCAAATCATGAATCATGAATCATGAATCATAAATAATGAATTGAATCATGAATCATGAATCATGAATTGAATCATGATTCATAAATTGAATCATGATTCATGGTTCATATATTGAATCATAAATCATGAATCAAATCATAAATCATGAATCATGAATCATGAATTAAATTATGAATCATGAATCATGAATAGAATCATGAATCATGGATCAAAAATCATGAATCGAAACATGAATCATAAATTGAATCATGAATCATAAATCATGAATCATGAATCATGAATTGAATCATGAATCATGAATCGAATCATGAATCATGAACCATGAATCGAATCATGAATCATGAGTCATGAATCATGAATTGAATCATGAATCATGAATTGAATCATGAATCATGAATTGAATCATGAATTGAATCTTGTATCATGAATTGAATCATGAATCATGAATTGAATCATGAATTGAATCTTGAATCATGAATTGAATCATGAATCATGAATTGAATCATGAATTGAATCATGAATCATGAAGTGAATCATGAATTGAATCATGAATCATGAATCATGAATCATGAATTGAATCATGAATCATGAATTGAATCATGAATCATGAATTGAATCATGAATCATGAATTATGAATCGAATCATGAATCATGAATTGAATCATAATTTGAATCATGAATCATAAATCGAATCATGAATCATGATTTGAATAATGATTCATAAATAGAATCATGAATCATGAATTGAATCATGAATCATGAATCATGAATTGAATCATGAATCATGAATCGAATCATGAATCATGAATCATGAATCATGAATCATGAATTAAATCATGAATTATGAATTATGAATCATGAATTGAATCATGAATCGTTAATCATGAATTGAATCATGAATCATGAATTGAATCATGAATTGAATAATGAATCATGAATCATGAATTGAATTATGAATCATGAATCGAATCATGAATCATGAATTAAATCATGAATCATGAATCATGAATCGAATCATGAATCATGAATCATGAATCAAATCATGAATCATGAATTAAATCATGAATCATGAATCATGAATCGAATCATGAATCATGAATCATGAATCGAATCATGAATCATGAATCGAATCATGAATCATGAATCATGAATTGAATCATGAATTGAATCATGAATTGAATCATGAATCATGAATCATGAATTGAATCATGAATCATGAATTGAATCATGAATCATGAATCATGAATTGAATCATGAATCATGAATCATGAATCGAATCATGAATCATTAATTGAATCATGAATTGAATCATGAATCATAAATCGAATCATGAATCATGATTTGAATAATGAATCATAAATAGAATCATGAATCATGAATTGAATCATGAATCATGAATCATGAATCATAAATCGAATCATGAATCATGAATCGAATCATGAATCATGAATCGAATCATGAATCATGAATCATGAATCATGAATCATGAATTAAATCATGAATCATGAATTATGAATCATGAATTGAATCATGAATCGTTAATCATGAATTGAATCATGAATCATGAATTGAATCATGAATTGAATCATGAATCATGAATCATGAATTGAATCATGAATCATGATTCGAATCATGAATCATGAATCATGAATTGAATCATGAATCATGAATTGAATCATGAATCATGAATCATGAATTGAATGATGAATCATGAATCAAATCATGAATCATGAATTGAATCATGAATCATGAATCATGAATCAAATCATGAATCGTGAATCATGAATCATAAATAATGAATTGAATCATGAATCATGAATCATGAATTGAATCATGATTCATAAATTGAATCATGATTCATGGTTCATATATTGAATCATGAATCATGAATCAAATCATAAATCATGAATCATGAATCATGAATTGAATTATGAATCATGAATCATGAATAGAATCATGAATCATGGATCAAAAATTATGAATCGAAACATGAATCATGAATTGAATCATGAATCATGAATCATGAATTGAATCTTGAATCATGAATCATGAATCGAATCATGAATAATGAATCATGAATCGAATCATGAATTATGAGTCATGAATAATGAATTGAATCATGAATCATGAATTGAATCATGAATTGAATCTTGAATCATGAATTGAATCATGAATCATGAATTGAATCATGAATCATGAATCATGAATTGAATCATGAATCATGAATCATGAATCGAATCATGAATCATTAATTGAATCATGAATTGAATCATGAATCATAAATCGAATCATGAATCATGATTTGAATCATGAATCATAAATAGAATCATGAATCATAAATAGAATCATGAATCATGAATTGAATCATGAATCATGAATCATGAATCATGAATCGAATCATGAATCATGAATCGATTCATGAATCATGAATCGAATCATGAATCATGAATCATGAATCATGAATCATGAATTAAATCATGAATCATGAAGTATGAATCATGAATTGAATCATGAATCGTTAATCATGAATTGAATCATGAATCATGAATTGAATCATGAATTGAATCATGAATCATGAATCATGAATTGAATCATGAATCATGAATCGAATCATGAATCATGAATCATGAATTGAATCATGAATCATGAATCATGAATTGAATGATGAATCATGAATCAAATCATGAATCATGAATTGAATCATGAATCATGAATCATGAATCAAATCATGAATCATGAATCATGAATCATAAATAATGAATTGAATCATGAATCATGAATCATGAATTGAATCATGATTCATAAATTGAATCATGATTCATAAATTGAATCATGATTCATGGTTCATATATTGAATCATGAATCATGAATCAAATCATAAATCATGAATCATGAATCATGAATTGAATTATGAATCATGAATCATGAATAGAATCATGAATCATGGATCAAAAATCATGAATCGAAACATGAATCATAAATTGAATCATGAATCATAAATCATGAATCATGAATTGAATCATGAATCATGAATCATGAATCGAATCATGAATCATGAACCATGAATCGAATCATGAATCATGAGTCATGAATCATGAATTGAATCATGAATCATGAATTGAATCATGAATCATGAATTGAATCATGAATTGAATCTTGTATCATGAATTGAATCATGAATCATGAATTGAATCATGAATTGAATCTTGAATCATGAATTGAATCATGAATCATGAATTGAATCATGAATTGAATCATGAATCATGAAGTGAATCATGAATTGAATCATGAATCATGAATCATGAGTCATGAATTGAATCATGAATCATGAATTGAATCATGAATCATGAATCATGAATTGAATCATGAATCATGAATCGAATCATGAATCATGAATTGAATCATAATTTGAATCATGAATCATAAATCGAATCATGAAACATGATTTGAATAATGATTCATAAATAGAATCATGAATCATGAATTGAATCATGAATCATGAATCATGAATTGAATCATGAATCATGAATCGAATCATGAATCATGAATCATGAATCATGAATCATGAATCATGAATTAAATCATGAATTATGAATTATGAATCATGAATTGAATCATGAATCGTTAATCATGAATTGAATCATGAATCATGAATTGAATCATGAATTGAATAATGAATCATGAATCATGAATTGAATTATGAATCATGAATCGAATCATGAATCATGAATCATGAATTGAATCATGAATCATGAATCATGAATTGAATGATGAATCATGAATCAAATCATGAATCATGAATTGAATCATGAATCATGAATCATGAATCGAATCATGAATCATGAATCATGAATCGAATCATGAATCACGAATCATGAATTGAATCATGAATTGAATCATGAATTGAATCATGAATCATGAATCATGAATTGAATCATGAATCATGAATTGAATCATGAATCATGAATCATGAATTGAATCATGAATCATGAATCATGAATCGAATCATGAATCATTAATTGAATCATGAATTGAATCATGAATCATAAATCGAATCATGAATCATGATTTGAATCATGAATCATAAATAGAATCATGAATCATGAATTGAATCATGAATCATGAATCATGAATCATGAATCGAATCATGAATCATGAATCGAATCATGAATCATGAATCGAATCATGAATCATGAATCATGAATCATGAATCATGAATTAAATCATGAATCATGAATTATGAATCATGAATTGAATCATGAATCGTTAATCATGAATTGAATCATGAATCATGAATTGAATCATGAATTGAATCATGAATCATGAATTGAATCATGAATCATGATTCGAATCATGAATCATGAATCATGAATTGAATCATGAATCATGAATCATGAATTGAATGATGAATCATGAATCAAATCATGAATCATGAATTGAATCATGAATCATGAATCATGAATCAAATCATGAATCATGAATCATGAATCATAAATAATGAATTGAATCATGAATCATGAATCATGAATTGAATCATGATTCATAAATTGAATCATGATTCATGGTTCATATATTGAATCATGAATCATGAATCAAATCATAAATCATGAATCATGAATCATGAATTGAATTATGAATCATGAATCATGAATAGAATCATGAATCATGGATCAAAAATCATGAATTGAAACATGAATCATGAATTGAATCATGAATCATGAATCATGAATTGAATCTTGAATCATGAATCATGAATCGAATCATGAATAATGAATCATGAATCGAATCATGAATCATGAGTCATGAATAATGAATTGAATCATGAATCATGAATTGAATCATGAATTGAATCTTGAATCATGAATTGAATCATGAATCATGAATTGAATCATGAATCATGAAGTGAATCATGAATTGAATCATGAATCATGAATCATGAATCATGAATTGAATCATGAATCATGAATCATAAATCACATCATGAATCATGAATTGAATCATGAATCATGAATTGAATCATGAATCATGAATATGGAATCATGAATTGAATCAAGAATCATGATTCATAAATTGAATCATGGATTGAATCATGAATCATGACTTGAATCATGAATCATGAATCATGAATCATGAATAATAAACTGAATCATGAATCATGAATCATGAATTGAATCATGAATTGAATCATGAATCATGACTTGAATCATGAATCATGAATCATGAATTGAATCATGAATCATGAATTGAATCATAAATCATAAAAAGAATCATGAATCATGAATTAAATCATGAATCATGAATCATGAATCGAATCATGAATCATGAATCATGAATTGAATCATGAATTGAATCATGAATCATGAATCGAATCATGAATCATGAATCATGAATCATGAATCATGAATTAAATCATGAATTATGAATTATGAATCATGAATTGAATCATGAATCGTTAATCATGAATTGAATCATGAATCATGAATTGAATCATGAATTGAATAATGAATCATGAATCATGAATTGAATTATGAATCATGAATCGAATCATGAATCATGAATCATGAATTGAATCATGAATCATGAATCATGAATTGAATGATGAATCATGAATCAAATCATGAATCATGAATTGAATCATGAATCATGAATCATGAATCGAATCATGAATCATGAATCATGAATCGAATCATGAATCACGAATCATGAATTGAATCATGAATTGAATCATGAATTGAATCATGAATCATGAATCATGAATCATGAATTGAATCATGAATCATGAATTGAATCATGAATCATGAATCATGAATTGAATCATGAATCATGAATCATGAATCGAATCATGAATCATTAATTGAATCATGAATTGAATCATGAATCATAAATCGAATCATGAATCATGATTTGAATCATGAATCATAAATAGAATCATGAATCATGAATTGAATCATGAATCATGAATCATGAATCATGAATCATGAATCGAATCATGAATCATGAATCGAATCATGAATCATGAATTAAATCATGAATCATGAATCATGAATCATGAATAATAAACTGAATCATGAATCATGAATCATGAATTGAATCATGAATTGAATCATGAATCATGACTTGAATCATGAATCATGAATCATGAATTGAATCATGAATCATGAATTGAATCATAAATCATAAAAAGAATCATGAATCATGAATTAAATCATGAATCATGAATCATGAATCGAATCATGAATCATGAATCATGAATTGAATCATGAATTGAATCATGAATCATGAATCGAATCATGAATCATGAATCATGAATCATGAATCATGAATTAAATCATGAATTATGAATTATGAATCATGAATTGAATCATGAATCGTTAATCATGAATTGAATCATGAATCATGAATTGAATCATGAATTGAATAATGAATCATGAATCATGAATTGAATTATGAATCATGAATCGAATCATGAATCATGAATCATGAATTGAATCATGAATCATGAATCATGAATTGAATGATGAATCATGAATCAAATCATGAATCATGAATTGAATCATGAATCATGAATCATGAATCGAATCATGAATCATGAATCATGAATCGAATCATGAATCACGAATCATGAATTGAATCATGAATTGAATCATGAATTGAATCATGAATCATGAATCATGAATCATGAATTGAATCATGAATCATGAATTGAATCATGAATCATGAATCATGAATTGAATCATGAATCATGAATCATGAATCGAATCATGAATCATTAATTGAATCATGAATTGAATCATGAATCATAAATCGAATCATGAATCATGATTTGAATCATGAATCATAAATAGAATCATGAATCATGAATTGAATCATGAATCATGAATCATGAATCATGAATCATGAATCGAATCATGAATCATGAATCGAATCATGAATCATGAATCGAATCATGAATCATGAATCATGAATCATGAATCATGAATTAAATCATGAATCATGAATTATGAATCATGAATTGAATCATGAATCGTTAATCATGAATTGAATCATGAATCATGAATTGAATCATGAATTGAATCATGAATCATGAATTGAATCATGAATCATGATTCGAATCATGAATCATGAATCATGAATTGAATCATGAATCATGAATCATGAATTGAATAATGAATCATGAATCATGAATTGAATCATGAACCATGAATCAAATCATGAATCATGAATCATGAATCATAAATAATGAATTGAATCATGAATCATGAATCATGAATTGAATCATGATTCATAAATTGAATCATGATTCATGGTTCATATATTGAATCATGAATCATGAATCAAATCATAAATCATGAATCATGAATCATGAATTGAATTATGAATCATGAATCATGAATAGAATCATGAATCATGGATCAAAAATCATGAATTGAAACATGAATCATGAATTGAATCATGAATCATGAATCATGAATTGAATCTTGAATCATGAATCATGAATCGAATCATGAATAATGAATCATGAATCGAATCATGAATCATGAGTCATGAATAATGAATTGAATCATGAATCATGAATTGAATCATGAATTGAATCTTGAATCATGAATTGAATCATGAATCATGAATTGAATCATGAATCATGAAGTGAATCATGAATTGAATCATGAATCATGAATCATGAATCATGAATTGAATCATGAATCATGAATCATAAATCACATCATGAATCATGAATTGAATCATGAATCATGAATTGAATCATGAATCATGAATATGGAATCATGAATTGAATCAAGAATCATGATTCATAAATTGAATCATGGATTGAATCATGAATCATGACTTGAATCATGAATCATGAATCATGAATCATGAATAATAAACTGAATCATGAATCATGAATCATGAATTGAATCATGAATTGAATCATGAATCATGACTTGAATCATGAATCATGAATCATGAATTGAATCATGAATCATGAATTGAATCATAAATCATAAAAAGAATCATGAATCATGAATTAAATCATGAATCATGAATCATGAATCGAATCATGAATCATGAATCATGAATTGAATCATGAATTGAATCATGAATTGAATCATGAATCATGAATCATGAATCGAATCATGAATCATGAATCATGAATCATGAATCATGAATTGAATCATGAATCATGAATCGAATCATGAATCATGAATTGAATCATGAATTGAATCATGAATCATGAATCGAATCATGAATCATGAATTGAATCATGAATTGAATCATGAATCATGAATCATGAATCATGACTTGAATCATGAATCATGAATCATAAATCACATCATGAATCATGAATTGAATCATGAATCATGAATTGAATCATGAATCATGAATATGGAATCATGAATTGAATCAAGAATCATGATTCATGAATTGAATCATGGATTGAATCATGAATCATGACTTGAATCATGAATCATGAATCATGAATCATAAATAATAAATTGAATCATGAATCATGAATCATGAATTGAATCATGAATTGAATCATGAATCATGACTTGAATCATGAATCATGACTTGAATCATGAATCATGAATTGAATCATGAATCATGAATTGAATCATGAATCATGAATCATGAATCGAATCATGAATCATGAATCCAATCATGAATCATGAATCGAATCATGAATCATGAATTAAATCATGAATTATGAATCATGAATTGAATCATGAATCGTTAATCATGAATTGAATCATGAATCATGAATTGAATCATGAATTGAATCATGAATCATGAATCATGAATCGAATCATGAATCATGAATCGAATCATGAATCATGAATCATGAATTGAATGATGAATCATGAATCATGAATTGAATGATGAATCATGAATCAAATCATGAATCATGAATCGAATCATGAATCATGAATCATGAATCAAATCATGAATCATGAATCATGAATCATAAATAATGAATTGAATCATAAATCATGAATCATGAATTGAATCATGATTCATAAATTGAATCATGATTCATGGTTCATATATTGAATCATGAATCATGAATCAAATCATAAATCATGAATCATGAATCATGAATTGAATTATGAATCATGAATCATGAATAGAATCATGAATCATGGATCAAAAATCATGAATCGAAACATGAATCATGAATTGAATCATGAATCATGAATCATGAATTGAATCTTGAATCATGAATCATGAATCGAATCATGAATAATGAATCATGAATCGAATCATGAATCATGAGTCATGAATAATGAATTGAATCATGAATCATGAATTGAATCATGAATTGAATCATGAATCATGAATTGAATCATGAATCGAATCATGAATCATGAATTGAATCATGAATCATGAATTGAATCATGAATCATGAATTATGAATCATGAATTTAATCATGAATCATGAATTGAATCATGAATCATGAATCATGAATTGAATCATGAATCATGAATCGAATCATGAATCATGAATCATGAATTAAATCATGAATCATGAATCATGAATTGAATGATGAATCATGAATCAAATCATGAATCATGAATTGAATCATGAATCATGAATCATGAATCGAATCATGAATCATGAATCATGAATCATAAATAATGAATTGAATCATGAATCATGAATCATGAATTGAATCATGATTCATAAATTGAATCATAAATCATGAATCATGAATCGAATCATGAATCATGAATCATGAATCATAAATAATGAATTGAATCATGAATCATGAATCATGAATTGAATCATGAATTGAATCTTGTATCATGAATTGAATCATGAATCATGAATTGAATCATGAATTGAATCATGAATTGAATCATGAATCATGAATTGAATCATGAATTGAATCATGAATCATGAAGTGAATCATGAATTGAATCATGAATCATGAATCATGAATCATGAATTGAATCATGAATCATGAATTGAATCATGAAACATGAATCATGAATTGAATCATGAATCATGAATCATGAATCGAATCATGAATCATGAATTGAATCATGAATTGAATCATGAATCATAAATCGAATCATGAATCATGATTTGAATAATGATTCATAAATAGAATCATGAATCATGAATTGAATCATGAATCATGAATCATGAATTGAATCATGAATCATGAATCGAATCATGAATCATGAATTAAATCATGAATTATGAATTATGAATCATGAATTGAATCATGAATCGTTAATCATGAATTGAATGATGAATCATGAATTGAATCATGAATTGAAAAATGAATCATGAATCATGGATTGAATTATGAATCATGAATCGAATCATGAATCATGAATCATGAATGGAATCATGAATCATGAATCATGAATTGAATGATGAATCATGAATCAAATCATGAATCATGAATTGAATCATGAATCATGAATCATGAATCGAATCATGAATCATGAATCATGAATCGAATCATGAATCATGAATCATGAATTGAATCATGAATTGAATCATGAATTGAATCATGAATCATGAATCATGAATCATGAATTGAATCATGAATCATGAATTGAATCATGAATCATGAATCATGAATTGAATCATGAATCATGAATCATGAATCGAATCATGAATCATTAATTGAATCATGAATTGAATCATGAATCATAAATCGAATCATGAATCATAATTTGAATCATGAATCATAAATAGAATCATGAATCATGAATTGAATCATGAATCATGAATCATGAATCATGAATCGAATCATGAATCATGAATCGAATTATGAATCATGAATCGAATCATGAATCATGAATCATGAATCGAATCATGAATCATGAATCATGAATTAAATCATGAATCATGAATTATGAATCATGAATTGAATCATGAATCGTTAATCATGAATTGAATCATGAATCATGAATTGAATCATGAATTGAATCATGAATCATGAATTGAATCATGAATCATGAATTGAATCATGAATCATGAATCAAATCATGAATCATGAATTGAATCATGAATCATGAATCATGAATCAAATCATGAATCTTGAATCATGAATCATGAATCATAAATAATGAATTGAATCACGAATCATGAATTGAATCATGATTCATAAATTGAATCATGATTCATGGTTCATATATTGAATCATGAATCATGAATCAAATCATAAATCATGAATCATGAATCATGAATTGAATTATGAATCATGAATCATGAATAGAATCATGAATCATGGATCAAAAATCATGAATCGAAACATGAATCATGAATTGAATCATGAATCATGAATCATGAATTGAATCTTGAATCATGAATCATGAATCGAATCATGAATAATGAATCATGAATCGAATCATGAATCATGAGTCATGAATAATGAATTGAATCATGAATCATGAATTGAATCATGAATTGAATCATGAATCATGAATTGAATCATGAATCGAATCATGAATCATGAATTGAATCATGAATCATGAATTGAATCATGAATCATGAATTATGAATCATGAATTTAATCATGAATCATGAATCATGAATTGAATCATGAATCATGAATCATGAATTGAATCATGAATCATGAATCGAATCATGAATCATGAATCATGAATTGAATCATGAATCATGAATCATGAATCGAATCATGAATCATGAATCATGAATCGAATCATGAATCATGAGTCATGAATCATGAATTGAATCATGAATCATGAATCATGAATCGAATCATGAATCATGAGTCATGAATCATGAATTGAATCATGAATCATGAATCATGAATCATGAATTGAATCATGAATCATGAATTATAAATCGAATCATGAATCATGAATTGAATCAGGAATCGAATCATGAATTGAATCAGGAATCGAATCATGAATTGAATCATGAATCATGAATCAAATCATGAATCTTGAATCATGAATCATGAATCATGAATCATGAATCATGAATTGAATCATGAATCGAATCATGAATCATGAATTGAATCATGAATTATGAAATGAATCATGAATCATGAATTAAATCATGAATCATAAATCATAAATCGAATCATGAATCATGAATTGAATCATGAATCATGACTCATGAATCATAAATCGAATCATGAATCTTGAATCATGAATCATGAATCATGAATTGAATCATGAATCAAGAATCATGAATCGAATCATGAATCATGAATTGAATCATGAATCATGAATCATGAATTGAATCATGAATCAAGAATCATGAATCATGAATCGAATCATGAATCATGAATTGAATCATGAATCATGAATCATGAATCATGAATTGAATCATAAATTATGAATCATGAATTAAATCATGAATCATGAATTTAATCATGAATCATAAATAATGAATTGAATCATGAATCATGAATCATGAATTGAATCATGATTCATAAATTGAATCATGATTCATGGTTCATATATTGAATCATGAATCATGAATCAAATCATAAATCATGAATCATAAATCATGAATCATGAATCATGAATTGAACTATGAATCATGAATCATGAATAGAATCATGAATCATGGATCAAAAATCATGAATCGAAACATGAATCATGAATTGAATCATGAATCATGAATCATGAATTGAATCTTGAATCATGAATCATGAATCGAATCATGAATAATGAATCATGAATAATGAATCATGAATCGAATCATGAATCATGAGTCATAAATAATGAATTGAATCATGAATCATGAATTGAATCATGAATTGAATCATGAATCATGAATTGAATCATGAATCGAATCATGAATCATGAATTGAATCATGAATCATGAATTGAATCATGAATCATGAATCATGATTTGAATAATGAATCATGAATTATGAATCATGAATTTAATCATGAATCATGAATCATGAATTGAATCATGAATCATGAATCATGAATTGAATCATGAATCATAAATACTGAATCATGAATTGAATCATGAATCATGAATTGAATCAGGAATCGAATCATGAATTGAATCATGAATCATGAATCAAATCATGAATCTTGAATCATGAATCATGAATCATGAATCATGAATTGAATCATGAATCATGAATCATGAATCGAATCATGAATCATGAATTGAATCATGAATCATGAATCATGAGATAAATCATGAATCATAAATCATAAATCGAATCATGAATCATGAATCATGAATCATTAATCGAATCATGAATCTTGAATCATGAATCATGAATCATGAATTGAATCATGAATCAAGAATCATGAATCGAATCATGAATCATAAATCATGAATCATGAATCATGAATTGAATCATAAATCATGAATCATGAATTAAATCATGAATCATGAATTAAATCATGAATCATGAATCATGAATCATGAATTGAATCATGATTCATAAATTGAATCATGATTCATGGTTCATATATTTAATCATGAATCATGAATCGAAT
This sequence comes from Mixophyes australis, assembly GCA_036250195.1. Lineage (NCBI taxonomy): Eukaryota > Metazoa > Chordata > Amphibia > Anura > Limnodynastidae > Mixophyes > Mixophyes australis. Next base: position 262,075,613 of record JAVHZZ010000004.1, read on the forward strand.
CATAAATCATGAATCATGAATCATGAATTGAATTATGAATCATGAATAGAATCATGAATCAAAAATCATGAATCAAAACATGAATCATGAATCGAATCATGAATCATGAATCATGAATCGAATCATGAATCATGAGTCATGAATCATGAATTAAATCATGAATTGAATCTTGAATCATGAATTGAATCATGAATCATGAATTGAATCATGAATTGAATCTTGAATCATGAATTGAATCATGAATCATGAATTGAATCATGAATCATGAATTGAATCATGAATCATGAATCATGAATCATGAATTGAATCATGAATCATGAATTGAATCATGAATCATGAATCATGAATTGAATCATGAATCATGAATCATGAATCGAATCATGAATCATGAATTGAATCATGAATTGAATCATGAATCATAAATCGAATCATGAATCATGATTTGAATCATGAATCATAAATAGAATCATGAATCATGAATTGAATCATGAATCATGAATCATGAATTGAATCATGAATCATGAATCATGAATCGAATCATGAATCATGAATCGAATCATGAATCATGAATCGAATCATGAATCATGAATCATGAATCATGAATCATGAATTAAATCATGAATCATGAATTATGAATCATGAATTGAATCATGAATCGTTAATCATGAATTGAATCATGAATCATGAATTGAATCATGAATTGAATCATGAATCATGAATCATGAATTGAATCATGAATCATGAATCAAATCATGAATCATGAATCATGAATCATGAATCATGAATTAAATCATGAATCATGAATTATGAATCATGAATTGAATCATGAATCGTGAATCGAATCATGAATCATGAATCATGAATCATGAATCATGAATTAAATCATGAATCATGAATTATGAATCATGAATTGAATCATGAATCGTTAATCATGAATTGAATCATGAATCATGAATTGAATCATGAATTGAATCATGAATCATGAATCATGAATTGAATCATGAATCATGAATCGAATCATGAATCATGAATCATAAATTGAATCATGAATCATGAATCATGAATTGAATCATGATTCATAAATTGAATCATGATTCATGGTTCATATATTGAATCATGAATCATGAATCAAATCATAAATCATGAATCATGAATCATGAATTGAATTATGAATCATGAATCATGAATAGAATCATGAATCATGGATCAAAAATCATGAATCGAAACATGAATCATGAATTGAATCATGAATCATGAATCATGAATTGAATCTTGAATCATGAATCATGAATCGAATCATGAATAATGAATCATGAATCGAATCATGAATCATGAGTCATGAATAATGAATTGAATCATGAATCATGAATTGAATCATGAATCATGAATTGAATCATGAATCGAATCATGAATCATGAATTGAATCATGAATCATGAATTGAATCATGAATCATGAATTATGAATCATGAATTTAATCATGAATTATGAATCATGAATTGAATCATGAATCATGAATCATGAATCGAATCATGAATCATGAATCATGAATTAAATCATGAATCATGAATCATGAATCAAATCATGAATTGAATCATGAATCATGAATCATAATTCAAATCATGAATCATGAATCATGAATCATAAATAATGAATTGAATCATAAATCATGAATCATGAATTAAATCATGATTCATAAATTGAATCATGATTCATGGTTCATATATTGAATTATGAATCATGAATCAAATCATAAATCATGAATCATGAATCATGAATTGAATTATGAATCATGAATCATGAATAGAATCATGAATCATGGATCAAAAATCATGAATCGAAACATGAATCATGAATTGAATCATGAATCATGAATCATGAATTGAATCTTGAATCATGAATCATGAATCGAATCATGAATAATGAATCATGAATCGAATCATGAATCATGAGTCATGAATAATGAATTGAATCATGAATCATGAATTGAATCATGAATCATGAATTGAATCATGAATCGAATCATGAATCATGAATTGAATCATGAATCATGAATTGAATCATGAATCATGAATTATGAATCATGAATTTAATCATGAATTATGAATCATGAATTGAATCATGAATCATGAATCATGAATCGAATCATGAATCATGAATTGAATCATGAATTGAATCATGAATCATAAATCGAATCATGAATCATGATTTGAATAATGATTCATAAATAGAATCATGAATCATGAATTGAATCATGAATCATGAATCATGAATTGAATCATGAATCATGAATCGAATCATGAATCATGAATCATGAATTAAATCATGAATTATGAATTATGAATCATGAATTGAATCATGAATCGTTAATCATGAATTGAATCATGAATCATGAATTGAATCATGAATTGACTAATGAATCATGAATCATGAATTGAATTATGAATCATGAATCGAATCATGAATCATGAATCATGAATTGAATCATGAATCATGAATCATGAATTGAATGATGAATCATGAATCAAATCATGAATCATGAATTGAATCATGAATCATGAATCGAATCATGAATCATGAATCGAATCATGAATCATGAATCATGAATTGAATCATGAATTGAATCATGAATTGAATCATGAATCATAAATCATGAATCATGAATTGAATCATGAATCATGAATTGAATCATGAATCATGAATCATGAATTGAATCATGAATCATGAATCATGAATCGAATCATGAATCATTAATTGAATCATGAATTGAATCATGAATCATAAATCGAATCATGAATCATGATTTGAATCATGAATCATAAATAGAATCATGAATCATGAATTGAATCATGAATCATGAATCATGAATCGAATCATGAATCGAATCTTGAATCATGAATCGAATCATGAATCATGAATCATGAATCATGAATCATGAATTAAATCATGAATCATGAATTATGAATCATGAATTGAATCATGAATCGTTAATCATGAATTGAATCATGAATCATGAATTGAATCATGAATTGAATCATGAATCATGAATTGAATGATGAATCGTGAATCAAATCATGAATCATGAATTGAATCATGAATCATGAATCATGAATCAAATAATGAATCATGAATCATAAATAATGAATTGAATCATGAATCATGAATCATGAATTGAATCATGATTCATAAATTGAATCATGATTCATGGTTCATATATTGAATCATGAATCATGAATCAAATCATAAATCATGAATCATGAATCATGAATTGAATTATGAATCATGAATCATGAATAGAATCATGAATCATGGATCAAAAATCATGAATCGAAACATGAATCATGAATTGAATCATGAATCATGAATCATGAATTGAATCTTGAATCATGAATCATGAATCGAATCATGAATAATGAATCATGAATCGAATCATGAATCATGAGTCATGAATAATGAATTGAATCATGAATCATGAATTGAATCATGAATTGAATCATGAATCATGAATTGAATCATGAATCGAATCATGAATCATGAATTAAATCATGAATCATGAATTGAATCATGAATCATGAATTATGAATCATGAATTTAATCATGAATCATGAATCATGAATTGAATCATGAATCATGAATCATGAATTGAATCATGAATCATGAATCGAATCATGAATCATGAATCATGAATTGAATCACAAATCATGAATCATGAATCGAATCATGAATCATGAATCATGCATCGAATCATGAATCATGAGTCATGAATCATGAATTGAATCATGAATCATGAATCATGAATCGAATCATGAATCATGAATTGAATCATGAATCATGAATCATGAATCATGAATTGAATCATGAATCATGAATTATAAATCGAATCATGAATCATGAATTGAATCAGGAATCGAATCATGAATTGAATCAGGAATCGAATCATGAATTGAATCATGAATCATGAATCAAATCATGAATCTTGAATTATGAATCATGAATCATGAATCATGAATTGAATCATGAATCGAATCATGAATCAAGAATCATAAATCGAATCATGAATCATGAATTGAATCATGAATCATGAATCATGAATTGAATCATGAATCAAGAATCATGAATCGAATCATGAATCATGAATTGAATCATGAATCATGAATCATGAATTGAATCATAAATTATGAATCATGAATTAAATCATGAATCATGAATTTAATCATGAATCATAAATAATGAATTGAATCATGAATCATGAATCATGAATTGAATCATGATTCATAAATTGAATCATGATTCATGGTTCATATATTGAATCATGAATCATGAATCAAATCATAAATCATGAATCATGAATCATGAATTGAACTATGAATCATGAATCATGAATAGAATCATGAATCATGGATCAAAAATCATGAATCGAAACATGAATCATGAATTGAATCATGAATCATGAATCATGAATTGAATCTTGAATCATGAATCATGAATCGAATCATGAATAATGAATCATGAATCGAATCATGAATCATGAGTCATAAATAATGAATTGAATCATGAATCGAATCATGAATAATGAATCATGAATCGAATCATGAATCATGAGTCATAAATAATGAATTGAATCATGAATCATGAATTGAATCATGAATTGAATCATGAATCATGAATTGAATCATGAATCGAATCATGAATCATGAATTGAATCATGAATCATGAATTGAATCATGAATCATGAATTATGATTTGAATAATGAATCATGAATTATGAATCATGAATTTAATCATAAATCATGAATCATGAATTGAATCATGAATCATGAATCATGAATTGAATCATGAATCATAAATACTGAATCATGAATTGAATCATGAATCATGAATTGAATCAGGAATCGAATCATGAATTGAATCATGAATCATGAATCAAATCATGAATTTTGAATCATGAACCATGAATCATGAATCATGAATTGAATCATGAATCATGAATCATGAATCGAATCATGAATCATGAATTGAATCATGAATCATGAAATGAATCATGAATCATGAGATAAATCATGAATCATAAATCATAAATCGAATCATGAATCATGAATCATGAATCATTAATCGAATCATGAATCTTGAATCATGAATCATGAATCATGAATTGAATCATGAATCAAGAATCATGAATCGAATCATGAATCATAAATCATGAATCATGAATCATGAATTGAATCATAAATCATGAATCATGAATTAAATCATGAATCATGAATTAAATCATGAATCATGAATCATGAATCATGAATTGAATCATGATTCATAAATTGAATCATGATTCATGGTTCATATATTTAATCATGAATCATGAATCGAATCATAAATCATGAATCATGAATCATGAATTGAATTATGAATCATGAATCATGAATAGAATCATGAATCAAAAATCATGAATCAAAACATGAATCATAAATTGAATCATGAATCATGAATCATGAATTGAATCATGAATCATGAATCATGAATTGAATCATGAATCATGAATCGAATCATGAATCATGAATTGAATCATGAATTGAATCATGAATCATAAATCGATCATGAATCATGATTTGAATCATGAATCATAAATAGAATCATGAATCATGAATTGAATCATGAATCATGAATCATGAATTGAATCATGAATCATGAATCATGAATCGAATCATGAATCATGAATCGAATCATGAATCATGAATCGAATCATGAATCATGAATCATGAATCATGAATTATGAATTAAATCATGAATCATGAATTATGAATCATGAATTGAATCATGAATCGTTAATCATGAATTGAATCATGAATCATGAATTGAATCATGAATTGAATCATGAATCATAAATCATGAATTGAATCATGAATCATGAATCGAATCATGAATCATGAATCATGAATTGAATCATGAATCATGAATCATGAATTGAATGATGAATCATGAATCAAATCATGAATTGAATCATGAATCATGAATCATGAATCAAATCATGAATCATGAATCATGAATCATAAATAATGAATTGAATCATAAATCATGAATCATGAATTGAATCATGATTCATAAATTGAATCATGATTCATGGTTCATATATTGAATCATGAATCATGAATCAAATCATAAATCATGAATCATGAATCATGAATTGAATTATGAATCATGAATCATGAATAGAATCATGAATCATGGATCAAAAATCATGAATCGAAACATGAATCATGAATTGAATCATGAATCATGAATCATGAATTGAATTTTGAATCATGAATCATGAATCGAATCATGAATAATGAATCATGAATCGAATCATGAATCATGAGTCATGAATAATGAATTGAATCATGAATCATGAATTGAATCATGAATCATGAATTGAATCATGAATCGAATCATGAATCATGAATTGAATCATGAATCATGAATTGAATCATGAATCATGAATTATGAATCATGAATTTAATCATGAATTATGAATCATGAATTGAATCATGAATCATGAATCATGAATCGAATCATGAATCATGAATCATGAATTAAATCATGAATCATGAATCATGAATTGAATGATGAATCATGAATCAAATCATGAATCATGAATTGAATCATGAATCATGAATCGAATCATGAATCATGAATCATGAATCATAAATAATGAATTGAATCATGAATCATGAATCATGAATCGAATCATGAATCATGAATCATAAATAATGAATTGAATCATGAATCATGAATCATGAATTGAATCATGAATTGAATCTTGTATCATGAATTGAATCATGAATCATGAATTGAATCATGAATTGAATCTTGAATCATGAATTGAATCATGAATCATGAATTGAATCATGAATTGAATCATGAATCATGAAGTGAATCATGAATTGAATCATGAATCATGAATCATGAATCATGAATTGAATCATGAATCATGAATTGAATCATGAATCATGAATCATGAATTGAATCATGAATCATGAATCATGAATCGAATCATGAATCATGAATTGAATCATGAATTGAATCATGAATCATAAATCGAATCATGAATCATGATTTGAATAATGATTCATAAATAGAATCATGAATCATGAATTGAATCATGAATCATGAATCATGAATCGAATCATGAATCATGAATCGAATCATGAATCATGAATCATGAATCATGAATCATGAATTAAATCATGAATTATGAATTATGAATCATGAATTGAATCATGAATCGTTAATCATGAATTGAATCATGAATCATGAATTGAATCATGAATTGAATAATGAATCATGAATCATGAATTGAATTATGAATCATGAATCGAATCATGAATCATGAATCATGAATTGAATCATGAATCATGAATCATGAATTGAATGATGAATCATGAATCAAATCATGAATCATGAATTGAATCATGAATCATGAATCATGAATCGAATCATGAATCATGAATCATGAATCGAATCATGAATCATGAATCATGAATTGAATCATGAATTGAATCATGAATCATGAATCATGAATCATGAATTGAATCATGAATCATGAATTGAATCATGAATCATGAATCATGAATTGAATCATGAATCATGAATCATGAATCGAATCATGAATCATTAATTGAATCATGAATTGAATTCTGAATCATTAATTGAATCATGAATTGAATCATGAATCATAAATCGAATCATGAATCATGATTTGAATCATGAATCATAAATAGAATCATGAATCATGAATTGAATCATGAATCATGAATCATGAATCGAATCATGAATCATGAATCGAATCTTGAATCATGAATCGAATCATGACTCATGAATCATGAATCATGAATCATGAATCATGAATTAAATCATGAATCATGAATTATGAATCATAAATTGAATCATGAATCGTTAATCATGAATTGAATCATGAATCATGAATTGAATCATGAATTGAATCATGAATCATGAATTGAATCATGAATCATGAATCGAATCATGAATCATGAATCATGAATTGAATCATGAATCATGAATCATGAATTGAATGATGAATCGTGAATCAAATCATGAATCATGAATTGAATCATGAATCATGAATCATGAATCAAATAATGAATCATGAATCATGAATCATAAATAATGAATTGAATCATGAATCATGAATCATGAATTGAATCATGATTCATAAATTGAATCATGATTCATGGTTCATATATTGAATCATGAATCATGAATCAAATCATAAATCATGAATCATGAATCATGAATTGAATTATGAATCATGAATCATGAATAGAATCATGAATCATGGATCAAAAATCATGAATCGAAACATGAATCATGAATTGAATCATGAATCATGAATCATGAATTGAATCTTGAATCATGAATCATGAATCGAATCATGAATAATGAATCATGAATCGAATCATGAATCATGAGTCATGAATAATGAATTGAATCATGAATCATGAATTGAATCATGAATTGAATCATGAATCATGAATTGAATCATGAATTGAATCATGAATCATGAATTGAATCATGAATCATGAATTGAATAATGATTCATGAATTATGAATCATGAATTTAATCATGAATCATGAATCATGAATTGAATCATGAATCATGAATCATGAATTTAATCATGAATCATGAATCGAATCATGAATCATGAATCATGAATTGAATCACAAATCATGAATCATGAATCGAATCATGAATCATGAATCATGAATCGAATCATGAATCATGAGTCATGAATCATGAATTGAATCATGAATCATGAATCATGAATCGAATCATGAATCATGAATTGAATCATGAATCATGAATCATGAATCATGAATTGAATCATGAATCATGAATTATAAATCGAATCATGAATCATGAATTGAATCAGGAATCGAATCATGAATTGAATCAGGAATCGAATCATGAATTGAATCATGAATCATGAATCAAATCATGAATCTTGAATTATGAATCATGAATCATGAATCATGAATTGAATCATGAATCGAATCATGAATCATGAATTGAATCATGAATTATGAAATGAATCATGAATCATGAATTAAATCATGAATCATAAATCATAAATCGAATCATGAATCATGAATTGAATCATGAATCATGACTCATGAATCATAAATCGAATCATGAATCTTGAATCATGAATCATGAATCATGAATTGAATCATGAATCAAGAATCATGAATCGAATCATGAATCATGAATTGAATCATGAATCATGAATCATGAATTGAATCATGAATCAAGAATCATGAATCGAATCATGAATCATGAATTGAATCATGAATCATGAATCATGAATCATGAATTTAATCATGAATCATAAATAATGAATTGAATCATGAATCATGAATCATGAATTGAATCATGATTCATAAATTGAATCATGATTCATGGTTCATATATTGAATCATGAATCATGAATCAAATCATAAATCATGAATCATGAATCATGAATTGAACTATGAATCATGAATCATGAATAGAATCATGAATCATGGATCAAAAATCATGAATCGAAACATGAATCATGAATTGAATCATGAATCATGAATCATGAATTGAATCTTGAATCATGAATCATGAATCGAATCATGAATAATGAATCATGAATCGAATCATGAATCATGAGTCATAAATAATGAATTGAATCATGAATCATTAATTGAATCATGAATTGAATCATGAATCATGAATTGAATCATGAATCGAATCATGAATCATGAATTGAATCATGAATCATGAATTGAATCATGAATCATGAATCATGATTTCAATAATGAATCATGAATTATGAATCATGAATTTAATCATAAATCATGAATCATGAATTGAATCATGAATTATGAATCATGAATTGAATCATGAATCATAAATACTGAATCATGAATTGAATCATGAATCATGAATTGAATCAGGAATCGAATCATGAATTGAATCATGAATCATGAATCAAATCATGAATCTTGAATCATGAACCATGAATCATGAATCATGAATTGAATCATGAATCATGAATCATGAATCGAATCATGAATCATGAATTGAATCATGAATCATGAAATGAATCATGAATCATGAGATAAATCATGAATCATAAATCATAAATCGAATCATGAATCATGAATCATAATTCATTAATCGAATCATGAATCTTGAATCATGAATCATGAATCATGAATTGAATCATGAATCAAGAATCATGAATCGAATCATGAATCATAAATCATGAATCATGAATCATGAATTGAATCATAAATCATGAATCATGAATTAAATCATGAATCATGAATTAAATCATGAATCATGAATCATATATCATGAATTGAATCATGATTCATAAATTGAATCATGATTCATGGTTCATATATTTAATCATGAATCATGAATCGAATCATAAATCATGAATCATGAATCATGAATTGAATTATGAATCATGAATCATGAATAGAATCATGAATCAAAAATCATGAATCAAAACATGAATCATAAATTGAATCATGAATCATGAATCATGAATTGAATCATGAATCATGAATCATGAATCGAATCATGAATCATGAATCATGAATCGAATCATGAATCATGAGTCATGAATCATGAATTAAATCATGAATTGAATCTTGAATCATGAATTGAATCATGAATCATGAATTGATTCATGAATTGAATCTTGAATCATGAATTGAATCATGAATCATGAATTGAATCATGAATCATGAATCATGAATTGAATCATGAATCATGAAGTGAGTCATGAATTGAATCATGAATCATGAATCATGAATCATGAATTGAATCATGAATCATGAATTGAATCATGAATCATGAATCATGAATTGAATCATGAATCATGAATCATGAATCGAATCATGAATCATGAATTGAATCATGAATTGAATCATGAATCATAAATCGAATCATGAATCATGATTTGAATCATGAATCATAAATAGAATCATGAATCATGAATTGAATCATGAATCATGAATCATGAATCGAATCATGAATCATGAATCGAATCATGAATCATGAATCGAATCATGAATCATGAATCATGAATCATGAATCATGAATTAAATCATGAATCATGAATTATGAATCATGAATTGAATCATTAATCGTTAATCATGAATTGAATCATGAATTGAATCATGAATTGAATCATGAATCATGAATCATGAATTGAATCATGAATCATGAATCGAATCATGAATCATGAATCATGAATTGAATCATGAATCATGAATCATGAATTGAATGATGAATCATGAATCAAATCATGAATCATGAATTGAATCATGAATCATGAATCATGAATCAAATCATGAATCATGAATCATGAATCATAAATAATGAATTGAATCATAAATCATGAATCATGAATTGAATCATGATTCATAAATTGAATCATGATTCATGGTTCATATATTGAATCATGAATCATGAATCAAATCATAAATCATGAATCATGAATCATGAATTGAATTATGAATCATGAATCATGAATAGAATCATGAATCATGGATCAAAAATCATGAATCGAAACATGAATCATGAATTGAATCATGAATCATGAATCATGAATTGAATCTTGAATCATGAATCATGAATCGAATCATGAATAATGAATCATGAATCGAATCATGAATCATGAGTCATGAATAATGAATTGAATCATGAATCATGAATTGAATCATGAATTGAATCATGAATCATGAATTGAATCATGAATCGAATCATGAATCGAAACATGAATCATGAATTGAATCATGAATCATGAATCATGAATTGAATCTTGAATCATGAATCATGAATCGAATCATGAATAATGAATCATGAATCGAATCATGAATCATGAGTCATGAATAATGAATTGAATCATGAATCATGAATTGAATCATGAATTGAATCATGAATCATGAATTGAATCATGAATCGAATCATGAATCATGAATTGAATCATGAATCATGAATTGAATCATGAATCATGAATTATGAATCATGAATTTAATCATGAATCATGAATCATGAATTGAATCATGAATCATGAATCATGAATTGAATCATGAATCATGAATCGAATCATGAATCATGAATCATGAATTAAATCATGAATCATGAATCAAATCATGAATCATGAATTGAATCATGAATTATGAATCATGAATCATGAATCGAATCATGAATCATGAATCATAAATTATGAATTGAATCATGAATCATGAATTATGAATCATGAATTGAATCATGAATCGTTAATCATGAATTGAATCATGAATCATGAATTGAATCATGAATTGAATCATGAATCATAAATCATGAATTGAATCATGAATCATGAATCGAATCATGAATCATGAATCATGAATTGAATCATGAATCATGAATCATGAATTGAATGATGAATCATGAATCAAATCATGAATTGAATCATGAATCATGAATCATGAATCAAATCATGAATCATGAATCATGAATCATAAATAATGAATTGAATCATAAATCATGAATCATGAATTGAATCATGATTCATAAATTGAATCATGATTCATGGTTCATATATTGAATCATGAATCATGAATCAAATCATAAATCATGAATCATGAATCATGAATTGAATTATGAATCATGAATCATGAATAGAATCATGAATCATGGATCAAAAATCATGAATCGAAACATGAATCATGAATTGAATCATGAATCATGAATCATGAATTGAATTTTGAATCATGAATCATGAATCGAATCATGAATAATGAATCATGAATCGAATCATGAATCATGAGTCATGAATAATGAATTGAATCATGAATCATGAATTGAATCATGAATCATGAATTGAATCATGAATCGAATCATGAATCATGAATTGAATCATGAATCATGAATTGAATCATGAATCATGAATTATGAATCATGAATTTAATCATGAATTATGAATCATGAATTGAATCATGAATCATGAATCATGAATCGAATCATGAATCATGAATCATGAATTAAATCATGAATCATGAATCATGAATCGAATCATGAATCATGAATCATGAATTAAATCATGAATTGAATCATGAATCATGAATCGAATCATGAATCATGAATCATGAATCATAAATAATGAATTGAATCATGAATCATGAATCATGAATTGAATCATGATTCATAAATTGAATTATGAATCATGAATCATGAATCGAATCATGAATCATGAATCATAAATAATGAATTGAATCATGAATCATGAATCATGAATTGAATCATGAATTGAATCTTGTATCATGAATTGAATCATGAATCATGAATTGAATCATGAATTGAATCTTGAATCATGAATTGAATCATGAATCATGAATTGAATCATGAATTGAATCATGAATCATGAAGTGAATCATGAATTGAATCATGAATCATGAATCATGAATCATGAATTGAATCATGAATCATGAATTGAATCATGAATCATGAATCATGAATTGAATCATGAATCATGAATCATGAATCGAATCATGAATCATGAATTGAATCATGAATTGAATCATGAATCATAAATCGAATCATGAATCATGATTTGAATAATGATTCATAAATAGAATCATGAATCATGAATTGAATCATGAATCATGAATCATGAATCGAATCATGAATCATGAATCGAATCATGAATCATGAATCATGAATCATGAATCATGAATTAAATCATGAATTATGAATTATGAATCATGAATTGAATCATGAATCGTTAATCATGAATTGAATCATGAATCATGAATTGAATCATGAATTGAATAATGAATCATGAATCATGAATTGAATTATGAATCATGAATCGAATCATGAATCATGAATCATGAATTGAATCATGAATCATGAATCATGAATTGAATGATGAATCATGAATCAAATCATGAATCATGAATTGAATCATGAATCATGAATCATGAATCGAATCATGAATCATGAATCATGAATCGAATCATGAATCATGAATCATGAATTGAATCATGAATTGAATCATGAATTGAATCATGAATCATGAATCATGAATCATGAATTGAATCATGAATCATGAATTGAATCATGAATCATGAATCATGAATTGAATCATGAATCATGAATCATGAATCGAATCATGAATCATTAATTGAATCATGAATTGAATTCTGAATCATTAATTGAATCATGAATTGAATCATGAATCATAAATCGAATCATGAATCATGATTTGAATCATGAATCATAAATAGAATCATGAATCATGAATTGAATCATGAATCATGAATCATGAATCGAATCATGAATCATGAATCGAATCTTGAATCATGAATCGAATCATGACTCATGAATCATGAATCATGAATCATGAATCATGAATTAAATCATGAATCATGAATTATGAATCATAAATTGAATAATGAATCGTTAATCATGAATTGAATCATGAATCATGAATTGAATCATGAATTGAATCATGAATCATGAATCATGAATTGAATCATGAATCATGAATCGAATCATGAATCATGAATCATGAATTGAATCATGAATCATGAATCATGAATTGAATGATGAATCGTGAATCAAATCATGAATCATGAATTGAATCATGAATCATGAATCATGAATCAAATAATGAATCATGAATCATGAATCATAAATAATGAATTGAATCATGAATCATGAATCATGAATTGAATCATGATTCATAAATTGAATCATGATTCATGGTTCATATATTGAATCATGAATCATGAATCAAATCATAAATCATGAATCATGAATCATGAATTGAATTATGAATCATGAATCATGAATAGAATCATGAATCATGGATCAAAAATCATGAATCGAAACATGAATCATGAATTGAATCATGAATCATGAATCATGAATTGAATCTTGAATCATGAATCATGAATCGAATCATGAATAATGAATCATGAATCGAATCATGAATCATGAGTCATGAATAATGAATTGAATCATGAATCATGAATTGAATCATAAATTGAATCATGAATCATGAATTGAATCATGAATCGAATCATGAATCATGAATTGAATCATGAATCATGAATTGAATCATGAATCATGAATTATGAATCATGAATTTAATCATGAATCATGAATCATGAATTGAATCATGAATCATGAATCATGAATTGAATCATGAATCATGAATCGAATCATGAATCATGAATCATGAATTAAATCATGAATCATGAATCAAATCATGAATCATGAATTGAATCATGAATTATGAATCATGAATCATGAATCGAATCATGAATCATGAATCATAAATTATGAATTGAATCATGAATCATGAATTATGAATCATGAATTGAATCATGAATCGTTAATCATGAATTGAATCATGAATCATGAATTGAATCATGAATTGAATCATGAATCATAAATCATGAATTGAATCATGAATCATGAATCGAATCATGAATCATGAATCATGAATTGAATCATGAATCATGAATCATGAATTGAATGATGAATCATGAATCAAATCATGAATTGAATCATGAATCATGAATCATGAATCAAATCATGAATCATGAATCATGAATCATAAATAATGAATTGAATCATAAATCATGAATCATGAATTGAATCATGATTCATAAATTGAATCATGATTCATGGTTCATATATTGAATCATGAATCATGAATCAAATCATAAATCATGAATCATGAATCATGAATTGAATTATGAATCATGAATCATGAATAGAATCATGAATCATGGATCAAAAATCATGAATCGAAACATGAATCATGAATTGAATCATGAATCATGAATCATGAATTGAATTTTGAATCATGAATCATGAATCGAATCATGAATAATGAATCATGAATCGAATCATGAATCATGAGTCATGAATAATGAATTGAATCATGAATCATGAATTGAATCATGAATCATGAATTGAATCATGAATCGAATCATGAATCATGAATTGAATCATGAATCATGAATTGAATCATGAATCATGAATTATGAATCATGAATTTAATCATGAATTATGAATCATGAATTGAATCATGAATCATGAATCATGAATCGAATCATGAATCATGAATCATGAATTAAATCATGAATCATGAATCATGAATCGAATCATGAATCATGAATCATGAATTAAATCATGAATTGAATCATGAATCATGAATCGAATCATGAATCATGAATCATGAATCATAAATAATGAATTGAATCATGAATCATGAATCATGAATTGAATCATGATTCATAAATTGAATTATGAATCATGAATCATGAATCGAATCATGAATCATGAATCATAAATAATGAATTGAATCATGAATCATGAATCATGAATTGAATCATGAATTGAATCTTGTATCATGAATTGAATCATGAATCATGAATTGAATCATGAATTGAATCTTGAATCATGAATTGAATCATGAATCATGAATTGAATCATGAATTGAATCATGAATCATGAAGTGAATCATGAATTGAATCATGAATCATGAATCATGAATCATGAATTGAATCATGAATCATGAATTGAATCATGAATCATGAATCATGAATTGAATCATGAATCATGAATCATGAATCGAATCATGAATCATGAATTGAATCATGAATTGAATCATGAATCATAAATCGAATCATGAATCATGATTTGAATAATGATTCATAAATAGAATCATGAATCATGAATTGAATCATGAATCATGAATCATGAATCGAATCATGAATCATGAATCGAATCATGAATCATGAATCATGAATCATGAATCATGAATTAAATCATGAATTATGAATTATGAATCATGAATTGAATCATGAATCGTTAATCATGAATTGAATCATGAATCATGAATTGAATCATGAATTGAATAATGAATCATGAATCATGAATTGAATTATGAATCATGAATCGAATCATGAATCATGAATCATGAATTGAATCATGAATCATGAATCATGAATTGAATGATGAATCATGAATCAAATCATGAATCATGAATTGAATCATGAATCATGAATCATGAATCGAATCATGAATCATGAATCATGAATCGAATCATGAATCATGAATCATGAATTGAATCATGAATTGAATCATGAATTGAATCATGAATCATGAATCATGAATCATGAATTGAATCATGAATCATGAATTGAATCATGAATCATGAATCATGAATTGAATCATGAATCATGAATCATGAATCGAATCATGAATCATTAATTGAATCATGAATTGAATTCTGAATCATTAATTGAATCATGAATTGAATCATGAATCATAAATCGAATCATGAATCATGATTTGAATCATGAATCATAAATAGAATCATGAATCATGAATTGAATCATGAATCATGAATCATGAATCGAATCATGAATCATGAATCGAATCTTGAATCATGAATCGAATCATGACTCATGAATCATGAATCATGAATCATGAATCATGAATTAAATCATGAATCATGAATTATGAATCATAAATTGAATCATGAATCGTTAATCATGAATTGAATCATGAATCATGAATTGAATCATGAATTGAATCATGAATCATGAATCATGAATTGAATCATGAATCATGAATCGAATCATGAATCATGAATCATGAATTGAATCATGAATCATGAATCATGAATTGAATGATGAATCGTGAATCAAATCATGAATCATGAATTGAATCATGAATCATGAATCATGAATCAAATAATGAATCATGAATCATGAATCATAAATAATGAATTGAATCATGAATCATGAATCATGAATTGAATCATGATTCATAAATTGAATCATGATTCATGGTTCATATATTGAATCATGAATCATGAATCAAATCATAAATCATGAATCATGAATCATGAATTGAATTATGAATCATGAATCATGAATAGAATCATGAATCATGGATCAAAAATCATGAATCGAAACATGAATCATGAATTGAATCATGAATCATGAATCATGAATTGAATCTTGAATCATGAATCATGAATCGAATCATGAATAATGAATCATGAATCGAATCATGAATCATGAGTCATGAATAATGAATTGAATCATGAATCATGAATTGAATCATGAATTGAATCATGAATCATGAATTGAATCATGAATCGAATCATGAATCATGAATTGAATCATGAATCATGAATTGAATAATGATTCATGAATTATGAATCATGAATTTAATCATGAATCATGAATCATGAATTGAATCATGAATCATGAATCATGAATTGAATCATGAATCATGAATCGAATCATGAATCATGAATCATGAATTGAATCACAAATCATGAATCATGAATCGAATCATGAATCATGAATCATGAATCGAATCATGAATCATGAGTCATGAATCATGAATTGAATCATGAATCATGAATCATGAATCGAATCATGAATCATGAATTGAATCATGAATCATGAATCATGAATCATGAATTGAATCATGAATCATGAATTATAAATCGAATCATGAATCATGAATTGAATCAGGAATCGAATCATGAATTGAATCAGGAATCGAATCATGAATTGAATCATGAATCATGAATCAAATCATGAATCTTGAATTATGAATCATGAATCATGAATCATGAATTGAATCATGAATCGAATCATGAATCATGAATTGAATCATGAATTATGAAATGAATCATGAATCATGAATTAAATCATGAATCATAAATCATAAATCGAATCATGAATCATGAATTGAATCATGAATCATGACTCATGAATCATAAATCGAATCATGAATCTTGAATCATGAATCATGAATCATGAATTGAAGCATGAATCAAGAATCATGAATCAAATCATGAATCATGAATTGAATCATGAATCATGAATCATGAATTGAATCATGAATCAAGAATCATGAATCGAATCATGAATCATGAATTGAATCATGAATCATGAATCATGAATTGAATCATAAATTATGAATCATGAATTAAATCATGAATCATGAATTTAATCATGAATCATAAATAATGAATTGAATCATGAATCATGAATCATGAATTGAATCATGATTCATAAATTGAATCATGATTCATAAATTGAATCATGATTCATGGTTCATATATTGAATCATGAATCATGAATCAAATCATAAATCATGAATCATGAATCATGAATTGAACTATGAATCATGAATCATGAATAGAATCATGAATCATGGATCAAAAATCATGAATCGAAACATGAATCATGAATTGAATCATGAATCATGAATCATGAATTGAATCTTGAATCATGAATCATGAATCGAATCATGAATAATGAATCATGAATCGAATCATGAATCATGAGTCATAAATAATGAATTGAATCATGAATCATTAATTGAATCATGAATTGAATCATGAATCATGAATTGAATCATGAATCGAATCATGAATCATGAATTGAATCATGAATCATGAATTGAATCATGAATCATGAATCATGATTTGAATAATGAATCATGAATTATGAATCATGAATTTAATCATAAATCATGAATCATGAATTGAATCATGAATTATGAATCATGAATTGAATCTTGAATCATAAATACTGAATCATGAATTGAATCATGAATCATGAATTGAATCAGGAATCGAATCATGAATTGAATCATGAATCATGAATCAAATCATGAATCTTGAATCATGAACCATGAATCATGAATCATGAATTGAATCATGAATCATGAATCATGAATCGAATCATGAATCATGAATTGAATCATGAATCATGAAATGAATCATGAATCATGAGATAAATCATGAATCATAAATCATAAATCGAATCATGAATCATGAATCATAATTCATTAATCGAATCATGAATCTTGAATCATGAATCATGAATCATGAATTGAATCATGAATCAAGAATCATGAATCGAATCATGAATCATAAATCATGAATCATGAATCATGAATTGAATCATAAATCATGAATCATGAATTAAATCATGAATCATGAATTAAATCATGAATCATGAATCATATATCATGAATTGAATCATGATTCATAAATTGAATCATGATTCATGGTTCATATATTTAATCATGAATCATGAATCGAATCATAAATCATGAATCATGAATCATGAATTGAATTATGAATCATGAATCATGAATAGAATCATGAATCAAAAATCATGAATCAAAACATGAATCATAAATTGAATCATGAATCATGAATCATGAATTGAATCATGAATCATGAATCATGAATCGAATCATGAATCATGAATCATGAATCGAATCATGAATCATGAGTCATGAATCATGAATTAAATCATGAATTGAATCTTGAATCATGAATTGAATCATGAATCATGAATTGATTCATGAATTGAATCTTGAATCATGAATTGAATCATGAATCATGAATTGAATCATGAATCATGAATCATGAATTGAATCATGAATCATGAAGTGAGTCATGAATTGAATCATGAATCATGAATTGAATCATGAATCATGAATTGAATCATGAATCATGAATCATGAATTGAATCATGAATCATGAATCATGAATCGAATCATGAATCATGAATTGAATCATGAATTGAATCATGAATCATAAATCGAATCATGAATCATGATTTGAATCATGAATCATAAATAGAATCATGAATCATGAATTGAATCATGAATCATGAATCATGAATCGAATCATGAATCATGAATCGAATCATGAATCATGAATCGAATCATGAATCATGAATCATGAATCATGAATCATGAATTAAATCATGAATCATGAATTATGAATCATGAATTGAATCATTAATCGTTAATCATGAATTGAATCATGAATTGAATCATGAATTGAATCATGAATCATGAATCATGAATTGAATCATGAATCATGAATCGAATCATGAATCATGAATCATGAATTGAATCATGAATCATGAATCATGAATTGAATGATGAATCATGAATCAAATCATGAATCATGAATTGAATCATGAATCATGAATCATGAATCAAATCATGAATCATGAATCATGAATCATAAATAATGAATTGAATCATAAATCATGAATCATGAATTGAATCATGATTCATAAATTGAATCATGATTCATGGTTCATATATTGAATCATGAATCATGAATCAAATCATAAATCATGAATCATGAATCATGAATTGAATTATGAATCATGAATCATGAATAGAATCATGAATCATGGATCAAAAATCATGAATCGAAACATGAATCATGAATTGAATCATGAATCATGAATCATGAATTGAATCTTGAATCATGAATCATGAATCGAATCATGAATAATGAATCATGAATCGAATCATGAATCATGAGTCATGAATAATGAATTGAATCATAAATCATGAATTGAATCATGAATTGAATCATGAATCATGAATTGAATCATGAATCGAATCATGAATCATGAATTGAATCATGAATCATGAATTGAATCATGAATCATGAATTATGAATCATGAATTTAATCATGAATCATGAATCATGAATTGAATCATGAATCATGAATCATGAATTGAATCATGAATCATGAATCGAATCATGAATCATGAATCATGAATTAAATCATGAATCATGAATCATGAATTGAATGATGAATCATGAATCAAATCATGAATCATGAATTGAATCATGAATCATGAATCATGAATCATGAATCGAATCATGAATCATGAATCATAAATTATGAATTGAATCATGAATCATGAATCATGAATTGAATCATGATTCATAAATTGAATCATGATTCATGGTTCATATATTGAATCATGAATCATGAATCAAATCATAAATCATGAATCATGAATCATGAATTGAATTATGAATCATGAATCATGAATAGAATCATGAATCATGGATCAAAAATCATGAATCGAAACATGAATCATGAATTGAATCATGAATCATGAATCATGAATTGAATCTTGAATCATGAATCATGAATCGAATCATGAATAATGAATCATGAATCGAATCATGAATCATGAGTCATGATTAATGAATTGAATCATGAATCATTAATTGAATCATGAATTGAATCATGAATCATGAATTCAATCATGAATCGAATCATGAATCATGAATTGAATCATGAATCATGATTTGAATAATGAATCATGAATTATGAATCATGAATTTAATCATGAATCATGAATCATGAATTCAATCATGAATCATAATTTGAATCATGAATCATAAATACTGAATCATGAATTGAATCATGAATCATTAATTGAATCAGGAATCGAATCATGAATTGAATCATGAATCATGAATCAAATCATGAATCTTGAATCATGAATCATGAATCATGAATCATGAATTGAATCATGAATCATGAATCATGAATCGAATCATGTATCATGAATTGAATCATGAATCATGAAATGAATCATGAATCATGAGATAAATCATGAATCATAAATCATAAATCGAATCATGAATCATGAATTGAATCATGAATCATGAATCATGAATCATTAATCGAATCATGAATCATGAGATAAATCATGAATCATAAATCATAAATCGAATCATGAATCATGAATTGAATCATGAATCATGAATCATGAATCATTAATCGAATCATGAATCTTGAATCATGAATCATGAATCATGAATTAAATCATGAATCATGAATCATGAATCATGAATTGAATCATAAATCATGAATCATGAATTAAATCATGAATCATGAATTAAATCATGAATCATGAATCATAAATAATGAATTGAATCATGAATCATGAATCATGAATTGAATCATGATTCATAAATTGAATCATGATTCATGGTTCATATATTTAATCATGAATCATGAATCGAATCATAAATCATGAATCATGAATCATGAATAGAATCATGAATCATGGATCAAAAATCATGAATCGAAACATGAATCATAAATTGAATCATGAATCATAAATCATGAATCATGAATCATGAATTGAATCATGAATCATGAATCATGAATCGAATCATGAATCATGAATCATGAATCGAATCATGAATCATGAGTCATGAATCATGAATTGAATCATGAATCATGAATTGAATCATGAATCATGAATTGAATCATGAATCATGAATTGAATCATGAATTGAATCTTGTATCATGAATTGAATAATGAATCATGAATTGAATCATGAATTGAATCTTGAATCATGAATTGAATCATGAATCATGAATTGAATCATGAATTGAATCATGAATCATGAAGTGAATCATGAATTGAATCATGAATCATGAATCATGAATCATGAATTGAATCATGAATCATGAATTGAATCATGAATCATGAATCATGAATTGAATCATGAATCATGAATCATGAATCGAATCATGAATCATGAATTGAATCATGAATTGAATCATGAATCATAAATCGAATCATGAATCATGATTTGAATAATGATTCATAAATAGAATCATGAATCATGAATTGAATCATGAATCATGAATCATGAATTGAATCATGAATCATGAATCGAATCATGAATCATGAATCATGAATCATGAATTAAATCATGAATTATGAATTATGAATCATGAATTGAATCATGAATCGTTAATCATGAATTGAATCATGAATCATGAATTGAATCATGAATTGAATAATGAATCATGAATCATGAATTGAATTATTAATCATGAATCGAATCATGAATCATGAATCATGAATTGAATCATGAATCATGAATCATGAATTGAATGATGAATCATGAATCAAATCATGAATCATGAATTGAATCATGAATCATGAATCATGAATCGAATCATGAATCATGAATCATGAATCGAATCATGAATCATGAATTGAATCATGAATTGAATCATGAATCATGAATATTGAATCATGAATAGAATCATGAATCATGAATCATGAATCGAATCATGAATCATGAGTCATGAATCATGAATTGAATCATGAATCATGAATTGAATCATGAATTGAATCATGAATCATGAATTGAATCATGAATCGAATCATGAATCATGAATTGAATCATGAATCATGAATTGAATCATGAATCATGAATTGAATCATGAATCATGAATCATGATTTGAATAATGAATCATGAATTATAAATCATGAATTTAATCATGAATCATGAATTGAATCATGAATCATGAATCATGAATACTGAATCATGACATATAAATCATGAATTGAATCATGAATCATGAATTGAATCATGAATTGAATCATGAATCAGGAATCATGAATTGAATCATGAATTATGAATCATGAATTGAATCATGAATAATGAATTGAATCATGAATCATGAATCATAAATCGAATCATAAATCATGAAATAAATCATGAATCGAATCATGAATTGAATCATGAATCATGAATCAAATCATGAATCTTGAATCATGAATCATGAATCATGAATCATGAATCGAATCATGAATCATGAATTGAATCATGAATCATGAAATAAATCATGAATCATAAATCATAAATCGAATCATGAATCATGAATTGAATCATGAATCATGAATCATGAATCATAAATCGAATCATAAATCTTGAATCATGAATCATTAATTGAATCATGAATCAAGAATCATGAATCGAATCATAATTCATGATTAATGAATCATGAATCATGAATTGAATCATAAATCATGAATCATGAATTAAATCATGAATCATGAATCATGAATCATAAATAATGAATTGAATCATGAATCATGAATCATGAATTGAATCATGAATCATGAATCATGAATTGAATCATGATTCATAAATGGAAACTTGATTCATGGTACATATATTGAATCATGAATCATGAATCGAATCATAAATCATAATTCATGAATTGAATTATGGATCATGAATCATGAATAGAATCATGAATCATGGATCAAAAATCATGAATCGAAACATGAATCATGAATTGAATCATGAATCATGAATCATGAATTGAATCATGAATCATGAATCATGAATCGAATCATGAATCATGAATCATGAATCGAATCATGAATCATGAGTCATGAATCATGAATTGAATCATGAATCATGAATTGAATCATGAATCATGAATTGAATCATGAATTGAATCATGAATCATGAATTGAATCATGAATTGAATCATGAATCATGAATCATGAATCATGACTTGAATCATGAATCATGAATCATAAATCACATCATGAATCATGAATTGAATCATGAATCATGAATCATGAATTGAATCATGAATCATGAATCATGAATTGAATCATGAATCATGAATCGAATCATGAATCATGAATCGAATCATGAATCATGAATCATGAATCATGAATTGAATCATGAATCATGAATCATGAATCGAATCATGAATCATGAATTGAATCATGAATCATGAATCATGAATAGAATCATGAATCATGAATTGAATCATGAATTGAATCATGATTCATAAATCGAATCATGAATCATGAATTGAATCATTAATCATAAATCGAATCATGAATCATGAATTGAATCATGAATCATGAATTGAATCAATAATCATGAATCATGAATCATGAATCGAATCATGAATCATGAATCATGAATCATGAATTAAATCATGAATCATGAATTATGAATCATGAATTGAATCATGAATCGTTAATCATGAATTGAATCATGAATCATGAATCGAATCATGAATCATGAATCATGAATCATGAATCATGAATTGAATCATGAATCTTGAATCGAATCATGAATCATGAATCATGAATTGAATCATGAATCATGAATCATGAATTGAATCATGAATCATGAATTAAATCATGAATCATGAATCATGAATTGAATCATGAATCATGAATTATGAATTGAATCATGAATCATAAATCATGAATCGAATCATGAATCATAAAGCAAGAATCATGAATCAAATCATGAATCATGAATCATGAATCGAATCATGAATCATGAATTGAATCATGAATCAAGAATATTGAATCATGAATTGAATCAAGAATCATGATTCATGAATTAAATCATGGATTGAATCATGAATCATGACTTGAATCATGAATCATGAATCATGAATCATGAATCATGAATAGAATCATGAATTGAATCATGAATCATGAATTGAATCATGAATCATGAATTGAATCATGAATCATGAAATGAATCATGAATTATGAATTAAATCATGAATCATAAATCATAAATCGAATCATGAATCATGAATTGAATCATGAATCATGAATCATGAATCGATTCATGAATCTTGAATCATGAATCATGAATCATGAATTGAATCATGAATCAAGAATCATGAATCGAATCATGAATCATGAATTGAAATATGAATCATGAATCATGAATCATGAATAATAAATTGAATCATGAATCATAAATCATGAATTGAATCATGAATTGAATCATGACTTGAATCATGAATCATGAGTCATGAATCATGAATTGAATCATGAATCATGAAACATGAATCGAATCATGAATCATGAAATGAATCATGAATCATGAATCATGAATCATGAATTTAATCATGAATCATGAATCATGAATCGAATCATGAATTGAATCATGAATTGAATTATGAATCATGAATTAAATCATGAATCATGAATCATAAATGATGAATTATAAATTATGAATTGAATCATGAATCATAAATTATGAATCATGAATTGAATCATGAATTATGAATCATGAAGCATAAATTGAATCATGAATCATGAAGCATAAATTGAATCATGAATCATGAATTGAATCATGAATCATGAATCATGAATCATGAATTGAATCATGAATTATGAATTGAATCATGAATCATAAATCATGAATCGAATCATGAATCATAAAGCAAGAATCATGAATCTAATCATGAATCATGAATTGAATCATGAATCATGAATCAAATCATGAATCATGAATAATGAATCGTGAATCAAATCATGAATCATGAATCAAGAATCATGAATCAAGACTCATGAATCAAATCATGAATCATGAATCATGAATCGAATCATGAATCATGAATCAAGAATCATGAATCAAGAATCATAAATCGAATTATGAATCATGAATTGAATCATGAATCATGAATCATGACTTGAATCATGAATCATGAATCATAAATCACATCATGAATCATGAATAGAAACATGAATCATGAATCATGAATCATGAATCATGAATTGAATCATGAATCGAATCATGAATCATGAATCATGAATCATGAATTGAATCATGAATCATGAATCATGAATCGAATCATGAATCATGAATTGAATCATGAATTTAATCATGAATCATGAATCATGAATCATGAATTGAATCATGAATCATGAATCATGAATTGAATCATGAATCATGAATCATGAATCAAATCATGAATCATGAATCATGAATCGAATCATGAATCATGAATCATGAATCGAATCATGAATCATGAATCATGAATTAAATCATGAATCATGAATCATGGATAATAAATTGAATCATGAATCATGACTTGAATCATGAATCATGAATCATGAATCATGAATTGAATCATGAATCATGAATTGAATCATGAATCATGAATCATAAAATGAATCATGAATCATGAATTAAATCATGAATCATGAATCATAAATCGAATCATGAATCATGAATTGAATCATGAATCATGAATCATGAATCGAATCATGAATCTTGAATCATGAATCATGAATCATGAATTGAATCATGAATCAAGAATCATGAATCGAATCATGAATCATGAATTGAATCATGAATCATGAATCATGAATAATAAATTGAATCATGAATCATGAATCATGAATTGAATCATGAATTGAATCATGACTTGAATCATGAATCATGAATCATAACTCATGAATTGAATCATGAATCATGAAACATGAATCGAATCAAGAATCATGAATTGAATCATGAATCATGAATCAAATCATGAATCATGAATTGAATCATGAATCATGAATTATGAATTGAATCATGAATAATAAATCATGAATCAAATCATGAATCATAAAGCAAGAATCATGAATCGAATCATGAATCATGAATTGCATCATGAATCATGAATCAAATCATGAATCATGAATCATGAATCAAATCATGAATCATGCATCAAGAATAATGAATCAAGAATCATGAATCGAATCATGAATCATGAATCATGAATCATGAATCGAATCATGAATCATGAATCATAAATCATGAATCGAATCATGAATCATAAAGCAAGAATCATGAATCGAATCATGAATCATGAATTTAATCATGAATCATGAATCAAATCATGAATCATAAATCATGAATCATGAATCAAATCATGAATCATGAATCAAGAATCATGAATCGAATCATGAATCATGAATCATGAATCGAATCATGAATCATGAATCAAGAATCATGAATCAAGAATCATGAATCGAATCATGAATCATGAATTGAATCATAAATTATGAATCATGAATCATAAATTGAATCATGAATCATGAATCATGAATTGAATCATGAATTGAATCATGAATCATGAATCATGAATTGAATCATGATTCATAAATCAAGAATCATGAATCATAAATCATGAATCATGAATTGAATCATGAATCAAGAATCATGAATCATGAATCATGAATCATAAATCAAATCCTGAATCATGAATCATGAATCATAAATTGAATCATGAATTATGAATCATGATTTGAATAATGAATCATGAATTATGAATCATGAATTGAATCATGAATCATGAATCATGAATTGAATCATGAATCATGAATTGAATCATGAATCATGAATAATGAATTGAATCATGAATCATGAATACTGAATCATGAATTGAATCATGAATCATGAATTATGAATCATTAATTGAATCATGAATCATAAATTGAATTATGAATCATAAATCATGAATTAAATCATGAATTGAATCATGAATCATGAATTAAATCATGAATTGAATCATGAATCATGAATTGAATCATGAATCATGAATTGAATCAAAAAACATGAATCATGAATCATGAATCATGAATCATGAATTGAATCATGAAACATGAATCATGAATCATGAATCATGAATCATGAATCATGAATTGAATCATGAAACATGAATCATGAATCATGAATCATGAATTGAATCATGAATCATGAATTGAATCATGAATCATGAAATGAATCATGAATCATGAATTAAATCATGAATCATAAATCATAAATCGAATCATGAATCATGAATTGAATCATGAATCATGAATCATGAATCATTAATCGAATCATGAATCTTGAATCATGAATCATGAATTGAATCATGAATCAAGAATCATGAATCGAATCATGAATCATGAATTGAATCATGAATCATGAATCATGAATCATGAATAAAATCATGAATCATGAATCAAGAATCATGAATCAAGAATCATGAATCGAATCATGAATCATGAATCTTGAATCATGAATCGAATCATGAATCATTAATCAAGAATCATGAATCAAGAATCATGAATCAAGAATCATGAATTGAATCAAGAATTGAATCATGAATCATGAATCATGAATTGAATCATAAATTATGAATCATGAATCATAAATTGAATCATGAATCATGAATCATGAATTGAATCATGAATTGAATCATGAATCATGAATGATGAATTGAATCATGAATCATAAATCAAGAATTATGAATCATGAATCATGAATCATGAATTGAATCATGAATCAAGAATCATGAATCATGAATCATAAATCAAATCCTGAATCATGAATCATGAATTGAATCATGAATTATGAATCATGATTTGAATAATGAATCATGAATTATGAATCATGAATTGAATCATAAATCATGAATTGAATCATGAATCATGAATCATGAATTGAATCATGAATCATGAATACTGAATCATGAATTGAATCATGAATCATGAATTATGAATCATGAATTGAATCATGAATTGAATTATGAATCATGAATCATGAATTAAATCATGAATTGAATCATGAATCATGAATTGAATCATGAATCATGAATCATGAATTGAATCATGAATCATGAATCATGAATCATGAATCATGAATTGAATCATGAATCATGAATTATAAATCGAATCATGAATCATGAATTTAATCAGGAATCGAATCATGAATTGAATAATGAATCATGAATCAAATCATGAATCTTGAATCATGAATCATGAATCATAAATCATGAATTGAATCATGAATCATGAAATGAATCATGAATCATGAATTAAATCATGAATCATAAATCATAAATCGAATCATGAATCATGAATTGAATCATGAATCATGAATCATGAATCATGAATTGAATCATGAATCATGAATCATGAATCATTAATCGAATCATGAATCTTGAATCATGAATCATGAATCATGAATTGAATCATGAATCATGAATCATGAATCATGAATTGAATCATGAATCATGAATCATGAATCATGAATCATGAATTGAATCATGAATCATAAATCAAGAATTATGAATCATGAATCATAAATCAAATCCTGAATCATGAATCATGAATTGAATCATGAATTATGAATCATGATTTGAATAATGAATCATGAATTATGAATCATGAATTGAATCATAAATCATGAATTGAATCATGAATCATGAATCATGAATTGAATCATGAATCATGAATACTGAATCATGAATTGAATCATGAATCATGAATTATGAATCATGAATTGAATCATGAATTGAATTATGAATCATGAATCATGAATTAAATCATGAATTGAATCATGAATCATGAATTGAATCATGAATCATGAATCATGAATTGAATCATGAATCATGAATCATGAATCATGAATCATGAATCATGAATTGAATCATGAATCATGAATCATGAATCATGAATTGAATCATGAATCATGAATTATAAATCGAATCATGAATCATGAATTTAATCAGGAATCGAATCATGAATTGAATCATGAATCATGAATCAAATCATGAATCTTGAATCATGAATCATGAATCATGAATCATAAATCATGAATTGAATCATGAATCATGAAATGAATCATGAATCATGAATTAAATCATGAATCATAAATCATAAATCGAATCATGAATCATGAATTGAATCATGAATCATGAATCATTAATCGAATCATAAATCTTGAATCATGAATCATGAATCATGAATTGAATCATGAATCATGAATTGAATCATGAATCATGAATCATGAATCATGAATTGAATCATGAATCATGAATTGAATCATGAATCATGAATCATGAATCATTAATCGAATCATGAATCTTGAATCATGAATCATGAATCATGAATTGAATCATGAATCAAGAATTATGAATCAAATCATGAATCATGAATTGAATCATGAATCATGAATCATGAATTGAATCATAAATCATGAATCATGAATTAAATCATGAATCATGAATTAAATCATGAATCATGAATCATAAATAATGAATTGAATCATGAATCATGAATCATGAATCAAATCATAAATCATGAATCATGAATCATGAATTGAATTATGAATCATGAATCATGAATAGAATCATGAATCATGGATCAAAAATCATGAATCGAAACATGAATGATGAATTGAATCATGAATCATGAATCATGAATTGAATCATGAATCATGAATTATGAATCGATCATGAATCATGAATCATGAATCGAATCAAGAATCATGAGTCATGAATCATGAATTGAATCATGAATCATGAATTGAATCATGAATTGAATCATGAATCATGAATTGAATCATGAATCGAATCATGAAACATGAATTGAATCATGAATCATGAATTGAATCATGAATCATGAATCGAATCATGAATCATGAATCATGAATTAAATCATGAATCATGAATCATGAATTGAATGATGAATCATGAATCAAATCATGAATCATGAATTGAATCATGAATCATGAATCATGAATCATGAATCGAATCATGAATCATAAATTATGAATTGAATCATGAATCATGAATCATGAATTGAATCATGATTCATAAATTGAATCATGATTCATGGTTCATATATTGAATCATGAATCATGAATCAAATCATAAATCATGAATCATGAATCATGAATTGAATTATGAATCATGAATCATGAATAGAATCATGAATCATGAATCATGAATTGAATCATGAATCATGAATCATGAATTGAATCATGAATCATGAATCATGAATCATTAATCGAATCATGAATCTTGAATCATGAATCATGAATCATGAATTGAATCATGAATCATGAATTGAATGAATTGAATCATGAATCATGAATTGAATCATGAATCATGAATCATGAATCATTAATCGAATCATGAATCTTGAATCATGAATCATGAATCATGAATTGAATCATGAATCAAGAATTATGAATCAAATCATGAATCATGAATTGAATCATGAATCATGAATCATGAATTGAATCATAAATCATGAATCATGAATTAAATCATGAATCATGAATTAAATCATGAATCATGAATCATAAATAATGAATTGAATCATGAATCATGAATCATGAATCGAATCATAAATCATGAATCATGAATCATGAATTGAATTATGAATCATGAATCATGAATAGAATCATGAATCATGGATCAAAAATCATGAATCGAAACATGAATGATGAATTGAATCATGAATCATGAATCATGAATTGA
This sequence comes from Mixophyes australis, assembly GCA_036250195.1. Classification (NCBI taxonomy): domain Eukaryota; kingdom Metazoa; phylum Chordata; class Amphibia; order Anura; family Limnodynastidae; genus Mixophyes; species Mixophyes australis. The sequence continues at coordinate 262,108,405 of JAVHZZ010000004.1, forward strand.
ATCATGAATCATGAATCATGAATCGATCATGAATCATGAATCATGAATCGAATCAAGAATCATGAGTCATGAATCATGAATTGAATCATGAATCATGAATTGAATCATGAATTGAATCATGAATCATGAATTGAATCATGAATCGAATCATGAAACATGAATTGAATCATGAATCATGAATTGAATCATGAATCATGAATCGAATCATGAATCATGAATCATGAATTAAATCATGAATCATGAATCATGAATTGAATGATGAATCATGAATCAAATCATGAATCATGAATTGAATCATGAATCATGAATCATGAATCATGAATCGAATCATGAATCATGAATCATAAATTATGAATTGAATCATGAATCATGAATCATGAATTGAATCATGATTCATAAATTGAATCATGATTCATGGTTCATATATTGAATCATGAATCATGAATCAAATCATAAATCATGAATCATGAATCATGAATTGAATTATGAATCATGAATCATGAATAGAATCATGAATCATGGATCAAAAATCATGAATCGAAACATGAATCATGAATTGAATCATGAATCATGAATCATGAATTGAATCTTGAATCATGAATCATGAATCGAATCATGAATAATGAATCATGAATCGAATCATGAATCATGAGTCATGATTAATGAATTGAATCATGAATCATGAATTGAATCATGAATTGAATCATGAATCATGAATTCAATCATGAATCGAATCATGAATCATGAATTGAATCATGAATCATGATTTGAATAATGAATCATGAATTATGAATCATGAATTTAATCATGAATCATGAATCATGAATTCAATCATGAATCATAATTTGAATCATGAATCATAAATACTGAATCATGAATTGAATCATGAATCATTAATTGAATCAGGAATCGAATCATGAATTGAATCATGAATCATGAATCAAATCATGAATCTTGAATCATGAATCATGAATTGAATCATGAATCATGAATCATGAATCGAATCATGTATCATGAATTGAATCATGAATCATGAAATGAATCATGAATCATGAGATAAATCATGAATCATAAATCATAAATCGAATCATGAATCATGAATTGAATCATGAATCATGAATCATGAATCATTAATCGAATCATGAATCATGAGATAAATCATGAATCATAAATCATAAATCGAATCATGAATCATGAATTGAATCATGAATCATGAATCATGAATCATTAATCGAATCATGAATCTTGAATCATGAATCATGAATCATGAATTAAATCATGAATCATGAATCATGAATCATGAATTGAATCATAAATCATGAATCATGAATTAAATCATGAATCATGAATTAAATCATGAATCATGAATCATAAATAATGAATTGAATCATGAATCATGAATCATGAATTGAATCATGATTCATAAATTGAATCATGATTCATGGTTCATATATTTAATCATGAATCATGAATCGAATCATGAATCATGAATCATGAATACTGAATCATGACATATAAATCATGAATTGAATCATGAATCATGAATTGAATCATGAATTGAATCATGAATCAGGAATCATGAATTGAATCATGAATTATGAATCATGAATTGAATCATGAATCATGAATCATGAATCATGAATTGAATCATGAATCATGAATCATAAATCGAATCATAAATCATGAATTGAATCAGGAATCGAATCATGAATTGAATCATGAATCATGAATCAATTCATGAATCTTGAATCATGAATCATGAATCATGAATCATGAATCGAATCATGAATCATGAATTGAATCATGAATCATGAAATAAATCATGAATCATGAATTAAATCATGAATCATAAATCATAAATCGAATCATGAATCATGAATTGAATCATGAATCATGAATCATGAATCATAAATCGAATCATAAATCTTGAATCATGAATCATGAATCATTATTTGAATCATGAATCAAGAATCATGAATCGAATCATAATTCATGATTAATGAATCATGAATCCTGAATTGAATCATAAATCATGAATCATGAATTAAATCATGAATCATGAATCATGAATCATAAATAATGAATTGAATCATGAATCATGAATCATGAATTGAATCATGAATCATGAATCATGAATTGAATCATGATTCATAAATGGAAACTTGATTCATGGTACATATATTGAATCATGAATCATGAATCGAATCATAAATCATAATTCATGAATTGAATTATGGATCATGAATCATGAATAGAATCATGAATCATGGATCAAAAATCATGAATCGAAACATGAATCATGAATTGAATCATGAATCATGAATCATGAATTGAATCATGAATCATGAATCATGAATCGAATCATGAATCATGAATCATGAATCGAATCATGAATCATGAGTCATGAATCATGAATTGAATCATGAATCATGAATTGAATCATGAATCATGAATTGAATCATGAATTGAATCATGAATCATGAATTGAATCATGAATTGAATCATGAATCATGAATCATGAATCATGACTTGAATCATGAATCATGAATCATAAATCACATCATGAATCATGAATTGAATCATGAATCATGAATCATGAATTGAATCATGAATCATGAATCGAATCATGAATCATGAATCATGAATCGAATCATGAATCATGAATCATGAATCATGAATTGAATCATGAATCATGAATCATGAATCGAATCATGAATCATGAATTTAATCATGAATCATGAATCATGAATAGAATCATGAATCATGAATTGAATCATGAATTGAATCATGATTCATAAATCGAATCATGAATCATGAATTGAATCATTAATCATAAATCGAATCATGAATCATGAATTGAATCATGAATCATGAATTGAATCAATAATCATGAATCATGAATCGAATCATGAATCATGAATCGAATCATGAATCATGAATCATGAATCATGAATCATGAATTAAATCATGAATCATGAATTATGAATCATGAATTGAATCATGAATCGTTAATCATGAATTGAATCATGAATCATGAATTGAATCATGAATTGAATCATGAATCATGAATCATGAATTGAATCATGAATCTTGAATCGAATCATGAATCATGAATCATGAATTGAATCATGAATCATGAATCATGAATTGAATCATGAATCATGAATTATGAATTGAATCATGAATCATAAATCATGAATCGAATCATGAATCATAAAGCAAGAATCATGAATCGAATCATGAATCATGAATCATGAATCGAATCATGAATCATGAATTGAATCATGAATCAAGAATATTGAATCATGAATTGAATCAAGAATCATGATTCATGAATTAAATCATGGATTGAATCATGAATCATGACTTGAATCATGAATCATGAATCATGAATCATGAATAGAATCATGAATTGAATCATGAATCATGAATTGAATCATGAATCATGAATTGAATCATGAATCATGAATTGAATCATGAATCATGAATTGAATCATGAATCATGAAATGAATCATGAATTATGAATTAAATCATGAATCATAAATCATAAATCGAATCATGAATCATGAATTGAATCATGAATCATGAATCATGAATCGATTCATGAATCTTGAATCATGAATCATGAATCATGAATTGAATCATGAATCAAGAATCATGAATCGAATCATGAATCATGAATTGAATCATGAATCATGAATCATGAATCATGAATAATAAATTGAATCATAAATCATGAATTGAATCATGAATTGAATCATGACTTGAATCATGAATCATGAGTCATGAATCATGAATTGAATCATGAATCATGAAACATGAATCGAATCATGAATCATGAAATGAATCATGAATCATGAATCATGAATCATGAATTTAATCATGAATCATGAATCATGAATCGAATCATGAATTGAATCATGAATTGAATTATGAATCATGAATTAAATCATGAATCATGAATCATAAATCATGAATTATAAATTATGAATTGAATCATGAATCATAAATTATGAATCATGAATTGAATCATGAATTATGAATCATGAAGCATAAATTGAATCATGAATCATGAAGCAAAAATTGAATCATGAATCATGAATTGAATCATGAATCATGAATCATGAATCATGAATTGAATCATGAATCATGAATTATGAATTGAATCATGAATCATAAATCATGAATCGAATCATGAATCATAAAGCAAGAATCATGAATCTAATCATGAATCATGAATTGAATCATGAATCATGAATCAAATCATGAATCATGAATAATGAATCGTGAATCAAATCATGAATCATGAATCAAGAATCATGAATCAAGACTCATGAATCAAATCATGAATCATGAATCATGAATCATGAATCGAATCATGAATCATGAATCAAGAATCATGAATCAAGAATCATAAATCGAATTATGAATCATGAATTGAATCATGAATCATGAATCATGACTTGAATCATGAATCATGAATCATAAATCACATCATGAATCATGAATAGAAACATGAATCATGAATCATGAATCATGAATCATGAATTGAATCATGAATCGAATCATGAATCATGAATCATGAATCATGAATTGAATCATGAATCATGAATCATGAATCGAATCATGAATCATGAATTGAATCATGAATTGAATCATGAATCATGAATCATGAATCATGAATTGAATCATGAATCATGAATCATGAATTGAATCATGAATCATGAATCATGAATCAAATCATGAATCATGAATCATGAATCGAATCATGAATCATGAATCATGAATCGAATCATGAATCATGAATCATGAATTAAATCATGAATCATGAATCATGGATAATAAATTGAATCATGAATCATGACTTGAATCATGAATCATGAATCATGAATCATGAATTGAATCATGAATCATGAATTGAATCATGAATCATAAAATGAATCATGAATCATGAATTAAATCATGAATCATGAATCATAAATCGAATCATGAATCATGAATTGAATCATGAATCATGAATCATGAATCGAATCATGAATCTTGAATCATGAATCATGAATCATGAATTGAATCATGAATCAAGAATCATGAATCGAATCATGAATCATGAATTGAATCATGAATCAAGAATCATGAATCGAATCATGAATCATGAATTGAATCATGAATCATGAATCATGAATAATAAATTGAATCATGAATCATGAATCATGAATTGAATCATGAATTGAATCATGACTTGAATCATGAATCATGAATCATAACTCATGAATTGAATCATGAATCATGAAACATGAATCGAATCAAGAATCATGAATTGAATCATGAATCATGAATCAAATCATGAATCATGAATTGAATCATGAATCATGAATTATGAATTGAATCATGAATAATAAATCATGAATCAAATCATGAATCATAAAGCAAGAATCATGAATCGAATCATGAATCATGAATTGCATCATGAATCATGAATCAAATCATGAATCATGAATCATGAATCAAATCATGAATCATGCATCAAGAATAATGAATCAAGAATCATGAATCGAATCATGAATCATGAATCATGAATCATGAATCGAATCATGAATCATGAATCATAAATCATGAATCGAATCATGAATCATAAAGCAAGAATCATGAATCGAATCATGAATCATGAATTTAATCATGAATCATGAATCAAATCATGAATCATAAATCATGAATCATGAATCAAATCATGAATCATGAATCAAGAATCATGAATCAAGAATCATGAATCGAATCATGAATCATGAATCATGAATCGAATCATGAATCATGAATCAAGAATCATGAATCAAGAATCATGAATCGAATCATGAATCATGAATTGAATCAAGAATTGAATCATGAATCATGAATCATGAATTGAATCATAAATTATGAATCATGAATCATAAATTGAATCATGAATCATGAATCATGAATTGAATCATGAATTGAATCATGAATCATGAATGATGAATTGAATCATGAATCATAAATCAAGAATTATGAATCATGAATCATGAATCATGAATTGAATCATGAATCAAGAATCATGAATCATGAATCATAAATCAAATCCTGAATCATGAATCATGAATTGAATCATGAATTATGAATCATGATTTGAATAATGAATCATGAATTATGAATCATGAATTGAATCATAAATCATGAATTGAATCATGAATCATGAATCATGAATTGAATCATGAATCATGAATACTGAATCATGAATTGAATCATGAATCATGAATTATGAATCATGAATTGAATCATGAATTGAATTATGAATCATGAATCATGAATTAAATCATGAATTGAATCATGAATCATGAATTGAATCATGAATCATGAATTGAATCATGAATCATGAATCATGAATTGAATCATGAATCATGAATCATGAATCATGAATCATGAATTGAATCATGAATCATGAATTATAAATCGAATCATGAATCATGAATTTAATCAGGAATCGAATCATGAATTGAATAATGAATCATGAATCAAATCATGAATCTTGAATCATGAATCATGAATCATAAATCATGAATTGAATCATGAATCATGAAATGAATCATGAATCATGAATTAAATCATGAATCATAAATCATAAATCGAATCATGAATCATGAATTGAATCATGAATCATGAATCATGAATCATGAATTGAATCATGAATCATTAATCGAATCATGAATCTTGAATCATGAATCATGAATCATGAATTGAATCATGAATCATGAATCATGAATTGAATCATGAATCATGAATCATGAATCATGAATCATGAATTGAATCATGAATCATAAATCAAGAATTATGAATCATGAATCATAAATCAAATCCTGAATCATGAATCATGAATTGAATCATGAATTATGAATCATGATTTGAATAATGAATCATGAATTATGAATCATGAATTGAATCATAAATCATGAATTGAATCATGAATCATGAATCATGAATTGAATCATGAATCATGAATACTGAATCATGAATTGAATCATGAATCATGAATTATGAATCATGAATTGAATCATGAATTGAATTATGAATCATGAATCATGAATTAAATCATGAATTGAATCATGAATTGAATCATGAATCATGAATCATGAATTGAATCATGAATCATGAATCATGAATCATGAATCATGAATCATGAATTGAATCATGAATCATGAATCATGAATCATGAATTGAATCATGAATCATGAATTATAAATCGAATCATGAATCATGAATTTAATCAGGAATTGAATCATGAATTGAATCATGAATCATGAATCAAATCATGAATCTTGAATCATGAATCATGAATCATGAATCATAAATCATGAATTGAATCATGAATCATGAAATGAATCATGAATCATGAATTAAATCATGAATCATAAATCATAAATCGAATCATGAATCATGAATTGAATCATGAATCATAAATCATGAATTGAATCATGAATCATGAATCATGAATCATTAATCAAATCATAAATCTTGAATCATGAATCATGAATCATGAATTGAATCATGAATCATGAATTGAATCATGAATCATGAATCATGAATCATTAATCGAATCATGAATCTTGAATCATGAATCATGAATCATGAATTGAATCATGAATCAAGAATTATGAATCAAATCATGAATCATGAATTGAATCATGAATCATGAATCATGAATTGAATCATAAATCATGAATCATGAATTAAATCATGAATCATGAATTAAATCATGAATCATGAATCATAAATAATGAATTGAATCATGAATCATGAATCATGAATCGAATCATAAATCATGAATCATGAATCATGAATTGAATTATGAATCATGAATCATGAATAGAATCATGAATCATGGATCAAAAATCATGAATCGAAACATGAATGATGAATTGAATCATGAATCATGAATCATGAATTGAATCATGAATCATGAATCATGAATCGATCATGAATCATGAATCATGAATCGAATCAAGAATCATGAGTCATGAATCATGAATTGAATCATGAATCATGAATTGAATCATGAATTGAATCATGAATCATGAATTGAATCATGAATCGAATCATGAAACATGAATTGAATCATGAATCATGAATTGAATCATGAATCATGAATCGAATCATGAATCATGAATCATGAATTAAATCATGAATCATGAATCATGAATTGAATGATGAATCATGAATCAAATCATGAATCATGAATTGAATCATGAATCATGAATCATGAATCATGAATCGAATCATGAATCATAAATTATGAATTGAATCATGAATCATGAATCATGAATTGAATCATGATTCATAAATTGAATCATGATTCATGGTTCATATATTGAATCATGAATCATGAATCAAATCATAAATCATGAATCATGAATTGAATTATGAATCATGAATCATGAATAGAATCATGAATCATGAATCATGAATTGAATCATGAATCATGAATCATGAATTGAATCATGAATCATGAATCATGAATCATTAATCGAATCATGAATCTTGAATCATGAATCATGAATCATGAATTGAATCATGAATCATGAATTGAATCATGAATCATGAATTGAATCATGAATCATGAATCATGAATCATTAATCGAATCATGAATCTTGAATCATGAATCATGAATCATGAATTGAATCATGAATCAAGAATTATGAATCAAATCATGAATCATGAATTGAATCATGAATCATGAATCATGAATTGAATCATAAATCATGAATCATGAATTAAATCATGAATCATGAATTAAATCATGAATCATGAATCATAAATAATGAATTGAATCATGAATCATGAATCATGAATCGAATCATAAATCATGAATCATGAATCATGAATTGAATTATGAATCATGAATCATGAATAGAATCATGAATCATGGATCAAAAATCATGAATCGAAACATGAATGATGAATTGAATCATGAATCATGAATCATGAATTGAATCATGAATCATGAATCATGAATCGATCATGAATCATGAATCATGAATCGAATCAAGAATCATGAGTCATGAATCATGAATTGAATCATGAATCATGAATTGAATCATGAATTGAATCATGAATCATGAATTGAATCATGAATCGAATCATGAAACATGAATTGATTCATGAATCATGAATTGAATCATGAATCATGAATCGAATCATGAATCATGAATCATGAATTAAATCATGAATCATGAATCATGAATTGAATGATGAATCATGAATCAAATCATGAATCATGAATTGAATCATGAATCATGAATCATGAATCATGAATCGAATCATGAATCATGAATCATAAATTATGAATTGAATCATGAATCATGAATCATGAATTGAATCATGATTCATAAATTGAATCATGATTCATGGTTCATATATTGAATCATGAATCATGAATCAAATCATAAATCATGAATCATGAATCATGAATTGAATTATGAATCATGAATCATGAATAGAATCATGAATCATGGATCAAAAATCATGAATCGAAACATGAATCATGAATTGAATCATGAATCATGAATCATGAATTGAATCTTGAATCATGAATCATGAATCGAATCATGAATAATGAATCATGAATCGAATCATGAATCATGAGTCATGATTAATGAATTGAATCATGAATCATGAATTGAATCATGAATTGAATCATGAATCATGAATTCAATCATGAATCGAATCATGAATCATGAATTGAATCATGAATCATGATTTGAATAATGAATCATGAATTATGAATCATGAATTTAATCATGAATCATGAATCATGAATTCAATCATGAATCATAATTTGAATCATGAATCATAAATACTGAATCATGAATCATTAATTGAATCAGGAATCGAATCATGAATTGAATCATGAATCATGAATCAAATCATGAATCTTGAATCATGAATCATGAATCATGAATTGAATCATGAATCATGAATCATGAATCGAATCATGTATCATGAATTGAATCATGAATCATGAAATGAATCATGAATCATGAGATAAATCATGAATCATAAATCATAAATCGAATCATGAATCATGAATTGAATCATGAATCATGAATCATGAATCATTAATCGAATCATGAATCATGAGATAAATCATGAATCATAAATCATAAATCGAATCATGAATCATGAATTGAATCATGAATCATGAATCATGAATCATTAATCGAATCATGAATCTTGAATCATGAATCATGAATCATGAATTAAATCATGAATCATGAATCATGAATCATGAATTGAATCATAAATCATGAATCATGAATTAAATCATGAATCATGAATTAAATCATGAATCATGAATCATAAATAATGAATTGAATCATGAATCATGAATCATGAATTGAATCATGATTCATAAATTGAATCATGATTCATGGTTCATATATTTAATCATGAATCATGAATCGAATCATGAATCATGAATCATGAATACTGAATCATGACATATAAATCATGAATTGAATCATGAATCATGAATTGAATCATGAATTGAATCATGAATCAGGAATCATGAATTGAATCATGAATTATGAATCATGAATTGAATCATGAATCATGAATCATGAATCATGAATTGAATCATGAATCATGAATCATAAATCGAATCATAAATCATGAATTGAATCAGGAATCGAATCATGAATTGAATCATGAATCATGAATCAAATCATGAATCTTGAATCATGAATCATGAATCATGAATCATGAATCGAATCATGAATCATGAATTGAATCATGAATCATGAAATAAATCATGAATCATGAATTAAATCATGAATCATAAATCATAAATCGAATCATGAATCATGAATTGAATCATGAATCATGAATCATGAATCATAAATCGAATCATAAATCTCTAATCATGAATTAAATCATGAATCATGAATCATGAATCATAAATAATGAATTGAATCATGAATCATGAATCATGAATTGAATCATGAATCATGAATCATGAATTGAATCATGATTCATAAATGGAAACTTGATTCATGGTACATATATTGAATCATGAATCATGAATCGAATCATAAATCATAATTCATGAATTGAATTATGGATCATGAATCATGAATAGAATCATGAATCATGGATCAAAAATCATGAATCGAAACATGAATCATGAATTGAATCATGAATCATGAATCATGAATTGAATCATGAATCATGAATCATGAATCGAATCATGAATCATGAATCATGAATCGAATCATGAATCATGAGTCATGAATCATGAATTGAATCATGAATCATGAATTGAATCATGAATCATGAATTGAATCATGAATTGAATCATGAATCATGAATTGAATCATGAATTGAATCATGAATCATGAATCATGAATCATGACTTGAATCATGAATCATGAATCATAAATCACATCATGAATCATGAATTGAATCATGAATCATGAATCATGAATTGAATCATGAATCATGAATCGAATCATGAATCATGAATCATGAATCGAATCATGAATCATGAATCATGAATCATGAATTGAATCATGAATCATGAATCATGAATCGAATCATGAATCATGAATTTAATCATGAATCATGAATCATGAATAGAATCATGAATCATGAATTGAATCATGAATTGAATCATGATTCATAAATCGAATCATGAATCATGAATTGAATCATTAATCATAAATCGAATCATGAATCATGAATTGAATCATGAATCATGAATTGAATCAATAATCATGAATCATGAATCGAATCATGAATCATGAATCGAATCATGAATCATGAATCATGAATCATGAATCATGAATTAAATCATGAATCATGAATTATGAATCATGAATTGAATCATGAATCGTTAATCATGAATTGAATCATGAATCATGAATTGAATCATGAATTGAATCATGAATCATGAATCATGAATTGAATCATGAATCTTGAATCGAATCATGAATCATGAATCATGAATCGAATCAAGAATCATGAGTCATGAATCATGAATTGAATCATGAATCATGAATTGAATCATGAATTGAATCATGAATCATGAATTGAATCATGAATCGAATCATGAAACATGAATTGAATCATGAATCATGAATTGAATCATGAATCATGAATCGAATCATGAATCATGAATCATGAATTAAATCATGAATCATGAATCATGAATTGAATGATGAATCATGAATCAAATCATGAATCATGAATTGAATCATGAATCATGAATCATGAATCATGAATCGAATCATGAATCATAAATTATGAATTGAATCATGAATCATGAATCATGAATTGAATCATGATTCATAAATTGAATCATGATTCATGGTTCATATATTGAATCATGAATCATGAATCAAATCATAAATCATGAATCATGAATCATGAATTGAATTATGAATCATGAATCATGAATAGAATCATGAATCATGAATCATGAATTGAATCATGAATCATGAATCATGAATTGAATCATGAATCATGAATCATGAATCATTAATCGAATCATGAATCTTGAATCATGAATCATAAATCATGAATTGAATCATGAATCATGAATTGAATGAATTGAATCATGAATCATGAATTGAATCATGAATCATGAATCATGAATCATTAATCGAATCATGAATCTTGAATCATGAATCATGAATCATGAATTGAATCATGAATCAAGAATTATGAATCAAATCATGAATCATGAATTGAATCATGAATCATGAATCATGAATTGAATCATAAATCATGAATCATGAATTAAATCATGAATCATGAATTAAATCATGAATCATGAATCATAAATAATGAATTGAATCATGAATCATGAATCATGAATCGAATCATAAATCATGAATCATGAATCATGAATTGAATTATGAATCATGAATCATGAATAGAATCATGAATCATGGATCAAAAATCATGAATCGAAACATGAATGATGAATTGAATCATGAATCATGAATCATGAATTGAATCATGAATCATGAATCATGAATCGATCATGAATCATGAATCATGAATCGAATCAAGAATCATGAGTCATGAATCATGAATTGAATCATGAATCATGAATTGAATCATGAATTGAATCATGAATCATGAATTGAATCATGAATCGAATCATGAAACATGAATTGAATCATGAATCATGAATTGAATCATGAATCATGAATCGAATCATGAATCATGAATCATGAATTAAATCATGAATCATGAATCATGAATTGAATGATGAATCATGAATCAAATCATGAATCATGAATTGAATCATGAATCATGAATCATGAATCATGAATCGAATCATGAATCATGAATCATAAATTATGAATTGAATCATGAATCATGAATCATGAATTGAATCATGATTCATAAATTGAATCATGATTCATGGTTCATATATTGAATCATGAATCATGAATCAAATCATAAATCATGAATCATGAATCATGAATTGAATTATGAATCATGAATCATGAATAGAATCATGAATCATGGATCAAAAATCATGAATCGAAACATGAATCATGAATTGAATCATGAATCATGAATCATGAATTGAATCTTGAATCATGAATCATGAATCGAATCATGAATAATGAATCATGAATCGAATCATGAATCATGAGTCATGATTAATGAATTGAATCATGAATCATGAATTGAATCATGAATTGAATCATGAATCATGAATTCAATCATGAATCGAATCATGAATCATGAATTGAATCATGAATCATGATTTGAATAATGAATCATGAATTATGAATCATGAATTTAATCATGAATCATGAATCATGAATTCAATCATGAATCATAATTTGAATCATGAATCATAAATACTGAATCATGAATTGAATCATGAATCATTAATTGAATCAGGAATCGAATCATGAATTGAATCATGAATCATGAATCAAATCATGAATCTTGAATCATGAATCATGAATTGAATCATGAATCATGAATCATGAATCGAATCATGTATCATGAATTGAATCATGAATCATGAAATGAATCATGAATCATGAGATAAATCATGAATCATAAATCATAAATCGAATCATGAATCATGAATTGAATCATGAATCATGAATCATGAATCATTAATCGAATCATGAATCATGAGATAAATCATGAATCATAAATCATAAATCGAATCATGAATCATGAATTGAATCATGAATCATGAATCATGAATCATTAATCGAATCATGAATCTTGAATCATGAATCATGAATCATGAATTAAATCATGAATCATGAATCATGAATCATGAATTGAATCATAAATCATGAATCATGAATTAAATCATGAATCATGAATTAAATCATGAATCATGAATCATAAATAATGAATTGAATCATGAATCATGAATCATGAATTGAATCATGATTCATAAATTGAATCATGATTCATGGTTCATATATTTAATCATGAATCATGAATCGAATCATGAATCATGAATCATGAATACTGAATCATGACATATAAATCATGAATTGAATCATGAATCATGAATTGAATCATGAATTGAATCATGAATCAGGAATCATGAATTGAATCATGAATTATGAATCATGAATTGAATCATGAATCATGAATCATGAATCATGAATTGAATCATGAATCATGAATCATAAATCGAATCATAAATCATGAATTGAATCAGGAATCGAATCATGAATTGAATCATGAATCATGAATCAATTCATGAATCTTGAATCATGAATCATGAATCATGAATCATGAATCGAATCATGAATCATGAATTGAATCATGAATCATGAAATAAATCATGAATCATGAATTAAATCATGAATCATAAATCATAAATCGAATCATGAATCATGAATTGAATCATGAATCATGAATCATGAATCATAAATCGAATCATAAATCTTGAATCATGAATCATGAATCATTATTTGAATCATGAATCAAGAATCATGAATCGAATCATAATTCATGATTAATGAATCATGAATCCTGAATTGAATCATAAATCATGAATCATGAATTAAATCATGAATCATGAATCATGAATCATAAATAATGAATTGAATCATGAATCATGAATCATGAATTGAATCATGAATCATGAATCATGAATTGAATCATGATTCATAAATGGAAACTTGATTCATGGTACATATATTGAATCATGAATCATGAATCGAATCATAAATCATAATTCATGAATTGAATTATGGATCATGAATCATGAATAGAATCATGAATCATGGATCAAAAATCATGAATCGAAACATGAATCATGAATTGAATCATGAATCATGAATCATGAATTGAATCATGAATCATGAATCATGAATCGAATCATGAATCATGAATCATGAATCGAATCATGAATCATGAGTCATGAATCATGAATTGAATCATGAATCATGAATTGAATCATGAATCATGAATTGAATCATGAATTGAATCATGAATCATGAATTGAATCATGAATTGAATCATGAATCATGAATCATGAATCATGACTTGAATCATGAATCATGAATCATAAATCACATCATGAATCATGAATTGAATCATGAATCATGAATCATGAATTGAATCATGAATCATGAATCGAATCATGAATCATGAATCATGAATCGAATCATGAATCATGAATCATGAATCATGAATTGAATCATGAATCATGAATCATGAATCGAATCATGAATCATGAATTTAATCATGAATCATGAATCATGAATAGAATCATGAATCATGAATTGAATCATGAATTGAATCATGATTCATAAATCGAATCATGAATCATGAATTGAATCATTAATCATAAATCGAATCATGAATCATGAATTGAATCATGAATCATGAATTGAATCAATAATCATGAATCATGAATCGAATCATGAATCATGAATCATGAATCATGAATCATGAATTAAATCATGAATCATGAATTATGAATCATGAATTGAATCATGAATCGTTAATCATGAATTGAATCATGAATCATGAATTGAATCATGAATTGAATCATGAATCATGAATCATGAATTGAATCATGAATCTTGAATCGAATCATGAATCATGAATCATGAATTGAATCATGAATCATGAATCATGAATTGAATCATGAATCATGAATTATGAATTGAATCATGAATCATAAATCATGAATCGAATCATGAATCATAAAGCAAGAATCATGAATCGAATCATGAATCATGAATCATGAATCGAATCATGAATCATGAATTGAATCATGAATCAAGAATATTGAATCATGAATTGAATCAAGAATCATGATTCATGAATTAAATCATGGATTGAATCATGAATCATGACTTGAATCATGAATCATGAATCATGAATCATGAATAGAATCATGAATTGAATCATGAATCATGAATTGAATCATGAATCATGAATTGAATCATGAATCATGAATTGAATCATGAATCATGAATTGAATCATGAATCATGAAATGAATCATGAATTATGAATTAAATCATGAATCATAAATCATAAATCGAATCATGAATCATGAATTGAATCATGAATCATGAATCATGAATCGATTCATGAATCTTGAATCATGAATCATGAATCATGAATTGAATCATGAATCAAGAATCATGAATCGAATCATGAATCATGAATTGAATCATGAATCATGAATCATGAATCATGAATAATAAATTGAATCATAAATCATGAATTGAATCATGAATTGAATCATGACTTGAATCATGAATCATGAGTCATGAATCATGAATTGAATCATGAATCATGAAACATGAATCGAATCATGAATCATGAAATGAATCATGAATCATGAATCATGAATCATGAATTTAATCATGAATCATGAATCATGAATCGAATCATGAATTGAATCATGAATTGAATTATGAATCATGAATTAAATCATGAATCATGAATCATAAATCATGAATTATAAATTATGAATTGAATCATGAATCATAAATTATGAATCATGAATTGAATCATGAATTATGAATCATGAAGCATAAATTGAATCATGAATCATGAAGCAAAAATTGAATCATGAATCATGAATTGAATCATGAATCATGAATCATGAATCATGAATTGAATCATGAATCATGAATTATGAATTGAATCATGAATCATAAATCATGAATCGAATCATGAATCATAAAGCAAGAATCATGAATCTAATCATGAATCATGAATTGAATCATGAATCATGAATCAAATCATGAATCATGAATAATGAATCGTGAATCAAATCATGAATCATGAATCAAGAATCATGAATCAAGACTCATGAATCAAATCATGAATCATGAATCATGAATCATGAATCGAATCATGAATCATGAATCAAGAATCATGAATCAAGAATCATAAATCGAATTATGAATCATGAATTGAATCATGAATCATGAATCATGACTTGAATCATGAATCATGAATCATAAATCACATCATGAATCATGAATAGAAACATGAATCATGAATCATGAATCATGAATCATGAATTGAATCATGAATCGAATCATGAATCATGAATCATGAATCATGAATTGAATCATGAATCATGAATCATGAATCGAATCATGAATCATGAATTGAATCATGAATTGAATCATGAATCATGAATCATGAATCATGAATTGAATCATGAATCATGAATCATGAATTGAATCATGAATCATGAATCATGAATCAAATCATGAATCATGAATCATGAATCGAATCATGAATCATGAATCATGAATCGAATCATGAATCATGAATCATGAATTAAATCATGAATCATGAATCATGGATAATAAATTGAATCATGAATCATGACTTGAATCATGAATCATGAATCATGAATCATGAATTGAATCATGAATCATGAATTGAATCATGAATCATAAAATGAATCATGAATCATGAATTAAATCATGAATCATGAATCATAAATCGAATCATGAATCATGAATTGAATCATGAATCATGAATCATGAATCGAATCATGAATCTTGAATCATGAATCATGAATCATGAATTGAATCATGAATCAAGAATCATGAATCGAATCATGAATCATGAATTGAATCATGAATCAAGAATCATGAATCGAATCATGAATCATGAATTGAATCATGAATCATGAATCATGAATAATAAATTGAATCATGAATCATGAATCATGAATTGAATCATGAATTGAATCATGACTTGAATCATGAATCATGAATCATAACTCATGAATTGAATCATGAATCATGAAACATGAATCGAATCAAGAATCATGAATTGAATCATGAATCATGAATCAAATCATGAATCATGAATTGAATCATGAATCATGAATTATGAATTGAATCATGAATAATAAATCATGAATCAAATCATGAATCATAAAGCAAGAATCATGAATCGAATCATGAATCATGAATTGCATCATGAATCATGAATCAAATCATGAATCATGAATCATGAATCAAATCATGAATCATGCATCAAGAATAATGAATCAAGAATCATGAATCGAATCATGAATCATGAATCATGAATCATGAATCGAATCATGAATCATGAATCATAAATCATGAATCGAATCATGAATCATAAAGCAAGAATCATGAATCGAATCATGAATCATGAATTTAATCATGAATCATGAATCAAATCATGAATCATAAATCATGAATCATGAATCAAATCATGAATCATGAATCAAGAATCATGAATCAAGAATCATGAATCGAATCATGAATCATGAATCATGAATCGAATCATGAATCATGAATCAAGAATCATGAATCAAGAATCATGAATCGAATCATGAATCATGAATTGAATCAAGAATTGAATCATGAATCATGAATCATGAATTGAATCATAAATTATGAATCATGAATCATAAATTGAATCATGAATCATGAATCATGAATTGAATCATGAATTGAATCATGAATCATGAATGATGAATTGAATCATGAATCATAAATCAAGAATTATGAATCATGAATCATGAATCATGAATTGAATCATGAATCAAGAATCATGAATCATGAATCATAAATCAAATCCTGAATCATGAATCATGAATTGAATCATGAATTATGAATCATGATTTGAATAATGAATCATGAATTATGAATCATGAATTGAATCATAAATCATGAATTGAATCATGAATCATGAATCATGAATTGAATCATGAATCATGAATACTGAATCATGAATTGAATCATGAATCATGAATTATGAATCATGAATTGAATCATGAATTGAATTATGAATCATGAATCATGAATTAAATCATGAATTGAATCATGAATCATGAATTGAATCATGAATCATGAATTGAATCATGAATCATGAATCATGAATTGAATCATGAATCATGAATCATGAATCATGAATCATGAATTGAATCATGAATCATGAATTATAAATCGAATCATGAATCATGAATTTAATCAGGAATCGAATCATGAATTGAATAATGAATCATGAATCAAATCATGAATCTTGAATCATGAATCATGAATCATAAATCATGAATTGAATCATGAATCATGAAATGAATCATGAATCATGAATTAAATCATGAATCATAAATCATAAATCGAATCATGAATCATGAATTGAATCATGAATCATGAATCATGAATCATGAATTGAATCATGAATCATTAATCGAATCATGAATCTTGAATCATGAATCATGAATCATGAATTGAATCATGAATCATGAATCATGAATTGAATCATGAATCATGAATCATGAATCATGAATCATGAATTGAATCATGAATCATAAATCAAGAATTATGAATCATGAATCATAAATCAAATCCTGAATCATGAATCATGAATTGAATCATGAATTATGAATCATGATTTGAATAATGAATCATGAATTATGAATCATGAATTGAATCATAAATCATGAATTGAATCATGAATCATGAATCATGAATTGAATCATGAATCATGAATACTGAATCATGAATTGAATCATGAATCATGAATTATGAATCATGAATTGAATCATGAATTGAATTATGAATCATGAATCATGAATTAAATCATGAATTGAATCATGAATTGAATCATGAATCATGAATCATGAATTGAATCATGAATCATGAATCATGAATCATGAATCATGAATCATGAATTGAATCATGAATCATGAATCATGAATCATGAATTGAATCATGAATCATGAATTATAAATCGAATCATGAATCATGAATTTAATCAGGAATTGAATCATGAATTGAATCATGAATCATGAATCAAATCATGAATCTTGAATCATGAATCATGAATCATGAATCATAAATCATGAATTGAATCATGAATCATGAAATGAATCATGAATCATGAATTAAATCATGAATCATAAATCATAAATCGAATCATGAATCATGAATTGAATCATGAATCATAAATCATGAATTGAATCATGAATCATGAATCATGAATCATTAATCAAATCATAAATCTTGAATCATGAATCATGAATCATGAATTGAATCATGAATCATGAATTGAATCATGAATCATGAATCATGAATCATTAATCGAATCATGAATCTTGAATCATGAATCATGAATCATGAATTGAATCATGAATCAAGAATTATGAATCAAATCATGAATCATGAATTGAATCATGAATCATGAATCATGAATTGAATCATAAATCATGAATCATGAATTAAATCATGAATCATGAATTAAATCATGAATCATGAATCATAAATAATGAATTGAATCATGAATCATGAATCATGAATCGAATCATAAATCATGAATCATGAATCATGAATTGAATTATGAATCATGAATCATGAATAGAATCATGAATCATGGATCAAAAATCATGAATCGAAACATGAATGATGAATTGAATCATGAATCATGAATCATGAATTGAATCATGAATCATGAATCATGAATCGATCATGAATCATGAATCATGAATCGAATCAAGAATCATGAGTCATGAATCATGAATTGAATCATGAATCATGAATTGAATCATGAATTGAATCATGAATCATGAATTGAATCATGAATCGAATCATGAAACATGAATTGAATCATGAATCATGAATTGAATCATGAATCATGAATCGAATCATGAATCATGAATCATGAATTAAATCATGAATCATGAATCATGAATTGAATGATGAATCATGAATCAAATCATGAATCATGAATTGAATCATGAATCATGAATCATGAATCATGAATCGAATCATGAATCATAAATTATGAATTGAATCATGAATCATGAATCATGAATTGAATCATGATTCATAAATTGAATCATGATTCATGGTTCATATATTGAATCATGAATCATGAATCAAATCATAAATCATGAATCATGAATTGAATTATGAATCATGAATCATGAATAGAATCATGAATCATGAATCATGAATTGAATCATGAATCATGAATCATGAATTGAATCATGAATCATGAATCATGAATCATTAATCGAATCATGAATCTTGAATCATGAATCATGAATCATGAATTGAATCATGAATCATGAATTGAATGAATTGAATCATGAATCATGAATTGAATCATGAATCATGAATCATGAATCATTAATCGAATCATGAATCTTGAATCATGAATCATGAATCATGAATTGAATCATGAATCAAGAATTATGAATCAAATCATGAATCATGAATTGAATCATGAATCATGAATCATGAATTGAATCATAAATCATGAATCATGAATTAAATCATGAATCATGAATTAAATCATGAATCATGAATCATAAATAATGAATTGAATCATGAATCATGAATCATGAATCGAATCATAAATCATGAATCATGAATCATGAATTGAATTATGAATCATGAATCATGAATAGAATCATGAATCATGGATCAAAAATCATGAATCGAAACATGAATGATGAATTGAATCATGAATCATGAATCATGAATTGAATCATGAATCATGAATCATGAATCGATCATGAATCATGAATCATGAATCGAATCAAGAATCATGAGTCATGAATCATGAATTGAATCATGAATCATGAATTGAATCATGAATTGAATCATGAATCATGAATTGAATCATGAATCGAATCATGAAACATGAATTGATTCATGAATCATGAATTGAATCATGAATCATGAATCGAATCATGAATCATGAATCATGAATTAAATCATGAATCATGAATCATGAATTGAATGATGAATCATGAATCAAATCATGAATCATGAATTGAATCATGAATCATGAATCATGAATCATGAATCGAATCATGAATCATGAATCATAAATTATGAATTGAATCATGAATCATGAATCATGAATTGAATCATGATTCATAAATTGAATCATGATTCATGGTTCATATATTGAATCATGAATCATGAATCAAATCATAAATCATGAATCATGAATCATGAATTGAATTATGAATCATGAATCATGAATAGAATCATGAATCATGGATCAAAAATCATGAATCGAAACATGAATCATGAATTGAATCATGAATCATGAATCATGAATTGAATCTTGAATCATGAATCATGAATCGAATCATGAATAATGAATCATGAATCGAATCATGAATCATGAGTCATGATTAATGAATTGAATCATGAATCATGAATTGAATCATGAATTGAATCATGAATCATGAATTGAATCATGAATCGAATCATGAATCATGAATTGAATCATGAATCATGATTTGAATAATGAATCATGAATTATGAATCATGAATTTAATCATGAATCATGAATCATGAATTCAATCATGAATCATAATTTGAATCATGAATCATAAATACTGAATCATGAATCATTAATTGAATCAGGAATCGAATCATGAATTGAATCATGAATCATGAATCAAATCATGAATCTTGAATCATGAATCATGAATCATGAATTGAATCATGAATCATGAATCATGAATCGAATCATGTATCATGAATTGAATCATGAATCATGAAATGAATCATGAATCATGAGATAAATCATGAATCATAAATCATAAATCGAATCATGAATCATGAATTGAATCATGAATCATGAATCATGAATCATTAATCGAATCATGAATCATGAGATAAATCATGAATCATAAATCATAAATCGAATCATGAATCATGAATTGAATCATGAATCATGAATCATGAATCATTAATCGAATCATGAATCTTGAATCATGAATCATGAATCATGAATTAAATCATGAATCATGAATCATGAATCATGAATTGAATCATAAATCATGAATCATGAATTAAATCATGAATCATGAATTAAATCATGAATCATGAATCATAAATAATGAATTGAATCATGAATCATGAATCATGAATTGAATCATGATTCATAAATTGAATCATGATTCATGGTTCATATATTTAATCATGAATCATGAATCGAATCATGAATCATGAATCATGAATACTGAATCATGACATATAAATCATGAATTGAATCATGAATCATGAATTGAATCATGAATTGAATCATGAATCAGGAATCATGAATTGAATCATGAATTATGAATCATGAATTGAATCATGAATCATGAATCATGAATCATGAATTGAATCATGAATCATGAATCATAAATCGAATCATAAATCATGAATTGAATCAGGAATCGAATCATGAATTGAATCATGAATCATGAATCAAATCATGAATCTTGAATCATGAATCATGAATCATGAATCATGAATCGAATCATGAATCATGAATTGAATCATGAATCATGAAATAAATCATGAATCATGAATTAAATCATGAATCATAAATCATAAATCGAATCATGAATCATGAATTGAATCATGAATCATGAATCATGAATCATAAATCGAATCATAAATCTCTAATCATGAATTAAATCATGAATCATGAATCATGAATCATAAATAATGAATTGAATCATGAATCATGAATCATGAATTGAATCATGAATCATGAATCATGAATTGAATCATGATTCATAAATGGAAACTTGATTCATGGTACATATATTGAATCATGAATCATGAATCGAATCATAAATCATAATTCATGAATTGAATTATGGATCATGAATCATGAATAGAATCATGAATCATGGATCAAAAATCATGAATCGAAACATGAATCATGAATTGAATCATGAATCATGAATCATGAATTGAATCATGAATCATGAATCATGAATCGAATCATGAATCATGAATCATGAATCGAATCATGAATCATGAGTCATGAATCATGAATTGAATCATGAATCATGAATTGAATCATGAATCATGAATTGAATCATGAATTGAATCATGAATCATGAATTGAATCATGAATTGAATCATGAATCATGAATCATGAATCATGACTTGAATCATGAATCATGAATCATAAATCACATCATGAATCATGAATTGAATCATGAATCATGAATCATGAATTGAATCATGAATCATGAATCGAATCATGAATCATGAATCATGAATCGAATCATGAATCATGAATCATGAATCATGAATTGAATCATGAATCATGAATCATGAATCGAATCATGAATCATGAATTTAATCATGAATCATGAATCATGAATAGAATCATGAATCATGAATTGAATCATGAATTGAATCATGATTCATAAATCGAATCATGAATCATGAATTGAATCATTAATCATAAATCGAATCATGAATCATGAATTGAATCATGAATCATGAATTGAATCAATAATCATGAATCATGAATCGAATCATGAATCATGAATCGAATCATGAATCATGAATCATGAATCATGAATCATGAATTAAATCATGAATCATGAATTATGAATCATGAATTGAATCATGAATCGTTAATCATGAATTGAATCATGAATCATGAATTGAATCATGAATTGAATCATGAATCATGAATCATGAATTGAATCATGAATCTTGAATCGAATCATGAATCATGAATCATGAATTGAATCATGAATCATGAATCATGAATTGAATCATGAATCATGAATTAAATCATGAATCATGAATCATGAATTGAATCATGAATCATGAATTATGAATTGAATCATGAATCATAAATCATGAATCGAATCATGAATCATAAAGCAAGAATCATGAATCGAATCATGAATCATGAATCATGAATCGAATCATGAATCATGAATTGAATCATGAATCAAGAATATTGAATCATGAATTGAATCAAGAATCATGATTCATGAATTAAATCATGGATTGAATCATGAATCATGACTTGAATCATGAATCATGAATCATGAATCATGAATAGAATCATGAATTGAATCATGAATCATGAATTGAATCATGAATCATGAATTGAATCATGAATCATGAAATGAATCATGAATTATGAATTAAATCATGAATCATAAATCATAAATCGAATCATGAATCATGAATTGAATCATGAATCATGAATCATGAATCGATTCATGAATCTTGAATCATGAATCATGAATCATGAATTGAATCATGAATCAAGAATCATGAATCGAATCATGAATCATGAATTGAATCATGAATCATGAATCATGAATCATGAATAATAAATTGAATCATGAATCATAAATCATGAATTGAATCATGAATTGAATCATGACTTGAATCATGAATCATGAGTCATGAATCATGAATTGAATCATGAATCATGAAACATGAATCGAATCATGAATCATGAAATGAATCATGAATCATGAATCATGAATCATGAATTTAATCATGAATCATGAATCATGAATCGAATCATGAATTGAATCATGAATTGAATTATGAATCATGAATTAAATCATGAATCATGAATCATAAATCATGAATTATAAATTATGAATTGAATCATGAATCATAAATTATGAATCATGAATTGAATCATGAATTATGAATCATGAAGCATAAATTGAATCATGAATCATGAAGCATAAATTGAATCATGAATCATGAATTGAATCATGAATCATGAATCATGAATCATGAATTGAATCATGAATCATGAATTATGAATTGAATCATGAATCATAAATCATGAATCGAATCATGAATCATAAAGCAAGAATCATGAATCTAATCATGAATCATGAATTGAATCATGAATCATGAATCAAATCATGAATCATGAATAATGAATCGTGAATCAAATCATGAATCATGAATCAAGAATCATGAATCAAGACTCATGAATCAAATCATGAATCATGAATCATGAATCATGAATCGAATCATGAATCATGAATCAAGAATCATGAATCAAGAATCATAAATCGAATTATGAATCATGAATTGAATCATGAATCATGAATCATGACTTGAATCATGAATCATGAATCATAAATCACATCATGAATCATGAATAGAAACATGAATCATGAATCATGAATCATGAATCATGAATTGAATCATGAATCGAATCATGAATCATGAATCATGAATCATGAATTGAATCATGAATCATGAATCATGAATCGAATCATGAATCATGAATTGAATCATGAATTGAATCATGAATCATGAATCATGAATCATGAATTGAATCATGAATCATGAATCATGAATTGAATCATGAATCATGAATCATGAATCAAATCATGAATCATGAATCATGAATCGAATCATGAATCATGAATCATGAATCGAATCATGAATCATGAATCATGAATTAAATCATGAATCATGAATCATGGATAATAAATTGAATCATGAATCATGACTTGAATCATGAATCATGAATCATGAATTGAATCATGAATCATGAATTGAATCATGAATCATGAATCATAAAATGAATCATGAATCATGAATTAAATCATGAATCATGAATCATAAATCGAATCATGAATCATGAATCATGAATCATGAATCGAATCATGAATCTTGAATCATGAATCATGAATCATGAATTGAATCATGAATCAAGAATCATGAATCGAATCATGAATCATGAATTGAATCATGAATCAAGAATCATGAATCGAATCATGAATCATGAATTGAATCATGAATCATGAATCATGAATAATAAATTGAATCATGAATCATGAATCATGAATTGAATCATGAATTGAATCATGACTTGAATCATGAATCATGAATCATAACTCATGAATTGAATCATGAATCATGAAACATGAATCGAATCAAGAATCATGAATTGAATCATGAATCATGAATCAAATCATGAATCATGAATTGAATCATGAATCATGAATTATGAATTGAATCATGAATAATAAATCATGAATCAAATCATGAATCATAAAGCAAGAATCATTAATCGAATCATGAATCATGAATTGCATCATGAATCATGAATCATGAATCATGAATCAAATCATGAATCATGCATCAAGAATAATGAATCAAGAATCATGAATCGAATCATGAATCATGAATCATGAATCATGAATCGAATCATGAATCATGAATCATAAATCATGAATCGAATCATGAATCATAAAGCAAGAATCATGAATCGAATCATGAATCATGAATTTAATCATGAATCATGAATCAAATCATGAATCATAAATCATGAATCATGAATCAAATCATGAATCATGAATCAAGAATCATGAATCAAGAATCATGAATCGAATCATGAATCATGAATCATGAATCGAATCATGAATCATGAATCAAGAATCATGAATCAAGAATCATGAATCGAATCATGAATCATGAATTGAATCAAGAATTGAATCATGAATCATGAATCATGAATTGAATCATAAATTATGAATCATGAATCATAAATTGAATCATGAATCATGAATCATGAATTGAATCATGAATTGAATCATGAATCATGAATCATGAATTGAATCATGATTCATAAATCAAGAATCATGAATCATGAATCATGAATCATGAATTGAATCATGAATCAAGAATCATGAATCATGAATCATGAATCATAAATCAAATCCTGAATCATGAATCATGAATCATAAATTGAATCATGAATTATGAATCATGATTTGAATAATGAATCATGAATTATGAATCATGAATTGAATCATGAATCATGAATCATGAATTGAATCATGAATCATGAATTGAATCATGAATCATGAATCATGAATTGAATCATGAATCATGAATACTGAATCATGAATTGAATCATGAATCATGAATTATGAATCATTAATTGAATCATGAATCATAAATTGAATTATGAATCATAAATCATGAATTAAATCATGAATTGAATCATGAATCATGAATTAAATCATGAATTGAATCATGAATCATGAATTGAATCATGAATCATGAATTGAATCATGAAACATGAATCATGAATCATGAATCATGAATTGAATCATGAAACATGAATCATGAATCATGAATCATGAATCATGAATCATGAATTGAATCATGAAACATGAATCATGAATCATGAATCATGAATTGAATCATGAATCATGAATTGAATCATGAATCATGAAATGAATCATGAATCATGAATTAAATCATGAATCATAAATCATAAATCGAATCATGAATCATGAATTGAATCATGAATCATGAATCATGAATCATTAATCGAATCATGAATCTTGAATCATGAATCATGAATTGAATCATGAATCAAGAATCATGAATTGAATCATGAATCATGAATCATGAATCATGAATCATGAATCATGAATAAAATCATGAATCATGAATCAAGAATCATGAATCAAGAATCATGAATCGAATCATGAATCATGAATCATGAATCATGAATCGAATCATGAATCATTAATCAAGAATCATGAATCAAGAATCATGAATTGAATCATGAATCATGAATCATGAATTGAATCATGAATCATGAATCATGAATTGAATCATGATTCATAAATGGAAACTTGATTCATGGTACATATATTGAATCATGAATCATGAATCGAATCATAAATCATAATTCATGAATTGAATTATGGATCATGAATCATGAATAGAATCATGAATCATGGATCAAAAATCATGAATCGAAACATGAATCATGAATTGAATCATGAATCATGAATCATGAATTGAATCATGAATCATGAATCATGAATCGAATCATGAATCATGAATCATGAATCGAATCATGAATCATGAGTCATGAATCATGAATTGAATCATGAATCATGAATTGAATCATGAATCATGAATTGAATCATGAATTGAATCATGAATCATGAATCATGAATCATGACTTGAATCATGAATCATGAATCATAAATCACATCATGAATCATGAATTGAATCATGAATCATGAATCATGAATTGAATCATGAATCATGAATCGAATCATGAATCATGAATCATGAATCGAATCATGAATCATGAATCATGAATCATGAATTGAATCATGAATCATGAATCATGAATCGAATCATGAATCATGAATTTAATCATGAATCATGAATCATGAATAGAATCATGAATCATGAATTGAATCATGAATTGAATCATGATTCATAAATCGAATCATGAATCATGAATTGAATCATTAATCATAAATCGAATCATGAATCATGAATTGAATCATGAATCATGAATTGAATCAATAATCATGAATCATGAATCGAATCATGAATCATGAATCGAATCATGAATCATGAATCATGAATCATTAATCATGAATTAAATCATGAATCATGAATTATGAATCATGAATTGAATCATGAATCGTTAATCATGAATTGAATCATGAATCATGAATTGAATCATGAATTGAATCATGAATCATGAATCATGAATTGAATCATGAATCTTGAATCGAATCATGAATCATGAATCATGAATTGAATCATGAATCATGAATCATGAATTGAATCATGAATCATGAATTAAATCATGAATCATGAATCATGAATTGAATCATGAATCATGAATTATGAATTGAATCATGAATCATAAATCATGAATCGAATCATGAATCATAAAGCAAGAATCATGAATCGAATCATGAATCATAAAGCAAGAATCATGAATCGAATCATGAATCATGAATCATGAATCGAATCATGAATCATGAATTGAATCATGAATCAAGAATATTGAATCATGAATTGAATCAAGAATCATGATTCATGAATTAAATCATGGATTGAATCATGAATCATGACTTGAATCATGAATCATGAATTGAATTATGAATCATGAAATGAATCATGAATTATGAATTAAATCATGAATCATAAATCATAAATTGAATCATGAATCATGAATTGAATCATGAATCATGAATCATGAATCGATTCATGAATCTTGAATCATGAATCATGAATCATGAATTGAATCATGAATCAAGAATCATGAATCGAATCATGAATCATGAATTGAATCATGAATCATGAATCATGAATCATGAATAATAAATTGAATCATGAATCATAAATCATGAATTGAATCATGAATTGAATCATGACTTGAATCATGAATCATGAGTCATGAATCATGAATTGAATCATGAATCATGAAACATGAATCGAATCATGAATCATGAAATGAATCATGAATCATGAATCATGAATTTAATCATGAATCATGAATCATGAATCGAATCATGAATTGAATCATGAATTGAATTATGAATCATGAATTAAATCATGAATCATGAATCATAAATCATGAATTATAAATTATGAATTGAATCATGAATCATAAATTATGAATCATGAATTGAATCATGAATTATGAATCATGAAGCATAAATTGAATCATGAATCATGAAGCATAAATTGAATCATGAATCATGAATTGAATCATGAATCATGAATCATGAATCATGAATTGAATCATGAATCATGAATTATGAATTGAATCATGAATCATAAATCATGAATCGAATCATGAATCATAAAGCAAGAATCATGAATCTAATCATGAATCATGAATTGAATCATGAATCATGAATCAAATCATGAATCATGAATAATGAATCGTGAATCAAATCATGAATCATGAATCAAGAATCATGAATCAAGACTCATGAATCAAATCATGAATCATGAATCATGAATCATGAATCGAATCATGAATCATGAATCAAGAATCATGAATCAAGAATCATAAATCGAATTATGAATCATGAATTGAATCATGAATCATGAATCATGACTTGAATCATGAATCATGAATCATAAATCACATCATGAATCATGAATAGAAACATGAATCATGAATCATGAATCATGAATCATGAATTGAATCATGAATCGAATCATGAATCATGAATCATGAATCATGAATCATGAATTGAATCATGAATCATGAATCATGAATCGAATCATGAATCATGAATTGAATCATGAATTGAATCATGAATCATGAATCATGAATCATGAATTGAATCATGAATCATGAATCATGAATTGAATCATGAATCATGAATCATGAATCAAATCATGAATCATGAATCATGAATCGAATCATGAATCATGAATCATGAATCGAATCATGAATCATGAATCATGAATTAAATCATGAATCATGAATCATGGATAATAAATTGAATCATGAATCATGACTTGAATCATGAATCATGAATCATGAATCATGAATTGAATCATGAATCATGAATTGAATCATGAATCATGAATCATAAAATGAATCATGAATCATGAATTAAATCATGAATCATGAATCATAAATCGAATCATGAATCATGAATTGAATCATGAATCATGAATCATGAATCGAATCATGAATCTTGAATCATGAATCATGAATCATGAATTGAATCATGAATCAAGAATCATGAATCGAATCATGAATCATGAATTGAATCATGAATCAAGAATCATGAATCGAATCATGAATCATGAATTGAATCATGAATCATGAATCATGAATAATAAATTGAATCATGAATCATGAATCATGAATTGAATCATGAATTGAATCATGACTTGAATCATGAATCATGAATCATAACTCATGAATTGAATCATGAATCATGAAACATGAATCGAATCAAGAATCATGAATTGAATCATGAATCATGAATCAAATCATGAATCATGAATTGAATCATGAATCATGAATTATGAATTGAATCATGAATAATAAATCATGAATCAAATCATGAATCATAAAGCAAGAATCATGAATCGAATCATGAATCATGAATTGCATCATGAATCATGAATCAAATCATGAATCATGAATCATGAATCAAATCATGAATCATGCATCAAGAATAATGAATCAAGAATCATGAATCGAATCATGAATCATGAATCATGAATCATGAATCGAATCATGAATCATGAATCATAAATCATGAATCGAATCATGAATCATAAAGCAAGAATCATGAATCGAATCATGAATCATGAATTTAATCATGAATCATGAATCAAATCATGAATCATAAATCATGAATCATGAATCAAATCATGAATCATGAATCAAGAATCATGAATCAAGAATCATGAATCGAATCATGAATCATGAATCATGAATCGAATCATGAATCATGAATCAAGAATCATGAATCAAGAATCATGAATCGAATCATGAATCATGAATTGAATCAAGAATTGAATCATGAATCATGAATCATGAATTGAATCATAAATTATGAATCATGAATCATAAATTGAATCATGAATCATGAATCATGAATTGAATCATGAATTGAATCATGAATCATGAATCATGAATTGAATCATGATTCATAAATCAAGAATCATGAATCATGAATCATGAATCATGAATTGAATCATGAATCAAGAATCATGAATCATGAATCATAAATCAAATCCTGAATCATGAATCATGAATCATAAATTGAATCATGAATTATGAATCATGATTTGAATAATGAATCATGAATTATGAATCATGAATTGAATCATGAATCATGAATCATGAATTGAATCATGAATCATGAATTGAATCATGAATCATGAATCATGAATTGAATCATGAATCATGAATACTGAATCATGAATTGAATCATGAATCATGAATTATGAATCATTAATTGAATCATGAATCATAAATTGAATTATGAATCATAAATCATGAATTAAATCATGAATTGAATCATGAATCATGAATTAAATCATGAATTGAATCATGAATCATGAATTGAATCATGAATCATGAATTGAATCATGAAACATGAATCATGAATCATGAATCATGAATCATGAATTGAATCATGAAACATGAATCATGAATCATGAATCATGAATCATGAATTGAATCATGAAACATGAATCATGAATCATGAATCATGAATTGAATCATGAATCATGAATTGAATCATGAATCATGAAATGAATCATGAATCATGAATTAAATCATGAATCATAAATCATAAATCGAATCATGAATCATGAATTGAATCATGAATCATGAATCATGAATCATTAATCGAATCATGAATCTTGAATCATGAATCATGAATTGAATCATGAATCATGAATCAAGAATCATGAATCGAATCATAAATCATGAATTGAATCATGAATCATGAATCATGAATCATGAATCATGAATCATGAATAAAATCATGAATCATGAATCAAGAATCATGAATCAAGAATCATGAATCGAATCATGAATCATGAATCATGAATCATGAATCGAATCATGAATCATTAATCAAGAATCATGAATCAAGAATCATGAATCAAGAATCATGAATTGAATCAAGAATTGAATCATGAATCATGAATCATGAATTGAATCATAAATTATGAATCATGAATCATAAATTGAATCATGAATCATGAATCATGAATTGAATCATGAATTGAATCATGAATCATGAATGATGAATTGAATCATGAATCATAAATCAAGAATTATGAATCATGAATCATGAATCATGAATTGAATCATGAATCAAGAATCATGAATCATGAATCATAAATCAAATCCTGAATCATGAATCATGAATTGAATCATGAATTATGAATCATGATTTGAATAATGAATCATGAATTATGAATCATGAATTGAATCATAAATCATGAATTGAATCATGAATCATGAATCATGAATTGAATCATGAATCATGAATACTGAATCATGAATTGAATCATGAATCATGAATTATGAATCATGAATTGAATCATGAATTGAATTATGAATCATGAATCATGAATTAAATCATGAATTGAATCATGAATCATGAATTGAATCATGAATCATGAATTGAATCATGAATCATGAATTGAATCATGAATCATGAATCATGAATCATGAATCATGAATTGAATCATGAATCATGAATTATAAATCGAATCATGAATCATGAATTTAATCAGGAATCGAATCATGAATTGAATCATTAATCATGAATCAAATCATGAATCTTGAATCATGAATCATGAATCATAAATCATGAATTGAATCATGAATCATGAAATGAATCATGAATCATGAATTAAATCATGAATCATAAATCATAAATCGAATCATGAATCATGAATTGAATCATGAATCATGAATCATGAATTGAATCATGAATCATGAATCATGAATCATTAATCGAATCATGAATCTTGAATCATGAATCATGAATCATGAATTGAATCATGAATCATGAATCATGAATCATGAATTGAATCATGAATCATGAATCATGAATCATGAATCATGAATTGAATCATGAATCATAAATCAAGAATTATGAATCATGAATCATAAATCAAATCATGAATCTTGAATCATGAATCATGAATCATAAATCATGAATTGAATCATGAATCATGAATTGAATCATGAATCATGAATCATGAATCATGAATCATGAATTGAATCATGAATCATAAATCAAGAATTATGAGTCATGAATCATGAATTGAATCATGAATTATGAATCATGATTTGAATAATGAATCATGAATTATGAATCATGAATTGAATCATAAATCATGAATTGAATCATGAATCATGAATCATGAATTGAATCATGAATCATGAATACTGAATCATGAATTGAATCATGAATCATGAATTATGAATCATGAATTGAATCATGAATTGAATTATGAATCATGAATCATGAATTAAATCATGAATTGAATCATGAATCATGAATTGAATCATGAATCATGAATCATGAATTGAATCATGAATCATGAATCATGAATCATGAATCATGAATCATGAATTGAATCATGAATCATGAATCATGAATCATGAATTGAATCATGAATCATGAATTATAAATCGAATCATGAATCATGAATTTAATCAGGAATCGAATCATGAATTGAATCATGAATCATGAATCAAATCATGAATCTTGAATCATGAATCATGAATCATGAATCATAAATCATGAATTGAATCATGAATCATGAAATGAATCATGAATCATGAATTAAATCATGAATCATAAATCATAAATCGAATCATGAATCATGAATTGAATCATGAATCATGAATCATGAATTGAATCATGAATCATGAATCATTAATCGAATCATGAATCTTGAATCATGAATCATGAATCATGAATTGAATCATGAATCATGAATTGAATCATGAATCATGAATCATGAATCATTAATCGAATCATGAATCTTGAATCATGAATCATGAATCATGAATTGAATCATGAATCAAGAATTATGAATCAAATCATGAATCATGAATTGAATCATGAATCATGAATCATGAATTGAATCATAAATCATGAATCATGAATTAAATCATGAATCATGAATTAAATCATGAATCATGAATCATAAATAATGAATTGAATCATGAATCATGAATCATGAATCGAATCATAAATCATGAATCATGAATCATGAATTGAATTATGAATCATGAATCATGAATAGAATCATGAATCATGGATCAAAAATCATGAATCGAAACATGAATGATGAATTGAATCATGAATCATGAATCATGAATTGAATCATGAATCATGAATCATGAATCGATCATGAATCATGAATCGAATCAAGAATCATGAGTCATGAATCATGAATTGAATCATGAATCATGAATTGAATCATGAATTGAATCATGAATCATGAATTGAATCATGAATCGAATCATGAAACATGAATTGAATCATGAATCATGAATTGAATCATGAATCATGAATCAAATCATGAATCATGAATAATGAATCGTGAATCAAATCATGAATCATGAATCAAGAATCATGAATCAAGACTCATAAATCGAATCATGAATCATGAATCATGAATCGAATCATGAATCATGAATCAAGAATCATGAATCAAGAATCATGAATCGAATCATGAATCATGAATTGAATCATGAATCATGAATCATGACTTGAATCATGAATCATGAATCATAAATCACATCATGAATCATGAATAGAAACATGAATCATGAATCATGAATTGAATCATGAATCATGAATTATGAATTGAATCATGAATCATAAATCATGAATCGAATCATGAATCATAAAGCAAGAATCATGAATCGAATCATGAATCATGAATCATGAATCGAATCATGAATCATGAATTGAATCATGAATTGAATCATGAATCAAGAATATTGAATCATGAATTGAATCAAGAATCATGATTCATGAATTAAATCATGGATTGAATCATGAATCATGACTTGAATCATGAATCATGAATCATGAATCATGAATAGAATCATGAATTGAATCATGAATCATGACTTGAATCATAAATCATGAATCATGAATCATGAATCATGAATCATGAATTGAATCATGAATCATGAATTGAATCATGAATCATGAATTGAATCATGAATCATGAAATGAATCATGAATTATGAATTAAATCATGAATCATAAATCATAAATCGAATCATGAATCATGAATTGAATCATGAATCATGAATCATGAATTGAATCATGAATCATGAATCGATTCATGAATCTTGAATCATGAATCATGAATCATGAATTGAATCATGAATCAAGAATCATGAACCGAATCATGAATCATGAATTGAATCATGAATCATGAATCATGAATCATGAATAATAAATTGAATCATGAATCATGAATCATGAATTGAATCATGAATTGAATCATGACTTGAATCATGAATCATGAGTCATGAATCATGAATTGAATCATGAATCATGAAACATGAATCGAATCATGAATCATGAAATGAATCATGAATCATGAATCATGAATCATGAATCATGAATTTAATCATGAATCATGAATCATGAATCGAATCATGAATTGAATCATGAATTGAATTATGAATCATGAATTAAATCATGAATCATGAATCATAAATCATGAATTATAAATTATGAATTGAATCATGAATCATAAATTATGAATCATGAATTGAATCATGAATTATGAATCATGAAGCATAAATTGAATCATGAATCATGAATTAAATCATGAATCATGAATCATGAATTGAATCATGAATCATGAATTATGAATTGAATCATGAATCATAAATCATGAATCGAATCATGAATCATAAAGCAAGAATCATGAATCGAATCATGAATCATGAATTGAATCATGAATCATGAATCAAATCATGAATCATGAATAATGAATCGTGAATCAAATCATGAATCATGAATCAAGAATCATGAATCAAGACTCATGAATCAAATCATGAATCATGAATCATGAATCGAATCATGAATCATGAATCAAGAATCATGAATCAAGAATCATGAATCGAATCATGAATCATGAATTGAATCATGAATCATGAATCATGACTTGAATCATGAATCATGAATCATAAATCACATCATGAATCATGAATAGAAACATGAATCATGAATCATGAATCATGAATCATGAATTGAATCATGAATCGAATCATGAATCATGAATCATGAATCATGAATTGAATCATGAATCATGAATCATGAATCGAATCATGAATCATGAATTGAATCATGAATTGAATCATGAATCATGAATCATGAATCATGAATAATGAATTGAATCATGAATCATGAATCATGAATTGAATCATGAATCATGAATCATGAATCAAATCATGAATCATGAATCATGAATCGAATCATGAATCATGAATCATGAATCGAATCATGAATCATGAATCATGAATTAAATCATGAATCATGAATCATGGATAATAAATTGAATCATGAATCATGACTTGAATCATGAATCATGAATCATGAATCATGAATTGAATCATGAATCATGAATTGAATCATGAATCATGAATCATGAAATGAATCATGAATCATGAATTAAATCATGAATCATGAATCATAAATCGAATCATGAATCATGAATTGAATCATGAATCATGAATCATGAATTGAATCATGAATCATGAATTGAATCATGAATCATGAATCATGAAATGAATCATGAATCATGAATTAAATCATGAATCATGAATCATAAATCGAATCATGAATCATGAATTGAATCATGAATCATGAATCATGAATCGAATCATGAATCTTGAATCATGAATCATGAATCATGAATTGAATCATGAATCAAGAATCATGAATCGAATCATGAATCATGAATTGAATCATGAATCATGAATCATGAATAATAAATTTAATCATGAATCATGAATCATGAATTGAATCATGAATTGAATCATGACTTGAATCATGAATCATGAATCATAATTCATGAATTGAATCATGAATCATGAAACATGAATCGAATCAAGAATCATGAATTGAATCATGAATCATGAATCAAATCATGAATCATGAATTGAATCATGAATCATGAATTATGAATTGAATCATGAATAATAAATCATGAATCGAATCATGAATCATAAAGCAAGAATCATGAATCGAATCATGAATCATGAATCGAATCATGAATCATGAATTGCATCATGAATCATGAATCAAATCATGAATCATGAATCATGAATCAAATCATGAATCATGCATCAAGAATAATGAATCAAGAATCATGAATCGAATCATGAATCATGAATCATGAATCATGAATCGAATCATAAATCATGAATCATAAATCATGAATCGAATCATGAATCATAAAGCAAGAATCATGAATCGAATCATGAATCATGAATTTAATCATGAATCATGAATCAAATCATGAATCATGAATCATGAATCATGAATCAAATCATGAATCATGAATCAAGAATCATGAATCAAGAATCATGAATCGAATCATGAATCATGAATCATGAATCGAATCATGAATCATGAATCAAGAATCATGAATCAAGAATCATGAATCGAATCATGAATCATGAATTGAATCAAGAATTGAATCATGAATCATGAATCATGAATTGAATCATAAATTATGAATCATGAATCATAAATTGAATCATGAATCATGAATCATGAATTGAATCATGAATTGAATCATGAATCATGAATCATGAATTGAATCATGATTCATAAATCAAGAATCATGAATCATGAATCATGAATCATGAATTGAATCATGAATCAAGAATCATGAATCATGAATCATGAATCATAAATCAAATCCTGAATCATGAATCATGAATCATGAATTGAATCATGAATTATGAATCATGATTTGAATAATGAATCATGAATTATGAATCATGAATTGAATCATGAATCATGAATTGAATCATGAATCATGAATTGAATCATGAATCATGAATCATGAATTGAATCATGAATCATGAATACTGAATCATGAATTGAATCATGAATCATGAATTATGAATCATTAATTGAATCATGAATCATGAATTGAATTATGAATCATAAATCATGAATTAAATCATGAATTGAATCATGAATCATGAATTAAATCATGAATTGAATCATGAATCATGAATTGAATCATGAATCATGAATTGAATCATGAAACATGAATCATGAATCATGAATCATGAATTGAATCATGAAACATGAATCATGAATCATGAATCATGAATTGAATCATGAATCATGAATTGAATCATGAATCATGAAATGAATCATGAATCATGAATTAAATCATGAATCATAAATCATAAATCGAATCATGAATCATGAATTGAATCATGAATCATGAATCATGAATCATTAATCGAATCATGAATCTTGAATCATGAATCATGAATTGAATCAAGAATCATGAATCGAATCATGAATCATGAATTGAATCATGAATCATGAATCATGAATCATGAATCATGAATCATGAATCAAATCATGAATCATGAATCAAGAATCATGAATCAAGAATCATGAATCGAATCATGAATCATGAATCATGAATCATGAATCGAATCATGAATCATGAATCAAGAATCATGAATCAAGAATCATGAATCAAGAATCATGAATTGAATCAAGAATTGAATCATGAATCATGAATCATGAATTGAATCATAAATTATGAATCATGAATCATAAATTGAATCATGAATCATGAATCATGAATTGAATCATGAATTGAATCATGAATCATGAATCATGAATTGAATCATGAATCATAAATCAAGAATTATGAATCATGAATCATGAATCATGAATTGAATCATGAATCAAGAATCATGAATCATGAATCATAAATCAAATCCTGAATCATGAATCATGAATTGAATCATGAATTATGAATCATGATTTGAATAATGAATCATGAATTATGAATCATGAATTGAATCATAAATCATGAATTGAATCATGAATCATGAATACTGAATCATGAATTGAATCATGAATCATGAATTATGAATCATGAATTGAATCATGAATTGAATTATGAATCATGAATCATGAATTAAATCATGAATTGAGTCATGAATCATGAATTGAATCATGAATCATGAATCATGAATTGAATCATGAATCATGAATCATGAATCATGAATCATGAATCATGAATTGAATCATGAATCATGAATTATAAATCGAATCATGAATCATGAATTTAATCAGGAATCGAATCATGAATTGAATCATGAATCATGAATCAAATCATGAATCTTGAATCAAATCATGAATCTTGAATCATGAATCATGAATCATGAATCATAAATCATGAATTGAATCATGAATCATGAAATGAATCATGAATCATGAATTAAATCATGAATCATAAATCATAAATCGAATCATGAATCATGAATTGAATCATGAATCATGATTCATGAATCATGAATTGAATCATGAATCATGAATCATGAATCATTAATCGAATCATGAATCTTGAATCATGAATCATGAATCATGAATTGAATCATGAATCATGAATCATGAATCATGAATTGAATCATGAATTGAATCATGAATCATGAATCATGAATCATTAATCGAATCATGAATCTTGAATCATGAATCATGAATTGAATCATGAATTGAATCATGAATCATGAATCATGAATTGAATCATGAATCATAAATCAAGAATTATGAATCATGAATCATAAATCAAATACTGAATCATGAATCATGAATTGAATCATGAATTATGAATCATGATTTGAATAATGAATCATGAATTATGAATCATGAATTGAATCATAAATCATGAATTGAATCATGAATCATGAATCATGAATTGAATCATGAATCATGAATACTGAATCATGAATTGAATCATGAATAATGAATTATGAATCATGAATTGAATCATGAATTGAATTATGAATCATGAATCATGAATTAAATCATGAATTGAATCATGAATCATGAATTGAATCATGAATCATGAATCATGAATTGAATCATGAATCATGAATCATGAATCATGAATCATGAATCATGAATTGAATCATGAATCATGAATCATGAATCATGAATTGAATCATGAATCATGAAT
Source organism: Mixophyes australis (assembly GCA_036250195.1). Lineage (NCBI taxonomy): Eukaryota > Metazoa > Chordata > Amphibia > Anura > Limnodynastidae > Mixophyes > Mixophyes australis. The sequence goes on from JAVHZZ010000004.1 coordinate 262,150,212, forward strand.
TATAAATCGAATCATGAATCATGAATTTAATCAGGAATCGAATCATGAATTGAATCATGAATCATGAATCAAATCATGAATCTTGAATCATGAATCATGAATCATGAATCATAAATCATGAATTGAATCGTGAATCATGAAATGAATCATGAATCATGAATTAAATCATGAATCATAAATCATAAATCGAATCATGAATCATGAATTGAATCATGAAGCATGAATCATGAATCATGAATTGAATCATGAATCATGAATCATGAATCATTAATCGAATCATGAATCTTGAATCATGAATCATGAATCATGAATTGAATCATGAATCATGAATCATGAATCATGAATTGAATCATGAATCATGAATCATGAATCATTAATCGAATCATGAATCTTGAATCATGAATCATGAATCATGAATTGAATCATGAATCAAGAATTATGAATCAAATCATGAATCATGAATTGAATCATGAATCATGAATCATGAATCATGAATTGAATCATAAATCATGAATCATGAATTAAATCATGAATCATGAATTAAATCATGTATCATGAATCATAAATAATGAATTGAATCATGAATCATGAATCATGAATTGAATCATGATTCATAAATTAAATCATGATTCATGGTTCATATATTGAATCATGAATCATGAATCGAATCATAATACATGAATCATGAATCATGAATTGAATTATGAATCATGAATCATGAATAGAATCATGAATCATGGATCAAAAATCATGAATCGAAACATGAATGATGAATTGAATAATGAATCATGAATCATGAATTGAATCATGAATCATGAATCATGAATCGAATCATGAATCATGAATCATGAATCGAATCAAGAATCATGAGTCATGAATCATGAATTGAATCATGAATTGAATCATGAATTGAATCATGAATCATGAATTGAATCATGAATCGAATCATGAAACATGAATTGAATCATGAATCATGAATTGAATCATGAATCATGAATCAAATCATGAATCATGAATAATGAATCGTGAATCAAATCATGAATCATGAATCAAGAATCAAGAATCATGAATCAGGACTCATGAATCGAATCATGAATCATGAATCATGAATCATGAATCGAATCATGAATCATGAATCAAGAATCATGAATCAAGAATCATGAATCGAATCATGAATCATGAATTGAATCATGAATCATGAATCATGACTTGAATCATGAATCATGAATCATAAATCACATCATGAATCATGAATAGAAACATGAATCATGAATCATGAATTGAATCATGAATCATGAATCATGAATCGAATCATGAATCATGAATCATGAATCGAATCATGAATCATGAATCATGAATCATGAATTGAATCATGAATCAAGAATCATGAATCGAATCATGAATCATGAATTGAATCATGAATTGAATCATGAATCATGAATCATGAATCATGAATCATGAATCATGAATCGAATCATGAATCATGAATTGAATCATGAATTGAATCATGAATCATGAATCATGAATTGAATCATGAATCATGAATCATGAATCAAATCATGAATCATGAATTGAATCATGAATTGAATCATGACTTGAATCATGAATCATGAATCATAATTCATGAATTGAATCATGAATCATGAAACATGAATCGAATCAAGAATCATGAATTGAATCATGAATCATGAATCAAATCATGAATCATGAATTGAATCATGAATCATGAATTATGAATTGAATCATGAATAATAAATCATGAATCGAATCATGAATCATAAAGCAAGAATCATGAATCGAATCATGAATCATGAATTGAATCATGAATCATGAATCATGAATCATGAATCGAATCATGAATCATGAATCATGAATCATGAATCAAATCATGAATCATGAATCATGAATCATGAATCAAATCATGAATCATGAATCAAGAATCATGAATCGAATCATGAATCATGAATCATGAATCATGAATCATGAATCGAATCATGAATCATGAATCAAGAATCATGAATCAAGAATCATGAATCAAATCATGAATCATGAATTGAATCAAGAATTGAATCATGAATCATGAATCATGAATTGAATCATAAATTATGAATCATGAATCATAAATTGAATCATGAATCATGAATCATGAATTGAATCATGAATTGAATCATGAATCATGAATCATGAATTGAATCATGATTCATAAATCAAGAATCATGAATCATGAATCATGAATCATGAATTGAATCATGAATCATGAATCATGAATCATAAATCAAATCCTGAATCATGAATCATGAATCATGAATTGAATCATGAATTATGAATCATGATTTAAATAATGAATCATGAATTATGAATCATGAATTGAATCATGAATCATGAATCATGAATTGAATCATGAATCATGAATTGAATCATGAATCATGAATCATGAATTGAATCATGAATCATGAATACTGAATCATGAATTGAATCATGAATCATGAATTATGAATCATTAATTGAATCATGAATCAGGAATTGAATTATGAATCATAAATCATGAATTAAATCATAATTTGAATCATGAATCATGAATTAAATCATGAATTGAATCATGAATCATGAATTGAATCATGAATCATGAACCATGAATTGAATCATGAATCATGAATCATGAATCATGAATCATGAATTGAATCATGAATCATGAATTATAAATCGAATCATGAATCATGAATTTAATCAGGAATCGAATCATGAATTGAATCATGAATCATGAATCAAATCATGAATCTTGAATCATGAATCATGAATCATGAATTGAATCATGAATCATGAATCATGAATCGAATCATGAATCATGAATTGAATCATGAATCATGAAATGAATCATGAATCATGAATTAAATCATGAATCAAAAATCATAAATCGAATCATGAATCATGAATTGAATCATGAATCATGAATCATGAATCATTAATCGAATCATGAATCTTGAATCATGAATCATGAATTGAATCATGAATCAAGAATCATGAATCGAATCATGAATCATGAATTGAATCATGAATCATGAATCATGAATCATGAATCATGAATCAAATCATGAATCGAATCATGAATCATGAATCATGAATCATGAATCGAATCATGAATCATGAATCAAGAATCATGAATCAAGAATCATGAATCAAGATTCATGAATTGAATCAAGAATTGAATCATGAATCAAGAATCATGAATTGAATCATAAATTATGAATCATGAATCATAAATTGAATCATGAGTCATGATTCATGAATTGAATCATGAATTGAATTATGAATCATGAATTAAATCATGAATCATAAATCAAGAATCATGAATCATGAATCATGAATCATGAATTGAATCATGAATCAAGAATCATGAATCATGAATTGAATCATGAATTATGAATCATGATTTGAATAATGAATCATGAATTATGAATCATGAATTGAATCATGAATCATGAATCATGAATTGAATCATGAATCATGAATTGAATCATGAATCATGAATACTGAATCATGAATTGAATCATGAATCATGAATTATGAATCATGAATTGAATCATGAATTGAATTATGAATCATGAATCATGAATTAAATCATGAATTGAATCATGAATCATGAATTGAATCATGAATCATGAATCATGAATTGAATCATTAATCATGAATCATGAATCATGAATCATGAATCATGAATTGAATCATGAATCATGAATTATAAATCGAATCATGAATCATGAATTTAATCAGGAATCGAATCATGAATTGAATCATGAATCATGAATCAAATCATGAATCTTGAATCATGAATCATGAATCATGAATCATGAATTGAATCATGAATCATGAATCATGAATTAAATCATGAATCATAAATCATAAATCGAATCATGAATCATGAATTGAATCAGGAATCATGAATCATGAATCATGAATTGAATCATGAATCATGAATCATGAATCATTAATCGAATCATGAATCTTGAATCATGAATCATGAATCATGAATTGAATCATGAATCAAGAATTATGATTCAAATCATGAATCATGAATTGAATCATGAATCATGAATCATGAATTGAATCATAAATCATGAATCATGAATTAAATCATGAATCATGAATTAAATCATGAATCATAAATAATGAATTGAATCATGAATCATGAATCATGAATTGAATCATGATTCATAAATTGAATCATGATTCATGGTTCATATATTGAATCATAAATCATGAATCATGAATCATGAATTGAATTATGAATCATGAATCATGAATAGAATCATGAATCATGGATCAAAAATCATGAATCGAAACATGAATGATGAATTGAATCATGAATCATGAATACTGAATCATGAATTGAATCATGAATCATGAATTATGAATCATGAATTGAATCATGAATCAAGAATCATGAATCGAATCATGAATCGAATCATGAATCATGAATTGAATCATGAATCATGAATCATGAATCATGAATCAAATCATGAATCATGAATCAAATCATGAATCCTGAATCAAGAATCATGAATCAAGAATCATGAATCGAATCATAAATCATGAATCATGAATCATGAATCATGAATCATGAATCAAGAATCAAGAATCATGAATCAAGAATCATGAATCAAGAATCATAAATTGAATCAAGAATTGAATCATGAATCATGAATCATGAATTGAATCATAAATTATGAATCATGAATCATAAATTAAATCATGAATCATGAATCATGAATTGAATCATGAATTGAATCATAAATCATGAATCATGAATTGAATCATGAATCATAAATCAAGAATCATGAATCATGAATCATGAATCATGAATTGAATCATGAATCAAGAATCATGAATCATGAATCATAAATCAAATCCTGAATCATGAATCATGAATTGAATCATGAATTATGAATCATGATTTGAATAATGAATCATGAATCATGAATCATGAATTGAATCATGAATCATGAATCATGAATTGAATCATGAATCATGAATACTGAATCATGAATTGAATCATGAATTGAATTATGAATCATGAATCATGAATTAAATCATGAATTGAATCATGAATTGAATCATGAATTATGAATCATGAATTGAATCATGAATTGAATTATGAATCATGAATCATGAATTAAATCATGAATTGAATCATGAATCATGAATTGAATCATGAATCATGAATCATGAATCATGAATTGAATCATGAATCATGAATCATGAATCATGAATCATGAATTGAATCATGAATCATGAATTATAAATCGAATCATGAATCATGAATTTAATCAGGAATCGAATCATGAATTGAATCATGAATCATGAATCAAATCATGAATCTTGAATCATGAATCATGAATCATGAATTGAATCATGAATCATGAAATGAATCATGAATCATGAATTAAATCATGAATCATAAATCATAAATCGAATCATGAATCATGAATTGAATCATGAATCATGAATCATGAATTGAATCATGAATCATGAATCATGAATCATTAATCGAATCATGAATCTTGAATCATGAATCATGAATCATGAATTGAATCATGAATCAAGAATTATGAATCAAATCATGAATCATGAATTGAATCATGAATCATGAATTGAATCATGAATCATGAATCATGAATCATGAATCATGAATTGAATCATAAATCATGAATCATGAATTAAATCATGAATCATGAATTAAATCATGAATCATGAATCATAAATAATGAATTGAATCATGAATCATGAATCATGAATTGAATCATGATTCATAAATTGAATCATGATTCATGGTTCATATATTAAATCAAGAATCATGAATCAAATCATAAATCATGAATCATGAATTAAATCATGAATCATGAATCATAAATAATGAATTGAATCATGAATCATGAATCATGAATTGAATCATGATTCATAAATTGAATCATGATTCATGGTTCATATATTAAATCAAGAATCATGAATCGAATCATAAATCATGAATCATGAATCATGAATTGAATTATGAATCATGAATCATGAATAGAATCATGAATCATGGATCAAAAATCATGAATCGAAACATGAATGATGAATTGAATCATGAATCATGAATCATGAATTGAATCATGAATCATGAATCATGAATCGAATCATGAATCATGAATCATGAATCGAATCAAGAATCATGAGTCATGAATCATGAATTGAATCATGAATCATGAATTGAATCATGAATCATGAATCATGAATCATGAATCATGAATTGAATCATAAATCATGAATCATGAATTAAATCATGAATCATGAATTAAATCATGAATCATGAATCATAAATAATGAATTGAATCATGAATCATGAATCATGAATTGAATCATGATTCATAAATTGAATCATGATTCATGGTTCATATATTGAATCAAGAATCATGAATCGAATCATAAATCATGAATCATGAATCATGAATTGAATTATGAATCATGAATCATGAATAGAATCATGAATCATGGATCAAAAATCATGAATCGAAACATGAATGATGAATTGAATCATGAATCATGAATCATGAATTGAATCATGAATCATGAATCATGAATCGAATCATGAATCATGAATCATGAATCGAATCAAGAATCAAGAGTCATGAATCATGAATTGAATCATGAATCATGAATTGAATCATGAATCATGAATTGAATCATGAATCGAATCATGAAACATGAATTGAATCATGAATCATGAATTAAATCATGAATCATGAATCATGATTTGAATAATGAATCATGAATTATGAATCATGAATTTAATCATGAATCATGAATCATTAATTTAATCATGAATCATGAATCATGAATTGAATCATGAATCATGAATACTGAATCATGATTTGAATCATGAATCATGAATTATAAATCATGAATTGAATCATGAATCATGAACTGAATCATGACTCATGAATTAAATCATGAATTAAATCATGAATCATGAATCATGAATTGAATCATGAATCATGAATTGAATCATGAATCATGAATCATGAATCATGAATTGAATCATGAATCATGAATCATAAATCAAATCATGAATCATGAATTGAATCAGGAATCGAATCATGAATTGAATCATGAATTGAATCATGAATCATGAATCATGATTTCAATAATGAATCATGAATCATGAATCATGAATCATGAATTGAATCATGAATCATGAATCATGAATTGAATCATGAATCATGAATTGAATCATGAATCATGAATTAAATCATGAATTGAATCATGAATCATGAATCATGAATTGAATCATGAATCACGAATCATGAATTGAATCATGAATCATGAATCATGAATTGAATCATGAATCATGAATTATAAATCGAATCATGAATCATAATTTGAATCAGGAATTGAATCATGAATTAAATCATGAATCATGAATCAAATCATGAATCTTGAATCATGAATCATGAATCATGAATCATGAATTAAATCATGAATCATGAATCATGAATCGAATCATGAATCATGAATTGAATCATAAATCATGAAATGAATCACGAATCATGAATTAAATCATGAATCATAAATTATAAATCGAATCATGAATCATGAATTGAATCATGAATCATGAATCATGAATCATTATTCGAATCATGAATCTTGAATCATGAATCATGAATTGAATAATGAATCAAGAATCATGAATCATAAATCATGAATCATGAATTAAATCATGAATCATGAATTAAATCATGAATCATGAATTAAATCATGAATCATGAATCATGAATTAAATCATGAATCATGAATTAAATCATGAATCATGAATTAAATCATGAATCATGAATCATGAATTAAATCATGAATCATGAATTAAATCATGAATCATGAATTAAATCATGAATCATGAATTAAATCATGAATCATGAATCATAAATAATGAATCGAATCATAAATCATGAATCATGAATCATGAATCATGAATCATGAATCAAATCATGAATCATGAATCATGAATTGAATCATGAATTGAATCATGACTTGAATCATGAATCATGAATCATAATTCATGAATTGAATCATGAATCATGAAACATGAATCGAATCAAGAATCATGAATTGAATCATGAATCATGAATCAAATCATGAATCATGAATTGAATCATGAATCATGAATTATGAATTGAATCATGAATAATAAATCATGAATCGAATCATGAATCATAAAGCAAGAATCATGAATCGAATCATGAATCATGAATTGAATCATGAATCATGAATCATGAATCATGAATCGAATCATGAATCATGAATCATGAATCATGAATCAAATCATGAATCATGAATCATGAATCATGAATCAAATCATGAATCATGAATCAAGAATCATGAATCGAATCATGAATCATGAATCATGAATCATGAATCATGAATCGAATCATGAATCATGAATCAAGAATCATGAATCAAGAATCATGAATCGAATCATGAATCATGAATTGAATCAAGAATTGAATCATGAATCATGAATCATGAATTGAATCATAAATTATGAATCATGAATCATAAATTGAATCATGAATCATGAATCATGAATTGAATCATGAATTGAATCATGAATCATGAATCATGAATAGAATCATGATTCATAAATCAAGAATCATGAATCATGAATCATGAATCATGAATTGAATCATGAATCATGAATCATGAATCATAAATCAAATCCTGAATCATGAATCATGAATCATGAATTGAATCATGAATTATGAATCATGATTTAAATAATGAATCATGAATTATGAATCATGAATTGAATCATGAATCATGAATCATGAATTGAATCATGAATCATGAATTGAATCATGAATCATGAATCATGAATTGAATCATGAATCATGAATACTGAATCATGAATTGAATCATGAATCATGAATTATGAATCATTAATTGAATCATGAATCAGGAATTGAATTATGAATCATAAATCATGAATTAAATCATGAATTGAATCATGAATCATGAATTAAATCATGAATTGAATCATGAATCATGAATTGAATCATGAATCATGAACCATGAATTGAATCATGAATCATGAATCATGAATCATGAATCATGAATTGAATCATGAATCATGAATTATAAATCGAATCATGAATCATGAATTTAATCAGGAATCGAATCATGAATTGAATCATGAATCATGAATCAAATCATGAATCTTGAATCATGAATCATGAATCATGAATTGAATCATGAATCATGAATCATGAATCGAATCATGAATCATGAATTGAATCATGAATCATGAAATGAATCATGAATCATGAATTAAATCATGAATCAAAAATCATAAATCGAATCATGAATCATGAATTGAATCATGAATCATGAATCATGAATCATTAATCGAATCATGAATCTTGAATCATGAATCATGAATTCAATCATGAATCAAGAATCATGAATCGAATCATGAATCATGAATTGAATCATGAATCATGAATCATGAATCATGAATCATGAATCAAATCATGAATCGAATCATGAATCATGAATCATGAATCATGAATCGAATCATGAATCATGAATCAAGAATCATGAATCAAGAATCATGAATCAAGATTCATGAATTGAATCAAGAATTGAATCATGAATCAAGAATCATGAATTGAATCATAAATTATGAATCATGAATCATAAATTGAATCATGAGTCATGAATCAAATCATGAATCCTGAATCAAGAATCATGAATCAAGAATCATGAATCAAGAATCATGAATTGAATCAAGAATTGAATCATGAATCATGAATCATGAATTGAATCATAAATTATGAATCATGAATCATAAATTAAATCATGAATCATGAATCATGAATTGAATCATGAATTGAATCATAAATCATGAATCATGAATTGAATCATGAATCATAAATCAAGAATCATGAATCATGAATCATGAATCATGAATTGAATCATGAATCAAGAATCATGAATCATGAATCATAAATCAAATCCTGAATCATGAATCATGAATTGAATCATGAATTATGAATCATGATTTGAATAATGAATCATGAATCATGAATTGAATCATGAATCATGAATCATGAATTGAATCATGAATCATGAATACTGAATCATGAATTGAATCATGAATTGAATTATGAATCATGAATCATGAATTAAATCATGAATTGAATCATGAATTGAATCATGAATTATGAATCATGAATTGAATCATGAATTGAATTATGAATCATGAATCATGAATTAAATCATGAATTGAATCATGAATCATGAATTGAATCATGAATCATGAATCATGAATCATGAATTGAATCATGAATCATGAATCATGAATCATGAATCATGAATTGAATCATGAATCATGAATTATAAATCGAATCATGAATCATGAATTTAATCAGGAATCGAATCATGAATTGAATCATGAATCATGAATCAAATCATGAATCTTGAATCATGAATCATGAATCATGAATTGAATCATGAATCATGAAATGAATCATGAATCATGAATTAAATCATGAATCATAAATCATAAATCGAATCATGAATCATGAATTGAATCATGAATCATGAATCATGAATTGAATCATGAATCATGAATCATGAATCATTAATCGAATCATGAATCTTGAATCATGAATCATGAATCATGAATTGAATCATGAATCAAGAATTATGAATCAAATCATGAATCATGAATTGAATCATGAATCATGAATTGAATCATGAATCATGAATCATGAATCATGAATCATGAATTGAATCATAAATCATGAATCATGAATTAAATCATGAATCATGAATTAAATCATGAATCATGAATCATAAATAATGAATTGAATCATGAATCATGAATCATGAATTGAATCATGATTCATAAATTGAATCATGATTCATGGTTCATATATTAAATCAAGAATCATGAATCAAATCATAAATCATGAATCATGAATTAAATCATGAATCATGAATCATAAATAATGAATTGAATCATGAATCATGAATCATGAATTGAATCATGATTCATAAATTGAATCATGATTCATGGTTCATATATTAAATCAAGAATCATGAATCGAATCATAAATCATGAATCATGAATCATGAATTGAATTATGAATCATGAATCATGAATAGAATCATGAATCATGGATCAAAAATCATGAATCGAAACATGAATGATGAATTGAATCATGAATCATGAATCATGAATTGAATCATGAATCATGAATCATGAATCGAATCATGAATCATGAATCATGAATCGAATCAAGAATCATGAGTCATGAATCATGAATTGAATCATGAATCATGAATCATGAATTAAATCATGAATCATGAATTAAATCATGAATCATGAATCATAAATAATGAATTGAATCATGAATCATGAATCATGAATTGAATCATGATTCATAAATTGAATCATGATTCATGGTTCATATATTGAATCAAGAATCATGAATCGAATCATAAATCATGAATCATGAATCATGAATTGAATTATGAATCATGAATCATGAATAGAATCATGAATCATGGATCAAAAATCATGAATCGAAACATGAATGATGAATTGAATCATGAATCATGAATCATGAATTGAATCATGAATCATGAATCATGAATCGAATCATGAATCATGAATCATGAATCGAATCAAGAATCAAGAGTCATGAATCATGAATTGAATCATGAATCATGAATTGAATCATGAATCATGAATTGAATCATGAATCGAATCATGAAACATGAATTGAATCATGAATCATGAATTAAATCATGAATCATGAATCATGATTTGAATAATGAATCATGAATTATGAATCATGAATTTAATCATGAATCATGAATCATTAATTTAATCATGAATCATGAATCATGAATTGAATCATGAATCATGAATACTGAATCATGATTTGAATCATGAATCATGAATTATAAATCATGAATTGAATCATGAATCATGAACTGAATCATGACTCATGAATTAAATCATGAATTAAATCATGAATCATGAATCATGAATTGAATCATGAATCATGAATTGAATCATGAATCATGAATCATGAATCATGAATTGAATCATGAATCATAAATCAAATCATGAATCATGAATTGAATCAGGAATCGAATCATGAATTGAATCATGAATTGAATCATGAATCATGAATCATGATTTCAATAATGAATCATGAATCATGAATCATGAATTGAATCATGAATCATGAATCATGAATTGAATCATGAATCATGAATTGAATCATGAATCATGAATTAAATCATGAATTGAATCATGAATCATGAATCATGAATTGAATCATGAATCACGAATCATGAATTGAATCATGAATCATGAATCATGAATTGAATCATGAATCATGAATTATAAATCGAATCATGAATCATAATTTGAATCAGGAATTGAATCATGAATTAAATCATGAATCATGAATCAAATCATGAATCTTGAATCATGAATCATGAATCATGAATCATGAATTAAATCATGAATCATGAATCATGAATCGAATCATGAATCATGAATTGAATCATAAATCATGAAATGAATCACGAATCATGAATTAAATCTTGAATCATAAATTATAAATCGAATCATGAATCATGAATTGAATCATGAATCATGAATCATGAATCATTATTCGAATCATGAATCTTGAATCATGAATCATGAATCATGAATTGAATAATGAATCAAGAATCATGAATCATAAATCATGAATCATGAATTAAATCATGAATCATGAATTAAATCATGAATCATGAATTAAATCATGAATCATGAATCATGAATTAAATCATGAATCATGAATTAAATCATGAATCATGAATTAAATCATGAATCATGAATCATGAATTAAATCATGAATCATGAATTAAATCATGAATCATGAATTAAATCATGAATCATGAATTAAATCATGAATCATGAATCATAAATAATGAATCGAATCATAAATCATGAATCATGAATCATGAATCATGAATCATGAATTGAATTATGAATCATGAATCATGAATAGAATCATGAATCATGAATCGAATCTTGAATCATGAGTCATGAATCATGAATTGAATCATGAATCATGAATTGGATAATGAATTGAATCATGAATCATGAATTGAATCATGAATCGAATCATGAATTGAATCATGAATCATGAATTGAATCATGAATCATGAATCATGATTTGAATAATGAATCAAGAATTATGAATCATGAATTGAATCATGAATCATGAATCATGAATTGAATCATGAATCATGAATCATGAATCATGAATCATGAAACATGAATCGAATCAAGAATCATGAATTGAATCATGAATCATGAATCATGAATTAAATCATGAATCATGAATCATGAATCGAATCATGAATCATGAATCATGAATTGAATCATGAATTGAATCATGAATCATGAATTGAATCATGAATCATGAATCATGAATTAAATCATGAATCATGAATCATAAATAATGAATTGAATCATGAATCATGAATCATGAATTGACTCATGATTCATAAATTGAATCATGATTCATGGTTCATATATTGAATCATGAATCATGAATCGAATCATAAATCATGAATCATGAATCATGAATTGAATTATGAATCATGAATCATGAATAGAATCATGAATCATGGATCAAAAATCATGAATCGAAACATGAATCATGAATTGAATCATGAATCATGAATCATGAATTGAATCATGAATCGAATCATGAATCATGAATAGAATCATGAATCATGAATAGAATCATGAATCATGAGTCATGAATCATGAATTGAATCATGAATCATGAATTGAATCATGAAGTGAATCATGAATCATGAATTAAATCATGAATCGAATCATGAATCATGAATTGAATCATGAATTGAATCATGAATCATGAATTGAATCATGAATTGAATCATGAATCATGAATCATGAATCATGACTTGAATCATGAATCATGAATCATAATTCACATCATGAATCATGAATTGAATCATGAATCATGAATCGAATCATGAATCATGAATCATGAATCATGAATTGAATCATGAATCATGAATCATGAATTGAATCATGAATCATGAATCGAATCATGTATTGAATCATGAATCATGAATCATGAATCGAATCATGAATCATGAATCATGAATTGAATCATGAATTGAATCATGAATCATGAATATTGAATCATGAATTAAATCAAGAATCATGATTCATGAATTGAATCATGGATTGAATCATGAATCATGACTTGAATCATGAATCATGAATTATGAATAATGAATAATAAATTGAATCATGAATCATGAATCATGAATTGAATCATGAATCATGAATCATGAATCGAATCATGAATCTTGAATCATGAATCATGAATCATGAATTGAATCATGAATCATGAATTGAATCATGAATCATGAATCATGAAATGAATCATGAATCATGAATTAAATCATGAATCATTAGTCATGAATCATGAATTGAATCATGAATCATGAATTGGATAATGAATTGGATCATGAATCATGAATTGAATCATGAATCGAATCATGAATCATGAATTGAATCATGAATCATGAATTGAATCATGAATCATGAATCATGATTTGAATAATGAATCATGAATCATGAATCATGAATTGAATCATGAATCATGAATTGAATCATGAATCATGAATCATGATTTGAATAATGAATCATGAATTATGAATCATGAATTGAATCATGAATCATGAATCATGAATTAAATAATGAATTGAATCATGAATCATGAATCATGAATTGAATCATGAATCATGAATTGAATCATGAATCATGAATCATGAATCATGAATTGAATCATGAATCATGAATCATAAATCGAATCATGAATCATGAATTGAATCAGGAATCGAATCATGAATTGAATCATGAATCATGAATCTTGAATCATGAATCATGAATCATGAATTGAATCATGAATCATGAAATGAATCATGAATCATGAATTAAATCATGAATCATAAATCATAAATCGAATCATGAATCATGAATTGAATCATGAATCATGAATCATGAATCATTAATCGAATCATGAATCTTGAATCAGGAATCATGAATTATGAACTGAATCATGAATCAAGAATCATGAATTGAATCATAAATCATGAATCATTAATTAAATCATGAATCATGAATTAAATCATGAATCATGAATCATAAATAATGAATTGAATCATGAATCATGAATCATGAATTGAATCATGATTCATAAATTGAATCATGATTCATGGTTCATATATTGAATCATGAATCATGAATCGAATCATAAATCATGAATCATGAATCATGAATTGAATTATGAATCATGAATCATGAATAGAATCATGAATCATGGATCAAAAATCATGAATCGAAACATGAATCATGAATTGAATCATGAATCGAAACATGAATCATGAATTGAATCATGAATCATGAATTGAATCATGAATCATGAATCATGAATCGAATCATGAATCATGAATCGAATCATGAATCATGAGTCATGAATCATGAAGCATGAGTCATGAATCATGAATTGAATCATGAATCATGAATTGAATCATGAATTGAATCATGAATCATGAATTAAATCATGAATCGAATCATGAATCACGAATTGAATCATGAATTGAATCATGAATTGAATCATGAATCATGAATTGAATCATGAATCATGAATTATGAATAATGAATAATAAATTGAATCATGAATCATGAATCATGAATTGAATCATGAATCTTGAATCATGAATCATGAATCATGAATTGAATCATGAATCATGAATTGAATCATGAATCATGAATCATGAAATGAATCATGAATCATGAATTAAATCATGAATCATTAGTCATGAATCATGAATTGAATCATGAATCATGAATTGGATAATGAATTGGATCATGAATCATGAATTGAATCATGAAATGAATCATGAATCATGAATTGAATCATGAATCATGAATTGAATCATGAATCATGAATCATGATTTGAATAATGAATTATGAATTATGAATCATGAATTGAATCATGAATCATGAATCATGAATTGAATCATGAATCATGAATTGAATCATGAATCATGAATCATGAAATGAATCATGAATAATGAATTAAATCATGAATCATTAGTCATGAATCATGAATTGAATCATGAATCATGAATTGGATAATGAATTGGATCATGAATCATGAATTGAATCATGAATCGAATCATGAATCATGAATTGAATCATGAATCATGAATTGAATCATGAATCATGAATCATGATTTGAATAATGAATTATGAATCATGAATCATGAATAGAATCATGAATCATGGATCAAAAATCATGAATCGAAACATGAATTGAATCATGAATCATGAATCATGAATCATGAATTGAATCATGAATCGAATCATGAATCATGAATCGAATCATGAATCATGAATAGAATCATGAATCATGAGTCATGAATCATGAATTGAATCATGAATCATGAATTGAATCATGAATTGAATCATGAATCATGAATTAAATCATGAATCGAATCATGAATCATGAATTGAATCATGAATTGAATCATGAATCATGAATCATGACTTGAATCATGAATCATGAATCATAATTCACATCATGAATCATGAATTGAATCATGAATCATGAATCGAATCATGAATCATGAATCATGAATCATGAATTGAATCATGAATCATGAATCATGAATTGAATCATGAATCGAATCATGAATCATGAATCATGAATCATGAATTGAATCATGAATCATGAATCATGAATTGAATCATGAATCATGAATCGAATCATGAATTGAATCATGAATCATGAATCATGAATCGAATCATGAATCATGAATCATGAATTGAATCATGAATTGAATCATGAATCATGAATATTGAATCATGAATTGAATCAAGAATCATGATTCATGAATTGAATCATGGATTGAATCATGAATCATGACTTGAATCATGAATCATGAATTATGAATAATGAATAATAAATTGAATCATGAATCATGAATCATGAATTGAATCATGAATCATGAATCATGAATCGAATCATGAATCTTGAATCATGAATCATGAATCATGAATTGAATCATGAATCATGAATTGAATCATGAATCATGAATCATGAAATGAATCATGAATCATGAATTAAATCATGAATCATTAGTCATGAATCATGAATTGAATCATGAATCATGAATTGGATAATGAATTGGATCATGAATCATGAATTGAATCATGAATCGAATCATGAATCATGAATTGAATCATGAATCATGAATTGAATCATGAATCATGAATCATGATTTGAATAATGAATCATGAATTATGAATCATGAATTGAATCATGAATCATGAATTAAATAATGAATTGAATCATGAATCATGAATTGAATCATGAATCATGAATTGAATCATGAATCATGAATCATGAATCATGAATCATGAATTGAATCATGAATCATGAATCATAAATCGAATCATGAATCATGAATTGAATCAGGAATCGAATCATGAATTGAATCATGAATCATGAATCTTGAATCATGAATCATGAATCATGAATCATGAATTGAATCATGAATCATGAATCATGAATCGAATCATGAATCATGAATTGAATCATGAATCATGACATGAATCATGAATCATGAATTGAATCATGAATCATAAATCATAAATCGAATCATGAATCATGAATTGAATCATGAATCATGAATCATGAATCATTAATCGAATCATGAATCTTGAATCAGGAATCATGAATTATGAACTGAATCATGAATCAAGAATCATGAATTGAATCATAAATCATGAATCATGAATTAAATCATGAATCATGAATTAAATCATGAATCATGAATCATAAATAATGAATTGAATCATGAATCATGAATTGAATTATGAATCATGAATCATGAATAGAATCATGAATCATGGATCAAAAATCATGAATCGAAACATGAATCATGAATTGAATCATGAATCGAAACATGAATCATGAATTGAATCATGAATCATGAATCATGAATCGAATCATGAATCATGAATCGAATCATGAATCATGAGTCATGAATCATGAAGCATGAGTCATGAATCATGAATTGAATCATGAATCATGAATTGAATCATGAATTGAATCATGAATTGAATCATGAATCATGAATTAAATCATGAATCGAATCATGAATCACGAATTGAATCATGAATTGAATCATGAATTGAATCATGAATCATGAATTGAATCATGAATCATGAATTATGAATAATGAATAATAAATTGAATCATGAATCATGAATCATGAATTGAATCATGAATCATGAATCATGAATCGAATCATGAATCTTGAATCATGAATCATGAATCATGAATTGAATCATGAATCATGAATTGAATCATGAATCATGAATCATGAAATGAATCATGAATCATGAATTAAATCATGAATCATTAGTCATGAATCGTGAATTGAATCATGAATCATGAATTGGATAATGAATTGGATCATGAATCATGAATTGAATCATGAATCGAATCATGAATCATGAATTGAATCATGAATCATGAATTGAATCATGAATCATGAATCATGATTTGAATAATGAATCATGAATTATGAATCATGAATTAAATCATGAATCATGAATCATGAATTAAATAATGAATTGAATCATGAATCATGAATCATGAATTGAATCATGAATCATGAATTGAATCATGAATCATGAATCATGAATCATGAATCATGAATTGAATCATGAATCATGAATCATAAATCGAATCATGAATCATGAATTGAATCAGGAATCGAATCATGAATTGAATCATGAATCATGAATCTTGAATCATGAATCATGAATCATGAATCATGAATTGAATCATGAATCATGAATCATGAATCATGAATCGAATCATGAATCATGAATTGAATCATGAATCATGAAATGAATCATGAATTAAATCATGAATCATAAATCATAAATCGAATCATGAATCATGAATTGAATCATGAATCATGAATCATGAATCATTAATCGAATCATGAATCTTGAATCAGGAATCATGAATTATGAACTGAATCATGAATCAAGAATCATGAATTGAATCATAAATCATGAATCATGAATTAAATCATGAATCATGAATTAAATCATGAATCATGAATCATAAATAATGAATTGAATCATGAATCATGAATTGAATCATGATTCATAAATTGAATCATGATTCATGGTTCATATATTGAATCATGAATCATGAATCGAATCATAAATCATGAATCATGAATCATGAATTGAATTATGAATCATGAATCATGAATTGAATCATGAATCATGGATCAAAAATCATGAATCATGAATAGAATCATGAATCATGGATCAAAAATCATGAATCGAAACATGAATCATGAATTGAATCATGAATCGAAACATGAATCATGAATTGAATCATGAATCATGAATCATGAATTGAATCATGAATCATGAATCATGAATCGAATCATGAATCATGAATCGAATCATGAATTATGAGTCATGAATCATGAAGCATGAGTCATGAATCATGAATTGAATCATGAATCATGAATTGAATCATGAATCATGAATTAAATCATGAATCGAATCATGAATCATGAATTGAATCATGAATTGAATCATGAATCATGAATTGAATCATGAATTGAATCATGAATTGAATCATGAATCATGAATTGAATCATGAATCGAAACATGAATCATGAATTGAATCATGAATCATGAATCATGAATTGAATCATGAATCGAAACATGAATCATGAATTGAATCATGAATCATGAATCATGAATTGAATCATGAATCATGAATCATGAATCGAATCATGAATCATGAATCGAATCATGAATCATGAGTCATGAATCATGAATCATGAGTCATGAATCATGAATTAAATCATGAATCATGAATTGAATCATGAATTGAATCATGAATCATGAATTAAATCATGAATCGAATCATGAATCATGAATTGAATCATGAATTGAATCATGAATCATGAATTGAATCATGAATTGAATCATGAATCATGAATCATGAATCATGACTTGAATCATGAATCATGAATCATAATTCACATCATGAATCATGAATTGAATCATGAATCATGAATCGAATCATGAATCATGAATCATGAATCATGAATTAAATTATGAATCATGAATTGAATCATAAATCATGAATCATGAATCGAATCATGAATTGAATCATGAATCATGAATCGAATCATGAATCATGAATCATGAATTAAATCATGAATTGAATCATGAATCATGAATATTGAATCATGAATTGAACCAAGAATCATGATTCATGAATTGAATCATGGATTGAATCATGAATCATGACTTGAATCATGAATCATGAATCATGAATCATGAATAATAAATTGAATCATGAATCATGAATCATGAATCATGAATAATAAATTGAATCATGAATCATGAATCATGAATTGAATCATGAATCATGAATTGAATCATGAATCATGAATCATGAATTGAATCATGAATCATGAATCATGAATTGAATCATGAATCATGAATTGAATCATGAATCATGAATCATGAATCATGAATCATGAATCATGAATTAAATCATGAATCAAGAATCATAAATCGAATCATGAATCATGAATTGAATCATGAATCATGAATCATGAATCGAATCATGAATCAAGAATCATGAATCATGAATGATGAATTGAATCATGAATCAAGAATCATGAATTGAATCATGAATTGAATCATGACTTGAATCATGAATCATGAATCATGAATCATGAATTGAATCATGAATCATGAAACATGAATCAAATCAAGAATCATGAATTGAATCATGAATCATGAATCATGAATCATGAATTAAATCATGAATCATGAATCGAATCATGAATCATGAATCATGAATTGAATCATGAATTGAATCATGAATCATGAATTGAATCATGAATCATGAATCATGAATTATAAATTATGAATTGAATCATGAATCATAAATTATAAATCATGAATTGAATCATGAATTATGAACCATGAATCATAAATTGAATCATGAATCATGAATCATGAATTGAATCATGAATCATGAATCATGAATTGAATCATGAATCATGAATTATGAATTAAATCATGAATCATAAATCATTAATCGAATCATGAATCATAAAGCAAGAATCATGAATCGAATCATGAATCATGAATTGAATCATGAATCATGAATCAAATCATGAATCATGAATCATGAATCAAGAATCATGAATCGAATCATGAATCATGAATCATGAATCATGAATCGAATCATGAATCAAGAATCATGAATCAAGAATCATGAATCGAATCATGAATCATAAATTGAATCATGAATTGAATCATGAATCAAGAATCATGAATCGAATCATGAATCATGAATCATGAATCGAATCATGAATCATGAATCAAGAATCATGAATCAAGAATCATGAATCGAATCATGAATCATAAATTGAATCATGAAATGAATCATGAATCATGAATTAAATCATGAATCATAAATCATAAATCGAATCATGAATCATGAATTGAATCATGAATCATGAATCATGAATTGAATCATGAATCATGAATCATGAATCGAATCATGAATCTTGAATCATGAATCATGAATCATGAATTGAATCATGAATCATGAATTGAATCATGAATCATGAATCATGAAATGAATCATGAATCATGAATTAAATCATGAATCATTAGTCATGAATCATGAATTGAATCATGAATCATGAATTGGATAATGAATTGGATCATGAATCATGAATTGAATCATGAATCGAATCATGAATCATGAATTGAATCATGAATCATGAATTGAATCATGAATCATGAATCATGATTTGAATAATGAATTATGAATTATGAATCATGAATTGAATCATGAATCATGAATCATGAATTGAATCATGAATCATGAATTGAATCATGAATCATGAATCATGAATTGAATCATGAATCATGAATTGGATAATGAATTGGATCATGAATCATGAATTGAATCATGAATCGAATCATGAATCATGAATTGAATCATGAATCATGAATTGAATCATGAATCATGAATCATGATTTGAATAATGAATTATGAATCATGAATCATGAATAGAATCATGAATCATGGATCAAAAATCATGAATCGAAACATGAATCATGAATTGAATCATGAATCATGAATCATGAATTGAATCATGAATCGAATCATGAATCATGAATAGAATCATGAATCATGAATAGAATCATGAATCATGAGTCATGAATCATGAATTGAATCATGAATCATGAATTGAATCATGAATTGAATCATGAATCATGAATTAAATCATGAATCGAATCATGAATCATGAATTGAATCATGAATTGAATCATGAATCATGAATTGAATCATGAATTGAATCATGAATCATGAATCATGACTTGAATCATGAATCATGAATCATAATTCACATCATGAATCATGAATTGAATCATGAATCATCAATCGAATCATGAATCATGAATCATGAATCATGAATTGAATCATGAATCATGAATCATGAATTGAATCATGAATCATGAATCGAATCATGAATTAAATCATGAATGATGAATCATGAATCGAATCATGAATCATGAATCATGAATTGAATCATGAATTGAATCATGAATCATGAATATTGAATCATGAATTGAATCAAGAATCATGATTCATGAATTGAATCATGGATTGAATCATGAATCATGACTTGAATCATGAATCATGAATTATGAATAATGAATAATAAATTGAATCATGAATCATGAATCATGAATTGAATCATGAATCATGAATCATGAATCATGAATCTTGAATCATGAATCATGAATCATGAATTGAATCATGAATCATGAATTGAATCATGAATCATGAATCATGAAATGAATCATGAATCATGAATTAAATCATGAATCATTAGTCATGAATCATGAATTGAATCATGAATCATGAATTGGATAATGAATTGGATCATGAATCATGAATTGAATCATGAATCGAATCATGAATCATGAATTGAATCATGAATCATGAATTGAATCATGAATCATGAATCATGATTTGAATAATGAATCATGAATTATGAATCATGAATTGAATCATGAATCATGAATCATGAATTAAATAATGAATTGAATCATGAATCATGAATCATGAATTTAATCATGAATCATGAATTGAATCATGAATCATGAATCATGAATCATGAATTGAATCATGAATCATGAATCATAAATCGAATCATGATTCATGAATTGAATCAGGAATCGAATCATGAATTGAATCATGAATCATGAATCTTGAATCATGAATCATGAATCATGAATCATGAATTGAATCATGAATCATGAAATGAATCATGAATCATGAATTAAATCATGAATCATAAATCATAAATCGAATCATGAATCATGAATTGAATCATGAATCATGAATCATGAATCATTAATCGAATCATGAATCTTGAATCAGGAATCATGAATTATGAACTGAATCATGAATCAAGAATCATGAATTGAATCATAAATCATGAATCATGAATTAAATCATGAATCATGAATTAAATCATGAATCATGAATCATAAATAATGAATAATAAATTGAATCATGAATCATGAATCATGAATCATGAATAATAAATTGAATCATGAATCATAAATCATGAATTGAATCATGAATCATGAATTGAATCATGAATCATGAATTGAATCATGAATCATGAATCATGAATTGAATCATGAATCATGAATTGAAGCATGAATCATGAATCATGAAATGAATCATGAATCATGAATTAAATCATGAATCATAAATCGAATCATGAATCATGAATTGAATCATGAATCATGAATCATGAATCGAATCATGAATCAAGAATCATGAATCATGAATGATGAATTGAATCATGAATCAAGAATCATGAATTGAATCATGAATTGAATCATGACTTGAATCATGAATCATGAATCATGAATCATGAATTGAATCATGAATCATGAAACATGAATCGAATCAAGAATCATGAATTGAATCATGAATCATGAATCATGAATCATGAATTAAATCATGAATCATGAATCATGAATCGAATCATGAATCATGAATCATGAATTGAATCATGAATTGAATCATGAATCATGAATTGAATCATGAATCATGAATCATGAATTATAAATTATGAATTGAATCATGAATCATAAATTATAAATCATGAATTGAATCATGAATTATGAACCATGAATCATAAATTGAATCATGAATCATGAATCATGAATTGAATCATGAATCATGAATCATGAATTGAATCATGAATCATGAATTATGAATTAAATCATGAATCATAAATCATTAATCGAATCATGAATCATAAAGCAAGAATCATGAATCGAATCATGAATCATGAATTGAATCATGAATCATGAATCAAATCATGAATCATGAATCATGAATCAAGAATCATGAATCGAATCATGAATCATGAATCATGAATCATGAATCGAATCATGAATCATGAATCAAGAATCATGAATCAAGAATCATGAATCGAATCATGAATCATAAATTGAATCATGAATTGAATCATGAATCAAGAATCATGAATCGAATCATGAATCATGAATCATGAATCATGAATCATGAATCGAATCATGAATCATGAATCAAGAATCATGAATCAAGAATCATGAATCGAATCATGAATCATAAATTGAATCATGAAATGAATCATGAATCATGAATTAAATCATGAATCATAAATCATAAATCGAATCATGAATCATGAATTGAATCATGAATCATGAATCATTAATCGAATCATGAATCTTGAATCATGAATCATGAATCATGAATTGAATCATGAATCAAGAATCATGAATCGAATCATGAATCATGAATCATGAATCATGAATCATGAATTGAATCATAAATCATAAATCATGAATTAAATCATGAATCATGAATTAAATCATGAATCATGAATCATAAATAATGAATTTAATCATGATTCATAAATTGAATCATGATTCATGTTTCATATATTGAATCATGAATTATGAATCGAATCATAAATCATGAATCATGAATCATGAATTGAATTATGAGTCATGAATCATGAATAGAATCATGAATCATGGATCAAAAATCATGAATCGAAACATGAATCATGAATTGAATCATGAGTCATGAATCATGAATTGAATCATGAATCATGAATCAAATCATGAATCATGAATCATGAATCGAATCATGAATCATGAGTCATGAATCATGAATTGAATCATGAATCATGAATTGAATCATGAATTGAATCATGAATCATGAATTGAATCATGAATCATGAATTGAATCATGAATTGAATCATGAATCATGAATTGAATCATGATTTTAATCATGAATCATAAATCATGACTTGAATCATGAATCATGAATCATAAATCACATCATGAATCATGAATTGAATCATGAATCATGAATTGAATCATGAATCATGAATCATGAATCGAATCATGAATCATGAATCGAATCATGAATCATGAATCATGAATCATGAATTGAATCATGAATCATGAATCATGAATCGAATCATGAATCATGAATTGAATCATGAATTGAATCATGAATCATAAATCGAATCATGAATCATGAATTGAATCATTAATCATAAATCGAATCATTAATCATGAATCATGAATCATGAATCATGAATTAAATCATGAATCATGAATTATGAATCATGAATTGAATCATGAATCGTTAATCATGAATTGAATCATGAATCATGAATTGAATCATGAATTGAATCATGAATCATGAATCATGAATTGAATCATGAATCATGAATCGAATCATGAATCATGAATCATGAATTGAATCATAAATCATGAATCATGAATTGAATGATGAATCATGAATCAAATCATGAATCATGAATCATGAATTGAATCATGAATTATGAATCATGAATCGAATCATGAATCATGAATCGAATCATGAATCATGAATCATGAATTAAATCATGAATTGAATCATGAATCATGATTCTTGAATTGAATCATGGATTGAATCATGAATCATGACTTGAATCATGAATCATGAATCATGAATAATAAATTGAATCATGAATCATGAATCATAAATTGAATCATGAATTGAATCATGAATCATGAATTGAATCATGAATCATGAATTGAATCATGAATAATGAATTGAATCATGAATCATGAATCATGAAATGAATCATGAATCATGAATTAAATCATGAATCATGAATCATAAATCAAATCATGAATCATGAATTGAATCATGAATCATAAATCATGAATTGAATCATGAATCTTGAATCATGAATCATGAATCATAATTTGAATCATGAATCAAGAATCATGAATCGAATCATGAATCATGAATTGAATCATGAATCATGAATCATGAATCATGAATAATAAATTGAATCATGAATCATGAATCATGAATTGAATCATGACTTGAATCATGACTTGAATCATGAATCATAAGTCATGAATCATGAATTAAATCATGAATCATGAATCATGAATCATGAATTGAATCATGAATCATGAATCGAATCATGAATCATGAATCATGAATTGAATCATGAATTGAATCATGAATCATGAATCATGAATTATAAATCATGAATTATAAATTATGAATTGAATCATGAATCATTAACTATGAATCA
The DNA here is from genome assembly GCA_036250195.1 of Mixophyes australis. Taxonomy (NCBI): domain Eukaryota; kingdom Metazoa; phylum Chordata; class Amphibia; order Anura; family Limnodynastidae; genus Mixophyes; species Mixophyes australis. Next base: position 262,177,115 of record JAVHZZ010000004.1, read on the forward strand.
TGAATTGAATCATGATTTTAATCATGAATCATGAATCATAAAGCATGACTTGAATCATGAATCATGAATCATAAATCACATCATGAATCATGAATTGAATCATGAATCATGAATTGAATCATGAATCATGAATCATGAATCGAATCATGAATCATGAATCATGAATCGAATCAAGAATCATGAATCATGAATCATGAATCATGAATTGAATCATGAATCATGAATCATGAATCGAATCATGAATCATGAATTGAATCATGAATTGAATCATGAATCATAAATCGAATCATGAATCATGAATTGAATCATGAATCATGATTCATGAATTGAATCAATAATCATGAATCATGAATCGAATCATGAATCATGAATCGAATCATGAATCATGAATCATGAATCATGAATTAAATCATGAATCATGAATTATGAATCATGAATTGAATCATGAATCGTTAATCATGAATTGAATCATGAATCATGAATTGAATCATGAATTGAATCATGAATCATGAATCATGAATTGAATCATGAATCATGAATCATGAATTGAATCATGAATCATGAATCGAATCATGAATCATGAATCGAATCAAGAATCATGAATCATGAATCATGAATCATGAATTGAATCATGAATTGAATCATGAATCATAAATCGAATCATGAATCATGAATTGAATCATTAATCATGAATCATGAATTGAATCAATAATCATGAATCATGAATCGAATCATGAATCATGAATCGAATCATGAATCATGAATCATGAATCATGAATTAAATCATGAATCATGAATTATAAATCATGAATTGAATCATGAATCGTTAATCATGAATTGAATCATGAATCATGAATTGAATCATGAATTGAATCATGAATCATGAATCATGAATTGAATCATGAATCATGAATCATGAATTGAATCATGAATCATGAATCGAATCATGAATCATGAATCATGAATTGAATCATGAATCATGAATCATGAATTGAATGATGAATCATGAATCAAATCATGAATCATGAATCATGAATTGAATCATGAATTATGAATCATGAATCGAAT